>CM034147.1:607944663-609190720 GCA_019776745.2 Taxus chinensis
AAAGAAAGAAAGAAAACAAACACACAATAGAAAATAAATTATAATACAGTGCAAGAGAGCATCTTGCATTACTGGTGGAACAACTTCAAATGTTGGCCACTGAAAGGTTAAGGGAGAAACTCTCCATCAAGGTATGATAGACAGAAGCTATTTTCATCACTGTTCAGCTGATGGATTTTGATAGGACCTTTCTGTAAAGAATTGAACTTGCCATGCATCCCTTTCTATTCCCTTCTCTTATCCAGAGAAGTACTAGATCTCCAATCTAGAAATCACGTTGCTTTGATTTCTTGTCAAATATCCTTTTGAATTTTCTCTGATGACCTGCAATGTGATCTACCACCTTGCTCCATTCTTCCTCTAGCCTAGCTAGGTACATTATCCTTTTCTCAATAGAACCTTGAAAAGTTTCATCTTCAATTGCTTTAGCCAGTTGCGTAAGGCTGGAAATTCTATAGAGATAGGAATCTCAGCATCAATTCCATACAACACCTTGGAATGGGGACATTCTAATAGCTCTCTTAGGAGTAATCTGATCTGCCCATAATGCATCATACAATGCTTTGTGCCATGTCCTCTGATTCTCATCAACCATCTTTCTGATTATGGTCACCAGGTTCTTATTGCTTGGATTCATCCTGACCATTGCCTTGGGGGTAATAGTTGGATGAGTGATCCAATGTAATCCCAAATCCATAACAAAATTCATTTCAACTCATGTGATGATAAATTGGAAGCATTGTCAGCAACAATCTTGTGATGAATACCAAATCTAACAATTATATTTTCTTTGAGAAAATTGCAAACATCTTCAGAGGTAGCTTACTTGATTGGCATAGCTTCCACCCACTTGGTGAAATAGTTAGTGGTAGTGAGCAGATAATTATGATTGGTGCTAGAGGAAGGGTTTATTACTCCAATGAAATCAATTCCCCATTGGTGAAAAGGTTCTTCAATTACCACAAGCTTCAAGGGGAGAGTAGATAGCTTAGGATGGCTAATAAAATGTTGACAAGCTTCACATTTAGCCACCCATTCTACTGAATCTTAAAAGAGAGTAGGCCAATACTACCTAGCCCTGTAAGATCTTGTAAGCTATCATGAAAGAAGGGAAATGTCCTCCGCATGCTATATTGTGAAAGGATTCTAGCAACCTTATTTGCTGAGACTTATCAACATAACGCAAGAATACACCATCAATACCCTTCTTGTATATACCATTATCCCAAAGAATGTATCTCACAGACCCGAGTTTAACTGTCCTCTTTTATTTTTGGGTTAAATGTGGGGGAAATTCACCATAAGTTAAAAATAAAGTGATATCTACATACCATTCATCGGTTGTGCTTACAAAAAGCACCATGGCAATTCTGAAGAAATATCTTTAGTTTCTTCACAGTTCTGTCTCAGACTTATTTTCTACAATCAATTGGCACATGCCTCTTCCTCATACCAACTTGGTAGGTCTGATGTCCAAGTCATATTCATGGACTTTGGCTATCCAGTTACCCCGTTGACTACCCAACTCTTGTTGAGTCAAAATAGACTTAACTGCAGTATCAGGAACAAGAACGAGAGTGTGGGAACTCAACACATAATACCTAAAATGTTTCACTACTCTCACCACTACATAAGCATGCTTTTCAATTTGTGACATCTTTAATTCATGTTCCTTTAGGGGAATCTCATGAAGGTGATGGGATCTTTGATTCCTTCTTCATTCTCCTACATTAGGATGGCTGATACTGTGTGCGGAAGTGTAGTTGTACATGATGAAATCCTTCTTGAAGTCTGGGCATACCAGAATAGGAGTGTGAGAAATTTCTCTTTTGAATTCTTCAAAAGCAAGCTTCCCTTTAGTGCTCCATCGAAATGGATTCTTACCTTTCATCATCCCAAGGATATCCTTGGTTTTATCAGTGTAAAGTTAGGTATAAATATTCTTAGGAAATTGACCTTCCCGAAAAAGGAGTGCACCCCAGTTTTGCTTGTGGGTAGGGTAAGGCTTTGGATGGCCTTCACCCTCTCTGGGTCAATCTTGGTTCCTTCTTTAGTCATGATATGACCCAATAACTTTCCTTCTGTTACTCTGAACATGGATTTTTTAGGATTTAATGAAATCCCATGACGCCTGCACCTTAAGAGTACCTACTCCAGATGATCATATTGATCACTTCACTTTTTAGAGAAGACCGTCAAGTCATCCAAATATAACAACTATGACCTTGCCCATCAAATCCCTGAAATATATGTCCATAGCTCTTTGAAACATGGCTCCAGCGTTAATCAAACCAAAAGGCATCCTCCTGTAAGCAAAGGTTCCCCATGGGGTGGTGAATGTTGTCTTATGTTGATCTTCAACAGCTACCTCAACTTGATTATACCCCCAAAAATCCATCAAGCATGGATAACATTTCTAATCCAGTGATAGTTTGTAATACTTGGTCCATGATGGGCAATGGATAATTGTCTTTCAATGAAGACTGATTGAGGTTCTGGAAGTCAACACAAATCCAGATTTCACCATTCTTCTTTCTAACAGGGAAAATGTTAGAAACCCAGGTGGAATGATGGATTGGAAAAATAATCCTCGCGTCTAACATCTTCTGAATTTCTGCAAGGATAGTTCCTTGAGATCTTTGGGTTGTAATGCCTTTACTTCTTCCTATAGGGTTTAACCTCAGGCTTCAATGGGATGTTATGTTGCACATCCTTGGGCTTAAAAGAATTCAGATCTGCATATGACCATGCTAGGACATCCATATATCTCTTCAGGAGTGAAGTGAATCTTTATTTCTCTTCTGGGGAACATCATTTCCTGATGTTTACCATTTGTGGTTGGTCAGGAGAGCCCAGATTAACTTGATCTACCTCTAATGAGGATGCACCTTCAGCTTGCCTTTTATCCTGAATGAAATGGTCATGCTTGTCAAACAGACCTTCCAGAGAAACTAATCCCTTTGGAATATTATTACCTTTGAGCTGGGATGAATTCACCATCAATCTCTTGATATGAATTTGAAATGGACTCACAGAAAGCTAATTCTGATCCTTCAAAATAAAGCTCACTAAAATTATCAGCTTTCTCAAGAAAAGACAATACATGTTGATCATCATTAAACACTTGCCAATGTGTTGAGTTATCTGGAACACTTGGATGATACACAATCTCAATGGTATACGTGTCCTGTTTGAACTTTGGGTGAGGAAGGAGAAGAGATGCAGATATGGCTAAAGAATCAGCTTTATCATTGTAATCTCTTAAGACTGCCTTAATGGAAAAAGCATCAAAGCATTCTATGTTGTCCCAAACCTTGTTCCTGTAATGTCTTAGGTGATCAGTTTTTACCTGATAGGTCCCCCATTACTTGATTCACAATCAACTCGGCATCTCCCTGCACTTGGAGATTTCAGATTCCTTTTTTTCTTTCCATTTCTAATCCTAATAAAAAAGCTTCATATTCAGCTGTGTTATTAGTATTATCAACCTGTAACTTGAAAGAAAAGGGAAAAATCTTGAAATTTGGAGATATAAGAACCACACCAGCACCTAACCCAGTAGTTGAACAACTCCCTGTCAAACTCAAGGGTCTAAACAACATTAGGATCTTCTTTTTTGACTTCTACAGAGGGCACCTCAGATGTCATGAAATAATTACCCAAGCCTACATCTTCAAAGAGAATTTGAGCCTTGGGATCATCTGACTTAGTAACAAGGTACTTTTGCCTGGTGTTTCGGGGTGAAGGACACGAGGAACTCCATTTACTGGAATTTTAGCTTTGGTCCAATCCATGTTGATTTATCCTCCAACATCTTTGTAAAAACCTCTTCCTAAGAGAATACCATAAGCAACTGGGATATCAACAACCAGGATAGTCATTTTCACTCTCTTTTCACGGAAGGCAACAAATGCAAATTGTGCATCCTTGATTTGGCCAAACAAGGGGACTTGCTTGGTTTCCATGGAATAACACCACCCATAATATTTATTCAAGGTGAGTCCAAGGGCATGAGCTACTTTTGCAGGCATTATGTTATCAGAGGCTCCTGAGTCAATTATGCAATTGCTGAGTTTAAAACCATTTATAAGTAAGGACAAATAAAACAGTTCAATCTTTCCTGAAGAAGCAGCAAAGGTCATATTACTCTAAGGTAAAGGCTGAGTGGGGCTAGGAAAAATGCCTTTTGAAGATGAAGGAATAGCAACCTTGCTTCTAATGAATTTGACAAGTTTCTCAAATTTCTCAGGGTTGGACTACAGGTACTCAGCTTCCGACATTTGGATTTTGGTTTTCTTTGCATGATCAATGATGTCGAAAGTGGTATATGAAGGAATGATGGAGGGATCGGTTCTTGGTTACACTAGTCTAAGCCAAGGTACTTGCCTTGAGGGAAGGAGAAAAAGAGTTAGAAGATGAAGTTACCTTTTTATTTGTCTCCTTTTTAGTTTGTGCTGAGATGGGAGAGCCTCTTTTAGCCATAACCATGAGAGCTTCTTTATTTTTATCCTTAGAGCCTTCAACCGGCTTTCTCTGGGGTTCTGAGATTGAGATCGAGTGAAGACTACAAATGACTGACCATCCTTCTCACATTCATCTTCCTCATATTCCAAGTACCCAATGCTGGAGTTGTCAGTTGAATTGTCAAAAGACTCATCAACATATCCTGAAGCTTCAAAAGCTTCATGGGAATCTTGATTTTCTAGTTCTTCATCTTCCTCAACTACTTCAACTACTGCGTTGATAGGAGGAGCTTCAATGGCCAGCCTGGTGGGAGCAGCGATCAACTGATTCATATCTCTTGCGGGAGTGCCATTGGCATTGTTGAAATTTCGTCTAGGAATATCCCGATAAGGAATGTTGGTTGCTTGTTGAGACATTTTCTTCTTTAAAGTGATTAAGTCATTGGCCATCTTCTGAATCATAGGATCAGTAGTACTCTAAGAAGAGATCTGATTTTTAGGCTTAGATGAATCTCTTCTAATCTTTCCAGCTAGAATAAGATCATCTTCTATTTCAGTGGTTGTAGCTTGAGTAGTGGCCAAATTGGGGATAACAGATCTTCTCAACAAGAAGCTCACATTAGGGGGCTGAGTGTTGATGAAGAAACACTTTTGATTTTCAAGAGTGGGAATGGCTAGCTCTAGAATCTTATGAATCAACTTGTTGAATTTGGATATGAAATCCTGACATGGGTTCATAAGACTCCTTCTTCATGTGTGTAAGTTGTGCTAACAAGGCATGAGAATCTTCAGCCAGTTTGAACCTTGCTTCGAATATTGATCGCATGGTAGTCCAGTTGGTAATGCATGCATTTGGAAGATGGTAGAACCATTCTACTGCTACACCATGCAATGTCTCAAGGAAGAGTTGAATTGAGACGTCTTTATGAGAAACTCCAAGAATGCCACATGTGACAAAGAATGAAGTGATGTGTTCATCAGGGTGGTGCTTCCCATCACCGTTGAACTTAGGAATATTCTTACGAGACCCATGTGGTAGATCATGCAATGGTGGAGTTAGGGAAAGAGGACCAATAGCCACACCCCAAGGCACAGGTTGTGCTACCATTCTTCTGAATGAAGTGTGTACAGGAATCTGAGTATCAGATAAAGAATAATGCATGGAAAGTTGTAGAAACTTCTTGTTCTTGAAGAACCCCTGAGTTCTTCGGATAGGTGAAGAAATTCTCACTCGGCTGGATGCAACAGTGTTGGGTGAAAGTCTAAAATTATGTTGCTGAAGCAAATCAAAGAATGGATCAGTTTCACCCCATGGCTCAGCTTGACTGAGTGAAGATCTTTCTAGCCAGCTTGAACTAGAAAATAAATCTTTTTGAAAATAAGGAAAATATGGAGATGCCAAACACCAATAGGATAAGCTTAGTCTTATCAATCCGTATTCCCAGTAGAGTCACCAAAAACTGTTGGTTGGATATTTTGTTAGACCAAAATATGAGGTTCAACCATAGTACATGGGATTAAATCCCTCCTCAAAGACAGGTGAGGCTGCCTATTTATTACTAATCTAAAACACAAAAGAAATAATATATACAATATCCACACTATTCTAACCATTGGGGTTGGGATACAATCCTGAAATCCATATCAACATGAAATGGAGATGTTACAATCTTTAGATTAGGAAGAATTAGAAGGGAAAATATTATAGAAGAAACAAATGGGAAGGGAATGAGAGGAACGTATTTTATTTCAAGCAAACACAGATCAAGAAATACTTATACGAGTTTTAGATAATGAGTGTAATATTTTGAAACAATTAAAATGATCAAGAACACTAAACAAAGAATAGCTCAAGATTTTGGATGTAAGAACAATCTTCTCAAGATAGATGAATCCCACAACACAAAGTTTGTAAAATAACACCTGTTTCTATTCTTCAATGATTAAAAAGAAAATACAAATTTTTTCTTCTTCTTCACAATAGCTCTTAATATTCAAAAAGTCTCCTCTTGGAATGCACAAGCATCCATTATTTATAATAAAAAGGCAGAGAGAAAATAGGATAAAATCCTAGAAAATAGCCATTTAATAAGAGTCCTATTTTTCTTGACTCTCACACAGGAGAACAAGTCAAAATTTGCTTCCTATGTGACAAAATGGAAATGAAAAAGACATGTCAATTTCTAGAAGGAAATGACATGTAACATCATTGCTTATTCTGTTTCCTCATCCTTGTCTTCTTCCAGTGATGCCTACTTGTCTCGAAACTCTTGAAACTTTCTGGATTATGCCTTGCATTTCAGCTTCATCTGGTGCACTAGAATAATCACTTAGAACCTCGCAAGTTTCTTGTGTGTCACTTGTGTTGCCAGGAAGTTTCTTCAATCTCTTATTAAGTTTTCTCAGAGATTCCAAAACATTCTTGATCTTTATAAATTTATCAATGATGCTTAGATCAAAGATGGAAGTTGGTTCTTGCTCGATCGATTCCTGAATTTGTTTATAGAAACCATCAGCAGGTAGAATGGTTGAGCCTTCATCCAATACTTTGGGAAAGATCTTGAACAACTCTTCTTCGATATCACTGGTGGCATCAATCAACTGATCTCTGGATTCTCTCAACTTGCTGCAAGCTTCACTGAGAATCTTTATCTTGAACCTGATATCCTTGGTTAGCTAGAAGTGTTTATCCCCATGTGGAATGACTCCTTCTTCCACTAAGACCCGAGATGGAATTTTCTTCAGTGCATTGAGGGCCTCCAAAGTTAGTTCGAGGTTTCTAGCCTCCTGTGAAAATTCATCATTCATCTTGTCACCATCCTTTTTCATTTCCTCCAAGGATTTGTATACCTCTACTGTATCATCAATGACTTTCCTTCCCTGAAGGAGTAACCTCTGAATCCATTCATCCACCATTCTCCCCTTCTCATTGATCTTCTCAATAATAGGCATTGATGAGAAGTTGAACCTGATAGGAGTGGGAGTAGAAGATGACGGGGTTGACTGAGAGGGCTTTGAGAGCTTAAGCAATACTTCTGTCAACTATTCCACTTTCTCTTTTAGCTCATCCCTGCTCACCTTTGTTTCCTTCAGCTTTTGGCATAGCACATTCATGGCATCTTGTGCATCTTGTTGTGCCCCTTCTGTTGTTACCTTTCCCAGATCCACCCTTGTAATCTGATAATCAGAAGCTGCTATGTTCTCCTTGGTTTTGTCAGCTGCAGGAGTGGAAATCTCTACAAACTTATGCCCTGAGGCATCTACTGAAACCCTTGAAACTATTTTAGGTTTCTTGGCAGATTTGGTAGGAGAGGCCTTGAGTGAATTGAAGTTGAAGGCTAGTAGGGGAACTACCACCTTCCTCTTTCTCAGAGTTCTGGTCGACCAACCATTGAGGTACAAAAGAAGAATTTGCTCCTATTAGAGGTGTCATGGTTGTATCTATGGGTGGAGGAAGATTTTCTTGCAGAGTCGTGATGACTGCAAGTGTAGTGACTGTGGGAATAGACTAAGGGAATGAAGGTGTGGAAGGAGGAGGCATTTCTATAGCCAACGTAGGTCCAACAGAGAGAGGTGAAAGACCAGAGAAAATGCTGGCCATGGCTGATGAGAGTGGCATTGAAATATGTGGTGAGGAAGATTGGGGGAGAGGGGGTAAAGACTCTAAAGCAAAGCTTGAGAAGCAAGAGCAAGGCTTACCTCTGATGAGCAATCAACAAAAGGGAAAATATGAGGTTGACTAACCTCAATTTCTGAAATAATTTCTTCTTGTTCTGGCATCGGAGGAGGAGGAGAATCCAATACCTCAACTATTTGTGTGGGAGTAGATGATTCAGCCCCCTGCTTTTCTCCTCTTCTGAAAAACTTAAACTTTATTTGCCTTTTGGTAGGGCTTTTATCCTTTTCCTTTTCTCCCTTAGAGGGTCCCGCTTCTTGAGTAGCTATCTTTGAAAATATCTTTTCTTTATAACTCATTCCCCAAGAAATGAGCCATGCCTTAGTGTGGACAAGGGTTTGAATAGCTCTCTCAGTGATAGAAGCCTTTTCAGCAAATGGACCAATCAATGGCCGGGAATCCAAGTTGATCTCCATCTGACTGTTCATACCTAGGTTCCAAGACACTTTCATTATCTATGGTGCCTTCAGGGATATCAGCCAGATCTAACATCTAAACTTCTTCAAGAGTCAGTCTGCTATTGTCTTTTCTTCGGATGGAAACCTCATCCTGAAGATCAACCCAGATGTCCTCTACATGGGGCACATGTAGATACAAGGTTCCATAGGACTTAAGGACTCCTCGAATATCGAATCCCTCTCTAAAATTCATATGCTTTTTTAGTTTTTCCTGAAGTTCATGCACCACATTCTTGGCCTTCACCACTGTAGAACATGTGTACCTTCCAATGGAAATTGGGAAGGAGAAAACGGCCTTGTGTCTTCTTTGTTGGAACTTGTGGAAATCCAACAGTTGTCTGACCAACTCCATAAGGATGAGTTTGTCACCTAGAAACCTGGGAAAATGGAAAGGGTTACCCTAGAATTTTACCACCCAAAGATAGGTGAACTTCTTGAATTGCAAAAAGATGCAACCCCACTTTGAGACTTCTGCCCATGCCTCATCAGAAACTCTTCTCTTTCTCAGCTTCAGGGTCCAGCCTGCAAATGTTTTCATAAAATAAGGCATCATTCACTCTTCTGAATTGATCTTCAGATCCTTTTATTTTCAGCTGAGGGAAGTACCGATATATGTGCTCAGTTTTTTCGGTTCCCTTTTGCATCCAACCCTGGGTAGTTTCTCATTCCCGCTGCTGCATAGGTGACGTACGACATCATGTAGAAATTGCCAGTAGACAAGACCATTTTCATTTGAGAGTCTATCTCATCACTTATTAAGGTGCCCCAATCAATCCCTTGGTCATTCTTCTTTATGAAGACCATGAATTGATACATCCACCCTTGGAATTCCTTTGACTCTAGGAGCCCAAATAACCGGCTCAGTAGGGTGATGATATCACTGATTTCAAGTATAAAATCACTTCTAGGGACCGACTTAGGAAACCTAGAAATAGTTGGCTTGGCCTTGATCAAGAATTTCTTATTCACGTGCTTGATGCAGTCTTCTTGATCTTTGTCCCAGGATTTCTGTGCTGACTTAAGATTTAAATCAACATATTCTGTAAAGTTGGGCAACTTTAGGAGTTGATCAAAGTAATCTCCATCTAATTTTACTATAGACTCTCCTGCTTGATTTCTCACTGAGTGGGAGGCTGAGTCATAGTGAGAAGCACATGCCAAGAATGAATTCAAGGCATTGGGCTGATACTGGAAACCCTGCTATGAGTGGGAGACCACTGCCAGCTATTGACTTCATCCATGAATTCTGAGAAGAATCCTCGATCCTTTTCTAGAAGTCTTCCATGTCTATATTATCGAGCTCTGTGTCCCAGATGTCATAATTGTAACTTATATAAGAAGAAGAATTTGTCTTCTGATATTTTACTTCATATTTATAGACTTAGAAGGGATAGGTCTGACATGAGGAGTCTTGAAAATGACTGGAAGAGAAATCGGGTCTGGATGTTTGTTGAACAAGTGAACAGACCCACCCTACTATTCAGGTGTTGAAACTTGCAAAGTAGCCTCAGAAACCCGACAGACTAGATTGTGTGTGTCAGGAAATAGATCCATGTCAAACACCTTGAAAAACCTGAAGGACTGGTAGAATTTAGATGATGTTGAGCAGGTGATAATCTCTGACACACTGCGGAACTGGAAGAGTGTCTAACACCAGTCAAGACCCGAAACACTGGCGGAGTTTGGAGGATGTCAGGCACACTGCAAAACCCGATACAAAGGTGGAACTTGGGGATGTCAAGCACACTGGATAATCCCTAAAACAAAGGTAGAACTTGAATGATGTCAGACACCCTGTAAAACCTGAAATAGATGCAATCAGATTTCTACGATGTCAGGACATGAAAAATCCCTGCCATGTTGCTAGTTAGGAATTTTTTAACCCTTTTAAAAACTATAGGGTACCATCTATGGGAAAATAAAAAAATATCCTAAGGGTGAATTCCAAACAAGAGGTTCAATGGGAATGTAATAAAAACAAAGAATAAGCAACCCAAAACCCTAAACCAAGAAGGAAGAGAAAAGAAATGCAAAATCCATCATGAACACCTCAAAAATAACCCCAAAAAGCATAAAAGTAGAAAGAGGAGAGAAATACCTTCAATAAACTTGAAAAATAATTGAAGACAGATCACAAAATTGATCAAGAAGCTCAATTGGGTTCGGAGGAGGTAGAAGCATGCACAACAATTCAACGCATCAAAATCATACAAGGTAAAAATGACGTGTAAAAACTGACTATTTATAAAACCCTAAAATTTATTACACATAGCTCGACACGTGTGCCAACTACCAGACAACTGGGAATTTATGACATGTCATCATGCTTGGAGTCCCCAAAAACCTGACACAAATAATTTGGTTCATTTCAGGTTTCAGGTTTCGGGAAACATGAGGCATGAAGCATGAGATGTTGAGATGCTTCTGAGTTCCGAAAACCTGACACACAAAGGCTGACGTTTTGGGTTTTGGGTTTTGGAAAACACATGGAACATGAAGCATGTGATTGATAAAGCATGTTCCGATGCTTTGAACCTCCGAAAACCTGACACAAAGGATTTAGACCATCAGATTTCAAGGTTTTGGGAAACATGAGACATGATAACATGTAAAGAAACATGTTTTCATGCAGTGAAAACCTGAAAACCCAAAAAATCTCTCTCCAAAGGGGAAATTTAAGATATTTTTCCAAAAATTTAACTATGGTTATATCAATTTTAGCTAGAATCACTAAAATGAGATATTTCCCTACTCCCTTTAAACCCCAAGCGCGTCAACCTATCACCCAACATTAGTTGGGCACTCACCCAAGGTGTGTGTAGGCGTCGAGCCCCTCCTTTATGTGAGCTTCATAAGAATGTCCACCATTAATGGAGGAATGGTTGCATAGAAACAGAAAATACATGTATCCATTCTAGCAAAGAAGTAAAAGCACTAGATCTAAGCATAGATGCATCATAATGCAAAAGTAAACACTACAACATCACAAAGAGATCAGATCTGAACCATGAGAAAAATGAGAGTACTAGGGTTTGAACCCATAAACACAGATATTCAGAACAACCCTTTATATATTGATTAAAAATTGTTTACAGTAGCCATATTACATCAAAAAGGTTCAACAACAAATCAGTTACATCATTCTACCATTAGCATCCTACCCTTCCCATGGCTCTGATCCAAAAACCCTATATTACCCCCCTAGAACCATTACATAATCCCCTTTCTACAAAACTACACCACACATATGCATACATACTCACACTACACACCACACACACACTTTTCCTAGATCCAAATGCCTCCTTAAATAGGATAGGAGCTCACCTAATCATCATTCCAGAAGCAAGCCCACATGCCAAATGTCATCATATTCTGTTATACTTGAGTGTCCAAGCCATGCAGATGCCAGCTAGCCATAACAACCTCCACTTTACAGCTTGTAACCATAATGATTCCCTGGAATATTCTTTTCTTGAGCTTCAAGTCTCCATGTAACAACCTTTTCATCATTATGCCTACCCGCATAGCTTCACGTGTTTTGCATGTGATACCCTTCTTTAACTGAAATGCGGCTAAGTCCTTAAACCCTTAAACCCTTTCCTTCTTCCATGCAAACCTATCTCTCCTCACATGTTCACTCACACAATTTTCTCCATAGTTCCTTCTACATGCATGCTCATCCTCTTCTTTAGGACTTAGTCATTTTCTGGCTCAACATCACCCCACACTAAACGTGTTGTCCATCCTCAGAAAACAATCTGATCTCCAACAAAGAATAAAGAATGGAGGGAAAGAATAACCTGTATCTGGCTTGTGCCAAAGAACAAAATAATTTTTCTACTATTGTACAAGGATTGGGAAGTCTTTATTCAAGGATGCTTCAATCTTATTCCAAGCATCCACCTCATTCTGTGCTTGTTGAAATAAATCCCCTATCAATGCGTTGACTTCATCAAATGATAACTCTTCACCTTTAGCCTTCAGTGTATCAACAATACTTTCCATTTTCCTGCTAAGGTCACTCAGCGCATCCATCCTTCGTGTAACCTAGGGATATAATTCCTTCACTTTATTTCTAATCGAGACCCTTAAGCTTTTGATCACCTCAGACTTCTTCTTGAACTTCTGCTATGATCTTGTCCCATTCCGCCCTATTACCCTTGTTCTTTTCCTGGAACTCCTTTAGGTCCACCTCATGGGTAGCAACCAATACACTTCCACCCTGTCCTTGTCTCCACAGTTGTCATAGACAACTTCGGCCATATGTGCTACTGGTTTTTACAGAGGCAAGGAGCTCAGAGTACTGAGTTATGGTCTCTTCAATTTTCAACTTCTCATGTTCTCTTTTCACACCAAAACTTCCTCCACCGACTCCAACGCAAGTGGTTGCCTCTCCATCATGATCATGTGCATCAAGTCCTCTAGGTAGTGGAAAGCTGACTCATACTTCTATTCAGGAGGGGCCAAATCTGGGCACTTTAAGATAATGGAGTCTGAGATAGTCTCCACCTTCTTGTAAGCTTCATGCACACTCTCCCCTTTTCTTCTCTCAACTCAGCCCTCAGTTGCGCAATTATCAACTCCTTCTCCTTGATCTCCTTGTCTCTCTCAATTATCTCCTTATTCTTTTCCCCCAATTCTTCCTCTAAGGCTCTGATTCTGTTATTCCTCCTGAATAACCTTGCCTCTACTTCCACAGATACCTTGTTGAGCATGTTACACACCTACTCATCAGTTAGCATTGGGCATCCACAATAGGATTCACCTCATTGGGGTTTTGTGTGGTTACCAATGCTCCTGCATTAACTTCAAACTTTGGTTCATCAACATGGGACTCAAAAGTCCATGACAACATTTTCCTTGTGCATGTGTATGCACTATCTTTCTCAAATGATGACCAACAGAAGATTTGGTCTGTAGGTACCATGCTTTGGAAATGCACGTGCAGGACCTTGTTTGGATCATTGACATAAGTCATTGTGGGTCCTTGTGTTGCCACATGCCCTTGCCACCTTGTGTGTGCTCCTGTTGGGAAGCTGACTGCTAAACTGGGATCTCCACCCATGCTCCCATACTCTTTCTCCACTTCTTCCATGTTGCACTCCACCTCATGCTCTACCAAATCCTTGATGATACCTACTACTTCCCTCTCCACTGTGTCATCCAACTGTTCATCAGATAGGTGTGGGGTCCTATGCACATTCATCCCCACTTCCTCTTCACTTCCTTCTTTCTCTCGAGTTCCCTCTCAAAAACTCATCCCACTCTTCATCAGATCCATGTACATCAAACACAAGGGGATTCTCACCTTCCTCATGCTCCTCATTCTCCTCCTCAGACTTGTCACCCTTCATGCTCTTTCATCTCCTCAGAGTCTGAACTTTGCACCATCTTTTTCTTCTTCTTCACTGGCGACTCCTCTATCACAGGGGACCTTTCCTTCTTGGGTGACTTCTCCTTCATGGGGATTTCTTCCTTCATGTGTAAGTACTTGGGCCCATGCCTGACTCCTGCCCCTGTGGTCTGAACTATATGTGCGCTTGGCACCCTACTTGTTGTAGTTTCCTCCCTCTCTCTCTCTTTTCCCTTTCTTCCTTCCTAGCAGGGTCCTCAGGGATGGAGACATCATCCTCAATGTATGTGCCCTTCTCAAACTTGGGCCTTAGGCATATGTACACCCTTTTTCATCATGCTTCCTGCAAGTGGTAATGTTACGGGCCTTAGCATATGTATGTCATGGGAGACATACTTCTCCACATATGCGTGCTTCTTAGGATACACTAATGTTCGGCACAGTGTGTGGTGATCCTGATCTACCTCACTTAGATCAAATCTAAGTTTCTTGGCCTCCTTGAACCTGTTAACTATGCTTTGAAAATACTACACTGTGAAGCAAAAGGTAGTTTACACCATGGGATTTTGGTGCCATCAGTTAACATGAACCTACCAATGCAGAAGTTTTGGTACACTGCAAACTCAACCTCATCCTTTACCAAGGCTGGCAGTTGCTCTGGAATCCTCCATTCTTCCCCAAATGCATCGTGCATGCACTTGTACCACTTATCCAAGTGTGCCTTGTATGCAGTTGTTATCATTTCACAAGTATATGCTTCGAATCTCTTAGCTGGGGAGGGGTTCTCATCAGGGTACTCCCAAATGTTGTTATTCGGCCCATCAGGCACTCAATCTTAGAAAACACAATGGTAAGGAGAATATTACCATACATAATTTTATCTCCATCATGCGTGACATCAATGATATCCTCCACAATGAAGGCCAAGAGGTTGTAGATTGTCCCTTTTGAAATCTTTCTGCAAATGTTCAACCATCTCTTGTTCACTTGCATCCACCATTCCTGCCCATTTAACTTGGTGAGAAAGCATGCGGCCATCTTCATGACTGGGTCAGTAATCTTGGCAATATCAAAATAACACCCACCCTTCTTGTATTCATATTCCTTGGTTGTCTCCATGATAGCCTCCTTGTCGTCCAAGTCATCGTCCAATGACTCACCTGTGTAGATAAGTCCAGTGTATCTAGAGATCAACTATGGGGTTATGTGCATTCTCCTCCCTGTGAAGTAGAAGTGATCTTCATGCATGTGTGACATGAGCCATTGGTATAATCTCTCAGGTTTTCCAAAAAATGGTAACTCAAAAAGTTACAAAAGCCCAGCCTTCTCCAGTTTTGTCTTCACAGAGTCATCATACACTAGTTTTTCATCATGTGTTCTCTCTCCTATTGGGTGAAATGAGCTCCAATGCCATCTCCTTCTCAGTGGTATCTTTCCTATGGTTATAATCACTTATAACCATCTTGTGCATGTGAGAGACCCATTCCATCCCCATTAAAACACCATCTGGGTACTACATCTCTGCATACCACTCTTCATTAAAACTTGTCGATGCGACTGGCTTTCCTTTGCCCTTGCCCTTTCCCTTCTTTGGTGAAGTGTTCAATCCTTTCCTTGGTGCCATATTTCTCATCAAGCCCTTGTAATTTCTTCCTTGCATGTCTTTCTTTAACACTGTTTCAATCCCTTGGCTTCCACTCCTGTGAAATTTCTTCAAAACCCGTGCCCTAGCTCTGTAAACCCTAACCTGGAAAACTCTCCTTCCACAAGACAACGTAAATACTCATGGGAATCCACCAAAAAATATCTCCTTCACACATGCCCATGTACTCCATTCCACTCTGGTTCACAAATATCAAATTCTCTACTTCACACGCAACTCTTCACAAATTCTCTCGCAAGGATGCCCTAGTTCGCAAGAGCTCTTCAACAAACAAATGCAAGGTAAAAAGAATAACTTACCCTGACCTTCTATTTATAGCTTTTTTCTTTTTCCACATTAACTCCCATGCCACCTACCACCATACAATCACATTAAAGTCATTTTTCCAATGCTATCCTCCCACGTGTTTGTCCTAGCACTTTTCCTCCACACGCAAACTCACGTGAAACTCCCACAACCTTCTGGCATGTAAAACTGCATCGACCACATAACCTTACATGTGCTCATAGCACCTGAAGTCAATCTTCCTCTACATCTTAAGCCCAGTTCTTGTCACCACCTACCTCATGTTTCTCTGTGACTTTTATCATTGTACGTGGTTTTTATAAGATTTTGACACCAATCTCCACCCATAATCACTTTGCTACGCATGTGCTCCTCTGAACCCATGCACTTTTGATTTTCTCATTTGGGCCGCCAATCAACATCACTCCCAACACTTGCTTCTTACCACACTATTCACTAAAATTCTTCTTTACACTCTCCACCCCACACTAAATAGATGTGCGGTCCTCTGCACATAAAACCCCTTTAGATAGTAACTGGCTACCAGCACGCAAGCGTGCCCACAAAAAACAAAACTAAAAGACAAAGCATAACAACGATGAAAGGAAACACATATAAAGGAAAATGCATTAAGGGAAATCCTAAGCTAAATGGCAATACTGCCTTATTTACAAACACACAGAAGACTTATTTATAGTAGGGCTTCAACCTACTCCCATTAAAATAATCAGGAAACCATGTTCCATCCAGCGCTTGTAACTGGCAAGTGCCTGAATCAAGTATATAAGATATAACATACGGTCCCAACCAATGCACTTTGAGTTTCCCAAGATGGCACAAAAACTTTGAATCGTATAGAAGAACCATCTTCCCAACCTCAAACTTCTTGTTTTTAATATGATCCGATCATGCCATGCCTTCTGCCTAGCTTTCTCCATTTTCACTAGCTCCATCAGGGCTATAGCACGCCTCTCATCCAACTGCATAAGTTTATCAATGCACTCCTCTAATGCTTTCTCATCAGCCAATCCTCCTGTGCGTGTAATACGCAAGGATGGTAACATGAATTCCACAGGTAGAACTACCTCTGATGCCAAATACCAATTAAAAAGGTGTGGCCTTGTTCAATCTTTTATAAGTTGTGTGATATGCCCATAGTACTGCAGAGACTTTATCATCCCAGTCCCTCCTTCTGACATCACAAATCTTAGTTAATGTGTGGCTTAAAATCTTGTTAAAGGCCTCAGCAGTTCCATTAGCCTGAGGGTGATAGGGCATAGTTTTGTGATGGGCCACCATAAACTCTTTGCCAATAAGATTCTAACATTTCATTCAAAAAGTGAGTACCCCTATCACTTGTTAAACTCAATGGGCATCCATACCTGTTGATTATATTCTCCCATAAGAACCTAGCTATGTATGTAGTAGTGCAATCCTTCATAGGGTTGCTTCCACCCACCATGTAAGATAATCTGTGCAAGTGATAATATAGTGTGAACCTATCTTGCATGGTTGGGGAAATAGGGCCCACAAAGTTAATTACCCATTTTTCAAATGGCTCTGCACTAGCAATAGGTCTTAATGGAATTTCATCTCTCCACCCTGGCTTACCAAGGCACTGGAAATGGTCACATGCCTTGCAATACTCTATACAATCCTTATAAATTGTCTCCCACAAAGGCCTGCCAATAGGATCTTGTGCATGGTCGCATTCCCTGCATAGTGTCCTCCTGCAATGCCACCATGAGCTTCTTCCATGATTACAGTATGCTCATGTTCCAATACACACTGACACAAAACCTCATCTCAACCTAGTTTGTATAGGTCTCTGCTAATTAACATATAGGGTGTGACACATATAGCCAACTACTTTTTCTCCAAGGCCTTCATTCCTTCAGGCGCCACACCCATTTGTAAGAAAACAACAATATCCTCCAAATCAGAGGGTGTGCACTACAATCTGAACAACTGTGCATCTGGCATTGTGTCCTCAATGCTTTGCACATCCTCACCTGAGTTAATCCATGATAGATGGTCAGGTCCTAAATTACTCTTTCCTAGTTTTACAATGACTGAAAATTTCAAACTCCTGAAACAACAAGATCCATCGGCATATGTGCCCTTGCAAGACAGGCTTGTTCACCAAGTACTTGAGCACCATATGATCCATGTAAAAGATAAACAGAGTAGCCAATAAGTATTTCCTGAACTTGTGCAGTGCATAAATCATAGATAACGCTTTGTGCTCCATCATTGTGTAATTTTACTCAGCTGGAGTTAATTTTCTACTTGCAAAACACAAAGGGTGATCAACAATCCCCTCTCTAGGTTGTGCCAACACTGCTCCTATTTCCATACCTGACGCATCCACATGCACATGAAAGGGCTTATCCCAAGAGGGAAAGCACAAAATGGGCACAGTAGTGAGTCGATCCTTTAATGTGTCAAAGGCCATCTGCTGTGCCTCTCCCCAATGAAATTTACTCTTATGTTTCAACAACTCTTCCAATGGCATGGAAATATTGGCATAGCCTTTGATAAATTTCCTATAATATCCCATATGCCCTAAGAATCCATGCACCGTGCTTTGACTGGTAGGCTCCTCCTAACCCTAAAATAACGACAACTTTGGTAGGGTCTACCAATAAACCTTCCTTGCATATAATGTGACCTAGTAATGTGCCAAATGGGGTAGCAAAGACACATTTCTTAATGTTTAGAGAGATACTTAACTTCCTGCACCTCTCAAACATCAATCTCAAATTTTCACAATGATCCCTTACTAACCCATACACCGTTCCAATCATCCAGGTAAACTTGTAAAATTTATGGATAAAGTCTTGAAAGGCCTACACCACGATGCGTGAAAATACAACAGGCACATTCTTAAGCCCAAAGGGCATAACCATGTAACAAAGCTTCCCCACTCAGTTGTGAAAGTAGTCTTCTCCTGGTCTTCCTTTGCGATTCTTACCTGGTGATATCTAGAGAATCCATCTGTGAAAGAATAGATTTCTCACCCTGCGACACCTTCCAAAATCTCCTCAGTAAATGGGGTTGGAAAAGGATCTATCACACATGAAGCATTTAAATCTCTATAATCAACACAAATCCTTATCCTCCCATCCTTCTTGATACTAATCACCATCGGGCTCACCCATTCAGATTCTTCAATTGCCTCAATGATTCCAGATTCTATCATCTTATCAATTTCCTCCTTAACCTTTATGCGCAAATTCAGGTTCATCCTGTATGGCCTCTTCCTGATGGGGTGCACCTTCTTTTAACTTAATCCACATTTCCCCTAATGAGTGATGAACTCCCTTCAATTCATGGTACCCACATGGGAATAAGTCTTGGAATTCACACAATAAGCTCAACTATTTTTGAAACCTCCTGGTCCATCCAGTAATCTCCAATGATAGCTTCTTTGGCTCTTCTTTGTACCAATGTTAACTTTATTTGTTTTCAAGGGCTCATGGTAGGCATGTGCTTTCTCATCTACTTTTTCCAATACTTCGCGTGTACCTTCTGTATGGTTAACATCCAAGTTTTCTACCTCCTCATCATCTATCAGGTAGACTAACTTTCCTTTTTCCTTCTCCAAGAAGGCACACTCAAACTGTATCTCCTTTGTCTCTCCTTCTTCTGGTTCTTCTTCTATGAAGCATGCCCCCAACTCAGGTTCCCCTAAAAATCCAGGATTCAGTCCTCATCCATGACACTATCTCCCAAGGTAAGGTGTTTGACTACCTACAACACCTCATTCACTGATGGCTTAGGAGATTGATACTCAAAAGTTTGGATAATATTTGTTGTTAACTCTTGCCAATTACTCATCTGATGACATAGCTCTGAATGGATATACCATGCATGCACACAACCCTACAAGGTGGAATAGAACTTATGCACCCATAGTGAAGGAGGTAAGGCTTTTGGGCCTACCATCCAGGCTTCTCTCACATTCCTGGACATGGAATGAGGTGGACTCCTTCCCATGATAGTCATGTATTTTAGATGGTGCATTACTCTCGGAGAAACCTAACAGAGAATGTGATTCTTCACTTTGCCACTCTAGAAAGATTGTCTCGATGGGTCACCCACCAATGCGTTATTGTTCTACGCAAGGTATAAGTAAGCATATTCCTCCTTTCTATTTGACATGTCCACTGTACTTCCATGTGCATGTAGAAAGACATCAGGGTTACCCTCTCCAGTGTAACTGGGTAACTTTCTTCCTCCCAGGTGCCTAACTGAGTGTGCCCTGGTGATGCGAGTCACAATGCCCTTCAATTGTCTTCTGACCAACTCATAGGTCATCGTGTGCCCAATTATCACATGCAATGCTAGTTGTATCACTCATGGATTGAGCATCTTCCCATTGAATGACTCCTTCTCCTAATGGATGGACAACCTCGGGGTCTCTAATGGTGCGCACATAGATTCTATCTAGGTCCTCTTCTCCCAAAGGTTCTACATAGGCGCAGACTTCCCATCCGTCAGTGGAATAATGACACACTCCTCTTTGTTCTTGAAACTTATGTACCCTTTGTTAAAGTGCAAGTCAACATTATTCTTATAACACCAGGGGCATCCAAGTAAGGTTGGAAAGTTATCTTCCTCGACAAGTGCTAAGACTTCAAAATCTCCAGTAAACTTTTCCCCTTGGATGGTTATGGATGCATCCTTCAACACTCTGATGGGCATAGCCTTTGTCCTATTCACCATATACAACACATTTGAAGATGGCTGTAATGGGGGCCTCCCCATCTGATTCCATGCATCTAAAGTGAGAACATTAACCTCTGCACCCATGTCAATCAGAATGTTTCTCAAGAGATTCATCCATCCACAACTGCATTCAATGTGATTTCTTTGTCATAATCAATATTGTGAGGGGGAAGATTAGCATGCAAGACCTGCCTCTCACACTCACCTCCAGTGCGCGGTACTTTTTCTCTTAGCCATTCTCCTAACAAAGGGATAATATTCTCCTGGCGCAACATCCTACACACTTCTCTGACCTCATCCATGTCCTTCTGAGGGACCTCAACATTCTTTTATTTTTCTCCAACTTCTGTGATTGCTCCTTTAGACATTGAATCTCCCCTTGTAGGTTCCTAATCACCTCCATGGTCTCTTGGTAAACCTCCTTCTGATGGCTTGGATCAGGATATTTCCATGTAATACTTCCTCTCATGTAATGAGGGGCCTTTGCTTTGGTTCTTCCCTGGTGCGTGCGGCTTCACCCACGTAGTTACTAAGACAAGGTTCTAACTCAGGGTTATGTGCCACCCTAGGCATCCACTATGGATCATCTCACTTCACACTCACCATCCCATGCCCTTGTCCTTCCTCTAGTTCTTGGCTCATGTGCTCATACAACTTAGGGCACTCCTCATACTTATGCTTCTTTCTGCACCATGAGCATTGTAGAAAATCCAGACATTCACGCTTGTAGTGTTCAGTAGATCCACAATTGTAGCAAGTTCCATGGGGAAATTCACTCCTACCTCCTTATCCACCATGACCTCTGAATCCTCTGTAAAAACCTCTTCCTCGACCACCTCCATCTACGCACCCTTCATACTGACGACCTTCATTCTTAGAACTACTTCCAATGCTTGGTCTGACACACACCAATATCAATGACATCATGGATTTGGTCTATCAATTGGCAGTCCTTTGTATTGTGAGTTGTAGATGAGAAAATCTTACAATAAGAAGACACATTCTTGTGGAGTGCACTGCAACAATGGGCATCTACTTGGATCATGATCTCTGTGACAAATTTCACAATCCAATGACATGACAGTGCACCAAATTTCATGGGAAACTATCCTTTGTGTGTCCTTCTACCTCACAATCTATGCACCATAGTCCACTGCGAGTCTCATGAGCTGAGTTCGCAGATAATTTTTCTAGTTGCTTTTCCATGGCAGTGATTTGTGCTTCCAAAAAGGGACTTACCCCAGTATCAACGCTTCTGATGGCCTCACACGTAGAGCAGCCTCCAAGGCCTTGCGTGGGTCCATGAAATTCTTGTTGGAAAGTGCTTCATCTGAAAGGCATTATCAATCCTCCAATGAACCATTGAGCATGTTGTGAGGGATGGATATCATAAGACAAATTTGATAAAGAGTCTTAAAGTGTGCATCATACTCCGCACACTTTCTTCCATACCTTGTTGAATTTACTTGAGTGCACGTTTGATGCTCTTTTGCTCAAACTCAGGAATGTGGAATTCTTCCAAAAAGGCATCACACAATGCGTAGTATAATCCACCACCATCTGATGTGGGTCATACTTCTGGTACCAAGCTATGCATGTGTGACCCTGCAACATAGTTGTAAAATGGACTTTCTTTCTGACTCCAGGGTAGTGATACCCTTAGCGTGCCATAGTAATTCACATTTGTGTACATGCTCTGCAACATCCTCAACACCCTTATAATCAAGTAAATGTAGAGACATCTCATAAAACACTTGTTGATGGTGTTGTGGCCCTTGTCCACCAGATCCAGGACCTTGATTCCCTCATGTGTTTCCTCCACCACCAGATCCACTAGATCCACTAGACTCCTATTCCTCTTGGATCCACCAGATCCTCCTCCCATTACAGGTAAGGGGCCTGACACAGTTACACTCTGCATACCCACCATTGTGCTAAACTACGTGCACGCCGAAAATCTGTGACATTGAACCACTTCCAGACGTGATACCTAAACTCTGTGTACCCACACCTTGCCCAAATGATGTGCTAGATAGGATGCCTCCAAACACAGGAAATGTTTGTGCTACCATAGATGAACTAAATGAAAAATTATATCTATCAGGTGTTACTCGACTACCAATACCAACACCAACCGGGTTAACAACACTTATCTCAGGAATTGGAAAACTAAGCGCTAGGGTTTGGTCACCAGGTGGGCTAAGATGTGCACCTATTTCTCTCCTCCTTTCTCCATATGATGAGCTCTCACCAGAAGCCGAGGGGGTTTCTCTCCCATTCTTTCCAAGATGGGGTAGCACATAGACTACTCAGGTTCCACGTTCTCTGCATGAACCTCAAATCCTTCCTACAATGTCTGCCTCCATAATTCCATCACTCCTGTAACTTTTCACTATCTCACCAACTCCCTTTCTCATGCTTCATTATACTTGAGCCGCCTCTCCTCTCTCTCCATTTCTGCCACAAGGTCCACCATCTCTTACCACACCAGCTTCCATGCCCCATGCCTAGTGGGAAGTTAGCCAGCCATAGGAAATGCCTCCATACTCAGAGTGATGATCAAGATCTTAATGGCTAATGGTATAACATGCAAGAATGATCCTCTTGGTTCCCTCAAGAACTCAAACTCAGCAATCTCAGGAAAGAATATGTAGAAACCACGTATTCTAATGTATAGCTAGTTAACACTCCACTCCACCACCGATCAACAACATGAGTCCAGGTCAAATCAGCATCATGTAGCCTCTGATACTCTTCTTAGGTCTAAACATGAGGTCTATAATACCAACTCTTCCTTGATGCATATGTTGAAAACCATTCATACAACTCTACTGGGAAACAACAAAAGAATGCCTCATAGAGTCTCATGATACAGGTGCTCCTCTACCCATTTATGTGCATCAAACTCAGATCTAGTACTGAATCTCTGTGCAAACTCATCCTCCATGATTTTAAGCCAAGTCTCGACATTGTCCAAGGTCAAGCATTTTGTCATCACACACCATTCTCACAACAACTTCAAAAGAGGTCCCGAAATGAAACCAAAATGTAGTCTCATTTCCCTACTCCCTTTAAACCCCAAGTGTGTTGGCCTATCACCCAACATTAGTTGGGGACTCACCCGAGGCGCGCACAGGTGTTGAGCCCTTCTTTATGTGAGCTTTGTAATGAATTTCCATTAATGGAGGAAATACGTGCGGAAACATAGGAATACATGTATTCATTCTAGCATAGAAGTAAAAACACTAGATCTAAGCATAGATGCATCATAATGCAAAATTAGACATTATTGACAAATCACAAAGAGATCAGATCTGAACCATGAACAAAATTAGAGCACTAGGGTTTGAACCCATAAACATAGATATTCCAGAACAACCCTTTATATATTGATTAACAACCATGTTTACAGTAGCCAATTACATCAAAAAGGTTCAGCAACATATCAGTTACATCATTCTACCATTAGCATCCTACCCTCCCCATGGCTCTAATCCAGAAACCCTATATTACCCCCCTGAACCATTACATATTCATTTCTATGAAAGTACTCACACTCGATATGCATCTCTCATACTCGACTCATACATCTCTCTACTTGCAAACCTTTTCTAGATCCAAATGCCTCCTTAAATAGGATAGGAGCTCACCTAATCATCATTCCAGAAGCAAGCCCGCATGCCAAATGTCATCATATTATAGTATACTCGAGTGTCCAAGCCATACAGATGTCAGCTAGCCATAATAACCTTCACTTTACATCCTGTAACCATAAATGATTCCCTAGAATATTCTTTTCTTGAGCTTCAAGTCTCCATGTAACAACCTTGTCATCATTACGCCTACCTCGCAACTTCACATGTTTTATATGTGATACCCTTCTTTAACTGAAATGTGGCTAAGTCCTTAAACCCTTTCCTACTTCCATGTGCAAACCTATCCCTCCTCGAGCACATTCACTCGCGTGCTTTTATCCATAATTCCTTTCACACACGCTCATCCTCTAGTTCAGGACTTAGTAATTTTCTTGGATCAACACTAAGAGATCATCCTACTGTGTAACTAATTTTGTCATTTTTGCCAAGTTTCACCCCAATGCTTCATTGTGAGGATTTAGCACCTAGCTAACGCACTTTGATTGGATGTGTGTAGCATAATCAATGTCTTATAGATGCCACGTGGTACAAGATGGTGCAGAGGGAGGTGCAAAGGCATGCACATGGAAGAGCAAGGCATGGAAGGAAAACAGAGGAAATATATACACAAAAAGGATGTGTATGGGAGGAATGGAAGAAATACCTGAGGCATAAATGTATGGTGGGAGGAACAACTATTACAAGTTAATGTATGGGCAGTGAGAAAGGGAGCACGTAATAATGCCAGGAACTTAGCTTCTTTTGGGAAGCAAGTCTAAGGCACACGTGGGGGATGCATGAAATGCTAGGAAGAAGTTGAATACACTGAGAATGTGCACAAGGGGGAAAAATGGAACAAAGAGAAAAAGGAAAATAAATGGTGAAGGAAAGGGTAAGCATGCAAGGGTGCATGAGGAATGTGTAACCAAGGGAATGCACCAAGGAGATAACTGAAGTGTGTGTAACCTACAAAGTGGAACCTCAAATCCAAAATAGAAATATAAGTTATCCAAATAACTAGGGGAGTTGTTTTGGACAGTAGTTTGGTGACTTTTGGGGTTATCTTCTTGTTAGATGAAGGAGATCATTAGCTTGGAGCATCCATTGGGCATGGAGTCTTCTTGGAAAATGAAGTTTTGATCCGATACCTTGAAGAACTAGCCCTTAAGTTACTTGATGAAACATTTCTGAAATTTGTTGTGAATCTTGAAAAACTACTGAAAACTATTGGAAGATGACTGGCATCTTGGAAGCAAACAAAAAGTGCGTGCAAGGAGCATGCAAGAGGAAAGAACTATGTACAAACAAAATAATGTGCATGCAACGCACTTTGAGGAATGGAAACTATTCTAATATATACACAAAGATGAAATAAGCTTAATGGAAGGGCCTTAGATAGATCCCATTTACTAGGATTGACAACAAACCTCCATCAGGATGAGTCAACTCGAAAGAGTTAGCCTCCTTGCAAGAACTGATAACATATGGACCACTCCAAAGTGCATCAAACTTTGAATGGCGCCCTGGCTTGGCTCTGTTAGCATCCAATTTTAAAACCAATTCCCAAACTTTTAAATCTTTAGGGATAACATTTATGTCAAACCACTTCTTTGTAGATTGTTGATGTTTTTCTAGCTTGATCATGGCAGAGTTCCTTGATTCTTCAAGTTTAACCAACTCTACCATTCTAACTTCTCTCTAATCCATGCCCTCAAACTCTAATTGTTAGGAAAGCTATAATGAAGGAAATTGAAGAGATAAGGGGATTTTAGCTTCCTTACCATAAACCAACTTGTATGGTGATGTGCCTATTTCATTTTTCATTATGATTTGCTCTACCCACAACATGTGTGGGACCTTTGTATGCCAATATATTTGGTTGATGTTCATTATGTGCTTTATGATTCTAATAAGGTTCTTATTTGTAGAATCTACCAAGTCATTACCTTGAGGGTAATAATTGGAGGAGGTCTTCAAGTATATACCAAGGCTAAGAGCCCAGTCATTTATTCGAGTACCAAGGAAGGATTTTGCATTATCTAACATGATTGTTTGAGGAACACAAAATCTTGTTACAATACCTTCGATAAAGTTAAGGATGACTAACTCCATTGATTCCTTGAGTGCGATGGCCTTTGTCCATCTGGTGAAGTAATCTATAGTTGTCAGCACCCACTTGTGGTCAGCACTTGAAGGAGGATCGATCATGCCTATGAATTCAAGACCCCATTGTATAAAAGTTTGATCCATTTGGATTGATCGAAGGGGAAGTGTTGCCAATTTCTTCTTTCTTGCAAAGCAAGCACATTCTTTGCATTTCATGACCCATTTGTGCACATCTACAAATAGGGTAGGCCAAAAGAGTCCTGACATTATGATATTCATTATTCTAATCTTGGTGGAGAAGTGTTCACCATAGAATCCATCGTGAAGTTCTTCTAACACTTTTTCAATTTGTGCATCATCAATACACCTCAACAACACGCCATCAATATTTTTTTTTGAAGAGAAGGCCATCAATCATAACATATGGAATAGATTGCAACCTTAGATGTCTTCTCTTTAATTTATTCATACCAGGGGGTATGCACCCTTAGATTGGAATGTGATCATGTCCTTCATCCATTTTTGTGTTCTAGGGGCTTCATTATGTTCAAGTTTTGCGCGCAGGATATCTTCATCTAGAAACAATGAATTCTCTTCATCCTGCACATCCTTAACAAGCTATTTGCAAAGTGCCTTACCTCTAGCCATCATTATGGATCTGATAGTCACATCATACTCCATGATTTTGGTTACCCACCTTGATCTCTTTTTTCTTATTTATTCTCCCATGATGAAGTCTCGAATGGATGAGTGTGAAACTAACACCTTGATATGACTTTTGGTGAGCATACTCTTAAAATTTTTAAGCACGCACATGATGGCGAAAACCTAATTTTCAGAGTGACTGTATTTCAACTCATTTTTTGACTAAAGAAAGTGAATGGTTGCTCCAGTCCTTGTTCATTTTCTTGAGTTAGGACAACAACAACACTCACATCAGTGCCATAAGCATAAAGGTTGAAATCCTTTGAGTAGTTGGGGTTGATAAGTGTTGGCGAGTAAGCAATTTCTTTCTTGATCTTCTCAAATCTTTCCTTTCCTTCTACTTTCCACCTGAAATTTGTGTCCTTCTTGAGCATGAGGGTGATGGGCCTTTTCTTTCATACAAAGTTAGGAATGAAAATCCTAATAAATTTGATCTTGCTGAGGAAGGATTATAAGGCTTTCTCATGCATTAGCAAGGAAAGCACAGGATGGATGAAACACACTCAAGATTAATTACAATGCCATCCTTATGAACCATACGGCCCAATAAATTTCCATACGCCACTGTGAAATTGAACTTCTTGGGGTTAAGAGATACCCCAAACTTTCTTCATAGCTTAAATACTTTCTCCAAATGCGCCATATAATCCACACTTTGCTTTTAGAAAATAGTTATATCATCAAGGTAAACCAGAATGAACTCATTTATCTAGCCTTTGAAGGCAATTTCCATGGCGGGCTAAAATGTTGCACCTTTGTTTGACAGACTAGAGGGCATCTTTTGATATGCATAAGTTCCCCACTTAGTTGTAAACATCATTTTGAATTGATCCTCTTCCTTGACCAGGATCTGATTAAAGCCAGAGTATCCATCCAACATAAAAAATATATGTGTGCCAATGAAAGTCTGTAAAATTTTCTCCATAGAAGTCAAAGGATAATGATAGTTTAGTGATGCCTTATTTAAATCTTTGAAATTAATGCAATTCTAATTTGACCATTCTTTTTACATACTAGAATGAGATTCATGACCCAAGTAGAATATTTGATTGGAAAAATTATCTTTACATTAATGATTTTAGATAATTCTTTCCTCATAAGGGGCTCTATCTGTGGATTGATTGGCTGCTTCTTTTTTCTTATGGGTTTGATACTAGGATCAATGTCAATGGAGTGTTGAGCAACACTTCAATCAAATCCTTATAGGTATTTATACTCCCATGAGAATATGTCACTGTATTTCTGACAAAGAGATATAAAGGCATGTTTTCATCATGTGTGTAAGCTTTACTGAGTACCAACTCCTTTCCACACGTAATAGTGACTAGGGAGGAGTCTTCTTGTGTCACGTGCATATTCTTTTCTTCACCCTTAAACTCATCATCGGGGATAAAAATTTTCTCTAGGGTGACCAGACCTTTAGGAAACTTGTTTGTCTTGAGTTGTATCACTTATTCACCATAGTTGTCATGCAAGTTAGCTTGCATGCTTGATGAGAACTCAACTTCATTCTCGATGAATTGGACAATCTATGCATCATTGTCAAACACTTTCCATCTGATGTTGTTTTTTGGAATGGATGGTCTTATTACCATCTTGACATGTTGCATGTTTTCTTTTACAAGGTCCTCTATAGGATAAAACTGCGAGCCAAGTGTAGCCATCTGATCAGCTTCTTTTTTCATCTTACATGGCACAACCTATAGATTTAGAGCATCAAATATCTCAAGGATGGTCCCAAACACTGTGTTTATAATCTTTGAGGAGATTATTCTTTTTCGCTCATTTTTGATGACCTAGTGGAAAACAAGTTTTGTGTCCCCAAAAATTTGTAGTGCCTTAATACTTTTATTCTCTGTAATGAGAACACCATGTATGAGCACCTCATATTCTACCATGTTGTTGGAATAGGAAAATTGTAACCTATGCATGAAGAATAATTTCTCATCCTTGGGGGAAATGATAATGACTCGTGCACCCATGGTGCTTCTTCTTCTGGATCCATCGAAGTATAACTTCCATAGACCCACACTTTCTTCATTCTGATTTAGCACACACGGTAGCACAAATTCTTCTTTGAGGATGCAGTAAGTGCAAAGTATATTTTAAAAATCCTCAAGCTCTTCAGCATATAGATAAAAATTTTGGTGCCTTTATACTCATTTATCTAGCAGTAGATTAGGTACAAGAGGTGGAACAGGCTTCTCTTCGGAAACTAAAACATTCTCTTCTTAAATTAGGAAATTAGATTGAAGAGGAGATAGGTCATATGACTCACCATGATTGGAAAATATTGGTTCATCTTATATGGTAAACTGGGTACCATACCTTGTCTTGAGAAACATATTGGACCAATTAGAAGACAAGTAACCACCCACTTTTGTAGTAAAATCCCCTGACAAACATAAGGAAAATAAAGGAGGTAGGTCAATGATTAACACATGTTGAGTTATGGTGAGGCTTGGACATGTATGGATGGTTAACTTAAGACCCTTGATGACTCCCAAAGTGGTAACAGTTGAGCCATCAAGTTGCAGGACTCCTTTGGAAAAAGGGTTGTACTTAAGACCTAGGACATCAACAATTTTCTTAGGCGTGACAAAAGTACTAGCGCCCGAGTCAATCATACAATTATGAGTGAGATATTTTCCTATGATCAAGGACATGTAGAAAGGTGGGGTTTTGACAACATTACTTACTTGTTTCTCTTCTTCTTGACAAATATTGATAGCAATGTGCAACTTTTGGGTAGTTGGATCAGCGCATGAAAGTTGGGCCAGAGCTTCGTGCAACAGTTCATGCTGATATGGAATGGTCATAGTGTCCCACATTTTGACACTTATGTTCGTTTTCTTCATTTGGTCCACAATTTTGAAGGGAAGAACCACTAACTTTTGCATTTGGAATGCAACAACGTCTCTTCTTGATTATTTAGGCACAAATATAGGGGCCTTACCTAGCACAGAGGCATGACCTAGCAAAGGAGCAGTGTGTGTTGCTTAAGAAGGAGCTTTGCGTGGAACTTCGTGCATAGGAGCTTGTGCATATTTATTGGTGAATGCCCTAGCTGCATCTTTTTTCTTTTAAGGATCAAGTTGTGTGATAGGAGTTGAAATTTACACACCAAACTTGAGTAGTATCTTCTTATACATTGTGTTGTTAGTAACTTGGGCACATGGTTTATTTGTATCATCTACAACTTGATTGATTACACAGAAGTCTTCAGTGCCAAAAAATATTAAGTTGGCCTTTGAAGGGTCTTTTGGATTTTCATTTTCTTCTTCACTCACGTTGGTGGAAGGTTCATAGTTAGAAGCATTCTGGATCATATAGGTTTGTACATGCACGGTATTAGCATAGTGATATTGACTGTGGGGCATGTTGTAAGGGAAACACCATTCTGAATCTTGTGCCATATTATTCTAAACTAGAACTAGTGTTGGGTGTTGGAATAGGTTGTGCATAGGGAATAAATTGTAAGGGGAGATGTGTATTTACATGTCATCTATCACGTTGTTGGTTTTACACATATCTATGGTTTCCATATTGATTCTGTTAGGGCTGATTGCTCTGATTATGTGCTTGATTAGAACTTATTTTGAAGGCTTATGCTTGCTACTTTTCTAGAGATTTAAATTTATTAGAAAAAATTTTGATCATGTATTTCATTTCTTCATCAACATTCTATTGTACGAGAGATTCAGATGTAGATGCAACTGGTTACACACTCTTCTCAAGAACAAGTGTAATATAAGGTTTGGCACTAGAGACATATTTGGAAACAAGGGCACAAGCGGTCTAGAAGCTAACTTTCCAGCCTGGATGAGACTATCTTCTGCCCTTATTGCAATGTTGTAAGTAGAAGGTAGGATTCTACCTCCCATGGATTGAATCAGGATTGGAATGTCACTATTCAAAGCCCTTAGATAATGCAATAAATCATGTTGGGATGTAGGCCTTACAACTTGAGGTATTCTATCCCGAGTCTTCTGGAATCTGATATTAAAAATAGTCATTTTCTCATTGGGTGCCCTCTTTGTTGTAGTCATTTTTTGCACCAGTGATAGGTGATCTAATTTATCTTCAAAATAATTGCATAGAGTTGTTCCAAGCTCATCCCAGGTGGAAATAGATGCAGGTCTTAGACCTCGGTACCATTAGAGAGCTTTACCTTTAAACGAGGTTGTAAACATCCTAACTGCTACATCATCATGAGTGATCAAGTAGACATAGCATATGTTGGCCACATCCTAAATGTACTCAACAAGGGTGACTTGATTCTCACCAGTGTAGTATGGAATTCTATTAAGCATTTTTTTTGGAATATCATGTTGTGCATTGAGATTGAGAGGGCTTCCACCAGTGAAGCTGACAAAGTTCCTCAGAGGAGGAGGCAGCTGTAGTGCCATGGCAGGGCACATTCACCTATTGTAAGGAGGAGTGGAATGCACGTGGCACACTAGAGATGGATATTCACACGGGTTTTTTGATGTATACTCTCCTCAGAGATAGCTAGAGGTACTGAAAATATCCTTCAACTGCAACTCTCAGTCTAGTATACCACTCTTCTCATAAAAGATGCTCTAACTACTAAAATAGTAGATTTGGGTGTTGGGATTCATCAAATGTGTTAAAATGAGCCTCCAAAGGCTATAAATTTCTCATTCATACACCAAACTTAGCAATGCTAAAAATATAATCTTTCAATGTTGCTCCCGCTGGGCATGCCAAAAAACTATTGGTTATTCAAACTTTCACCCGTGTCTCAGATTTGAATGGACTCAGTGTGTTTGAGTCAACAATGGGGATTGTCTCCAAGTGTGGGAATTTCCATGCTTTATACAGACCTACAGAGAAGGTCAATTCCTCTACTTCTACTACTACTATAACTACTAATGTTGAAAGTGGAAACCTAGGATAATAATGCCAAGGTACCATTGGATAGAAGGATAGCATAAAAATGGAAAACTAAAACTAAAAGGAGGTGATAGCACCAGAAAAAGTGGGATGAACACTCTATTTTTAAAGTGAAAATGAAGGAGAAAGCATAGAGGGTGGACTAAAACTCATTCACATGATCAATTTCATGAGACATAACAAGAAAATGGAGCTACAAGGGATTTAAAGTGACATAACAAGCACACAATGTGAAGGAAAGGCAAGAAAGAAAAATATCGACACGTTGAGGCCGAGAGTAGCCACAAAATGACACTTATATTACTTCCACGTATGCACAGTTGATTACAATGGTGTCTGAAGGTTGACTATCTGCATACATGAACCAAATCTAGAGGTCTGTAACTCAAAAATACAAAGATATAGAGTCCTTAGCAAACACTAAAGGATAAAAAATGTCCAACCCTTTTACAATGATCTGAGTTCTTACATTTATAGATAAATAAATGAGAGAAAAGAGGAGGGAAAACTTAGGTTTTGAATCATAACCACCAACAACAAGCAATAAATACCTACAAATCTATCTGTAATCTATCAAATGCACTTTTCTAGGTCTGTATGACGTGTAGAATAAGCAAGAAGGGGTGAGATCTAAAACAAATCAGGTGGTTGGAGTGATCAAATCCTGTATTAATGGCTTGATAGACATTTTTAATCTATTCACACTATCAAATCTTATTGAAATTTGAATTTGAATGGCCTAAAGTGTATCCCATGTCAGCAACTTTAAAATGAGGACCATGCGCACATGTTTCATAATCCTACAGCAAAATTTATGGTTGTCATAAAGTCTACATGTCACTTTGAGATGCAATGACACGTGGGCATGTGCTCATTGACTGAGAGATCATCCAACTATGTAACTTCTTTTTTCATTTTCTACCATGTGTCACCCACTAGTTCGTTGCAAGGATTCGGAACCCAGTTGGCACACTTTGATTGGTTACATATAACACACTCAATGTCTGATAGATGCCACATGGAACATGATGGCACAGAGGGAGGCACGAAGACATGCACATGGAAGAGAAAGGTACGGAAGGAAAATACAGGAAAGATGCATCTGAAAAGGATGGCGTGCAGGATAAATGGAAGAAATACCTTAGGGGAAACATATGGTGGAGGTGAAAACTATTACAAGGTAATTTACAACAGAAATAAAGGGGAGCGCGTGAGAATATAAGGGACTTAGATGATTTTGGGAAGCAAGTCTAGGGCGCGTGTGGGATGCATGAAATCCTGGAAAGAAGGTGAATACACAGATAATGACGTGTGAGGGGGAAGATTGAGCAAAGAGAAAAAGGAAAGTAAAATGGTGAAGGAAAGGGGAAGTGCGCCAAGGGTGTGTGAGGAATTCAACAATGAAGGGAATACACCAAGGAGATAACTGAAATGCATGCAACCTATAAAGTGGAACCTCAGAGCTAGAACGGAAATATATAGTTGTCCAAATAACTAGGGGAGTTATTTTCGATAACATCTACTTTGTTTTTTTTAACAATGATTAGGTAATTGATCATTACATAATCTCATGTGTGTGTTAGGGTTGAGAAACCATCATGTTAACAAGTTGTTAAATTATTATAGACACAAAATATTGTTATCTATAAACTTCTTGGATATTATTTCATATTCCAAAAAATCTATTTGTAGAGTGTGTGACATTGATGATAATCATAAGATAAGTTTTTCATCAAACATAGATCCTTGTGGTTTTTTCATGTTAACAATATTAGGAAGGTAATTGGATTATATTACATCTGGGGAATTTTTATAAGATATTATAAGGAGGATGTGGTAAATAGTTGTATCATTGTGTAGGATTTGTTGTAAGATTTGTGCGCAAGAGCAGTTTGTGTGATACTCATTATTTCAAAAAAATTGATATCATTTTTTCCTGCCTTTACAGAAGGTATTTGATTGTAATTTTTTTCTACTAGATGATTGTGTGGTCTCTGTTGTTGCAAATCAACAGCACCCCTGGATGTTGATCAGACTTCTAGTTTGACATCTTGGACATCCAGTGTGATTGCACAACATTGAATCTTTTCCCCAAGTGTGGGACTTGTATAAACGGGAAAAGAATCTCCAGTTTAGAGGCTAGTTCCTCAAAACCCCTGATCAGATATATTACTTACAAGTTACACAGAGGTTTCAAACTCAAAATCCTACTCTAAATTCCAAAGTAGATAGAGATAGAGAATGCAAAAAAACTGAAACTAGTGCTAATAAGGTGATGCACCAAAGGAAGTGATGAGCATTTTTTACTTCTGCAGATTGAAAAAGTTCATAAAAATGCAACAAGACTTCATGCACAAACTAATAACTGTAATGGATGGTCAGAGATGGATCAAAAAACACAAACAAAGGATTTAAAACTCATTCATAGAGCCTGTATTGTCATTTTTACATCAAAAACCATTTGCATTACAACACCTGAGAGGAAAAACAAGTTTGTAGTATTGGAAAAGCTCTGGTTTTCCACAAAAATAACTTTCAAAGTGACAGAGGGAGCCTGCAATACATGAAAAATGTTCAACCTTTGAAAAAATGAGCCAAATCTGGCTTTTACAGTGTTAAAACCACCACCCCAGGAGAGAGAAACATGGGAAAAAGTGGGAGAGATTCAACCATCAACCAAAAACACATTAAAACAGCATGGGCATCCTTACAGACCCATCCCCTAACATTTTTTGCCATGCTGGGAGAGAATGTGAACCATTCTTCATTAAAAATGGGTGGTTGAAACGTCATTTCTGTCCATGACCACGTGGTCAGAGGTGTTTTTCATTTTTCTCTCTCTAAATTCCATCAAAATGCAAAAATGACCCCAGAATCTTGTATATAATTTCACTAGCTTTCCATTTATATAAAGAACTTGAAAAATTGAGCTCTAGATCGAAAGATATGGCCGTTTGAAATTTTAGGGGCAAAACAGGGCCAAATCGGATTGGTGGGCAAACATTTTTAAATTTTTCACTTTTTGGTCATTTGGAAAATTTTCCCAAAAATCCCCATGCTCCACCACTCTGAGAGCCACATGGCATGTTTTGATTGGTTACGGGCCCTCTGTGCTTCATTTCCCTTTGTTTTTTCCATTGGAAAATTTTCTAAAAATTCCCCGCCGGGCCGATGACCTGAGGGACACATGGCATCACATGATTGGCCGCGGGACATTTCCTTCTTGAATTATCCATGGGCCTGACTAGTATTTTGAAGCTACTAGACACATGGCAAAACCCCATTGGATACGGGCTTGCCCCTTCAAATTTTCCATGCGAGATTGGTGCTGCTGTTTGCCGCCATTGGACACGTGGCAAGATTCTATTGGCTCGTGTTTTGGGGGAAGGGGCAATTCACTTTGAAATTTCCTTCTTTTTCCCTTGGGAAAATTTCCCAAATTTTCCCTACCTTCCACTAGTCTAGGACACATGGCAACGTCTTACTAGATACGAGGCCTGGGAAAATATTTTTTCTTTTGCGCAATCCCTTTGGGAAAAAATCCCAATCTCCCCCCACGCTCTGCTACCCCGGGACATGTGGCATAATATGATTGGTCAGCGGAGGCAGCGGGCCAAAACTTTCCTTTAAAAATTTGGTAAAAACACTTCGCCAAAATTCTAACTTCTCCTCCATGCTCTGTCGGGTACGTTGCCATAGGACATGTGGCAAAACATGATTGGGCACGGGCCTTTCCTCTAAAATTTTCCATACGCCAACACTTAGTCGATTTTTTCAATTTTCCCCCTGGACACGTGGCAAAATCTGATTCGCCGGAAAGGCCTATGGGGAAAAATATCCCTTTTGAAATCTTTGCCATACACTTGGTAAAAAACCAAGTTTTCCTCTGACCCCTGCCACTTCCCTAGACACGTGGCAACCATTTCATTGGCTGCGGGCCTTTCAGGGGAAAATTTCCCACAAAAACTCCTCTGGGCCATGACTTCAAAAATACATGGAGTTTGGAGGAAAACTTTAACCTTTCTGGAAAGCTGAGAAAGAGCTCTATCCAAAGGTGCCATTTCCAGAGAGTTTTGAGTGCCTGAAAAGCAAAAAATTATGACTGAGGCACAAGAGAGGGAAGAATGAAGGGAGTTAGCCAAGAAATGAGTAGGGGGCACATTTTGGATAACAATTTTGGTGACTCAGAGGGGTCATCTTCATGCTGGATGAAGTTACTATTTTCCTGAGTAATCCATTGGGCATAGAGTCATCAAATTCTCTGTTTGGTACCCCAACTGACTAGAACACTGCAAGGAGGAAGATGGAGGGTGGCACATCATCTGATTTGAGCAAGGCCTGTAACACACATTTCTAGGAACAGCAATCTTGTGCAAAGCACTTAGGAAAACAAAACTAACTATAGTAAAACAATGTGCATAAGCACTTGGAGGAATGGAAATCTAAGCTAATATGTACAAGGTGGAGAGTTCCCTTCAATAGCAATGCTTTAGATGGATTCCATTGACTGGAATCTGCAGTTCTTTGCCATCCAATGAAGACAATTGGAAAGCATTGTTGTCCTTACACTTTATGACCATGTATGGGGCCACTCCAAATGGCATCAAATTTTGAATGCCTTCCCAGTTTTGCTTTGTCTGCATCCCATTTTAACACTAGATCTCCAACTTGGAAAGATCTATTCTTTGCTTTATATCAAAGGTATTCTTTATCAAAGCTTGATCCTTCTCCATTGCTTGGGATGCCTGATTTCTGACTTCTTAGAACTCCATCAATTCTACATATCTAACCTCCATGGGCTCAAACTCCAACAACTCCAACTGTTTCATGAGTTCCAATGTTGGCAACTCAAGTGACATTGGTAAAATTGCCTCTCCCCCATAAACAAGCTTAAATGGAGAGTTACCTGTAGATCTCTTAGGAGTTATCCTATCAGCCCATAAGGCTGATTTCAATTTGGTATGCCAAGACCTCTGATTTTCATCAAGAGTCCTCCTAATGATCCTTAACAAGTTCTTTTTTGTAGATTCAGCCTGGCCATTACCCTAAGGGTAATAGTTTGATGAAGTGCTTAGGTAGATCCCATTCTTGACAGCCCATTCAATCACCTTGGACCCAATGAATTCTAATGCATTATCTAATATTATTGTAGCAGGTATGCCAAATTTGGTTGCTATTCCCTCATAGAAGTCTAGGATGCTAGATTCATTGCTTCCTTGAGTGCTACTACTGCTTCAGTCCACTTGGTGAAGTAATCTGTGGCTGTTAAATTCATTTGTGTCCTGGCTTGAATTGGGATTAATGACTCCAATGAAGTCTAAACCCCATTGCATGAATGGTTGGTCACTGAAATTGGATGCAATGGAAGGGAAGCTAGCCTCTCTTTACCTGTGAAGAATGCACAATTCTTACACCTCTTGATCCATGCATAACAATCACTGAAAATCTTGGACCAATAATAGCCAGCCCTCATAATCTTTAGAGCTGTCACTCTTGGTGCAAAATGACCACCAGCTGGTCCACCATGGAACTCTTCTAACACCATATGAATCTGATTTGTACCAATGCATCTCAGCAGCACTCCATTCACATCCCTTTTAAACAAAACACCATCAACAAGGGCATATGGGACAGCCCTGCAATCTGAAGTTTCTTCTTTTGGTCTTGTTCATCTCTAGAGGGCATAGACCTATGCTTAGGAAGTGCATTATGCCTCGGATCCAGCAAGGAGTGAGAACACCATTATTTTCCTCTTGAGTGCTTCCTTGCTCATGGCTGTCTTGCAACACCAAAACAGCCTCCTTCCCATTGCATGCTTCCGTTTGTTTGCTCAAATCATCTGCTCACACAATCCTTTCCTCTAACAAACTTGGTGACTTTGATCTCTATTTCATACTCCATGACACGAGTAATCCAACCTTCCCTTTTTTCATTCAATTCTTGTTGAGGAGGAAATCTTTAACTCCCACATGAGAAACCAGCAATTGAACCTTGTTGTTTGAACTAGATGCTTGAATTTCTTCAAGCTCCTGATTACTGCAAGAACATGCTTCTCAATGAAAGAATATCTCACCTCATAGTCCTCCAAGCTTTGGCTAAAGAAGCAATTGGCTACTCATCATTGTCTTTGTTCTGATGTACCAAAATTGCAGAAATAGTATCATCACCCCCAAATGCATAGAAGATGAAATCCTTGGAGAAATCTAGGTTGATGAGAGTTGGGGCTTGAGAGATGGCTTCTTTGATTGCTTCAAAACTTTCCTTTCCTTCTGATGTCCATTTGTAAGCCATGCTTTCTTAACATCTTGGTGATAGGCTTGACAAGGGCTACAAAATTTGGGACAAACCTCCGAACAAAATTTATTCTCCCCAAGAAACTTTGAAGGGCCCTCTTGTGGCTTGGCAATGGTAGTGCTTTTATGGCTTCAACTCTTTCTGGATCAATTGCTAATCCTTCTTTGGAGACAATGTGGACAAGGAGTTTTTCCTTCATGGGTTAGAAAAATACAATTTTAGGATTCAAGGAATATTCTCAAATCTTCTACACCTTTGGAACACTTGCTTAAATGAAAGAGGTGGCTCTGCTGCATTTTTGAAAAAACAGTGATATCATCAAGATATATCAGGACAATTTTGTTAATCAAACCCTTGAACGCCATGTCCATTTCTCTTTGGAAGGTAGCTCTAGCATTAGATAGCCCAAATGGAATTTTCCTATATGCATAAGTTCCTCATTTGGTTGTAAAGGCTATCTTGAAACTGATCTTCTTCCTTCACCATAATCTAATTATACCCTGAATAGCCATCAAGTAATGAAAACCTTTCAGAGCCAGCAACAACTTGCAAAATATGCTCCATGGAAGGAAGTGGGGTAATGATCCTTGAGAGATGCCCTATTCAAATCTCTGAAGTCAACACACAATCTGATTTCCCCACTCTTCTTTCTAGCTGGAACCAATTTGGCCACCCAACTAGAATGCTTGATAGGGAATATGATTCTTGATTCTATGAACTTATTCAATTCCTTTCTTGTGAGAGGCTCATGTGTGGATTGACTGGCCTTTGTTTTTGTCTAATGGGTTTAGTACTTGGATCCAATTTAAAGGTGTGTTGAGCTAACTTGGGATTGAAACCTTTCAATCTTCATAGCTCCAAGCAAACACATCAGGGAATTCCTGACAAAGTTTTATGAACTCATACCTTTCTTGTTCAGTTGTCATCTTACCAATTTGGAGTGATTTTGCCTTCTTCCATCGAGATGGACACTGAATCTTCTCCCTTGACTTGGATGTTTTCTTTCTCCTTCCTAAACTGATCATTAGGATTGAAAATGGACTCTAAAGTAATAAGTCCCTTGGTAATTTGTTGTTCTCATCTATACCACTTGGTCACCATACTGCTGCTCCACTTTTCCTAATTTTTAGCTAAGAACTTAGCCTCTTCATACAAGAAATGGATGATTTGCTGATCATTTTCAAACACCTGCCAACTTAAATTTGTTGTCTGGTACTGAAGGCCTCACAATCACATGGATGTTTGGTTGTACCTTGTCTTTTTGGATGCTTCAACAACGTCAAAAGGCTGCCCCAACTGCTGCAAGCCTCATCAGCAGCTTGGTTCTCTTTTCTAGGAATGGATTTATGCCAAACCTCAAAATCTTCAATGAGATCTAAAACAATCATGTTTGATTGAGTGATCAAAGTCTTGTATTAATGCTTATAGACATTTTTAATTCTGTTCACCTATCAAATCTTATTGAATTTGAATTTGAATGGCCTAAAGTGTATCCCATGTCAGCAACTTTAAAATGAGACCATGCGCACATGTTTCATAATCCTACAGCAAAATTTATGGTTGTCATAAGTCTACATGTCACTTTGAGATGCAATGACACGTGGCATGTGCTCATTGACTGAGAGATCATCCAACTATGTAACTTCTTTTTTCATTTTCTACCATGTGTCACCCACTAGTTCGTTGCAAGGATTCGGAACCCAGTTGGCACACTTTGATTGGTTACATATAACACACTCAATGTCTGATAGATGCCACATGGAACATGATGGCACAGAGGGAGGCACGAAGACATGCACATGGAAGAGAAAGGTACGGAAGGAAAATACAGGAAAGATGCATCTGAAAAGGATGCGTGCAGGATAAATGGAAGAAATACCTTAGGGGAAACATATGGTGGAGGTGAAACTATTACAAGGTAATTTTACAACAGGAAATAAAGGGAGCGCGTGAGAATATAAGGGACTTAGATGATTTTGGGAAGCAAGTCTAGGGCGCGTGTGGGATGCATGAAATCCTGGAAAGAAGGTGAATACACAGATAATGCGTGTGAGGGGGAAGATTGAGCAAAGAGAAAAAGGAAAGTAAATGGTGAAGGAAAGGGGAAGTGCACAAGGGTGTGTGAGGAATTCACAATGAAGGGAATACACCAAGGAGATAACTGAAAATGCATGCAACCTATAAAGTGGAACCTCAGAGCTAGAACGGAAATATATAGTTGTCCAAATAACTAGGGGAGTTATTTTCGATAACCATCTACTTTGTTTTTTATAACATGATTAGGTAATTGATCATTACATAATCTCATGTGTGTGGTTAGGTTGAGAAACCATCATGTTAACAAGTTGTTAAATTATTATAGACACAATATATTGTTAGCTATAACTTCTTGGATATTATTTCATATTCCAAAAAATCTATTTGTAGAGTGTGTGACATTGATGATAATCATAAGATAAGTTTTCATCAAACATAGATCCTTGTGGTTTTTTCATGTTAACAATATTAGGAGGTAATTGGATTATATTACATCTGGGGAATTTTTATAAGATATTATAAGGAGGATGTGGTAAATAGTTGTATCATTGTGTAGGATTTGTTGTAAGATTTTGTCGCAAGAGCAGTTTGTGTGATACTCATTATTTCAAAAAAATTGATATCATTTTTCCTGCCTTTACAGAAGGTATTTGATTGTAATTTTTTTCTACTAGATGATTGTGTGGTCTCTGTTGTTGCAAATCAACAGCACCCCCTGGATGTTGATCAGACTTCTAGTTTGACATCTTGGACATCCAGTGTGATTGCACGGACATTGAATCTTTTCCCCAAGTGTGGGACTTGTAAAACGGGAAAAGAATCTCCAGTTTAGAGGCTAGTTCCTCAAAACCCCTGATCAGATATATTACTTACAAGTTACACAGAGGTTTCAAACTCAAAATCCTACTCTAAATTCCAAAGTAGATAGAGATAGAGAATGCAAAAAAACTGAAACTAGTGCTAATAAGGTGATGCACCAAAGGAGTGATGAGCATTTTTTACTTCTGCAGATTGAAAAAGTTCATAAAAATGCAACAAGACTTCATGCACAAACTAATAACTGTAATGGATGGTCAGAGATGGATCAAAAAACACAAACAAAGGATTAAAACTCATTCATAGAGCCTGTATTGTCATTTTTACATCAAAAAACCATTTGCATTACAACACCTGAGAGGAAAAACAAGTTGTAGTATTGGAAAAGCTCTGGTTTTCCACAAAAATAACTTTCAAAGTGACAGAGGGAGCCTGCAATACATGAAAAATGTTCAACCTTTGAAAAAATGAGCCAAATCTGGCTTTTACAGTGTAAAACCACCACCCCAAGGAGAGAGAAACATGGGAAAAAGTGGGAGAGATTCAACCATCAACCAAAAAACACATTAAAACAGCATGGGCATCCTTACAGACCCATCCCCTAACATTTTTTGCCATGCTGGGAGAGAATGTGAACCATTCTTCATTAAAAATGGTGGTTGAAACGGTCATTTCTGTCCATGACCACAGTGTCAGAGGTGTTTTTCATTTTTCTCTCTCTAAATTCCATCAAAATGCAAAAATGACCCCAGAATCTTGTATATAATTTCACTAGCTTTCCATTTATATAAAGAACTTGAAAAATTGAGCTCTAGATCGAAAGATATGGCCGTTTGAAATTTTAGGGCAAAACAGGGCCAAATCGGATTGGTGGGCAAACATTTTTAAATTTTTTCACTTTTTGGTCATTTGGAAAATTTTCCCCAAAAATCCCCATGCTCCACCCACTCTGAGAGCCACATGGCATGTTTTGATTGGTTACGGGCCCTCTGTGCTTCATTTCCCTTTGTTTTTTTCCATTGGAAAATTTTCTAAAAATTCCCCCGCCGGGCCGATGACCTGAGGACACATGGCATCACATGATTGGCCGCGGACATTTCCTTCTTGAATTATCCATGGGCCTGACTAGTATTTTGAAGCTACTAGACACATGGCAAAACCCCCATTGGATACGGGCTTGCCCCTTCAAATTTTCCATGCGAGATTGGTGCTCGCTTTTGCCGCCATTGGACACGTGGCAAGATTCTATTGGCTCGTGTTTTGGGGAGGGGCAATTCACTTTGAAATTTCCTTCTTTTTCCCTTGGGAAAATTTCCCAAATTTTCCCTACCTTCCACTAGTCTAGGACACATGGCAACGTCTTACTAGATACGAGGCCTGGGAAAATATTTTTTCTTTTGCGCAATCCCTTTGGGAAAAAATCCCAATCTCCCCCCACGCTCTGCTACCCCCGGGACATGTGGCATAATATGATTGGTCAGCGGAGGCAGCGGGCCCAAAACTTTCCTTTAAAAATTTGGTAAAAACACTTCGCCAAAATTCTAACTTCTCCTCCATGCTCTGTCAGGACGTTGCCATAGGACACGTGGCAAAACATGATTGGGCACGGGCCTTTCCTCTAAAATTTTCCATACACCAACACTTAGTCGATTTTTTCAATTTTCCCCCTGGACACGTGGCAAAATCTGATTCGCCGGCAGGCCTATGGGGAAAAATATCCCTTTTGAAATCTTTTCCAAACACTTGGTAAAAAAACCAAGTTTTCCTCTGACCCCTGCCACTTCCCTAGACACGTGGCGCCATTTCATTGGCTGCGGGCCTTTCAGGGGGAAAATTTCCCACAAAAACTCCTCTGGGCCATGACTTCAAAAATACATGGAGTTTGGAGGAAAACTTTACCTTTCTGGAAAGCTGAGAAAGAGCTCTATCCAAAGGTGCCATTTCCAGAGAGTTTTGAGTGCCTGAAAAGCAAAAAATTATGACTGAGGCACAAGAGAGGGAAGAATGAAGGGAGTTAGCTAAGAAATGAGCAGGGGGCACATTTTGGATAACAATTTTTGGTGACTCAGAGGGGTCATCTTCATGCTGGATGAAGTTACTATTTTCCTGAAGTAATCCATTGGGCATAGAGTCATCAAATTCTCTGTTCAGTACCCCAACTGACTAGAACACTGCAAGGAGGAAGATGGAGGGTGGCACATCATCTGATTTGAGCAAGGCCTGTAACACACATTTCTTAGGAACAGGCAATCTTGTGCCAAAGCACTTAGGAAAAACAAAACTAACTACAGTAAAACAATGTGCATAAGCACTTGGAGGAATGGAAATCTAAGCTAATATGTACAAGGTGGAGAGTTCCCTTCAATAGCAATGCTTTAGATGGATTCCATTGACTGGAAATCTGCAGTTCTTCGCCATCCAATGAAGAAAATTGGAAAGCATTGTTGTCCTTACACTTTATGACCATGTATGGGCCACTCCAAATGGCATCAAATTTTGAATGCCTTCCCAGTTTTGCTCTGTCTGCATCCCATTTTAACACTAGATCTCCAACTTGGAAAGATCTATTCTTTGCTTTTATATCAAAGGTATTCTTTATCAAAGCTTGATCCTTCTCCATTGCTTGGGATGCCTGATTTCTGACTTCTTAGAACTCCATCAATTCTACATATCTAACCTCCATGGGCTCAAACTCCAACAACTCCAACTGTTTCATGAGTTCCAATGTTGGCAACTCAAGTGACATTGGTAAAATTGCCTCTCCCCCATAAACAAGCTTAAATGGAGAGTTACCTGTAGATCTCTTGGGAGTTATCCTATCAGCCCATAAGGCTGATTTCAATTTGGTATGCCAAGACCTCTGATTTTCATCAAGAGTCCTCCTAATGATCCTTAACAAGTTCTTTTTTGTAGATTCAGCCTGGCCATTACCCTAAGGGTAATAGTTTGATGAAGTGCTTAGGTAGATCCCATTCTTGACAGCCCATTCAATCACCTTGGACCCAATGAATTCTAATGCATTATCTGATATTATTGTAGCAGGTATGCCAAATTTGGTTGATATTCTCTCATAGAAGTCTAGGATGCTAGATTCATTTGCTTCCTTGAGTGCTACTTGCTTCAGTCCACTTGGTGAAGTAATCTGTGGCTGTTAAAATTCATTTGTGTCCTTGGCTTGAATTGGGATTAATGACTCCAATGAAGTCTAAACCCCATTGCATGAATGGTTGGTCAACTTAAATTGGATGCAATGGAAGGGAAGCTAGCCTCTCTTTACCTGTGAAGTATGCACAATTCTTACACCTCTTGATCCATGCATAACAATCACTGAAAATCTTGGACCAATAATAGCCAGCCCTCATAATCTTTAGAGCTGTCACTCTTGGTGCAAAATGACCACCCAGCTGGTCCACCATGGAACTCTTCTAACACCATATGAATCTGATTTGTACCAATGCATCTCAGCAGCACTCCATTTCACATCCCTTTTGAACAAAACACCATCAACAAGGGCATATGGGACAGCCTGCAATCTGAAGTTTCTTCTTTTGGTCTTGTTCATCTCTAGAGGGCATAGACCTATGCTTAGGAAGTGCATTATGCCTCGGGTCTAGCAAGGAGTGAGAACACCATTATTTTCCTCTTGAGTGCTTCCTTGCTCATGGCTGTCTTGCAACACCAAAACAGCCTCCTTCCCATTGTATGCTTCCTTTTGTTTGCTCAAAATCATCTGCTCACACCAATCCTTTTCCTCTAAACAAACTTGGTGACTTTTATCTCTATTTCATACTCCATGACACGAGTAATCCAACCTTCCCTTTTTTCATTCAAGTCTTTGTTGAGGAGGAAATCTTTAACTCCCCACATGAGAAACCAGCAATTGAACCTTGTTGTTTGAAACTAGATGCTTGAATTTCTTCAAGCTCCTGATTACTACAAGAACATGCTTCTCAATGAAAGAATATCTCACCTCATAGTCCTCCAAGCTTTGGCTAAAGAAAGCAATTGGCTGCTCATCATTGTCTTTGTTCTGATGTACCAAAATTGCAGAAATAGTATCATCACCCCCAAATGCATAGAAGATGAAATCCTTAGAGAAATCTAGGTTGATGAGAGTTGGGGCTTGAGAGATGGCTTCTTTGATTGCTTCAAAACTTTCCTTTCCTTCTGATGTCCATTTGTAAGCCATGCTTTTCTTTAACATCTTGGTGATAGGCTTGACAAGGGCTGCAAAATTTGGGACAAACCTCCGAACAAAATTTATTCTCTCCCCAAGAAACTTTGAAGGGCCCTCTTGTGGCTTAGCAATGGTAGTGCTTTTATGGCTTCAACTCTTTCTGGATCAATTGCTAATCCTTCTTTGGAGACAATGTGGCCAAGGAGTTTTCCTTCATGGGTTAGAAAAATACAATTTTTAGGATTCAAGGATACTCCAAATCTTCTACACCTTTGGAACACTTGTCCTTAAATGAAAGAGGTGCTCTGCTGCATTTTTTGAAAAAACAGTGATATCATCAAGATATATCAGGACAATTTTGTTAATCAAACCCTTGAACGCCATGTCCATTTCTCTTTGGAAGGTAGCTCTAGCATTGGATAGCCCAAATGGAATTTTCCTATATGCATAAGTTCCTCATTTGGTTGTAAAGGCTATCTTGAACTGATCTTCTTCCTTCACCATAATCTAATTATACCCTGAATAGCCATCAAGTAATGAAAACCTTTCAGAGCCAGCAACAACTTGCAAAATATGCTCCATGGAAGGAAGTGGGTAATGATCCTTGAGAGATGCCCTATTCAAATCTCTAAAGTCAACACACAATCTGATTTCCCCCACTCTTCTTTCTAGCTGGAACCAATTTGGCCACCCAACTAGAATGCTTGATAGGGAATATGATTCTTGATTCTATGAACTTATTCAATTCCTTTCTTGTGAGAGGGCTCCATGTGTGGATTGACTGGCCTTTGTTTTTGTCTAATGGGTTTAGTACTTGGATCCAATTTAATGGTGTGTTGAGCTAACTTGGGATTGAAACCTTTCAAATCTTCATAGCTCCAAGCAAACACATCAGGGGAATTCCTAACAAAGTTTTATGAACTCATACCCTTTCTTGTTTAGTTGTCATCTTACCAATTTGGAGTGATTTGCCTTCTTCCATCGAGATGGACACTGAATCTTCTCCCTTGACTTGGATGTTTGCTTTCTCCTTCCTAAACTGATCATTAGGATTGAAAATGGACTCTAAAGTAATAAGTCCCCTTTGGTAATTTGTTGGTTCTCATCTATACCACTTGGTCACCATTACTTCTGCTCCAACTTTTCCTAATTTTTAGCTAAGAACTTAGCCTCTTCATATAAGAAATGGATGATTTGCTGATCATTTTCAAACACCTGCCAACTTAAATTTGTTGTCTGGTACCGAAGGCCTCACAATCACATGGATGTTTGGTTGTACCTTGTCTTTTTGGGATGCTTTTCAACAACGTCAAAGGCTGCCCCCAACTGCTGCAAGCCTATCAGCAGCTTGGTTCTCTTTTCTAGGAATGGATTTTATGCCAAAAACCCTCAAAATCTTCAATGAGGTCCCACACCCTGTTTTTGTAGCACTTGAGTAGATCATTCTTGACAGTATGTTGCCCCTTAACTTGGTTGAAAATCAACTCCACTGTCACCAAAGACTTGCAAGTTCTTTATTCCTCTCTTGATTGACCAATGCAATCCTTGTATCAAAGCTTCATATTGTGGCAGTGTTATTAGAGCATCCAAACTGAAATCTAAAAGTTGAATAAGACTTAACTCCCTGAGGTGAAACAAGCATAGCTCCCCCCCCTCCTGCACCTTGTCTACTCCTTGATCCATCAAAAAACAACTACCATACCTCATTTTCATCCTTGTGGTATGGCTTGGTGATGCTAGGAATAAGCTGATTTTCTTCATGCATGCAATAGACTCCTAGCTCAAATTCTTCTACTCTCTTGATAAGGGTCAAAAGCATGCACCTTATTTTCCCATTCATCAAGAGTTAGGTCTAGGATGCTTCCTACCCTAGTGTCAGTTTCATTAGTGCTTGGATAATCCTCTTGATCAAACGCTGAACAATTGGTATTGATTTGACTTGGAGTGTGAGGCTCAATGTGAAAGTTTGCAATAGGCTCAGATCTGATTGTGGCTTTAGTTCCATATCTTGTTCTGAACAACATGTGTGACCAATCAGCAGATAAGTAACCTCCAATCTTGGCTATGAAATCCTTTGATAGACATAGGGTAAAGAGTGGTGGAAGGTCTATTGCTGAGACATCTTGTAAAACAACAACGTTGGGGCATGCATGCAAAGTAAGACTCAAGTCCTTTATCACTCCAACCATTGTTACTAGCTGTCCCATCCAATTGCACTACCGATTTGGATATGACCTCATATTGAATTCCCAACTGATCATCTATTTTCTTTGGCATTACTGAACTACTTGCCCCGGAATCTATCATGCAATTGTGTACTAATTGGTTTCTAATGATCAATGAAACATAGAATGGAGGGGGTTTCAACATTTTACCTTGCTGTCCTCCATGATTCCCCCTTAGGCTAGGCAGCATTTGTGAGCACCTTTTCTTGCATTTGGACTTGCTGATTTGAATTTGACCAATCCTTCATGGCAGCTTGTAGCAAATATCTTTGGCCTGGGATAGATAGTGATTCCCACATTGATATGTTCACATTTGTCTTCTTCATCTGATCAATGATGTTGAATGGAGATGAAGCATCCTCTCTGCTATCCATTAGCCTGCACAGTCATTCCTTGCATATGGGCAGCAACAACTGGCATTTGAGTTGGCCTAAGAGCTGTTTTAGGCAGTCCTTGCATGTTTGGGACTGCACTTTGCTTGCCAATAACTTGTGGAATAGTAGGAGGTTGTGGATTACTTAGAGCCAATGGCTGTTCTTCACCTAAATTTCTCCTTTTTGACCTTGTGTTGGCTACAACACTTTGGGGAATTGTTTGATTCATGCCACAAAAAATCTTATGCTTGCCAGTTTACAAGTGTGGTATCATTTGGAGCTGATTATTGCTGGAATGTTTCTTGTTGCTGGTTATTTATTTGACTACCTTCACCCTCCACACCAGTAGTTGTCACCATTAATGTTTGATTTAAGGCACCGTTGAAACACATAGAACTGGTTGTGAGGTTCATTGCATGGGAAACACCAATCATACTCTTGAGCTATATTGTTTTGCACTGGCACTAATGCCTTAGAGGCATATGTAGAATTGGAATTATAGGGCTGAAATGGTCTGTTGGCAGGAGGTCTTGCTTGATTTAAATTTGCAGCTGGATGGGGTGGTCTTTGAGGTTGATATGGCTGACTGTTAGGCTTGAGCTTCAGGCTGGAAGGGAGGTCTAAAACCTTGGGCTTGTTGTCTCTTGAGTGTAACTAGCTCATTACCTAAATTTTGCAATTGTTTCATGACTTCTTGAAGTTCATTTGAATCACTAGAAGATGAAGTAGAAGCTTCACTTGAATTCTAATTTCTAAGAGTGGGAATAGGAGCTAGATTAGGTGTTTGATTAGTCCTTGGGCTCTCTAAACTTGGGAACAGTGGCATTGGAGGCCTAGGAGCTAGCTTTCCAGCTTGAATAAAAAAAAATTCAGCTCTAATGGATATGCTATAAGCAACAGGGATAGGTGTGCCTCCTGTGGATTGAATTAACATAGAAATATTAGAGTTTAAAAGATTTAAGGTAATATAGAAAAGCACCTTTTGCTGCTGGCCTTTTCTACCATTGGAATTCTCTCCCAAGTCATTTGAAATCTGAAGTTGAAGTTAGTCAGCTGCTCATTGGGAGCTCTCTTGATGGTTGTTATCTGCTCCAAAAGGGACAAGTTATCCCCCTTTTCTCTAAACTGCTCATGGAGGGCTATACATAGCTAGTTCCAATTTTGGATAGGATCATGAGGCAAGACTCCTGAACCATTGCAAAGCTTTCAATTTGAATGAAGATGCCAGTAATTTGACAGTAACTTGCATCTCATTGATCTCATGGATTGCACAAATATTAGCAATATCCTTAAACATGATCACCAGGAGTGGTCTGATTCTCTCCAGTAAAGTATGGGATGTTCTTTTATGCTGCGACTGGGATTGGATTTTGTGCATTGAGAGAAAGTGGGCTGCTGCCAGTGAAATTGACGTAGGGGTTGTTTTGTGCCATTCTGATTGGCCTTAGAACCCTTGTTGATTGAATGAAGGGGCCTACCAAGTGGAGGAGTTGAGAGAGTTCTGTTTGGTGGAGATGGAGACCTTTGAATTCTCCTCCCCTCTTTTCCTTCTTCTTGGAGATAACTACATATACTCAAACAGAACTTCTTCTTCTCCAACTCTTGACCTTGTGGTGATCCTTCTCATGAGTTTTCAGGCCTGCATTGCTAAAACCAGCAAATTCTTCTTCCTTGGAGGCACCAGATGTGTAATTTAGGGATATTTTAAGAAAGAAACTTGTAACAAATGCACATAAATTTTTTGCAATGAAGATGAAGACCTCTAAGGTCCCACCAAGCATGCCAAAACTATTGTTGCAAATCAGCAGCACCCCTGGATGTTGATCAGACTTCTAGTTTGGACATCTTGGGACATCCAGTGTGATTGCACAACATTGAATCTTTTCCCCAAGTGTGGGACTTGTAAAATGGGAAAAGAATCTCCAGTTTAGACGTTGGTTCCTCAAAACCCCTAATCAGATATATTACTTGCAAGTTACACAGAGGTTTCAAACTCAAAATCCTACTCTAAATTCCAAAGTAGACATAGATAGAGAATGCAAAAAAACTGAAACTAGTGCTAATAAGGTGATGCACGAAAGGAGTGGTGAGCATTTTTTACTTCTGTAGATTAACATAGTTCATAAAAATACAACAAGACTTCATGTACAAACTGATAACTATAATGGAGGGTCAGAGATGGATCAAACAACACAAACAGAGGATTAAAACTCATTCACAGACCCTATATTATCATTTTTTACATCAAAAATCATTTGTATTACAACACTTGAGAGGAAAAATAGGTTGTAGTCTTGGAAAATGTATAGTTTTGCACAAAAATCACTTTCAAAGTGATAGAGGGAGCCTATAATACTTGAAAAATGTTCAAACCTTTGAAAAAATGAGCGCAAATTTGGATTTTACAGTGCAAAACCACGACCCCGGGAGAGAGAAACAAGGGAAAACGTGGAAGAACTTCAACCATTAACCAAAAATGCATTGAAACAGCATGGGTATCCTTACAGACCCATCCCCTGACATTTTTCACAATGCTGGGATAGAATACGAGCCATTCTTCATTAAAAATGGTGGTTTGAAACCATCATTTTTGTCCATGACCACGTGCCAAAGGTGTTTTTCATTTTTATCTCTCCAAATTCCATTAAAATGAAAAAATTACCTGAGAATCTTGTAGATAATTTCACCAGATTTCCATTGATATAAAGAACGTGAAAAACTAAGCTCTGGATCAAAAGATATGGTCGTTTGAAATTTTAGGGCAAAACAGGGCCAAATCAGATTGGCGGGCAAAAATTTTTAAATTTTTCACTTTTTGGTCATTTCGAAAATTTTCCCCAAAAATCCCCATGCTCCACCACTCTAGGAGCCATGTGGCATGTTCTGATTGGATGTAGGCCCTCTATGCTTCATTTCCCTTTATTTTTGCGATTGGAAAATTTTCCTAAAATTCCCCGCCGGGTCGATGACCTGAGGACACGTGGCATCACATGATTGGTCGCAGACCTTTCCTTCCTGAATTTTCCATGGGCCTGACTAGTATTTTGAATCCCACTGGACACGTGGAAAAACTTCATTAGATGTAGGATTGCCCCTTCGAATTTTCCATGCGGGATTGGTGCTGCTTTTTCTGCCATCGGACACATGGCGAGATTCTATTGGCTCGTGTTTTGGGGAGGGGGCAATTCACTTTGAAATTTCCTTCTTTTTCCCTTGGGAAAATTTCCCCAAATTTTCCCCACCTTCCACTGGTCTAAGACACGTGGTAGTGTCTTATTGGACGCAAAGCCTGGGCAAATATTTTTTCTTTTGCGCAATCCCTTTGGGAAAAAAATCCCAATCTCCCCCCACGCTCTGTCGGCCCGGAACACGTGGCATAATATGATTGGTCGGCGGGGACAGTAAGCCAAAAATTTCCTTTTTAAATTTGGCAAAAAACACTTCACCAAAAATTCTAACTTCTCTCTCTATGCTCCGTCGGGCCATTGCCATAGGACACGTGGCAAAACGTGATTGGGCACGGGCCTTTCCTCTAAAATTTTCCATGCGCCAACACTTAGTCGATTTTTTCAATTTTCCCCCCTAGACACGTGGCAAAATCTGATTCACCGGCGGGCCTACGGGGAAAAATATCCCTTTTGAAAGCTTTGCCAAACACTTGGTAAAAAATGAAGTTTTCCTCTGACCCCCGCCACTTCCCTGGACACGTGGCACCATTTCATTGGCTGCAGGCCTTTCAGGGGAAAATTTCCCACAAAAACTCCACCAGGCCATAACTTCAAAAATACACGGAGTTAGGAGGAAAAATTTACCTTTTTGGAAAGCTGAGAAAGAGCCCTATCTAAAGGTTCCATTTCTAGAGAGTTTTGAGTGCCTAAAAAGCAAAAAATTATGATTGAGGCACAAGAGAGGGAAGAATGAAGGGAGTTAGCCAAGAAATGAGCAGGAGGCACATTTTGGATAACAGTCTCATAAGTCAACATTTTGGTTACCATGAGATTATTCTCATATAATTTGATCATTTTACATAGGCCCTCAAAGGATGTGTAACTAAGAAACATAACCTATTAGCAAAGCTTCGGAATAAGAATAGTTGTGAATACTTTGATTAATTTATTCTCATGAATGTGTCTAGCTCCTTGTGATAGAAAATTCTTATTTCAAAATACATAATCTTCTACCCTTTCATGGGATTGCTTTTTTTCTTGAGTGATTGATGCACAGGATTAATGTTTTTTGATATTAATCTAACAATGGGTAAGGAAATTGTTTTCTAGAGCTTGAAATGTCCTTAAAAAAGCTAGAGGTAGTGTATAGAACCAATCAAGTGCATAATATTTGGGAATACACAATAATAACTTGGTAAGTAAAATATCATCATGCATATAGTCTAAAAAATAGGACATGAAGGTGTGAAGGTGTTGTTATGGATTGTTCTTACCATCATAAAATGAGAACTTTGACATAATAGAGCCAGGTGATAGCAGATAGTTGAGAACCTTAGGTATTAATGGGTTATTGAGTAACCCAATGAATCTAGTGGTGATTTGTGATCAGTTTTGTAATAAGAGAGATATTTTTTCTTACGTGGATTGGATTTGTTAGAGATATGCATCAGGAATAGGAGCTTGAGCCAAATGGTATACATTAGGTATAGTTGTGGAAGGTATGTAATCTAGAGGTTAGTAGATTGGGGGGCCATATGCGATGCCCCCGTAATTTGAACAATAGGTATAGGAAAGGGTTGGTTAATCACTTGAGTTGTAGTAGCATATAAAGAGGAAGTATATCCCATATAAGGTGGATTTGAGGGTTGTGCATTTTACTATTGGTTAGCTTTGTGTAACGTTATATGGGTGTGATCAAAGTATTGTGGTTTATCCTTAAGTACTTGAGTGAATATACATATTTCAATTGTGGGTATAATATTTTGGATTATAGATTCTTGATTAGCATTATGTTCATATTGGTCACCTTCATGGTCACATGTAGTATTAATAAAAATTGTATTTTCCATAATGTGTGTGGAAACACCATGATTATAAATAGTTTTTCCATCAATTTTGCTAGGATTAATCTCAATGGGAGAGGACAGAAACACTTTCAAGATATGGACCATTTTCTTAGGATGTTGAGGAACTAAGGGTATTTTAATGTTATATATTTGGTTCCCACATATTCAAGCACTATTACATATAATGGTTATGGATTTTCTAACTCTAACCTACATGTCATAAGAATTTAACATTTGATAATGCTCCAAAGGGTGAAGGGGTTTGGAAAACCCTAAGAGGATATTTTCAAATCTAAAATCAGCAAGAAGTGACTAAGATCTAAAATCCTAAGAGCAGTGATGTGTTGGAAAAATATTTTTTCAAGGAAAAAATATAGGCTTCATCAACACTCGTGGGATTGAATCCCTCCACTTCAAGATGGTGTGGATCCCATTTACTGAAATTTGGATTATTTTCACTATTTATAACTATTGGGGGTGGCAGAAGATTGGTGTGAAAGTGCAAAAACACCCTTTTATAACTACAACTGCAAGTTACATAAGGGGAAATGTATAATGTGGAGAGGAGAAAATGGAAAGAGAAACAGTGGGAAAATAGGGAGAGGGTATTTATTTTAATGGTAGTAGTGTAGATTCCATCAACCGATAACTCATAGTACATCCAGTTCAATTGGAGGAAACGGGAAAGCACAACACAACATCACAAGATAACGAAATGGATAAATACAAGAAAAATACAAAGCTTTATAAAGTTTTATTCATTCCACAAAGAAGGCACAAAGTCCTTCAACTTATTACAAATTCTAGCATGTGCTTGAATGAGTGACAAGATGAGAATGGAGGAAAATTACAATGTAAGGGAATAGAAGAATATAACTTACTCGAGAGGGAAAAAAACTGATCCTTTGGAATAGAGAGAACATTACAATTTATAGCCAAATCTAGTAACTCTTCATATTCCCATGTAACTTCTTAACTTCAAGTGCAATCCCCAATGAATAAATGGAAACTTTAAGTAACTTAAGTCACTAGTTTACAAAATTTTCTCCTCAACGAAGAAATATAATTCTAGAGAGAGAAAGAGAAAATAAGAGAGAGAAGATAAATGTTACATAATGAAGTCTCAGACTTCTTTCCCAGTGGAGATGAATGCCACATCTAGATAGGATATTCCTTGAATACTTATCTGATTGGAACACATCTCTTCTTGGACCTGGAAATGATGTTTCATGCCTTATCTGGAATGGGCGCATTTTATTATTTCTTGAAATCTCTTGTTTCACCTCTTCATCTCTATGAGAAATGGTAGGATGAAAATATGAACATGATATCCATTATTCCATATGATAAAACACTCCTATTACTATCATCATGAAGAATGCAATTGTACCACACACACAACTTAAACTTGACAACCAGATAGTGTTTGGAGCTTTGTGAGAATCTTTGGCAGAAACATAACAACACTCAAAATCATGGTTCCCATTGTGAAATCCTTCAAACAATTAAATTGGATGTTTTGTGATTAATAATCCTCCCACATATGCTAACTCAGGTCTATAAATGTGTTTTCCTTCTTCTACTTCAGATCATTGAAATCCACATGCTCCAATAGAACTAAAATGAGCCCATATATGGAGTTTTGGAGCTTCATTTTGCACTTTTATGATCCCACTAGCCTTAGAAAGTGGAGGGAATGATATGGTGCAAGTGAAAATAGATTTTTCAACTGTTTCTAGAAATTTGTAAATATGAGTGTATTTCAATGTTACGGACAACTTATTTCAATGCAAAATTTCAAGAATATCATCATTAGGCATACTTATAGGGAAGGGAATAAGGTTTCGGATACCTTGGTCAGTTTTGGCATCAATAATAATCTTACCATATGGGATAATGAAAAATACATCCCTAAGGAGGTACATAATAGCATTAATGCGGATAAATATGGGCAATTAAACATGGAGTAGAAATAATAATGGTATGGAGCGAGCTTTAGTAGGTGTGAAATATCACACATGTGATAATTATAATCCTAACTACGGCCATATTAATGCCCATGATCCTCATACAGGTGGTTGGGTTCTTAAAAACCGAGACAGACATAAGGAAGTTAAAGATTCAAACGAAGGTTTTGAGTAGAAAATTTGTAGGAATAGCAGGGAGAAGAAGAAAATGGGAGGTGCCCCGTGCAAACTGGAGCCCTACATTGATCCAGATTGGAAGAACAATGAGGAGCTATAGAACCTCTTACATAAGGGTGGAATTTCCAATTTTATAGAGCGCATTCAAGGGCATGATCATAATATTTTGATTCATTTCGCAATGGACTAGAAGGACAAAAAGGTGAAATATGGTGGCCACCGTGTTACTACTAATGAAGATTTGATTGTTGAGGCTACAGGCCTCGAGCTGGAGGGATATTGTTTTTTCAACAAAAGGATAGACAGGGGCCACCGAGGATGAGAAATTCTCTTATGAGGGAGAGGAGCTCAAATTTTTTTCTACGGGTATTAGGGTAAGTTCTATCCCCAAGCCATTTGATGAAGTTATAAAAATGATGGTTAGGTAGATTTCTCTAGAAGGGTGATACAAAATTGTCCCTGTTAAGCACTTGGTATTTCTTAATCACTTTAGAAGGTAATTTTTGGTTTGCTTCCCACACTACCTGTTAAATTCCCTTCAGCACTCCATTTTGGACTTCCAGAAGCACTCTCGTGTTATCCCGCTCCACCAGGGCCTCATCTTCCTACTTCATAAGCTCTATGTCTCCAAATTCCTTGGCTTCCCGTCCTCTCCCAGTGATCCACACATCACTACCTCCACTTCTCCCCACTCCCATGCTTGACACCTCTTCCAAACCCAAGACTAAGAACCCAAAGCTTCCAAAAACTAACATCCCTCACTCTACCCGGGTTCTTAGAAGCACCAAAGAGCTTGAAGTTGTGCAAAATGTGTTTGCATATTAGCAATGCTAGCCTAGATACGGCCTTACATCAAGAGGGGAATAACATACCTCATATGTTGGATTCTCTAGAGAAAGAGATGAAGCAGTTAAAGAAGGACCTACAACGCATGGACAAGCAGAAAGGCAAAAGAAAAATTGATGATGATAATGACATTGGGAAGGATCATATTGTTGACATTTACAAGAAACTGAACTCTCTAGATAGTAGATTGGGAAGAGAAAAATATAGGCATGATCACAACATTGCTATCTTCAATACCATTAGTTAATTCTTAGAGTAGCATGTTCGTAGCATTACCATGCTTAGCGAGATCCCTGACACTATTTGGGTGAACGAAAAAGAGACAAGCCAGACCATCTCAAAGTTGAGTGTGACTGACCCAATGCACATCACCACTTTGGCGTTGTTCACTTCGTTACAAAAAATCCAATCCAGGATTGATAGAGCTACCAAGAAGTAATCTCCCTCGGGCTGGCAGGCATCATTTTAGTCGTTGCTCTTTTTTGGTCTTTTTATTGTTTCTATGCTGCTTTTTTGTTGTAATGTTGCAATTTCTGTTTTGTTTTGTTTCTTGCTTGTAACTATCTTTTGGTTACTATTGAACATATGGTTTTATCTAGATTTTGATCCTCTTTTTTTGTTCCTATATAGCTATATTTGGCCATTGAGCCCTTTTTGTAACAGGGTATAGTCCCCTTCAAAACTATTTACCAATAATAATAAAAATGTTACGAACAACTAATTTTGTATTTTGGGGAAAAACAAGAGTAAATAAAATCCAAATTAGACGTGACTTAATTCGTTGTAAATTCATTATGAGTATGAATATATTCTCATAATTTGGTGATATTCTCTCGTCGGAATCAATGGGAATTTTGAAAATAGGTTCTTGCTATGGGAAAAACTTGGAATTTGGTGTTAATACAAAAGAGGAAAAAAATTTGATCTCTCGTTATGGGATAAAATCTTGTCTAATTTGAGTAATTTTTCATTCATTAAAACCATATCAGTGAGGGGAAAGAATTTTCCAATTTTTAAGGGTTTCTCTAGTGGGGTTTGAGATAACATGTGAAAACAATTTTTAGCATGTGGGGGTTTGCAAGTATTTTTAGCAAGGAATGATGGTTTTGTTCATAAGTGCAGAAATTATTCTTCCTATATCATGTCCAATATCTCAAAATTACGGGATTGAGGAGAGTAATGGATGCTCCAAGTTTGGATTGATTCTCTCTTGGGTATTTTTCACAATATTCTTTACAAAAATTGTGTTTTTGGGTAATCTAAGAGTATGTTGGCTGGAAAAAAATAGTCATGAATATCTTTTACAAGAGTTTATAACATGGAATATGTCTTATATCATCGTGAAGGGGTTTTCAATGGGAATATGTAGTCAAATTTTGGAGGAAAACGGATCTTGGAATCAAAAGTTATGAGGAAAACAAGATTTGGAACTCTAGGGCACAAAAGGGAGTTTTTCAAGTTTGAACGTGGTGAAACAGATCTAATAAGAACTTTAATGGCCGCCTTGCACTTTTTGAACTTGTCTTATTTTTTTATTAGGGGAAAAAGGCTTAGTGCATTTATATGGTGGTGATGGAGAGGGGGTTTTCATATGCACATACACCCATGCTTGCATTTTTTATGTTTCCGCCATACAAAAATTTCCACCAATAAGAAGAGGGAAAACTTCTAGGGTGTTTTTAGGGTTAAAAAGTCTACTTGGAGGGAAAAGTAGGCCACATCAAGCTTCCACATGCACTTTTTACTTTTCCCTTTGTTTTTTACTTATGAAATTTCCACCAATCGGAAAGGGGTGCACTTTTGGGCTGCAATTACACCTCAAAAGTGCACTTTCGGTGCAATGGGACACCAAAAGTGTGCAAGTGCACCCAAGTGGGGATTGGAGCATGGTTTACACCTCTATTTTGCACCTTAGAGTTTCTCCTTTACCTCACAGTTAGACCTCGATGAAATTTGGCCGTATAATATAGGAAATTGCATGGAAATGGGAAAATGAATCTAATGATACTACTTAGGAAGATTGAAAATGTTTTCTTTAAATAATTGTACATGTACCTTCATTTTTTGTCTAGGGAGGTGTGTTGATGAGCTAAGTTGTAAGAAAAATTTCCAAAAATCATGAGCCAAACCAAATTTTGGGTCATGAAGATCATTAAATATACCCTTACTTTAACTTTTTTAGGCTCACAACTCCACTTGAGGTGCCTGAAACCTTCTAGGAAAAATCCATACACAAAAAGGTAACCTTGCTCCAGTGTCAGAAGGGTTTTTGCTTTGTGTTCCCATAATTTTATCACACTTGTTCCATCACAAAGTAGGTTGCATAATATTTCCAATTATTGGGATATGATATGCCAACACTTCACGAAGCTCCTAAAACCTTCCATTGAAGTTGAATCTTCAACGAAGCATGTACACTCCCTTTTCTCAAAAAGTGTCTAGGAAGAAATCTTTCCCAAGGCCATCTCAAAGCTCCTAGAATGATTTCAAACCCATATCATAATGTAAAATATTTTGATACATTTCTATTTACTATAATCAAGACTTCTAAAATGCTCAAAGGCTCTGGAAACCCTTCCCAGAAGTTGATCTTTGAAGATGAGTATTTTTGGCAATTTTGAAAATTTTGACTATTTTTGACTAGTTTGACCAAAAAGGGGAAAAAATTTCAATGGGGTTGTCATATATAACGCAATGAAATTTTATATGCCAACATGATGGAAACCATATGAATCACATAAATTAAATAAGTGGATTCATAAAAATGTAATATCAAAACTAGATTTTTGTAATTAAGATAAATACTAAATGTGTAAATATAAATCTAGAACAAAAAATATAGCAATAATAGTAAATTACATATACTCAATCATGTTTTGTAATTATAAATGTAGACACCCCAAATATTCCACACTTAAATCATTCTTTAATCACTCACAAACAATTATAAATCAAGTGAATCCTATTAATAACCCCCTTTCATAAATTAATTAAATCCCTTTCTTCACATCCACTTCATATAACATCCCATGGAAAATTATTATTTTTTAATTGTTTCCAAACATAATTAACAAGATAATAATATTACATCTATATTTTCACCCATTCACAACAATCAACTAACATACTCCAACAAAAACTTATATAATTAATCTTCCTAAGGTACAATCACACACTATCTATTATGCAAGCTTTCTATTTTTAGGAACCTATCTAAATTGAGAAACCCTCTCGACGTAAGAGCTTACCAAAGCTAGCTATTGCTTCTGATTTTGGAATACTCCTTGCATCATCACCTCTCCTTAAAACCACATTGTTATATCTTACACAAATGGTTCTAGAATCCACATATCAAAAGAAAGTATATAAAATAAAGGAGGTTTGCATTTAATTTATTTTATGTGATTAATGGTTTCTCTTACATGTTTTATCTTAATGTCTTTTTTTTAATTATAGACTAGGTTTTATGTCATGTTCAGTCCTATCTAAATGTTTATATTTTAAATCAAAGCATACATTTGGCACAAAATAATAATTATTCCTAGTCGGACACCCCTTTGTCTTCATCACATTTTAATTCATTTTTTCTTGATTTTTGAGGTTTTAGTATGTTTATGTTTTTCTTATATGTCTAGAAGTATCGTTACTCTATAAAAATTCCACCTTGGCCTCTAATATTGCATGTTTTAAGCATTTTTATTGGAATTCATGTCTCTATCAATTAACGCATCTTCCCTTCATAATAGTATTTCCTCTCATGGCTTCAGCACATCTACTCATAGTAGAAACATTTTTACTTTTAACTGTGTGTTTTGCATATTTCTTGCTAGAATGGTAATTATGCACACAATAGTGCCATTTTTACTATAATGGTGTTTCTATACATATTAGTGCCATCTTTCCGATAATGGCATTCCTACACGCAATAGTATTATTTTTCCTCAATATCATACCTACACACAATAGTGGCACTTCTACCAAACTAGCATTTATGCACACACTAGTTCCATTTTTTCCATAATGGATTTTCTATACATGATAGTGCATTTTTTGTCAAAATGTTGGTTTTGCTCATAATAGTGCCATTTTTTCTAGAATGTCACATTTTCTCAAGTTAGTAGTGTTTCCACTTTTATAGTAGTACCTTTTCTCATATTGGTAGTGCTTTTTCTTTTTAGCTATTTTTTCTAGAATCAACACATCTACTTATGTTTGAAACATTTGTGTTGTGTTTTAGCATATATATGTATGATAGTGGCATATTTGTTGCAATTACTTTATTTTTCACTTTTCATCATTTATAATCACTTTTCACTAACATGTAGGGTATTTGTTTGTCTTTATATACCTTTCTAATTTTTTTACAACAATCAAAACATGTGTTAAATCAAAAATCAAACAAACTTCGTGTATAGGGATTTTATTACTTTATAGTCCTTTATCGTATTTGTTTATTATTTATTCAATTCATTTATTTTTCGTATTATTTATTCAATTCAATGTATCATCATATTATTTATTCAATTCATTTTATTTCATGTATTATTTTCTTTTTTTCCAAACCTCATCTTAAATTGTGTATGCTCTTCCCATGTGTCGCAAAGTGATCTTGGGAATCAAAAATAATTTATATGTTTTTTTGCCTTTCTCAAGGTTCAATGACTTAGAATTCATTACCAATCCATTTGAACAAGGATCATGTACTGATAGGCTATATGAATTTGGTGGAGGAGATCTCATTTTTGGCTAAATTAAAGTTCACAATATCATGGTTCTTATGACATTAGGGGAGACTATATCTTCCAATACCTAGGCCCTAGACAACACTTGTCGAGGTAGGAACTGTCATTTTTTATGAAGTCCCACTGAATTGGTTGGGGTGAAGTGAGGGGGTTTTGACCCTCCAATACCAAACCGTTAGAAAATACTCCTTAATTTCATATACTTGGGCCTCATGTACTGCAAGGTATATTGAGGACACCCCTAACAACCTTGTTAATCCTAGCTTGTAAAGTCTATTTGCCACAATCGTTTAGGAGTTTCAGGAACACAACTTTATTGAATAATCCCACCCCATACCTTCAAGGTATATTTTTGGGCTACTACATTATTGTAAACATTTTTTACTTGTATATGTTGTGTTTTTTGTTTGAATCCCTTTATACATGTATTTGGAAACATAATACACGAAATTTTGTCCAAGTCAAAAGTGGTCTTTAAAAACAAACAACCTAAAACTATGTCTGATTAAAAAAAACAAATAAAATAATGTGAGACTTTTTTCGAGGTAAAATTCTCAGGTAAAACATTTTATGTACATAATTATGCATTGTTATTTATGTTTTACCTTTTACTAGTTCTTACTATGTTAATATGGAAACTAGTTTGTTACTTGGGTAAATAGTGGTTTTATATTTTGTTGTATGGTTATATTATTATAACCATCCATATTGTTTTATTCTTTTATAGATTTTGTTATAGCACGTAGAGATTTATTGTTACACCTGTGCAACAATTTTATGTTTGTATTCAAACTATACAATTAATATAATTATTTCAACCTCTTTTTGTATCGTAACTATATATTATCTTGATTAATAAAATCTCAAAAGAATGCAACCCTATTTCTATAGCATTTGGAATCATAGCTTCGGTTGGAACCTGTACATTTGAGAAGAATCTGGAAGAAAGGTTGTAGAAGCATGTGAGAGGTTTCAGAGAATATTTCTACTCCCTTAGAAATATTTTGCTACCTCTAGTAGTTTCATAACCCCACCCTTGCATCCCGACAATCTATTGTTTTAAATTCCAAGAAGTTTACAAAAATTAGATTTCCACTAAGCAAGGAGGGGTCCCCAGGGTCACCTCCTGTACCAAGCTACTACGTAGGAAAATATAGTTCGGTAAAAGAAAAAAATCTTCCCTGATAGGGGTTTCTCCACTAAATTTATTAGTTGAGTTAGCTACAACTAACTTTATCGGCTCTACCAAATTTATAGGTTCATCCTATATATCTCTGCAATGAGCTAGTCATTAATTTAGTTGACCGATTTACTTTGTTATATTTACAAGTTGTAGTTGTGCATTTGGTTTTCCCAAGCTACTGGTTGATTTGGTTTAAACCAGGATTTTCTTTACCTACTGAGCCCACTAGTGAGTTTCCTGTTGGATGAGCTAACATCCATTGTCTGATTTGGGATTTTCCCTCATGTTGTTGGGTCTATGAAAATTATATCAGGCCAAGCTTGTGTCTAGATCAGTTGATTCCACACTAAGTTGGATCCAACACATTATTCGAGTGAGCTCCTTGCATTTCAAAACATTTTAACCGAGCTCGTTGTGTTATTCCCCTATTTCCAATCCCGAGTTAGATTTTCAAACACCAATCCCTATCGATTAAAGACCCAACTGAGGAACTCCTACAAAGATCAATATCAGTCCAACAACTAATATCTCATCGAGATAATGAATAGATGGAGAGAACTTGTGGAGTAACTGACTGTGTCAAGAAAATACCAAGATATATGAAGCAATTTGTTTCTTGGTGAAACCTAAACGTCCTCCTCTTGCATCCTTCTACATGGACCCTCCAGCCATAAGCCACATCACCTTTTAAAGGTTAATCAATTTTTGTTTTTTAAATACATAGTCCTCCATTTCATACCCCATGATCTTAAGGTGCTCTATTGGTTAGTGGAAGTGTTTTAGGACTGGCAAGCTTAGGGGTTGAACCCCTTCCCCAACCCCTATTTTAGTATATTTTGAAATAAACCTCCTCCAAACCGTTTAGTCACAACTAAACCCACCCCAAAATTTAGCAACGAAAACCCTATTTTGAGGTAAAACAAATCTCCCACATAGCTTAAATTTTGATTCTGAGCATATTTTGTAAAAGGATTAGTGTTGAAAGTGTTGTTTTAAGAAATTTTGTGGTTTTTTAGTGTATCATCCATTTTGATCTTCGAAGGCCATTAGGGGCCCACAAAATAATTTATATTCTTTCCATTCAAGTTTTTCACACAAGTGGTTGTAATTTAATATTTTCAGTGAATTATTACATTTTTTTGCTAACATGCCCTATAGTTGGTAGAAATATAACCACCCACTATGGAAAATAATGCTCCCAAATACATCTTGTGTGACTCACAGCTACTCAATAGTGATAATTACGCCATGTGGAAGACAAAAATTCAAACTCAACTTGAGTTTGAAGAAATTTGGTCGATTGTAAATGGTTCATAAATAAGATCAGCAAATGATGTAGCCCATCAACGTTACTTTGATAGGGCCAATCAAAATTCCAACTTGATCATCTTTTTCAAAGTGTTCGATGATGTGCAACCCCACATTTGAGATGCCAAAATAGATAAAGTATGGTACAAGATGAGGATTGTGTAAGAGACCTGAAACAAAAACACCATACTGAATTTATAGATTCAGTTGCACACAATAAAATTCAAGTTAAATGAGAAAGTGGAGGATTTATTATTGTAGATATTTGTCAGCTTAAATGTCTTCACTACTAGCCCTAGGGAGAGGTAGATTAAATATACTACTCTTGTGCCCATTGTGATGAGATAACTTCCTCCCTCATACCACATTTTTGTGATGACAATCAACTTGTCAGATCATACCATCATTTTTGAGAGGCTGGTGAATTTTCTTATTGTAAGAAGAGGCACTTATATAAAAAATGAAGAAGAAGAGTAGGCACTATCTTCTCATCAGAAAGGGAAGGGAAAAGCATAATCTTCCCAAAAGTCCTAAAAATAACATCAATCAAGGGGACAAGTAAAAGAAGAAATGTCCTATCTACAAAAGAGGACATGAGTTGAAATATTTTTGGTACAACACATATAGGAAAGGGTCATTGAGAAATTTTGTCCCTCACAAACAACAATCACAATAAGGACATTCACATTACAAGAAAGGGTAAAAGAAGAAGGAACTGGAGAAAAAATCCCCATCAACAAGGCAATGTAGTTGAGAAAGAAGACCATTCAGATGATGAGGAACTTATTGTACACTTCCCATTCCAATGAAGTAATCACATCATCTATTTCAATCTAGTATGTTGATTCAAGAGTACTCGACACATGACTGGATGCAAGAGACTGGTTCACCACAATGGACGAGACACACCCTCCAAAATCCATGTTTCATTAGGGGATGGATATTCCTACATAGTTCAATTTATTGGGAACATTACTCTTCCTCTTGGTTCTCAAAATTGTAGGTTATCAAATAGCTTGTATGTCCCTGGTTTGATGAAGAATTTACTATCAGTTAGTTAGCTTCTAGATCATAATATGAAGATTACTTTTGATATTCATTCCGGTAAGAAAATGTGTTTGATTCGAGACAAATCTAGAAGCTTGAATATTTTTACAAGATATTCAAATGTCAGGATGGATGTTCCAGCTTGATTTTGTTCACAGGGATGATCAAGTACTAGTTGCTAAGAATACTTCTTCTGCATGGTTGTGGCATCAAAGACTTGGTCACATCCATTTTGGATATCTCGATACACTTCATCGGTATAATATGGTGAGAGGTTTTCCATCTCTCAAAAATGATACAGACAAATTTCCTAACTCCCTCTTAGGAAAACAACATAGAGCTTCATTCTACAAGAGTACTTATCGAGCTCCAGGTAATTTTGATTTGGTTTGTACCGATATTTGTGGTAATATGCAACATAGTCATTCTAGATTTCATTATTTCATGCTTTGTGTTGATGATTATTCAATGAAAATGTAAATTTTTTATCTTCGTAATAAAAGTGAAGCTTTTGAGAACTTTAATAATTTCAAAGTGGCTATTGAGAATGAGGATGGTTGTGATAACCATATCTCTCCACTGATATTGAGGGGGGAATTCACCAATAATGAGTTCAAATCCTATCTGGAAGCTCACAAGATTCATCAAAAGATGCCTCCTCCACATATACCACAAAAGAATGGTGTTGTTAAGAGAAGTAATCGTACTATCATGGATATGGTGTGATGTATGATCAATGATTATAAACTCGTGAAGAGATTCTCAGCTGAAGCAACGAATACTACATTATATTTTCTAAACAGAGTGCCCACAATTACTCTTGATATAGTAACACCACATGAGGCATGGTCTAATCAAAATCCATACATTACACACCTCAGAATATTTGGGTGTAAAGTATAGTATGCACATACCCAAATAGAAAAGAAATAAGTTGGATATGAAATCAGAGAAACTCATCTTCATTGGCTACAGTGAAGAATCTCTTTGATACAGATTGATGGATCTAAAGACTAGGAAAGTCTACACTAGCAAAGATGTTGATTTCTTTTAGAAGAAATAATATGAGGCTCCTTCCACATACTCACCTAATGTAGATAGCACACTTGTTGTGAAAATAGAATTAGATGTTCCCACTATGATGATGATGATGATGACAGGAGCCACCCTAGGAACATTACAACATATGCCCAAGTGGTATACGAACATGATTTGAGATGCTAAGTTGGATGCTCCTTTCGACACATCCACCACTAGACCACGAACTCAGCAGTAAAGCTCGTGAAGAGGTAAATTTTTCTTTGATGAATAGATTTATTGAATCTATTGAGTCCTCTACTATCCAAAGATCTCTACCACTCAAAACCTTGGAAAGATTCCATGGATGTTGAGTATCAGTCAGTGATGAAAAATAACACTTGACATCTTGTTGATCTTCCATCAGAGAATAAGTCCATTGGTTGCAGATGGATATTCAAAAAAAAGTACAAAGTAGATGGGACTATTGACAAGTACAAAGAGAGACTCATAGTAAATGGGTATGTATAAAAGGACAGCATAGACTATGATTAGAAATATTCCTCCCACATATAAGATCAAAATGATCATGATGATCTTTGCTCTAGCTACATAGTTTGGATGGAAATTCCATCAGATGGACGTGAAAATTTCCTTTCTAAATGGATTTCTACATGAAGAAGTATACATGACTCAACCTAAGGTTTTTTCATACCTAGATCATAAAAAAAGGTATGTAGACTCATCAAATATTTGTATGGCCTTAAACAAGAACCATAGTCTTGGTACAACAAGATTGATGAGCATCTCATTTAGCATGGATTTGTGATAAATCCATATGATCCCAATCTCTACCTCAAGATTCAAGGAAGAGATATTGTGATAATTGGTGTATATTTAGATGATCTAGTCATCAATGGGAGTATAGTGAAGATGATCAATGCAACAAAGAAATATCTTAATTGATCATTCGACATGACGGATCTCGAGCTCATGCATTATTGTCTTGGATTGGAAGTATGGAAGAAGGAGAATCATATTTTTTTCTCAATTGAAATATACTAAGATAACACTCAAGAAATTTAGGATGATAGATTGCACATCGATTGCTACACCTATAGAGATGATACTTCAGTTATTTCATACAGATCCATCTCCTCAGGTAAATGCAACTCTCTATTGATAGTTTATTTGGAGTCTCATTTACTTGACATATACTAGACCATATATCAGCTTTACAGTTATCTATCTTTCAAGGTTCATGCATGAACGAATTGTTTATCATTGGAAAACACCAAGGTAGATCTTGAGATATCTCAAGGGTACTATGGATCTTGGTCTATAGTATAAGAAGAATGATCATTTCTTATTGACTAGATAGTCATATTCAGATCATGCACGTAATATTGATGATAGGAAATCCATTTTTGTATTTGTATTCATTTTTATATCTAGACCAATATCATGGGGAAGCAAAAACAAAACCTTGTTTCTCTCTTCTATAGAGGTCGAATATCATGTTATAGGTGGATATTTCTACAAAGCGATATGGATTCATCAAATACTTGAGGGTCTTCAAGTACCATAGGATAAATCCACTACCTTATATGTTTACAATGAGCGTGTTATCAAAATTATCTGTAATCTATTTTTTCACGAGAGAACTAAGCATATTGAGGTACATGATCATTTCATTCATGAGAATGTTTTGAAACATAACATATAGCTTCACTTTTACCCAAAAGACGAAAAAAAGTAGATATTTTCATGAAGTCACTTACACATGAAAAATTTTATTTGTTTAGATATTTCCTCTCCTCATCTCTTAAGGAAATGCAAAATTAAGGGGGGGGGGGGGGGTGTTAGGTAAAACATGCTACGTGGGTAATTATGCATTTTTATTTATGTTTTTTACCTTTTACTAGTTATTACTATGTTACTATGGTAACTAGTTTGTTACTTGGGTAAATAATGCTTATATATTTTGTTGTAAGGTTTTATTTTTATAACCATTCATATTTGTTTATTCTCGTATATTTTTTATATAGCACGTAGAGGTTTATTATTGAACCTATGCAATATTTTTGTGTTTGTATTCAAGTTGTGTAATATCTACAAATATTGCAGCCTCCATTTGCATTGTAACTTGACATTTTCCTAATTATTAAAATCTCAGCAAGTTGCCTCCCTATTTTTCTCGGAAAAAACCCATTTTTCAAATATAATAAACACAAAAATTTGCTAAAATAAAATATAGTCTTTCCAAATATAAACCACGAAACTTTGGACGAATAAAAAATAATGGCATCCAAATTTCAATATCAAATAAAAAAGAAAAAAAATAGACAATGATTTTGATACAAATCCATTCATTAAACAAATGACATAACATTTTATGAACAATTTATTCTCCTATCAAAAAAGAGGATGATAATGACCATGCTTAAAGTAAATAACCAACTAACCTTTTTTTCAGTAAATCATTCATTGATTATAATGATGACAATGACATCCATGGTATTATTTTCCAAAATGAATCAAATGTTGATTATATTAAGCCTAATCATATTGTAATTGAACCAATTTTGCACCAAAACAAAGATGACCTCCTCTTAAGGATCATAAACCAAGGAACCAGGCTTCCATATGATTTCAATCCTAAACACTTATCCAACATCATTAGCCAAAATTATCCATCCATCAAAAAACCCCACTTACATCTAGCAACCCTTTAGGTTCAACCTCATTGAATCTTGAATCCATTAACAAACACGTTGATCCTAAAATCCCCTACACTAAAAAATGAGATTCATTTTCCAACAAAAAAACATCCCTAAAATCAAAACCACATCATACATGATCAAACTCAACTGTTGAGCTAACAATTGGCCCATCTATCCTAACATATTAACCATCAGGCCCTTACACCAAACCAATCTAACAAAAATACCCCTGGGTTAGCTAAATCCCACTTCAACTTACCACCTCACATCACTCTCCCTTGGGGAAAACCTAAGCAAGAAACCAAACAAAGATGATACATTCTCTTCAATAAATATTTGAACACCATCTTCCATCAACTACAAATGAAAAACATGATCACATGTCCAAAAGTAAAATCTTTCCATTAGAACGTCCTTAAACCATCTTGGTATAAGGAAAACAAGTATTTTCATTACCATTGAATATAAGGACACTCAAGCAAAGAGTACCTAAAAACTAAAAAACTTCATCCAATAATTCATTAATAAAGGGTACATCTAATTTGAGATCAATTCCCCTAATTCACTCAATCAAATGTGGGATCATATCCCCAAGCCCACTCCAACAAGTCCATTGCTCAAACATATTTAAATAAATCCATCGTCAAATTCAAATTAAAAAAAAATCCATTAATCATGATTCCCTAAATACCTTTTTCCATCCTACCACAAATCAAAAAGCAACCATCAAAACCAAATCCCTTGATTATACCACCACAACTAGGTAAAACAAAGTCAATATTCAATACCCTCCTCTACCTACTCTTGATATCTAATACAAGCTTAACAAACAACTTCAGAAAAAACCAATATAATTTCCATCTTGGATATTCTCAACACATCCATTATTCATAATGATTTCATGTATAAGGCCCTTCATAAGTTATGAGTCCCCAAAAAAATTGACCCATAAGACTTTTTCAAATTGGTTAGACATTTATCCACAACATGTGTCACATTTACATCCTAAACTATTGATCTCCCATCTACACCCCAAACTAACAAGCTCACATCCACATCCAAAAATCCACCATCTAAATCTTATTTCATGATCATTTCCAAAGAATCAGAAGATTGTGAAATTTTTAACAAATTCCGTATAGCCAATCTTCTCCCACCTCCTGAAATTTATGATAATCCCAAATACACAAGAAAAAGGATAAGGCATCCTATAATTTTTGAACTTATCCTTCATCATGGTAGGCCTTCTGATAGACAAGGAAATCAAACACTCATACACCACTCAAGTTCATGATGATATCCTTTTAACATGATTCCAATCATATAATTATCCTATCACCAACAAGATGCTTAAAAACATGAAATACAAAACAAAATTCATAAGTATCCATGAATAAGGAATGCACAAATATATCCTTATTTGTAAGAATCTAGGTCATCATGGCATAGGTTACTAACCTTTTGGTAACTTTCCTAATGAAATCAGTGTCACCTCTTCAATTAGTGAAGCCATATCTTCCAACATTAACACGTTATCCATTGGTATCCTAATTTAGGAGCTCGCTTCCACCATCCCTTTTCACAAAATTATCATCCAAACCATCCACCTTAGCCACCAATCCCCTTACCCCATCACATAGAATTGTCAATATGAAATGGACATATTCTATAATGAGGAATCTATCACAACACTTATTAGAGTCAACAATTATATTCCACCAAGATACCATGCCAATGGCATTGAAATCAACTTGCACTCAAAAACTTACGCATAAGTTCATTCCCCTAGTCTAAAAAATTCAAATTTCAAACTAATCAATAAAATTTAAAAAATTTAAAAATAACACAACTTGAAATCAAAAACATCAAATAAATCACAACAATAAAAAAACATCTAATAAATTTGTAAATAAAAATAATTGAAAATTGTAACCATCGAAAAAATGAAAGCATCAACAAACATAATAAATCCTTACCTATACATAGATGTTCTCCACTTCACATCCATACTTTGACACATCACATGTCACTACCTTTGAATTCATTTTCATGTCCCAATCTATTGGCATGGCTTGATTAGCTTGTCCATACACATCATGAGGTATTATTCTCTATTGCAGTCATTTTACCTTGGTATATCTCTACCTAGTAAATCAAAGAATGTATGTCCTCCCATATATTCCTAGCACTATCATATACTTAATAACTTTTTCATGAAGACCCTTGGGCATATCTAGTGACACTAGCCAATATCATCTCCACAATCAATTCCACCCCCTCTATAAAGCCACTAATGGTTCTTAACCTCTTATCAAACACAATCAAGAGATATTGATATCTTTTTAAGAACGAATCAAAAATCAAAAAACAAAAACAAAAAAATTAAAATATCTCTTTAGGTATGTCTCCAATATATTTACTAGGGATATGGATCCTTAGCTGGTAGTAGAGCAATATTGTGACTAGAATCAGATACATCTCTCTAGGGGATATAAATGCCTGCTAACAATGGAATCATGTATTCCTAGCACTATCAAAACCTCCATCCACCAATAAACTACCAAAATAAATCATTCCTACACATTTTTTATGCAATATTTACTTTCCACCCTTTAGATATTCACTTCAAGCAACAATTCAATTTCATGCGCACATAATAGATCTTGATGTGTGACTGGGATAGTATGTTTCTTAGATTTTTCTAAACCTGTTTCACACTCCTTTAAGACATTTATTTTACCATGATATATACCTTTGGCTCATCACTTTTTCATTTCCAATATTTAAACCATCTGTCATCACCATCCATAACACTCACACTTGCATTTTTCTTTGTTCATAAAATTTGTGTACATATAAATCCTTCTACCATGGTTGGGGAAAACTTTGTCCTTACTACAATAATCATTCCTTTACTAAGGTTAATTTTTTATTCACTTACCGATGGCCAATCTTCATCCTATGTTATGTTGTGGCACCTTGTGACCCAACACAACTGTCACTTTGGTATGGGTGTTATACCAAGCCATTTTGTCACCAATATTATAACCAATCAATTAATAATCAATCAATTTGTTAATATCAACTAACCACATAGTCATCTTACTTGTGAAATCAACTTATTGATCCTTTCACAACAATTCATTGAAGAATCCCATCAATCAAAATTTCCAAGTCCTTGTATATCCAGTAAACCATCCAAGCCCCCTTACATACATCATTGTTTGGGGAAAATGATCCAAGCTCATGTGTGGACACCTTGGTTTGAGTTGGTGGGCAGTTGATGGGCCCAACTGAGTTACTCCATAGCTCGAGCGAGCTATCCCAATACAATGCAACTTGTCCAATACAATGCATAATTAAATAACTTATAAAAATAATCCCATATACAAGATATAGAAACATAATTTGGAATATATATAATATCGATACAGTTATATAATTAAGATCAAAGGCCAAGACAACCCTCTAAAAAAGAGTGTGCCAACCCTGGCTGAGGGCCCCCAGCTAGCAAATAATGGGGCCCAACTTTCCGCAACCGAGTGTCAAATACCAGTGTTATAAACCAAAATTTTACTCTTCACCTATTGTGTCACATGTTGAAATATAATTCATCCACTTGGTGGATGTGCATGCGTCCAAGTCAGCAGACCTGTGTGTAGTCCCTAAAATTTTCCATTTGGTTGAAAATTTCAGCAGGTGATATCTTTAGCATACGAGCTATGTCTTTCGATTTCCTTATATCAATGGAAATCTCTCAAAATTATCTTTCACGCTGTAATGGTTTAGGGAGATTTAGGGAACATCTGCACGTAGAAATATCATCTAGATCAATAGCAAGAGGACATGTTAATCCATAAGTCTTAGGGAGTGATGAGCCTTGACAATTCCCATTTTAAACTCCTTTTTGTATCATAATTTTGTATTAAACTAATATTAGCATTATTGTAAATAATACTCTTATATACTTAAAGAGAATTTTTAGTTCATAAACCTTGTTCAGTTTCATATTTCATATGATTCTTTGGATGGTTTGATATAGATTGATTTTTGCGCTAATAAGTGTGAATGAAAGACATTTTTATAAGCATGGCATAAGACTCACATAAAGCCCAGCACATGAATCACATAAATTTGAGTGTAGGACTCATATAAAGCCTAGTGTAGGACTCACAATGAAGTGCAAGACTCACATTATGGAGCGCATGACTCACACAGTGCAGAAATGAACTTATCCAGTTAGCATATGACTTACGTAATTCAAGGAGAACCTAAATTGTATCAAAATATAGTTAGCACATGACTTGCATGATTATTGGAACTCCCAATTATCATCAGTTCAGTTGGAAATTAAAATTATGTGGATGGAAATTGTTTTTACAAACAAACAAATTAAACAAGAGTAAAATAACAGCCACTACTACGTGAATAACTCAAGTGCTTGAGTTGTTTCAACTCTAGTTACCTCTAAAGTATCAACTGACATTATTAATAAGGACTACAATACCATTTAAAAGGATAAATTTGATTAATAAGCTAAATAAAATTGTTACTTCAACCTTGTGACTTCTAGTTAGATTTCTTTTCTTATAAAGATTTGTTAGTTAATTGTTTAGATTACTTTTGTGTTATTGTTAAAATAGCAAGTCCTCTTGAAGAGGAATTGAACCTTGCATACATTATAAAAGGCATTTATATTAGGATTAAATGATATTCTTGGAAAGAAAGTATGGTAGTAAACTATTGATCAATAAAGTGCATGATTCTGAGTTTAATTTTGTTTATGTAATTTAGACGTTGTAACCTGATCAAAGGGAAGGAACAAGGGCCACTCCTCCCCAATGTGAAGGGAAGTATTATACGTTTTTTTAATTTTCTAATTATTTAGCAATTGATTACTTTTAGGAATTATAGTATTCATAGCATTTAAAATTGTTAATTTTTTTCAGTACACTTTAATTATTTGAATTCATAGATTTAGGAGTCTTTGTTTTATTTCATCAAGATTTTATCAAATAGAATAAATTATTAGGAATAGTAGATGGTTACAACTTTTACAAACATGCTTAATACAATTTCAACCATGCTTTTTTGAAAACATCCTCAAACACTGCCCTGGTATTGATAATTATTGAATTATTGAAGTATGAATATCAACGACCCTCATCACACATCATTATAGAAGGATCTTGGCCTAATTTGTTCCATATTTTAAAAAAGACCTCAGAAGGAATAGACATTATCATGCCCCCACAATGTGTTATTGTGCTTGAATTGATTGCTTAGAATTCTAAATGTTATCAAAATTCCCTGAGTCACAACATCAGGACTTACAAAAAGTTGTAGTATAGACTGATTCATACTATTTCCATTAACAAAGGAATTAATACTTAATTCACAATTACACAATAGTTATATAATATACATGATTCAAAGAAAAGAGATACAATTATCAAGAATGTGTAACTAAAAAAATAGGACTATTTATTATTATATTAGAACACAAACATACTTCAAAATGGAACTTAAAGGAAATAAGATATAATTGTATTAGGATCAAAGATCACCCTTTTACACAACGCACTTACACAGTTTTATAAAAATAGGTGAATGTTCAGTTACAAGTCCCTTCTTCTTCCATTCATATAGAAGAGGCTCTTTAAATGATCTCTCTATCCTAGGATATCACTCTATCTTCTATACTTTATATTATTCATATCAAGCATATCCAATACGGTTGTGTGATCATACAAAATACATTCATGTCGTCTTTCTAATCATTTTTACACTTGCAACACTTTCTCATACTTAAATAGTTGTATTTTCCTGAAACAAAAGTTGTTTCAATGATCTAGAAAATGAATTATTCTACTCTTTCCTAAATGTGTCAAATTTTGTTTGCGTTGTGAATTATGATAATATACTCACATTTAGAATAAAAGAAATTGTTTACTAGTTTTTATCCCTTGTACACAAGTAAAGCACCATTTTAGGTTTTCAATTAAGTAGACTATGCAAAATACCTCCCTTTAAGGTTTTTAATATTCAGAAACTCCCTTATAGACTACCCTTGTGGGTTTTCAATCTATGAAAACTTTATTATAGATACAAAATGAAATTGAACAATTATACCTCAAAAATTTTATTTACGTGCCACAAAATTGTGTTGTTCCTTTTTCTTATGGCTATTGCTTGAGTTGTTTTTCTTGTGATAGATAACTAACAATATTTCAAGGCTAAGGTGGTTTTATCTTGGTTGTTTTGAATCAGTCTATTAGAATATGTATTATGACATGCTATTGGGTTTTCTTCATTGATTTTTTAGAGGGAAGGAATGATTCCAAGTCTGCCTTATACACATTCCAGTTTGTGAGTTCTTCATTCACTCTCACAAATTATATCTATAATATAATAATGCTTGCATGAATTCATAAAAAAATCCTCTTTGACAATGTGGAAAAAATTTCCCATGAAGAGTGATGGAAATTTGGATATCTTTTTTAAGTGTTTTTAGTCGATCCCAAAATATTTTTGCTTGAACTCCAATAAATTTATTGTGTTCCCATTCTCCTAGTCTTTCACTAACATTGTCTCGAGCCTGGAGAGATGCTTTTGATTCCTTCTTAACTTATTTCTCATCAATTTCTTCCATGATTTGAGCTTGCATAAATTTTCCCATGTTTGTACCCATTGTATTTTACAGTTGTGTGTTCCAATATAGGAGCTCAAAAGTGAGTTGTTTAGCTTGTGCCTCAACATGTTAAAGCATATTCATGTATTATTGCAAGAGTATCTTTACATACTTCACTTATTTGTTGGATTGGGTGACTTACATTCTAATTTTCTTCGCAGTCTTGTTCTCCTTCCAATTGTCCACCAATTTTCCTACCAAAGTAGTTAATTGCATTTGTTCACTCAATACTTGTTCACCTATGGTATCAATGATAATTTGTGGACAATTGTATTTTATTTGAGATTTATATTATAAAGGTCATTCTCCAATGTTACTTTTTTGTGCCATCTACATTGTGGTTGCTCTAATATTTTCTTTCAATATATGCATGTCTTTGATCTGTGTCCGCAACGATAACCTCTCCAAGTATAATTTGACTATGTTCACCAATCAAGGTTCATTTTAAGAATCCTTTGGTGTATTGGAGGTGGAAAATCCCTAGCAATTATACCTGGAACCACTTTCATCGAAAAGGTGAATTTTTCAGGATTTCAAAGTCAAATTTTTACCTGTCATTTTCTTAAGGGGGAGCACTCAGCATTTTTTTGGTGTTACCATCTACAACCCCCTTGTATCTTGTCAACAACACTCATTTGTCGCCCACCAGTAACCCTCCCTTGTCATGCATCAACACCCTCTTTTCGCTAATCAACACCTTCTCTTGTCGCGCATCAGCAACACTATATTGTCACCCGTCTGGAAATGAAAATCTTCCTTGTCGCACGTCAGTGACACTTTCCTGTTGCAATTCTTCAATAACTAGTCTGAGACTCTGATTCACACTTTGTATGCTTGTAATTTACAAGTAATTCGGATGGTACCTCATTAAGTTACTAGTATACTACTAGGTGAATTACATAGGTTTATTTGGGAGAATTTTTCAATGGTACACAAAGCCGACCCCTAAAAAAATTTATACTCGAAAATTTAGGCAAACAGTACACTGACCTGCTCTAAAAAATTCACCTTTTCAAATTTTCCTAAAATGGAATATTCTCCAAATTACGAATATTCGCCACTAAAAAAGTCCATGTCACCAATTCTTCATACATGGTAGCTTGTGCAGTCATATGATAAATATGTGGGGATACAATGTAGACGTGAGATAAAGGGAGGACCAACTTCCACTTTCATATTTTTGAGGTTGATTGTGATTCCTACAAAAAAAAATTGTATCCCCTTCCATAGTTTCTTTCATGGATGGGTTTTTTTAAATTAAGGCTATGACTTCTGTGGCACTAACAAGAAGTAGTTTTACAGTGGTTGATTAAATAGGGATAATTACTATGGTTTGCATAGTTCTTGTAGTATTTTATTTTTCTACTTTCACTTATTTCTTCTCTACTTCTATTGTTGATTGCAATGGTGCCTAGTTTGTGACCCTTTGAGATCATGCCTCCATTTTAGAAATTTCTTACACATTGTGTTATGCATCCTTTTCCTCTTTCTCCTCATTTTCCTTTACAGCATTTTATGCTTCCCTCTTCCTTTTCTCTTCTTCTTTCTTCTAGGTATCTTATTTTATTATTCTATCTTATTGGCCTCTTCATGTTTTTTACTCTCTCTTCTTCCTCTACCTTGTCCTTTACATCTACTTCTTATTTCTCTTTCTCCTCTTTTTTCCTTCTTTTTTCTTCCTCATGAATCTTATTTTTGTGTATGTGTGTGTGTGTGTGTGCATGCGTGCGTGTGCATGTGCACATGTGTGTGTGGCTATGTGAAGATATAAGACATGTATACACATATCCACTCCTCCATTGACCCAAATGGGTTTTTTGAAAATAAAAATGGAAATAAATAGAAGGTGAACAACTAAGCAAAAAATTTCCTCCATGGTAGCTCCTCAACTTGCAAAACAATTGATAAAGAAGAATTGAAAGAAAAGAAAATAAATTGAAATGTAATATAAAGTTGTAAGAGACATTAGGGTTTCCTATATGACATACGATCAAGGGTAGAGACTCACTTTATCCAAGGTCTCAAAATAAATCATAGGTTTTACCACTTACCAAGTGGTCTTTTATGGTTGAATTTTTAAGTTGCGTAAGTGGAGCACACTTTTTCCCTCCCTCAAATTTGGATGAAAAATTTTGTTTTTAAATTAAATTTATTTGATATTTGGTGCAAATGGGCATGGGTCCATTTGGATGGGACCCATACCCAATTTAAGAAACCTAATCCTTGGTAAAAAAATTATAACTTCCGTACCTTGCTAAATCAAACCCGTTGGTGGGGAAAATTGGATTAAAACTAAATTATTCTTGCTTACGCAAATCATGTAACGTATCTCCCATCATTGAACTAAGATATCCCTTATTGAAATAATGAAATTTGGTGGCGCATTAACAAGCAAACTAAATTATTGTAAGTGACACTTGGAATAATTCTAAACGACGTTATTTGGATTAACTCTTTATGCATAGTATAATATGATATTATTTGTATTACCATATTGGCACAAATAAACAATGGAGATTTAAATAGTAACCTTATTTGGAACTTATAATATTTTGACTGTATTCCTTCGGACCTACTTGGATTAAAGATACTTGTGGAAATAATGTTACGGACAATCTCATACTCCATGAATAAATTTACTGATTTGGTATAAATGTAAATAAATTCAAGTCACAACCTTGGATTGATCTAATTAAGGCCAAGTATCTTGATCAATAAATAGCTATCTCTTTCCTTCATGATGAACAACTTCCCCAAGGTTTCATTTTCTAGAATAACTTGATTCAAGTCAATAATTTCATCAAGCAAGGATGTAGATGGAAAGTGGGGAAATGGCAGAGACATCAATTTTTGGGGGGATAATTGGTCTAATTTCAGCCTCAATGACAGATTTGGTGCAGTCAAAGATAGCCTTGAACATAAGTATGGTATTAAGGTCATTGATTACATGGAAATTGATGGTAACAAGAAGAGATGGAAACAACTCTCTGTGGATAGGAATGAACTGAACTCCATAATGTCCTCTCTACAAGAACATCTAGACCTCATTCCCTTAAATCAATTGGAAGTTAAGGATGAAATTGTCTGGCATAATTCTAGAGATGGAGATTACACGGTCAAATCTAGTTATAACTCTTACTTGAATATATCCAGAGTGATTTTAATTGAAGCGAGATTTGGATGACTGAACTAACACCTAAAATTAATTTTTTCTTTGGGCTTGTTCTTAAAGGTAGAATTCTTACTAATGAAAACTTGATGAAGAAAGGAATCATAATGCCAAATAGATGTCACCTTTGCAAAAAAGAGTCTGAGGATATTAAGCATCTTTTTGTCCATTGTGAGTATGCTTCAATGATTTGGATTTATGCCTTTTCTAAATTCAATGTTGTCTATACTGTGCCAAAGGATTTCATCCAATTTTGGACCCAATGGAATCCTTCTTTTAAGAATTGTGTTGTGAGAAGACTATGGAAACTGGTCATGTCCCATATTATCTGGAGGATCTAGAAAGATAGAAATGACATCATTTTCAGAAACAATAAACAAACATTGCAAGATTATCTTTGTTAAGATTTATCATGCTATTAAAGAAAATATTGAGATATTCAAACCTCCCAAGAATAAGAAATATCATGAGAATGAAGAATATATTCTTTCCAACTGGAAGATTGGAGTTGCAAATCTGTAGATTACGAATACTTCAAACATTGAAAGGTTTTCGATTCATTAGAACCCTCCTGATATTAACTGGCACAAACTAAACTTTGATGGTGCCTCCAAGGGTAATCATGGGATTGCTACAGGGGGAGGTGTAATTCACTATCATAAAGGCTGTTTTAGTTGCTTCCTATGGTGGCAAAATGGGGTTTCAAATAAATCATTATGCAAAAGCCCTAGCTTCTCTATGGGGGATAAGGGTTACTAAGGATTATAACCTATAGAACATCATTCTGGAAGTAGCTTCATTAAACATTATCAACTAGTTTTACTATTAAGGACTTCATTATGGAATCCATAAATATTTGTCAAAATTTCAAGAATATCATCATTAGGCATACTTATAGGGAGGTAGCAGAGCAGATAACTTGGCCAATTTTGGCATCAATAATAATCTAACCATTTTGGATAATGAAAATTACATCCCTAAGGAGGTACATAATAGCATTAATGCGAAAATCATTCATGGAATAGGAATTATAATGAGATGGTGTGGGCTTTAGCAGGTGTGAAAGATCACACATGTGAGAAATATCATCCTAACTATTCCCATAATAACTCCCATGATTCTTGAACAGGTGGCTGGGTTCTTAAAATTGGGACAGACATAAGGAAAGTAACGATTTAAATGAGGGTTTTGAGCAGAAAAAAATTATAGGATTAGCAGGGAGAAGGAGATGGGAGGTGCCCCATGCTAACTAGAGCCTTACAGTGATCCAGCTTGGAAGAAAAATGAGGAGTTATGGAACCTTCTTCAAAAGGGAGGCATTTCTAATTTCATAGAATGCATTCAAGGGCATGACCAAAATATTTCGATTCATTTCACAATGGACTAGAAGGACAAAAAGGTGGAGTATGGTCATCACTGAGTAATTATAAATGAAGAATTGATAGCTGAGGCAACAGGCCCTAAGTTGGAGGGACATCATTTTTTCAACAAAAAGGATTGATAGGCCGCCGAGGCAAAGAAATTCTCTGACAACGGTGAGGAGCTTGAATTTGTTTATGTGGGGTGTTAGGGTAATATTTATCTCCAAGCCTTTTGATGAGGTTAGAAAAATGATGGTTAGGTACATTTCTCTAGAAGGGCGCTACAAAAAATTCCTTGTCAAGCACCTGGTCTTCCTTAACCACTTTAGAAGACAATTTGCGGTATGCTTCCTGCATTACTTGTTAAATTCCCTTTAGCGCTCTATTTTAGAATTCTAGAAGCACTTTCATGTCATTCCTCTTCACCAAGGCCTTATCTTTCTACTTCATAAGCTTTGTGTCTCTAAGTTTCCCAACTTTCCGCCCTCTCCCAGCGATCCACACATCCCTACCTTCACTGCTTCCACTTCCATCCTAAACACCTCTTCCAACCCCAGACTAAGAACCCAAAACTTCCCAAAATTGACATCCCTCACTTTGCTCGGGTTCTTAGAAGCACCAAGAGGTGGAATTTACGCATAATTTGTTGCATATTACTAATGCTAGCCAAGATACAGCCCTGCAACAAGAGGGGATAATATTCCTTATAGGTTGGATTCTCTGTAAAATGAGATGATGGATTTAAAGAAGGACCTGCAACACATGGCCAAATAGAAGGGAAAAAGAAAGGTTGATGATGATACTGATAATGGGAATGATCAAATTGTAGACATCTACAAGAAATTGAACTCTTTGGACAACATATTGGGGAGAGCCAAAGATAGGCATGATCATAACATGGCTATCTTCAATGTCATTAATGACTTTTGGAACAGCATGTTCGGAGCATTTCCATGCTTAGCGGGGTCCCTAAAACTATCTGGGGTACTGATAAGGATAGAATTCATACTATCAAATTTGAATGCAAGTGACCCCACGCACATCACCACTTTGTCATTGTTCACTTCGCTACAAAAAATCAAATCCAGGATTGACAGAGCTTCCAAGAAATAATCTCCCTCAGGCTGGAGGGCTTCATTCTAGATGATGCTATATTTTGGTCTTTTCGCTATTTTTTTGCTGTTGTTTTGTTGTCTTGTTGCATTTCTGTTCTATTTATCTTTCTACTAGTAACTTTCTTTTGGTTACTGATGGACATAATGCTTTATCTACATTTTTATCCTCTTTTGTTGTCCCTCTATAGCTCTATTTGGTTGTTGAGCCCTTATTGTAACAGGGTATAGTCCCTTCAAAACTATTTACCAAAAATAAAAAAACTAAGTTCAAGTCACCTTAATTATCGCAAGTAAGCCTTGGTGTATTTCTAGTTGAATCTTTTTATCATATTTATTTGCATAATATAACTCATCACTGATTTGGTAACCCTCTTGGTGGAAAAGATCATAACAAACCTAAATAGCCTGAAGTGTGCAAAAAGTGGTGTGGAGGCACAAGTATTGTTTTAGTTGGTTTAGTGCATCCTTATAAATTTAACTGATCTAGAATAACAATAGTTAAATAACGTTTAATTTTAATCAATGTTTGATTGTGATTGTGTATCATGCCTTGTGTGTGATTGTGTACCTCTGTTTACAGGCTCACAAGCCTTGATTATCTTATGACACAGTCTAAATAAGGACTGGGTGGGAAGGAGATTCGAAATAAGTAATGAGTAAGAAGGTGTGTCTAAGGATGATGAGGGGTATAATTTAGAGAGATACACTACACTAGACTCCCATGTCACTTCTTGGGCATTATTATTAAAAAAGGAAATTGTGGCTAAGGATACATCCATTCAGAAATATTTGAAGTATCATGTGGATCAGCAAGGGGTTTAATTTCATTATTCCTAATGAGATGATCAAAATATCCTTACAATGGACACCAACATGCTCTCATAGGTAAGTTCTTTTGACCCAAACAAAATATAGATGTGATACATACGTTGGGTAATCTTGAAAAATGGAAGCCAAATGTTAACATGGAGATAACTTCTAGGAAAAAAGGTTTTTTTCCTGGTCTAATTTAACATTGAATAAGATTCCATGCATTCACTAGTAGGAGGGGACATTGGTTTTTTAGGGAAATTATGGATTTATTTCTCAAGAAATAGTTACCTACCTTTGATCATGACCAAGTACAATATCTAGGTTATGCCTATTTTGGAATAAAACTACCTGGTCGTCCACTAGAGTTTTGGGAAACTAATCTATTGTTTTATATAGCCCAAGTCTCTTGGGATGCACCTATTGTTTTGGATAAAGATAAAAAAAAATAGAACTAGACTCACAGATGTCTAGGTTTTCTATGAAGGTACTTTATTGTTCAATCTCTCCCTAACTCTATTTTTTTACATTCAAAACTGGGAACTTGGATGCAGCCTATAGTATATGAGGGGAAATATGATAAAATGCAAGATATGTCATAAGATAGGAAAATCTGGATTATATTTTTATAGACAAAAAGAATGAGATGGGGAAAGAAAAGAAAATACGCTAAAACAAAACTAGAGAAAAAACACTTTAGACAATATTGAAAAAACTAGAGAAGAGATCTGATTTGAGAAATTTTGAATCTCAAATTCAAGTCATGAAAAAGGTTGATGATGAAGTCCAATTAGAAGATGATGATCATGAATATCATGGTATATGTAGTTTATTGTTGACATGAAGGTTAAAATGTGGAGTAGAAATAGGATTTTAGAGATAGAATAATACAAACGAGAACTGCATAATAATATTAATGAAGACTTTGAGATGAAACTTCCAGAAGAGAAAATGGATATAGGAGAAGAGGAAGAAGTTGAGGTTCAATAAGAGGAAGGTCATAGTGAAGAGAAATAAGGGATTAAAGGTCCAAAGGAAGAACATAGATATCAGAATCATAAATATGATAAAGAAAGTCAGAAAAAAATTATAGAGTTTGATGAACAAAGAGGTATTGAAGAGGATGGACCACTTTTCATTGGTTCTACTCTAATTTTCTCAAAAATAGAGATATATGAATGAAAGTCTTGAAATTTTGGGAAATCTTGGCTTCAAAAATCACATCAAAATATCAGGTTTGAATGAGTACTTCTTTAGATGAATCCTTAAGGAAGAAAGGTGGACACAAGTTATTTGTAAAAGGATAAATCATATTATGAAAAAGTGTTCACCCCCTATAACCAGAAGTTCATGTAAACATTTTGGTTTATAGGGTTGGGTTGGCTTGCCAAAAATTTTCATAGTGTATAAATTTTTTATGTTGAAATATTGTTGTTAGGTTGTTTTAATGTTTTTCTATATTGTTGATGTAACTTTTCTTGACTCTTTTTCTGTTTTTGATGGGCTTAAAAAATTGTTCCTCTTGTGTATTTCTTCTCCACTGTTGTTGGGCAGTTAGAAGGTTGTTTTTATTTTTATTTTTTATTGTGGTTTTTTTCTCATTGTATTTTTTGTGCTTAATATATATATCTGGGCTTTAAGGCCTACTTGTAACAAGGTAGGGTTCCTTCCAAAAAATCATCTTGTACCAATAACTAAAAAAAGTTAATCATTGTTTTAACAAAAAATGTCCCAATTTTACTGGGTATTTCGATAGTTAATTTGTGTCATGAAATCATGGGCACAAAAAATGGGTAAAGTGAATGAATATTCTATTTGTAATCAAATGAATTCCTTTACAAACTCAATCTTTGGATTTAAAATTCCTACAAATTTCAAAATTTTACTAACTTGGACCTGTTTTTCTTACTTTCAGATTAACACAATACATTTAACTTCTATTCTACTTGATTTGTTGTGTATATTCCTTTCAGATGTAATATGGTCATTTTTTATCCATTTATCTTTTGATTTACTACCTTATTTACTTTTATTCATTGGAAATTTGGCTTGATGTCATGCCAACTTGCCTCTTTAGTTCACCTACCAGGAAATCCTGGTAGCTTGATGTGTTAGTCGTACCTATATATGAGATGATAACTTTCGACTGTTTCAAAGTTCAATTTTCTTTTTATCTCATATGCTTTCTTGTTTCCTATGCAATTTTCCCAAAATTATTTGTTTTCAACACACTTTCTCTTTGTTTTAATTACCACATTCTAGTATTTTGGTTGTTTGGAAGGTGATCTTTTGAACCTTAGATAATCTACACATACTCAAACACAAATTGATCAAACATATAAACTCCTTTCTAATACACTTGCGTATATTTTAAAAATTCCTAATCTAACTCATGTACCAAAGGTATTTATTGTCATTTTTTGTTATTTCAAAATCATCCATTATATGTTTTTATCCTACATCAATTGATTCTACCAGGGAACACATTACCTTGTAGATCCCGCAATATAATTGTGCCTTATTTTGTGTTGTGATGAATGATATAAGGGAATTTCCACTTGTTACATAGTTTTCTATGGTGAACTTTAAATTTTATTTCATAAACCAATACCATATTTTGTTTAAAATTCTTTACTATGAATATTGTGGTCATGCCATGTTTTTTAAACTTTTTTTTTATGTGCCTCCTGATTCCACCGTAAAGTTTTCTCTTTTTATTCCATTTTTATCCATTCTAGCCATTTATTTTCTATGAATTCTTTATCTCCCAACCATATGATGTATGAAATTCATAAGCTCAGTACAATGTATTTCATGGGAATTATTGCTTCAATTCCAAAAACCAATTAAAATGGTCTTCCTTGTACTCCTATTGTAGTTTGTTCTTTATGTCCAAAGTATTGTGGGTATTATATTTCCCCAACTATATTTTTAAAAATTATATATATTTGTTAACACTCTTTCCACGGATTTTTTAGTGGCCTTTGCTTGTCCATTTACTTGTGGGTGATATGTTGTGTTTTGATGATATGCAATCATAAAATCTTCTGTAAGGATTTTGATTGTATTGTTTAAGAAGTGTGTTTCACTGTCACTAACTAACTTCTACGGACATCCATACCTAGTTATGATGTTTTCATATAGAAAACTTAGTTGTGTCCCATAATGTGTAATTTGTTGTGGTTGTGCCTTCTACCCATTTCATGAAACAATCAGTTATCATGATGATATACCTAGCTTTGTACCTTCTAGATGATGGATGAATCGATCTAATGAAGTATACCCTTATTTTTCGAAAGGTTACATTATTAAGACTAGATTGAGTTAAATTGCATCCTTTTGGTTGGGTTTCCATATTATATGATAATTATCACAATGCTTCACAATGTGGTGTGCATCTTGAAACAAATTTGGCCACAAAATTCCACTATGAAACATTTTCTCCACAATAAATTCTGCTGTAAAATTCCCTCTTGTTATGCCTACATGTGCCTCACACAATATCCATTCTCTTTCATGTTCTAATGCAACTTTATGCAATCTTTATCCTTCCCCGATTGGGAAAAAAAATAATTTATAATTGTATATGGTAGAGCTTTACTGACAATCCGCTTCTTTTCTTTTTTTAGGTAGTGATATGGTAAAATTATTTGCTGAAGGAATTGCATAATTTCCTCAAGTTGCTTTGGGATTGTGACAACTCAAAACAAGTGCATGGTTAGTGCATATTTATCCAACTCCTCATGTTCTTCCCACATATTGATCTGAATTAATTGGTTTGGTCATGCATGGTAGTGATATGGTAAAATTATTTGCTGAAGGAATTGCATAATTTCCTCAAGTTGCTTTGGGATTGTGACAACTCAAAACAAGTGCATGGTTAGTGCATCTTTATCCAACTCCTCATGTTCTTCCCACATATTGATATGAATTAATTGGTTTGGTCCTACATGGTAGCTTTTCATCTTAACATGTATTTTAAATATATACTCATAGAATAACATAAGTTATATTTTAATCCTTCCTCCTAATAACACATTGTTTACTAGATACCACAATTCTTGGAGTTCTGTTAAGAATTCAAATGGTGTTGCCAAATAATATTGCCATAATTTTTGAAATGCATAGACACCATGTCTAGATCCTCCCATTCTATGGTTGTGTATTTTCTCTCTAATGGTGACAATGTTTTGGCTTGAAAAATGAATTCAGTGATCAAAACCTCCTTCTCCTAACTACACAAGGATTGATCTAATTGTTGTTCCTAAAGCATCAACATGTACATGAAAATTTTGGTCCAATTTGGAAAAAATAATATTGGTTCACTAACCATATTCTATTTAAGTTACATGAATGCATTTTGGCACTCTATTGTCCACTCAAATTTATCTCCCTTCAATAATAATTTCTCCATCATAGGTTGCATAATACTAGCATATCCCTAGTTATGAATTTCTTGTAATAGCCTATATGTACAAGAAATGTGTGGAATTTTGAGGGGTTTATAAGAGGTTTGAGATCAATTATAACTGTAATTTTTACTTGATATACAAGAACTCCTTTACAAACAATGTTTCCAAGTAAAACTCCAAAATGCGTATATAAAAAACATTTCTTCAAATTCAATGCAATGTGCAAGGTTGTACAATGCTCAAACACGGGACATAATTTAGAGATGTGTTCTTTGAATAGGGAGAAGACTGCCCAATCATCTAGATGGAATTATAGAAAATCAAGAATGAAATATTTGAATGTAATGACTATAACTTGGGAAAATATTGTGGGTGCATTCTTTAATCCAAAAGGCATTACCTGGTATCAAAAAACTGCCCTATTTGGTTACAAAATTAGTTTTTCTTTGATCTTATTACACAATTAGAATCTAATGATGACCACTAAATCCATTTGTAAATTAGTATACCTTGTGTCATGCTACTACTTCCTTAATTTCATTTGTGAATGGTGTTATAAATGGGTCATTTACACATGCATCATTGAGATCTCTATAATAACCACAAATTACAACTTCTCCCATTGTCTTCGATTGAGTGACTACTAGGCTCACTTAATCTGATGTCTCTATGGGATAAATTAGTCCTTTCACCATGCAATTTGGTTCTTCCTTGACCTTTGCCTTCATATTTGGATTTAAACTATAAGGCCTCTTTTTGGTAGGATTTTCTCCCTCCTTTAATTCTATGTGTATTTTCCCGAGTGATGGATCCATTCCCTTTATTTCAATAATTTAATTGGGAACAAATATTCATAGTCTTGTAATAATTGTAAGATATTAGACATTTCTTTTTCTATCTAGTAGTCTCCAATAATGGATACTTTTAATGTTCTTCATGGACCAATGTCTTCTACCCACTTGTACACTGGTTCATCATATATTTATCCTTTCCTTTGTCCCTGGTGTCTTCTATTATTGTCGAGCCTTCTTTTTCTTCTATGTTTTAGATTACGTAGATGTTCTTCTTCATTGTTGTGCAATTGTTTATTGACCGATATAGGTTTGATATTTAGGTTTAAACATTCCTAATAGTTTCATGTCTTCATCAGTATCCAACTCCTCTTTTTCTTCTTTGTTATCTCTAACTCTATGACATACCTATATTTTTTGAGGCATCTCATTGTTCCCTGTTTTATTCTTGTTATTGTTAGCTACGTAATTTCATTGATTGATTTATTTGGGATCTATGAATTCAACTCCTTTTAAATACACCCCTGAATTTGAATTTCTAGATATTGTTCTACACAGTACCTAGGCCACTCTTTAGTTAGTCTGGAAGGTAAAGCAAATCTTCAGCACATTATATGTATTTTTTTCATCCCATTAGAGGTTCTTGGTCCTATGCATGACCCACCGTATATTTTTTATTCACTGCAATACATAGTTTAATACGCTTATCATCATATATTCTTGTGGTACACAATTTGGAAATTCAACCAATAATGTATTTAGACTCGAGGGTCATGAAGAATAGCAGAATTCCATTATCTTCTACTTGAACCATTCTCACCGGTCTAACCTCATTCTCTTTGTGTAGCTAATGATTATATTTTGCATTAGAATCCCCACTAATTAAATATTATAGCTCCCATAGGATATGACTTTCTCCATTGATCTCAGTATAATCATGGTCATTTTGCATAAAAGCATATAATTGTGTTATCTCATATTTAGTCAAAGACCTAATGGTATATTATAATTCTTCTTCCAAAAATGGATTCTTGGATTGCACAGTAACAAGAATGTCAAAAAAATTAGAATCATTTGAATTCCTTTCCCATCTGAAATGTGGAGCCTTTTGTCTAGTGTGATGTTCCACCTTAAACTAGATTTCAACCTAATGCGCATACAGAGACATAGGTTCCTTAAAAATAGTTAATGGTTTATGTTCACTCTTGTTTATTAGTATAAACAATGATTTAGTTATCAAGATGAGATTCTATCTTATTTTTTATTATGTTAATTGTCATATTTCCATCATCTACCCATTTTTTTCAACCAGCATAAGGTAGAGTGTCTCATTTGTCTTCGTGTCAATAAATTCACAATCCCCTTTTAAACTTAATTCTTTGACCTAAATTTATACATCCTCTAGTCAACCAATTGGATCTACTCTCTCGTAGTCTACGAGGCTAAGAGTAATAGTATTGTAAGCTATATTCGGAGCTCCCATAACTTCCCAAGTAGATCTCGATATCATGTTGATGGTGCTTGCAAAATCAAAGACTATATTTTTTATTTCCATCACAGCCTCCTAGGATTATATTTTATCTAGTATCCACATCTCATAGCTTCTTTATCTTCTCATACTAAATAGGATTATTTGAATAAACTACTCCACTGCTTGCACTTTCTAGAAAAGTTTTGAGTAATTAGAGATGTTTTGTGATATATCCTCATTGTGTAGAAAATTTACTAATCTTAGGAGATTATGTAGTCTAGAAACCACTCCTTATTGGTTTAAAATTCACTTCATTTGGACACATATGTGCTTATTCTTCCCTTTTATTATACCCATTGACATATCTATTTTGAATTGACTGTAGTAATAATTTGGCTTCTTTAAGTAATACTTTCTCTTCTTGGATCATGATAAGTATCCTTATATGTGGGTTGTATTTGAGGCTCATTGGGAATCTCCATATGTTTCAAGCCTTGTTCTTTCTGTTGATCTCTGGTGACAGTGTGGATAGTGATAGTATCTTTGGGCACCATATTAGTCATTTTGACATTACACAACTTATTTTATTTTCTTTGTTTCTCTAACATGGGAAAATATTCTATATTATGTTACGCATGTACAACTGCAATATACAGAAAACACTTCCCACTCTATATTAAATATTAGTTTAACATAATGTGATTTGATTTTCCATAAAGATAATACATCACTCCTTATTTATGCAGTCAATGTCCCATCTCTCCTTTTTTGATAACTACCTTGGTATCCTCCTTGTTGTGTGTTATACTACTGCCTCTACAAGGAATTACATCCTTGATTCTAGATTTTATATCCTCCATAGGAGGTCTATGATGGAGGTACATTCCACTTAGGTGATTATTGTGGCAAAGGAGGTGACCAACCTGTATTATTTTGAGGAAACGATGGAGCCCAAATTGGACTACATTGTAGAGATTACATTATCCATTGTGTTCTTTTTTTATGGTAAGGAAAGAGCTCACTACACACTTAGTCGAGGAGAGGTAACCATCTCTATCTCTGGTACAACTCTGTTTGTTTTAGCGCCCAATTTTTTTGTACTATGAAGACATTATTTGTAACCTTCTCCTTCAAATCCATCAAATCTCTATAATATTTAGCTTTGTGCACAGTAGTCATGAAAAAAAAATTCATACTATGTTTTGAGTTTTCCTGATATAGTGTTGTATCAAGTGACAATTATGTGAGTGTCCCCATATCCTATATACTTCAAAATATTCTCCTCGCCCTCTATTTTAGTTTTAGTGTAGTTATTTTAATGATATCCTTTCTCTCCGTACTCTATGCACCATATACTAAGCCAAGGTTTTTTTCCTTCATGTAATTCCTCTAGTCTAAAAATTCTTGCATCCAATTTTACTTTTTTTTTCCTAGTTAGATGTACCACTTTCTCCGTAGTCTTCAATCTTCTCTACTCGGATAGATTATTCAATAGCCTCTACTTTAGTTTTAGAATTTTGTTTGTGTAATTAAAAAAATGAATCTTATTGTGCAATCCCTCTCATTACAATAATTTTAGGTAATATAACACTTTAAAACACTAAAATTTAGGCATATAACACCAATTTTTATTCAACAACACTAGTGTTAGTCATGTGGTAGTTCTTAGATAACATCAAAATCTAACACCACCAAAATTGGTTATGGAATATAAAACCATTGGTGTTATATGCCATAACCAATTTTGGCATTAGATTTTAGTGTTACAAACTAACGCCAATGTTGTTGAATCACAAATTGATGTTTATGCCTGAATTTTAGTTTTTTGTAGTTTTTTTGTGTTAATTATTAAGTGAAATTGATTTTTTTGTTTGATTTTTTTGATGTTCGCCTATAGTAATAGAGTCAATATAGCTTCATAGCCTCATTATTCAATCTATCATCAATAGAAGAAAATTGAGCTTGTGATTAGTATTATAAAACAATTATAATAGTAATTTGGGTTTAATCTTGTGCCCACAAGTGAGTTCACAAGAAACAAATTAAAAGGGCTCCTAAATGTCGTTAACCATTAACATAGAATGGTATAATAGATGGCCAAAACACATGATTCAATGACTATACTCCATAAAGGCTAGGTACTAACTAATTGTGTTATAATAATTCATGTAATTATATGAAGCATTTAGGTGATTGATAGCTAGCATATTCTACTGAAATCAAACATCACAGCCAATGAATGTGAAGCCTCATGCAGCTAACTATACATAAAGAATTAGAAGATTAATTTTTAAGTATGATATGTAAAAAAGACATTAAATAATTTTGAAATATAACTTTTTTTTTATTATTAAGTTACTTTTGGAATACAATATCAACTTTATATTTATATCCAATAATTATAAGGTAACAAGCCATATAATTTTTTTTGCATATTTGTTTGTCACGCTCGCTTGATTTGATAACCTGGTGGATTCAGTCATAATTACCATGATTTTCACCTACATGAGATTGTTGGGAAATTTTTCATAAGTTTTTTTGTTGATGTCAAGTTTTACGTTGATGTCAAAGTGTCCCCAAGGTGTTCAGGTAGTTCCATGAAGTGTCAAGTCATGTCAAATCGTGAAGTCATGGTGTGCAAGCATAAGCTAGGTGCATGGTCAATAAAGGGAGTTATGTGGTAAGTATTCCCAAGGTTATATGCAAGAATTAAAAAGGTAAAACATGGTAAATTATATGTGTATCATGTGTCAATAATTCTATAACCATTCTCCATGGCCAACTCATGAAGTTTCAGGTAGCTCTATGCCTAATCTTAGTTCCAGATCAAGCAGGCAGACATGGAAATATGAGAAATGGATCAAGGAAAAGCTTAAAAACCCATGGTTAGAGAATTATGAGCTGTAATAACATGTTTGGAAGGAGTATTAGGTCAATACTCAGGCTTATAGGTCATGAAGGTAGCCAATCTGAGACATTTCAGTGAAGATAAGGCCAGTAAGTAACTGAGATGGTTGAGTCAGGGCATGATGATGCAAACCAAGTAGTGAATGAGCATAATATGAGATTATATGATGTTTTTAGGGATTCACAAAGGTCTAAGGAGGTAAATCAATCAATTACCCAAGTTCATATACCACACCCTTCAGGACTAGAGAAAAAAATCTACACAAATGAGATGAGGAAGAGCTTTCCAAAGGAAAACATGTAAAATTGGTCATTCTAATACATGTAGGGGTGAGTTTAGAAGTTTTGGAAAAAAAAATTAGGACCTAAGGAGGTGTTTTGCAAAAGTTATACATGTTTTACTAAAACCAGGTTTTAAGAAAATGTAGATTAAGCACTCTAACTTCTTAGCTTTCAAGAAAAATTTAAAATCATCCTTTAGATCAATCATAAAATACTTTTTTGTATGTAATTTGGATAAAATTGAATTCAAAAAGTCTGATGTCAATTGGTTAAGTATTTAAAAAGTTCTGACCATTTTTCTGAGCTAGTTTAAAACCCTCCAAACCTTCATCTTGAAGCGATAGGCATAAAATGAGGTGTTTTGGCTCCAAATCAATTTTTAAAGCTATGAAACCTACTTTTAAGTGTAGAGGAATCTTTGTGGTATTTTTATTTTTCATTACTGATATTACTATACTAACTGGGCTCTATCTTTGTAAATTTTGACTACATTGTATTGTGTCTAAACTTTTCCTTGTGATGATAAATGAACATGAATACTCCCTATAAGCTCAATTTGACATGTTGGGATTTTTGGTATGCTCTTATGAAGATGGTTGAGGTATGAAATCTCTTGGTCTACTGATACATCACATGTCTAGCCAAGAAAAACTGAGTTAGTTATGGATTTTCATGGTCATACTCCTTAAGTTGGTGGTTGCACTCAGTGTGGTAGATGAGAAATGAAGGAGCTCCTCAAAAAATTCCTTAGAAACCTTGGGAAGTGTCTCATATAGGTATATCTCTCAAACTCACAAACTGAGATTAGTCTCTTGTGACAGTCAAGAAAGGATGTGGTTTCTCAGTCAAATGGACCTGATATCAATAAAGAATGGGTCTGAGAAGTTATGTTTTTGCTTTATCCTCCTTGAGAGATTAATTTTAAGTCTTGAGTGACTGAGAATGCATGTATTTAAATCTTAATTTACAAGTTTTTATGGTCAAAACAGTGAATTTTTTGCTCCAATGCATGAGTCAAGAAGAAATGGTGTTTCCTTATTGATTCTTCTGATTGAAAATGATCTACAAGTCTGAAATTGTCCCCTTAAAGGTGTGAAATCTATTGAAAATTTGTGCATGTATCTTTCAAATTAATCTCTAATGATCTTTATGGTTGATGAATACTTCTTTTAGTCCTAATGATATGAGTACAAGCCTGATATAAGATCATATGCACACTTACTTTTCATATGTAAACATGTGATGACTTCTCCTTGCACCTAGTCTACTTTGAAGAATAAATGGTGAGAAGGTGAAGTGTGTAGGAGTTATAATGAATCCTTAAATTTTTAGTAACATGTTTTCATGCATGATCCACTTAGAAAATAATCCAAAAGATACTAGAAGCCAACTTAGAGATCGCTTACTAAAGGAAAAAGTCATATTTGATAGTTATAAAATAGAGAGCAGTCAGTGGTCTGAATGGAATTATCTGATGTGGCAGGTTGTCAAGTAATTGTGGAGAATTTAAATTTAATCATTTTTTTTGAAGGAATATTAAAAAGAGTCTAAATATTTGATGATATAACTACTACAAATGTTAGAGGCAAAAAAAAGACAAAGTAAAAGGTAGATTTGAAAATGTCTATTCATGTCCTTTGTACATTGAGATAAGAGGGCTAGTTGAAGATTCTTTGTACTTGAAAACTCAAGAGCCATGTTTAGAGTTAGAATTTTTTATTTAAGCTCATTTATTAGCATGAAAATGGTGTTGAAAAAAAGTGTTGTGTTGAGTGCTAGCTTTTGAAAAAGTGAGAATTTTATGAATGCATTGAAACCATGGTGAATCAATAGAGGAGAGGAGAAGAAAAGTGATCTGAAACAGAGATCGCATTATGTTGATGTATGCAACTAGGTGAAGAAGGTGATCAAATTCTTATATGTTTAAAGTCTTAGTTGTAGCTCAGTAATTTAGGAGTGATCTTCCTAGAAAGTTGTTTATTGCAGAATAATAGTCAAGTGGGTGTTTGGCATAGAATTAAAGTGGATGCTTCAAAACTAGAGTTAGATCTTCAGGGTGAGTGGATGCTCACCATTTTATGAGATCAATGTAATTCTTGATGGACATTTGTCCTTAATATTGCTTTGATTTCTCCTTTGTGTGGGTTTTCTCCCTTATTGGGTTTCCCACCTTAAAGCAAGTCTCCTCATGTGTATCTGTGTGTTTGTTGCTCTTTCTCTTTCATGGTTGGATGTTCATGTTCTTCATGGTTAACATATTCAAGCTTCATTGATTGAATCATTATAAATTGCACAAAATTTTAACAAGAACTGATTCACCCCCACTCAATGCCTATATTTCTAACAGATATTATTTAATTTTCTCATTTGTTCTTATCGCATCATTAAACTTAGCGTAAAAACAATTAAATCCCCCCATTTTTCTGTCATTTCACCTCAACTTGACACTTGAGTTCCTCCATCATTAGCTAGAATTTTCGTTCAAGGAACCCTTATCTCTATAAGTCCCTTCATATCTCTCCTTATCTCTACATGTTTGTGTGGAAGCTACGATTTTTTCTAGGGTTTTTTGAAGCCAAAAATTTAAAAATAGAGTTGAAATTGAATGAAAAAATGAGAAAAAAAAAGTGCATGTCTTGACCTGAAGGAGTTGAGGAACTATTGAAGAGCACAGGAATTGTGGCTATATTCAGGGAAGGTGGCTAGATGAGATTCTTTGATAAAAGTAGGGATTTGACAAAGATATTGTAGAATATTTTGTGGCTAATCTTGAATAATTCCACACCAATATCAAAAATGTGAAAAATTTAGTGATTCTTGAAATAATAAGTGATCTGACTAGAATCCCAAATACAAGTATGAGAATTCAATTTAGACCTACTTATACTAATACTTTGCAAATAGTTCATGGAAAGGGAAATGTCTTCTTTGTTTATAAATACTGAAAATGAAATCAAGGGCATAATTAGAAATACCCTACATTAGCCATGGAAGAATGTAGCTTACTAGATAATGTTCTTTTTACTATTGGTAAATGGTTTTTGAAGGGACCATAACATGTAGTGCAAAACACTCAAAAGCCAGAAATACAATATCAGCATAGTGGTTTTTTTATACGTGGGGACCACACCCCAACAAAATCCTAGGAGCTAGATATTGAGATAAAAAAAAAGGCACCAGCCAACTGCCTACAAGGAACCCAGCAACAAAACACAAAACAGCAAAACTGAAGCAACATAACAGCAAAATAGAACTAATTCAAAGACTTTTTATAGACTTTCATAGCAATATTCAGGGCTTTATAGAGGTTGATAGCAGTTTGCATATCAGGATCTTGGCTAGTATCAATGATTGTCTTCTTGATTTTACCGTTCTTCCAAGAATACCCTGAGATACCATAACCATCACAAACCTACTGAACATTTTTTTGAGTATAGTCTAGTACTACCCTATGAATAGAAATTTGGTTAGATTGCATGTCCCCCACCTGTAGAACTCTTTCTTCTAGGTCTATGAGCTGAGTGGAAAGATTGTTAAGTTTCTCTTCCAAGTTAGAAAGAGTGGAGGGGTCTAGATTGGTCTTGATGTCTTATTTAATAAGTAATTCCATGTTCTCTTCAATTCCCTTAAGAGCATCGGCATATTTTTTATTTGAGTAGATAAACCTGAGATAGCAAAAGGGATGTGGGAAGCTTTTCTAATTTCCAATAAATTTTCAGCTCTCACAGTTTCCTTACCCTTAGAGAAACTATGGAGGACTCTTTTCGCAAGAGGAGGATCAAACAAGGGTGCTCCAACATTGAGGTTTTTGGTTAGAATCCTTGGTTGTTGAGGAGGAGGGGGAAGGGTCATTTGCAACCACTTCAAGAAAGTAGAGATGCAATAGGAAAATCACTCCTTAATGCAAGGGAAGAACACCCATATGAGCTTGAACCTCCCTAATCAATTTTTTAAGTGAATGCAAGATATAGCAAGGAAAACTAACCTTGAAAGCATGCTTGAAGTGATTCAAAATAACTAAGTTGTGTAGAGGCAATGTCAAGAAGTGACCTTCCAAGGTGATGTAGCGGAAAACCATTATTTCTACCTCATTAAATGGTGGGAGGATGGAAGAGAAAAGGATTCCCTACTTCCCAATCTGAAGTGACTCATCATCCACCAAAAAAAAATGCTACTCCTCAACATCTTTGTCAAAAAATTATGTGTTGATGATTATCTTTTCAAAAGAACCGTCAGAGTCGTTGGATACCTTAGGTTAATAGGACATGTGCCCTAAGGTAACCTCCAGATTTTTAAGAAGCTGGATCTTCTTTGCATCAAGGATAAGGATAGCGGAAACTAAGATGAAACTGTGAAAACTAACTAAGGTGATACACCAAAATAATATGCTTTAATCAAGAACCCAACTGCCTGAAATGAGGAAAAGGTGAGTAATGAAAAGGGCAGGAAAAATGCACCACAGTCCATAAAAGATTCACACATAACACCACTTCTAACTACTAATCACAGCTTCTGAAACTAGTAATAACATTATAAGCATGCACAATATACCAACATCAAAATAAAGGTTATCAAAGACAATACAGATTATGCAAAGGATGGAAAAAATGCACCATAGGGTATATTATATTTACTCCAACAATATGCACAGTGCAACAACAAATAAGAGGCAAGAAGAGTGTTATTACAAATCTCATAAAGAAGGCTAGAGCTCTAGACCCGTGCCTTTTATAGAAGAGAAACTGAGATAGAAAAGAATAATTGACTAACTCTCTATATATGTTCTAAAGCCTTTGATTACAATATATATGATGAGAAGAAGATAAGAAAGATAATTATGAAACTATCTTTCCAACTACTTATAAGTTATGGTAAATGATGTGAAGTGAAAGAAATAGATTTGCAAGATCTATCTCACACTGCCCCATGATCCATTATAAATGAGTGATAGCCATACCCATTTAATACATCTTTAACTATTGTACAACTGACTCCCATGAAGTGGACTCACTTTTTAAGGAATATCCTTTCAAATCTTTATTACATATATGAACTTCTCAATCGTTATGCATCGGGTTCTGAGATTATGATTTTGGTGGTTATTAAAAAAACCCTTTGAGTGCACATGATCAAATTGAGTATTCATAGGTTCTCTCTCTTTACACATAATTGTGCATTAACTTTGTTGCTGAAAAGACAAGCTAAATGACTTTTCACCTTTTACCTTTTGAAAATATATAAGCATTTAAAACTTATAGATGGGTTTCATAATTGCCCATGCATGGTATTTGGCCTGTTGCCAATATTTCACACAACCTTCTTAAAACTTGGATTCCATTTCTCGCGAGATCCACATGGAAGCCAAGTGCATCTCTAGGGTCTCTGCTTTTATTTGAAACTTTTGGAAGTGCATTGAGCTGACGCATGGCACCTTCCACGAGCCCTCTAATCTCTCTTTGGGTAAGTAATGGACTTGACACATATTAATGCAAAGACCATTTCTTAGGTGGGACCTTTATAGTTGACTCCACGTGTAAGCCCCGCGGGATTTTGAGGCTTCATTTCCCCCTTTAATTTTGGAATTGTGTCGGGTTGACACTTGGCACCGTCCGTGAGCCCACTACTCATTCTCGAGTTGGCTTGTCCTGGCTTGGTTTTTTATTGTTGATTCATTTGATTTTCTTTCCCCGTATCTCTGTAGGCTTGACCCCTAGTGGGACTCGAATCTATAGGAATTTCATAACTCACTTGTTCAATTTAGCAAGAATATGTTTGTTATCTAATTTTAGCGGGTGGTGGAGGAAATTAGATAACATTACAAAATAACTTAGCACCCTCCATACTCATATCAGTGATAAAGGAGATCATCCCTTTTGAGATTTTAAATTCTTTATCTTTGAAATGGATGAATTTTTCTTTCCATTTTCTTTTGAATGTCAGGGATATGTGCACATCATGGCCCTTAATTCACTACATGAGCTCAGTGAATTCATTCACACTTAAAACTTCCCATAGATCTTCATTATTTCACCAAGATGGGTCACAAATAGGCTCCACTCTACAAGGAGGTCCCCCCATAATGCATTTTAACCTCATAATCAGAGCGGAAGGATCCTAGACGCAGCTATAAAATGGCCTAGTAGCAGAAGTGGTAGCACAAGGAAGTTGTAGAGCTTTCAAACCCAACCATCTGAACTACAAAATCATCTTGGAAACCCTTCCTTCAAATATTGAGCACAAAAATCAATAAAAATGATATGTTTAAAAGATTGAATTTGTATAAGTTGGGATTACAAGAGATCAATATCCCACACATTCATAGACCACCGAATAAACATGATTAGAGAGCTAAGTACCTTTAGCTTCATTTAAAATGATTGATTTTGCAGCGATGGAGAACTCCTCAATATCATACCATATTTTGAAATTATTAATGATGACCCCATCATTAGCAAGAGCATCTGCCACCCCCATTCCCTTCTCTATAAAAATGGTAAATTTTAATGTTTGAAAAACCTTTATAAAGTATCTTGGCTTCCATTATAAAATCCTTTATGGTCCAACTGGGGGTTGGGAGAAAATAATATTGTTGATAACATTCATATATTCTCCCTCAATAATTAAATTGTTGACATTGATATCCCTAGCAGTTATGATTCCCTAGAGAGCGGTGAGGGCCTCAGGATAGTGGTTTGATTTTTTGCCCATAAGGCCTACATATGCAACAATAGGGAGTCCCTGATGGTTTCTGATAAGACCCCCACCGCCAGCTGCACCTGGGTTTCCTACTAGATAATCATTTATATCACTTATGAGTGACAATATAGTCTTATTCTAGGGGAACAATGAGAATAGTAAACCATTTGAGACACTCAACCAGTAAACCTAAGTGTAAAATCAATCTTCTTAGGTATTTATATGACTCAATCTAAATAATGGATAGTAGGTTTGTTCACTAAATTGGATCATCAAATTACCATGGCCTAATGTAACTTATTGGCAAACACCATTTTCTTAAACAATCCCAGGGGAATATTTATGGAAGAAGTTTTTAAAGAATAAAATAGGAAAGAATAAAGTAAAACATACTGGGAAACAAACCCTTCCCCTAGTATATTTATAAGTCAAAGAAAAATTTTACTAAGTTTTAGGCTCAAACTAGTACTTCTCATGAGACCTTGCCTTCTAACGTTACTGAGGGAGAAATCTCTAAGTAAAAAGAAAGGAATCCTAAAAACCCTATAATAAAAAGGACACTTCATAAGAAAACATTTATCAAAACACATTCAATTACAAAGGAAATTGAGGAACAACATGAAGTTATTATGTTTTCAAAATATGAGTAGGAAATAGTTACCACTTATTCCTTCCCTATGAGAATAAGTAGCAAAAGGTGTCTTACACAAGAACCTATCCTAAAACCCTCACTAATAAAGTCTAAGGATAACATAAAAACCTTCCCACAAGAACCTACTCCACATTCTAGAGTGGAAGGAAAGAGGGTCAATAGGAAACCTCTTATACAAGAAGCTAACTCAAGAAAAATTCAAGAAAAAAAGATGCAATAGAGAGGAATCCACACAAGAACCTTCCCCTAAAGAAAAACATAAAAGGATTATAAAACGAATTCTCCCTGCAGATGAATTGGAAGAAGAACTTGAAGATTGGGATAGTGCAAAAATATTAGTATAACCTAATCAACATCCTCCAATCAATCAAGAATAACATATGCCTGCAGACATGTAAGAAAGAGTATATCCCATCGATGAACAAGAAATGGTAGGTACTACAAAATTTTAAAAGATATAAGAATCCATTGATATTCAAATATGTACAAAGATGGAATTGAAAATAGTTTCCTTTAATCATTCTTCTTCCTTGCAGGTAGACAAAGGAAAGTCAATAATAGTGGAATAAGAAGGGCTTGAATTACAAGGTTTAATAGAGGACTAATAGTTGTACGAAGCCTTAACCCTGTCAAGAATAGATTTATTGATTAAGTAATAACAAGAATAAATCTAATTTTTGAGACAATATCTAGCTAAGAAATAAATGAATATTCTTAAACTACAAAAGCAAGTTTAAGACTCAAAATCAAAACTATAGAATAAGGATACAAGGTTACTGAGTATAAAAGAAGATTTATCTCCTATGAAGTAAGAGAATAGTGAAAAATACCACAGTGTTCTAGAATTGACTCAAAAATTCCAAATATTAGATTAAAATAATAATGAAAATGAAGACAACATTTCCAGTTAACATAAAATAACTTTAGGAAGTAAAAATTCAACTTTCAATAAAAGACACTCAAATTTTTTATTTAAATTAGACTGTGTTATTTATTAAAGTGCAAATCCCTCCTCCATTCATTCTAATAGAAAATGATAAGAAAAACATCTTGAATCCTCAGCAAATTATGAAGATTTGGGAAGAAACTCAATCACATGCATGATAAGTCTAAGAATATAGCTGAAAAAGGCCCAACAAGAAAATCAAGAATTAGCAAAAGGATTGTCTCTTGCTTATCAATATGGAAAAGCATTGGTATCCTACAAAAAAACATTTGTAGTTTATCATTTGTTTGTAAAATAACAATATTGTAGGTGTAAAATATTAATAATTCACTAAAAATTACCTCATAATATAGAAATTGAAGTATAATTCTTGAAGGCATAATTTACTAACATAGTAGAGCAACAAAATTAGATATGTTAGTTCTTCTTTCATGGTTAAATTTTGGGTCACATCACTAATTTCGTGGTAAATATATATTTTGGATAGGTACAAATAAGATATTTTATATGTATTTATCAAAACAAAATCTTATGAAGGAAGGAACAACAAGCTTTCACTAGTTTAGAGACAGACATCATCTTACTCATGAGGTCTGAGTACCCCAAGCCCAAATATTTTATTAAAACATTCCATCAGTTAATCTATAGTGGAAATGTAGGAGAAAGATATTTTCTTAAGATGGAATGTGTATTTTTTTACTTTCAACAGTTTTACACAGATAAAGTCACTGTGTCATTAACAGTGAGATGGGATTCCATGGAATTTTATATGATGAGAAGAGAATTTATTTCCCCTACTTCTCTAACACAGATAGAAAAAATATCAATATCCATGATGTAATTCATGAGATAATTTGGGAAATAATTGATAATAATGAGGTATAGGCCTCTCATTCTCTTATATGCTACACCAGATTGGAAATAGCAAGGAGACAAATGTTTAGTTCACTCCACTCTATGGGAGCTTAAAATTAGAAAACATTAACGGTAAAAAATTCATAAAAAAACTATTTGGCCATTATTTCTTTCAAAGTATTATATAATGAGACTCCATGATAAAGAAAGAGAAGAGTAACAACTCGTAAAGGGACTTGTAATAGTTTGGGTGCAGGGGAGATGATGAGTCCTCAAAATAACCTACTTTGTACTCCTTTTTACCTGCATTGCATTCCCAATATGTTGTATCATCTGAGTGACAAATTATATCAGTTGAGTTCCAAAGTTCATCTAAGGAGTGTCAGAGTCTATTAGACTAGCACCAAAGTTCATCTAAGGAGTGTTGAAGTCTATTAGCTAAGCACTGGAGTTCATCTAAGGAGCATCAAAGTCTATCATCGCGTCTATTTTTGGATGATGTATCATGTAATATGTATAATTATATTTAAACCTTATATAATATATATTGTAATTGATGTATATTGTATTGATACTATCATTGAGGTATAATCTAGTAAAAAAACAAGATTTACTAGCTTGAGTATGGTTTAAATACTCATTTTCATTTAAAATATTGTCTTTTAAAGCTTTATCTAACTCATTGAGATTTAAGATTTGCATATTGACTCTTGTGAAGCACTAAGAAGGGTCCATACCATTGGTACCCTATTTTAGAGATAAAGTACATTCAACTTAATTTTTATGTGTTTTTAACCAACTTTTATCATTTGACAAAACACCTCTGCACCTCTACATCACCAAAGTTTGAGAAATTCAAAAAAAATAGTAAAATGCATAATGTTAAGGCTTAAATCTTGGGATTAATGATAAAAATAAAATTATAAGAAGAGTGGAAAAAAATTATTTCTCCCCATTATCACCTTCTAACCCATATTTTCTTTACAATAGATTCTTCAACTATTTTCCAGATGTACTTAGATCTTCATCTCCCTCCACATTACCTTCATCTTCATCTTACAATATCCAAATATAAATATCACTACTCAATCATAAGATTAATACACTAATTAATACCATTTAATATATAAATTGGTAAGAAACATAAAAGGCCTAACAAAAAATAAAATAAATATTTCTATAGTATGCACTGTTTTAGGATTAAATCTCAGTCTTGTTGGTTTGTGTCACAATAAATTCACCAAAATAAAACTAAACCTTTAGAATGAGAAAACAGTTTTTGTCTAATTTTACTGCTTTCACTCTCAGTTTCTTTGTAACATCTGTAAAACTACTCCCCTAATTGTTGACGTAGAATTATATGATCCAAGTGCATCTTTTCAGTAGGAATTCTCGTCGCACAGTCTCTTCAACTTCCACAAATTTTTCCATCTTCTCTTGCAACCATCATTCCACATCTTTGTCTTGGTAGCCATCTAAAAATTTTTAGGTCCCGAAAACATAACCATTGTTAGAAGAGATCTCTGGGTCATGGCATCAATACTTGTAACAGGTTGTATTCTAGACTAACTCATATTATTTCCATTAACCAATACACAAAATAGGTATCAAGACTTAATTCACAATTGTGCAATAGCTAAATAATATACATGATTCAAAGAAAAGAGAGACCATGATTGGGGAGGTTTAGATTAAAAAAATAGGAATACTTACTGAAACATAACATAAACATACTTCAAAATGAAACTTAAGGGAAACAAGATATAATTGTGTTAGGATCAAATAACAACCTTTTGTGTAGTGTGTTTACATAGTTTTATACAAAATAGGTGATTGTTGAGTTTCTAGTCCTTCTTCTTCCTTTCATATAGACGAGGATATTCACATTCTCTATCTTTCCTAAGAGAGCACTCTATCTTCTATACTTTTTCTTATCTATATTAAGAATATCCAATAGGGATTCCCAATCATACAAAAGACATTAATGTTAGATTTTTAATGATTTTTATACTCCCAACACTAAAAATTTTCAATGAAGGAGGCCCATGCCCAAAACATTTTGTAACTATATCTAAAACATCATTGTAAATAAGTAATAAAGTATTCATGTCCCATATAACATACTCTAAATTGTATTATATGTGTCTATACCTATGTAAAAATACTATAAACCTCTAACATAATTTGTAGAAACTAGAAATTAAAATGAAATTACCTTTTTTTTGGAACGTATGGAAAGGTCGAGACCATACCATGGTTTTGACTACATTGTATGGTTTTGACCTTGTTTAAATTTTAAGAATATCCAATAGGGTTTCACAATCATACAAAAGACATTAATGTTAGATTTCTAATACTATTTACACTCCCAACACTAAAAATTTTCAAGGAAGGAGGCCCATGCCCCAAACATTTTGTAACAATGTATGAAACACCATTGTTAATAAGGAATAAAGTATTCATGTCCCATTTAACATACTCTAAATTGTATTATATGTGCCTATACCTATGTACAAAAATTATAAACCTCTAACAGAATTTGTAGAAACTGGAAATTAAAATAAAATTACCTTTATTTTTGGAACGTATGGAAAGTTCAAGACCATACCATGGTTTTGACTACATTGTATGGTTTTAACCTTGTTTAAATTTTACCACATTTCAATATCTACATGACTTGTTATGAGGATATGATCACTATGAAAATGTATTCATGTATCATGTAAATGCCCCTCTTTTGAGGACCAGATGATATAACATTCGAGCATGTAGATCAAAATAATAGATATGTCTTTGTGTACTATAATTATGGTAATATATAGCATTATATTAAAGGATGAAGTGGTGGCCACCTATAAGAATATATACCTACAAAGGGGTTGCACGTAATGGTGACCATGGTGCACTGAAAATAAACATGTAACAAGTAACAAATAAACATGTATATGTAAAACAAGCAGTAACAACAAAAAATAATAACAATCATGTCCTACTACATAGTAAAATAGGTATAAAATCAATATAGTAATCATGTCAAAAGGCACAGAAAAAAATAGTGTAAGCATCAATGTAAGCTAGAAAAAATAGAGTAATACAAACAATAGTGTACAGCCAAGTGAATAGTAACATGTAAAAGCATAGTCATATGTAGTCATGGAACCATAAATATAGGACACCCACAGTGTCACAAGATAATCATATTAGAAGGCACATTATGCCACAATCAAATAAGAAAGTGCATATATAAAAAATAGGACACCTACAATGTCATAAGAAAAGCAAGACATTTAAGCCATATAAAATCAAATAGTCATAGCATCATGATTAGAGAAGACAATCAAGTAAAACCACATAGTAAATAATCAAGGAATGAATCAAACAATGATAACATTATAGATAACAAGTGTAACAAATATTATTAGTAACAATAGAGATAATAAGATAGGTAGTACTACACCAAACATGTGTTATTCACATTGATCTAATAAATAGTAAAAACATTATGCATATAAACATGCATGAAAAGGAAGGTGTAAAGAAATATATAATGAAACAAAAGTGCATGTATATTGTGGGGAGATGCCCCTAAGAGAGTAGTATAAGGAACCAAGCTATGTCCTATAATTATGTATCAATCTATGAGTGTCTTGCATCAAGCTCAAGATACATTGTGAATTCATGTGTGTATAGAATAGATATATTGTGTATAAAATCAATGTGACAAACATCATATATAAAGTGACATGGTAGCCATGTAAACTAGAACAGATATTTATTTTGTATTTTTCTCATATTTGGATTTTTTTGAATTATGTGATTATATGTATGGTTTTTAAAATAACTACTCAATAGCTTAAGATTCATTAATAAGATCATTCATTTCGAGGTCAAAACCAATTAAATGTAAGGGGGAATACCCCAAAGGTTAGTGTTGTGTATGTTTGTATCCATTTTATACCAGTGTCGATGAATAGGATCATGACATGGTCATTTGTTTGAAGTGATTATGTCCAATGATTGTTAATTATGTTATCATGGTAAGTCTTTTGGTAATATGGTGATAACACCAGTTCTTAGCATAGTAATATTAGCAATAAGATATTTACAGTGATTAGTGTTATGTCCAGATATGTAATGATAGTCACAAAAAGTGTGGTTTGGTTGTTTAGATAGCTTGCAATTAGACCGATGTCCGAGAGAGGGTAAAGGAAGTAATTCAAGAACTAATAGGATGGATTACAACTCTTGTGGAGTATTCAAGATAGCCATAATGGTGATAGAATGAAGAGTTAGTACATGATCGATTTTGTTAGCAATGTTTTGTAGTCAATCAAAAGGTGCTATAGGACATTTAGCATTATGAGGTAATGTAACAAAAGGAAAGATGTTGATGGCGTAGCGTTGAGCTTAAATGGACACGACCAATAGATGTGATGAGAAAGTGAAATATAGATTCATATTCATCGATAGGGTTAAAATTCAATTGTCGGCTGTTATCATCTATAAGTTCAATGGTTTTGATAGTGTTATCTGAGGAAACATCATTATTGTCTTATAGAGGTACATCTATATTGAGTTGAAGTAGTGGTTGTAACTAATTAGAAGTGTTAGCATCATGACTAGAATCACCTAAAACATAGGTGGGAAATCAATCCACATGTATTATTTGTTATGGGGGAGTGATAATGGGAACTTGGAAATTAGAAGTATCAACTTGGGAATATTTGAAGGGTTTAAGGTCAAAAACAACATTATAATCACATCTATCATGTATAAATTTGATATATTGATGAATGATGGATGAGACCTCGTGTATAGCATGGATCCAAGGACATCCCATAAAGAGATTGTAATGTAGATTTTTGTCCATTATGTTGAAGGAAGTGGGAAATATATTGGGTCCCACCAAAAGTTCAAGAGTGTATTTACCATATTCTTTACGCTTGCTAATAATTTCATTTATTCAAGGGTTGTTAGTGTATTCTCCTCCCAAGCGGGTGCCTTGGGGTGTTATTGGACTTGGTTATGTAGGCTAGACCGCATCAGTTGAGAGATGTCACTATTAGCCATAGTTACCTTATACTTACCTCATTTATTACCTTTGTTCACACATTGCACCCATTATGTCCACTTGTCCCATTATTCCTACCTACTTCTTTCGGTTACCCACTATTATCCTTGATTGTGGCCATTCTATACCTTCTTCACACACTCTCATTTATCTCTTTGCCTCCATTTATCATGTTCTACATCTCATGACCTTAGGTTTTTCACCAGGATTGATACCATCACCCATGGGACATGACATTTGGATTGAAATTTCTATAGCCAACGTCATTTCCCATGGACTATGGTGTCAGGTATATAAAATTAACCAAACCACCACATTAACTACTTATCAAAATTTACACAAACAAAAAAACTAATCTTGCTTGCACTATTTTACACTTATTGGTTTAATTTTGTGTCTTGGAGATTACCTCTTTTGGATTTAGGTCGCCATAGTGATTTAGGACTAGAGATATTCTTGTTGACCTTTCCCCTTCTCCACCCATAGTGATTATCTCTCAGTGTTTTTTTGTCTCTATGGAGAATTATGCATCAGTGGTCACAGATACGCTACATGTAAGTATTTCTAACTCTCTTTAGTCTCTTATATTTTATGTGCTTATTGTTGTTGGTCATTTATTGTTATAAATTAGATTGATTATATGTTTGTTTTATTCTTTTTCTTTTTCTTATTATCATTACACCCCTTGGCTTTATCTACCCCTTGGTTATCTCCTCTTATTTTAGAATCCTAGTAGGATACCTATCTTTATCTTAGTTTTATTCCTTCAAAACCTATAGTTAGCCTAGGGTTATGGCTAATATTCTCTAGATTTACAACATTAGTGCTCCTTCAACACCTTTGCATCTACACAGTGGGTCTAGTATTATATTAGATCACTACATTGGAGAACCAAACTGGGGAACCATTCTTTTACTTTGGTGAACCTGACATGCATCTTACTCTACTTTGAACAAGATCATTTTCACTTATTTTATATTTTTATTGTTATTTTGAATGCCTTCAACCCCTATGTATAACCCTATTGCATGGTCAATCCAGTTTGAACATCAATTTTCCCTTCCTTGTGTCATTGGCCTTATGCATATTTCATGCATAGCCAATCTTTTCTATAAATATTCACTTGTTTTCTAGTTTACTCATAATGCCATAATCTTGTATGCAAGATTATTGCACAATTGAGATCATCTATAAAAAATCATGTATAAGTCTCCTCTGAGCATTTTCACTTCACCGTGAAATATTTTATTGGTGATTCTACTACATCTCCAGTTGAGTTGTCTCTACCTCATCATAATAACTCTCAAAAACACATCCTTCCTAATCCAGTTCCAGATTATGTTGATTTCCTTTCCATATGAGCTAATTCTAGGAATTCAAAGACCCCGCCTGAAAAATATAAACCATATCCAACATTTCAAGAGGGGGAACATAAATATGTCCCTAAATTATGATTATAACCCATATGAAAATTATTTTGCACCAATTTCTTGAGTACATAGGAGAGTATCCCAAAATGTTATCTAAGAATATTGAGAACTATCTTTCTCAAAAAATGGATGTCAATATCAACCATCCTGGTCCTCCTTCAGGTGGAGGGAATCCTAATTTAGCTTGTAATATCAGCATCCCTTCCAATATGTATTTTACCAAACTCATCATGTAACTCATAGACCATCTGAGTCATCAAAAAATTATGGATGTAAACCAATTTTCACAGTTCCAAACCAGCCTACCTCAGCTTTTTACTCAACCTAAAATGGTTACTTGGCACATGATAAATAAATTTTAACCCCCCTCCACTTTCATTTGGGCCTAATAAAACTTCCATTGCATGACCTTCTATTCATAACAAGACCCTTCAAGCTATTTAACGAGAACCACTAGCTCCCTAAATCGTTGTTATGGACATTAGATGTGTCACTCCTTCCATCACTTATGATGGTTCTACTAAGCCCACTCTCCATATCAAGGATTTTGAAATATCTATAAATATTTGGTCAAGAATAACTCTTATGCTGCCACAAAAATCTTAGATAATACTCTTATAGGATGTCTTAGATTGGTATCACACCCTCTTGGTGAACTCCATCATCAAGCTAGAAATTTTGGTAACTTCCCTAGTTAATGAATTACAATATCACAATCTTCCTGAATGCCTTCATCAATTGCAAGAAGACAAACAACAAATTTTCCCAAGCATTCATCAAGCATTGGAAAACTTTATCCATTAGGGTTTAACATAACATGTTTAATGGGAGATTATTCTAACTATTCCTTAGAGAACTTGAGCCTTACCTTTAATATGAGTTAAATAATTTTCCCTACTTCTATGGAATAAGAATTAAAACAATCTAAGGACTAAGATTATTGTAGACACCTAAAATTAGCACCACTAATTCCCTTTGCCTACACATTGCAAGATATGTCGTGTTTATCACATCACTATCATAATATCTATGTAAACCCTTATCCTAAGTCTTATTTCTCCCATACATCATATTTAACTCCCCATAAATATCATTCTACCTGTAAAATCCTATTTTACCCCTTCCTAAACCACCTAAACCACTTAGAAACCAAAATCAAATAAAATAAAACAAAATCAACAACTTTTTAACCATTTAACAACCTCCCTGAAATCTGCATAACCTCTTTCCAACACACACCTCTTCGTCAAACAAAAAAAACCTCAATTTGGGTATCATTTTCAACCTTTTCCCCTTAAAACCTGGATTTCGATGATTTTACCAATCCGACGATTCTAGGTTGGTCCACAACCCTATATAAATGAGTTTTCAGGCCTCTATTTGGGGTTAGCTCGGGAGCTTGTAACTTAGCTACAGGACATTTCTCAAGTTTGTTTCATGCTTTCACTCTTTGACAACTTTACATTGCATTTGGTAAATGTATCATAGCCTCTATCACAGAATCTAGATCATCATGCCTAACATTCAAGACATCAATAATCTCTTCTTTAGCCTTTGAATCTCATTACAATATCTAGGTATCATCTCAACAATCTTCTTACATATACAATATCCTTTTCTCAGCTAATATCATCCTCTCAACTTCATTTATCAACTTATCCCCAAGGTAAGATTATTTCCTTTTACATTATTTACAAGCTTTAATGTGACATTATCTCATTTATTATCAGCATGTACATTTCCACAACAATCTGATGATTCTCCTAATTGTCGATCGATCAACCTCAATCATGAGTGACTTGGCCTCAATCCCATCCACTATATGCTAGATCATTTGATCCCTAAGCTTTACTTCCATAGATATCTATGATCCCATCACTTGAGTACAAGCTCTATTTGCTCAGGTGTCCTATTCATTTTCTTTATCAAGCTCCTTTAGCCATTTCTAGATACTCTATCAGTTATCTCAATCAAATCCATATCTTCTATGTTCAACTTTTTGAGTACATAACTATCTACATCCTTGCTCCTTTGAGCCATTTTGTGATGCCATACGACTCCCTTTGGATCAAGGTATCACCATCAGACCATCATATAGGGTTGATGTTCATGCCTAGTTTTGCCCGATTTCGTCCCTTTTGCATGACCATTGGTTATATCATCACGTGCTTTTATCATTGAAAAAAAAATCTTTTCACTATCATCGATTGATTTCTTGAACTCACGGATTGACATCCTCATCAAGGAAGCTTCCCTCTGACTTCCAGGGACTGAGTTCAATGACCTGCACAATCACCCCCAAACAATTAATCTCTATTTTTTTTTTAGTTTTTGTGCACATGACGTCTCCATTTGGAACTCGTCATGCGTTAATTTCTCCAAACACCCTCAGCAAGTCATTTCCCTGACATCGTTATACTTCATGGGTATCGGTAAGCCCCAAGTCGTCTTTGAGGTCAATTTGTTTTTTTTTCCTTAAATTCATTAAGTTAAATTTGGTTAAAAGAACAAAAACTCCTTGGTACATTCTAGCATGCTTCGTGGGACCTCAGATCTCTTTTACTTTCATTTAAATTAATTTTTCATTGCCTTAGGTTCATCCTACTCTGTAATCACCAGAAAGTCAAATTGTTTGAACTCATCTAGTGATTCCTATCAATCCTCTTGGAATCCTTGTAGCTACTTCATAATTCACTTAGTTGGTCGGCCTCTAACATTGTTTTTTTTACCTTTCTCACTTTTCTATTTTCATATAACTCCTTCAAAAACCTTCATGCTCTGGGAGCTTTTACAACTTTTCCGAGTTGTTACCATCTTGTGCTAACTGAAAATCACAAAATTACCCAAGCTAATTACAAAAGGAAGCATTTGATATCAAGTGTGCACATCTTTACTTTAGTGTTTATTTAAAAGCATTGATACTTCTCTTGTTTATTGTCCTAATAAAACCAAAATTTCTTTTGGGCTTAAAATGAACCTCTCACACTTCTTGATTACATAGTTTAATTAGGAGGTTAATCTTGGCCTCTCAAGAAATGACCTTGTCCTCATTTTTGACCTTATAGGGCTCACACAAACTAACTGGAAGGTAGAAAAATTCACTAATAGGTGGACCCCTTGGGATTTCATCACGCATTTATAAATTCGATCATGGTGTTCTTCCAGCAATTATAAAATTAGCACAGATTCGGGCCTTGTACCTTCAGATTTATATCAAGGAGGGAAAATAAACCTGAAATAGCCTTAGAACTTATCAGGGATTAGCTTTCCTCTAAGCCTCTTCCTCCACATCTATCCATTCTAATGAAGATAATAAAATTCAATTCTGCTTGACTTGATCTATTAACCATTTGAAGCTCTCTTAGGGTTTTTGTGAGTGTATCATCGTCAGTCCTAAGTGATCCTTTAATATGGATCAATCCTCAAACATTAGATATGACTTTTACCCCTTATGCTTCATTGTTACAATCATCTGTCTTGCTTCCCCTTGAACATCTGCCGATCTTTTCATCCCAATCAATGCTCAAAACATCCCTTATACAAGATCTAATCACTTATCAAATCATCAACCTATCACATCCCTTTCAACTTCACTTAGCTCTGGCATATCTTGAAAGCTTTCATCTAGATCACCTTTTTTCCCCTGTGGATCCTCCAACCTTTCAACAATGTGCTACAACACCTACAACAATTCCAACAAAACACCCTATCGAAATCCTTCATGTCCCTAATTCCAAACTATGCACCCCTGAATCCATGGCAAGTGTATTCTGCATCAATCAAGAAAACCACATTACTCCCTATCACTAATCTCAAGCAAAATCTTAACAATCCCCCATATTTTGTCCAATCAACCTATCTCAACTTTAATACCTAGGATACCTGCAAACATCCCAAACTCATACATGGATCCCTACTGAGCCTAAAAACCCCTGTTAACAAACAACAATTCTCTACATGGTCTCCTCACATCAACTTTATCACAACCTACTTTAAAATTGGCCCCTTCTTAGGCTACCCCTTATCAATTCATTTCGTAGAACCATATACAATTGAACCATCCTACTCTGAAACTCATCCTCAATGAAATCAATGTGACTGTCATCCACTTCACATGTTAATTCCCTCATGCTGAAGCTAGGCACCTGATATGGGAATTGTCTAACCCGATTGAATGATTTGGAGGTGCTACCATGGGACCCAAACATGTCCTCACTTATGATCAGGTTTGTAATGAACCCATCCATTAAAGTACCATATAATCCCTATCCTCGCGATTGGGAATTTCCTCTTGTTTCCCATGTTATCCATGCAACTGAGGATTTCCTCAACAAAACATATTGGCCTTTGACATCTCGTGTCATTTCATCATTTGAAAAATCAAGATCTCCCTATTAGCATACCTTTCCTATGTCAGGGGAATAAGAACTTCCTTGGATTGGTACTTCCCTCCATCACGGACTCGTTATTTCCAAAACAGGTTCCGTAACTGAAACACTTCTCTATCAATAATACTTCATAAAATGCTTCATAGATCAGTTGTACTTCTCCTGTGTGTACCATCAAATAATGTGATGAGGGAAAATGAAATCCATTTCGTCCTATTTAATTCATAGATGGAAAATTATTATCAATCAATTGTTCTTGATCATGTCCCTCTACAACACTCGACAGTTTGTGTTGGAAAAGAAGTCCCATCACATCTCATCTACCCTCTAGATCACATTTCCATAGGCTCTTTTCAAAAATCCTTCACCATGGATAGAAACTTGCTTCTTCATATCTCTGACCCTTCAAAGGTTCCCATCTGAGTATCCTCGAATCTAGAACATCTCTCACCTTGATATCCCCTAGAATTTCCATGAAATTAGAATGAGACCACTGCACATGTCCTCTATTTCTTATATTTCTAAGAAGATAGATTCCCTCGAAATAGGATTTAGAAGCTTCATACATGGTCTCATGCATCTCTTCTGAATCTCACATCATCAACACTATCACATAGCTGATCTTCCCCATCTAATGATGCCCTTCATCACCAGATACTACCCCTAGAAGACTCAGGAATCCTTGGATCTCCTTTTTGGCAATTAGTCCTCACACATTAATATCATCTCCATGTACTATTGAATCTTTCCTTTAACTTGCCTCCTTTTTTCCTTAGATTTGGACCTAATTTCACAAATTACAAAGGAGGCAACCTCATAATCAAAGATGTCTGCATGTAACTACCTCTTCTGAACACAATAAATACTTGATGTAACCTCACATCAATCCTCTTGATACATGTCCCTCAAAAATCAGACCCAATCCTAATCTCTTGAATCTCACTTACCATTAGTATGGAACCTGAGTCCTAAATCAAAGGCATACAATCAAATTTCATTCAATCTTACGGCCCTCTCCTTCATCATCTTTTTGAAATCATCATCTTTATCCAAAGAAAACATTACAAAATCAAAAATTCACATCATCTAGGGTAATCATGTTCTTCCCAAAATTTGGGACCCCATCCTTATCAGAAGGGGTGGGTTCTTCAATTCCACCCTTCTCATCCATTTTGAGACCCCATGGAAGATCTGCAACTTATCATGTCTTGGTGGCCTTTGCAAAAATCACACAGTCGTACCCTATCTCATCCCTGAAAGGCAAGGAACAAAATATTCATGATGGGATGGAAATATAGTGGAAATATAGGAAATGAAGGAATGGAGTTATCAACATGGGCAGCTGGGTGAAAAACTTGGAATTTGAGGTTTAGACTGAAATGACATTGACTGATGAATGAAAAGAGAAATCTGAGGTGGTGGTGTAGGACTTACCCATTGACAAGGATTCCTTGCATCGAACTTGTAACATCCCCATTTTAAGATACTAGAACAAGGGGGGAAAAAAAAATGTATAACGTTCTCTATTATGAATTCTATAATTCAAACACACGTTCAAGTTTTAATAATTGTTCTCTGCCCAACAACACAGTTTGGAACACACAATTTTCTTTTAAAATTAATGTTCTCTGTTTGCATATTTACAATATGGAACACACATTCAATGCCATTCAATCTTATAACAGATTCTATATGCTGCTGTAAATGACTGGAAGAACTGCCGATCTCCCATTTTCATGGCTCGGAGTTTCAACGATCCTTCATTTCATGACTCGGCAACAACCGATCCTTCATGTTCATTCATGCATACTATATTATATATACAAGTTCTCTTAACCATTTCCTGTTATCGAAGTGATCCATTTAAGAAGTCTATCTGAATATCTGTTACTAATACTCATCTGACATCCTACATCTTAAATTAAGTGATTAGGACAACGCAACCAGCACTTACGATACTTTGGTCAAAGATTTTCACATGCTTTGCATGATCATATTCCTAGATGTGATACACATCAATGGAATATGTCCTTCACTTCACTTCACCTGTTATCTAGAATGGTCTTTCCTGGTTCCTACCAGTCCTTTCAATTTAAGGTCAGATTCAAATTTTCAATTTCCCACTAGCAATATGAACGAATATAGGAAGGCACTCATGGTAACTAAAGATACGCAAACATATGGTGTCGTTCCCCATGACTCCATGTGTCTAGTTATCTTTAGTCCTCCGGAGTCACTCCGTATACGTGATCATACTCCTATCCCCAGCCAAGAACTTCACATTCAGCCTATGTATTCTTGATGTTTTAATTTGGGAGGGCATTGTAATATGTCAGCTATAACATTGTGTCGTCATGAAGACCCTGTCTTCATGAAGACACCATGCTATAGCTGGCATATGTCAATGTCCTACGGAATCCTCCCATCGAGAGTACACATCCTGCTTAAGTGATTTGGATATGATCTTAATATTTAAGATCAACCTTCAGCAACCATGCTGATCCTTTATCCTCATTCCCGTTACAGTTGTACATAGCTAAGAGAGACTAAATCCGTCCTCTAGCTTGCTATGCATCTTCTCCTTCTTAATGAAGGGTTACTTTTTCCCTACTTCGTTCTCTTCTTAATCATTGGATTAAGCAGCCCATTACCGACGGACGTGATAAGTTTAACCTATTAAACTTAACCAAGATTTTCACAACTGTAACTAAATTCAGAATTCCAGCTTATTAGACATCATATAACGAGGTCTAATTCCCAATAAATGTATTCATTTATTCTCCTTAAATTTACATAGTTAAGGTCCATTAGCTCTGGATATATTTATCCCATATCCTTTCTTTCTGAATTTAACATACGAGGTTATTAATGGAGTTCGGAAACGAAGTTCAGTTGCTCCTAAGTTAATTGATATTCCTTAGCTTCCAAGCAAATCCTGAATGCCTATCAGTTATGGAATCATATTCTTCCTAATCCTTTTTAATGTCAATTAAGAATTCATCTTTACCCAAGTATGAACTAATTGCACATTTCATCTTAAAATTTACATTTAGGTAAGAATAGTTATCAATTCCTTTTTAACATCCATCCAAGGACAATTAAATAAATCCAAATCAAGAAATAACATTTTATTTCCAAATTAATCAACAATATCAAACTAATATAGTTTTTAAAATATCACACTTGTATTTGTATTCATCAATCCATGTCATAATCCATATATTTTCCAATCCAACTGACTAGACTTTGTTTACATAAAACATCATTACAACTCACAGATAGAAGAATGTACTTTCTTCTTTTCACAATTCCTCGTAGAGGAATAATAACTAACAAATACAATTCATCTTCTAATAATCAAAAGAAGCATCCGAAAACATTCATGTCTTCGTTCTAATCAATTTCCATCTGCAAAATTACTTGCATGGGTCAGTTCAATGAACTGAGCATATTAAGCACTTGTCATTAAAATGAGGTGCTTCAATTAACTGTCTCAATAAAAGAACCCTACTTTTATGAAACGACAGTATGAACATCAATCAAGAATCAAGCATCAAAAGAATGGACAGCATAACAACTAAACCATCTAAATACCATCCCAATCAGCCAAAGAATTTCTGTCCTATTTTCCACATAACCGTTACAAGTTCCAAATTACAATATTTGTAAAGTTTAGGAATACAAGTAACATACTTCTGATATAACTTAACTGTTATCCTTTCAATTCCTTTCATTAGTAATAAATGCAAAGGGTAAAACTAACTGAAACGTAAACTAATTACTTTCCTTTCGGTTCATGCAACACATTTGATTCCAAGCAATCACATACAGACGAGAAAGCAACAGCAATGCATATAGTTGCTCATACCCAAGCGATACAAAATTTGTTCTTAACGATTACAGATTTCTGAAAGAAGAAAAGATCATTTTTCCAAGTTATCCATCCACATTCCTATTTCTTTCCTCATGACTATCCTAAAAATTGAATCCAAACGAGACACAAATCAAGATAACAGTTTAGAGTGAAACTTACAAAATCCATTCGGAATTCACTTTCCAGCAGCAAGAATAATTTCATTCATAATCAGTTTTTAAATGAAAACAAGAAGAATTTATCGTCCTTATCAATACTTCATTTAAATCAGGCTCATATGAATACCCAAAAACAGGTTAGTACAACATCGTATTTATCATAGAACAAATAGTATAAGGATGTATACTATGTACTTACTGTACTAGAAGACTCCATACTTCTTTCACTGTATTTTTAACCAAATAAACAGTTATACAATCACGTAATCAATTATTCACATGACCTTCTATTTCCATGAACGCATACAGTTCAAAATAAAATTTACCCATTGTCGTTACCTACAGCAAGACCAAGTCATAATGCACAGTAAGGCTTCCAATGCTATTTCTAGAATTCAAACAGCAAAAAGAGAAGAATTCGTTCCTTTAACTATTCAAATAAGAAAACAACCATTTTCTTCAACTCAACAAGAATTATTCATGCCGATTTCATTTTTCCTTGAATGGCAGTGTAAAGATCAGAAGACCACACGAAACATTCAAAATTTCGTTTGTGCAGAAAATAACAGCACTCAGAAAACCATCTAAATGCCACTGTAATCTTTGTCAAGTTGAACTTATAACGTTCATCAAAAACCAAATTATTGTTCCCTTTGAATCGAAAACAGCATAAGAAAGAAGAATTTGTTTCCTATAATTTTAGTAAGAGACTATATTCGTGTTTATTCAATTCAAATAGTAAGAGACAATCATCTTTTACTTTAATCCATTTTTCTATTCACAATGATGTACAGAACCCAAATTGGTGTTTACCTTACCAGGACAGCTCCAATTCATAATGACAATTGAACAATCGTTCATAATGAACAGCCCAACTCACATAGTCTGAACTGTTTCAATTCAATAACCCATAAACAATGAAGACTCGATTTGTATTCCTTGCCAACTAATGTTTCTACTTTAATCCATTTTTCTATTCACAATGATGTACAGACAACCCAAAATGTGATTTTCAGACAACAATACCCTTATTAATGAAAACCCACATAGGATATCAAATGCACAACAAGGTACAGTCAAACAGGACTCAAGCAGCAAACCAAATTTCTATATTTTTCCATTTACTTGTACAGAAAAACAAGCCGAGTTAGTAATCGTGGCAACAGTCCGAACAGGAAAAACCAAAAAGCATCAATAAAAAACAACAAAAATCATCCTGTCCTCACAGCAAGGAAGGAATGTAATCAAATGCAAGTTTAGAAGGAAAACAGTTAACTTTTCCTACTTCCACGAATACCCAAAACGTTATTCGTTCATTCTTTATGCAAGAAAAAGGGATAGCAATAAAATATTACCATTACTCCCCTATAAATCGAGTTCATAAGCTCAAATAAAACCCAAATGATATTTCCATCAAAATCCAAAACAGCAGAAGGAAAGGATCTTATTTCCTTTTTAAAGGATCCAGTATAGAAACAACATCAAACAACTCGCACATCCTGTACAGTTTTATCACGGAAATTCATATATCAAAGAACAATTGCTCAACACTGAAAGACAACTCCTTTTGTCTGTACAGATTTCATCATTCAAGTTCGTAAAATAAAAGAACAATTACACAATGATGAGAACAACACATACTACCTGTTCCATTTTCATATAACCATTAATAGAGAAAAATACCCAAAAACGTTATTCTCCAAACTGTCAAACAACCCACACAGCCAAGTTCGTATTTTCCTACTCCAATTCATACAAAGAAATATCAACACAACAGCAAGAAACGATTCCACTCATATCATTTCAAACAATGACAACAAAATCAAATAAATTCCAAAACCCAAGAACAGGGTTGTTTTAATGAGACGCTTAAACAAAGCAAGTGTTTTAAAGAGAAGGGCTTAACATGCCTGCAATTTCTTTTCCTCAAAACTCAAAGAAAACCGCGTTTAGAGAAGGTGTTTCCTTCCACGGCGACAGCAGCAAGCTTCCAAACAATCCTTTCCTCTTCAGGCTCAGCAACAACCTCCAAATTTCCAAAGAATAGTGATAAAAATGAAATTAAAACCAGTTCGACTGAACCAAGCAAAAACCAAATGCAGAGCAACTTCTCAAAAATCCGAATCAACACAATAAACAATCAACATTTCCTCCATACACTTTCCAAGGCGAGCTAGTCGCGAAGACCAAAAAAAATAAATGCATTAAAGGCTCTACCTTTTCCTATTTTCTCACGCCACCAGCCAACTTGGGTTGGCGAACTCCCAAGTTCAAATTTTGCATGTAAAACCAAATTTAGTGCATGACCCAACTAGATCCCTCTAGTTTTTTCCCTGTTCCCACGCCAAACTGGGCACTGTCCACGTAAGGATTTCACATTAATGCCATTAAACACCCCTCATCCTTATCCTCTCCCAAGGGTCTGTGCGGTCCCCTTCTAGGTTAGGATTAGTTTAGGATTCATATTAGTGTTCAACCTAGGTCATAGCCTAGTCTTTAGGTTAATAACACTTAGGTCTATTTCCACCTTTTTATATAATTTAAAAATCCACTTAGGATATTAGTTTAGGATGTAAGGTAGAGCTTAGGATTAGATTAGGATCTAATTCCTTCTAACACCTAACACTAATCAACCTTCAATCCAGTCAAGTCTTCCCGACTGACTTCCAATTTCAACACTGTGTACAGGACATTCCGTCCTTTGTTAACATGCCTGAACCACCCGTATCCTGGCCATTTCTCGCCTTACAGGGTCTCACGTTACGACAGTGCATGGTTCATGAATCGAACCTTTTCCGTTGGAATTTACGTGCCAACTGTTCATACCTGTAATCAGGTGATGCACATTTATATCAACTTGTAATTTGGTTCAAGAATAAATCGACAAAGCAATCACAAGAAGGCCACAGCATGTAGAATTCAGGTGTGTTGCAAGCATAGAGTTTACGTATATGAAATTTTTCGTCACGTCAGCAAACACACAAGTAACAATAACTGCTGTCCCATGTAAATAAATAACAGCATGCAAGAATCCAAGTTAGCAACACATTCCTTTAAGATCAAAATATATCTTAACATGTTTGCCTTCATTTCAGCAGTTACAACAGTATGAAAAATAATCACCAAGATAACTTACAAAATCAGGGTGTTACACCAGGTAGTATACTATGGTACTACCATAAGTAGCTTACCAAATTACCAATACCGTGAAGTTTGAAATCACATACTCTTAAGCACCAGAGATTGTTGTTAGCCTGTTAGGGTTAGTTGTTGACACACGACAGGGATATAGTTGACGCATGACAAATAGGTATTGTAGACAGACGACAAGGAGATATTACAGATGTGTGATAAGGGGGTAAGTAGTTGACGCATGAGAGGAATAGAGTTGACGTGTGACAGAGATAGTGATGCCTTGTTGACGCGTGACAGAGATAGTTGGTGCACAATAAGGGTGTAAGTAGTTGACGCGCGACAGGGACAGAGTTGACACATGACATAGCCTGTTGACACCTTGGTGACGCATGATAGAGATAGTTGACACCCTTGTTGATGTATGACAGGAATTACCATAGTTGACGTGTGACAGTAATTTTTTACTCTCACTCGCTGAGTCACTACTTGGTTCTTTTGCTGACGTAGGACTCTATTCAAAATAATGGAAGGTACTAGTCCTAAGAATGTGAAGACCCTAAAAGTTACTAAGAAATATCATAATTCATTGTTCAAGTATTTTGGAAACTCTACTGATACATATATTGAAACTACCAATAACCATATAGCTGCCGCCAGAAAGAATCAGAATACTGACTGTCTAGAAGGTATTATTGAGGTGGACATACATTCTGCATAGTATCAAACAAATGACACCTATGATAATATGTCAGGTCTTGAAGATATTCTTCCTATTGGGGTGTAACTAGAAGTGCATCAAGATATCACATATACAAATACTCAGCAAAATGTAACACATAAATCAAATTCAAATTTTGGTTCACGAAAGAGGAAACCAAGTGATTGTGATATTGCTCAAAATTCTACTCAAAAAATTAAAACATTGAAAACGAACAAGAATATGTGGACCATTGGCAGGTCATACAATTTTGATTGGGCATCTAAATTTTTGTTTATCGAACCTGTACAATCATCTAATTCTGAAGAGATCCCATCTGAATGTACATGTACTATATATACGTGAAAATTAGGAAAGGAACAAAAAAAATTCAATGAAGCTAGACACTATAGAAAAACATTGTGGAAAACAATATTTGACTGTAACGGGGGTGGATGGCTAGAAAATCAAAACACACAGGTGGAAAACTGAAAAATAATGCATGCATGTTAGATACGCAGTGGAATATGAGGCAGAGCATAAAAAACATAAACATCTCGTGGAAAAGGGAGGAAAGATCACATCCTAAATTGGTAAGATGAATCAAACAAATCTACATGCAAAACTCATACAATTATCTACTTTATTTCACATACTAAAGAAAGGAAGACCAATTTCAAATTTCCTCGATTTCAAAGTTTTGTATCAATATAATGGAATGCTGAATGTACCTCGGTCTCATTGGTCTAAAAGTAGTGGATGGGAAATGGAAAAATGCCTTTTGATGATAGAGAAGGAAGATTTGAAAGAGAATGTAAAAAAATCAAAGTTTATCTCTCTTTCAATTGATGAAGTGACAGCAATTAACAACATTGCATGGGTATGTATCCATGTCTATACTTTAGAAAACCATATAAGGACACCTCATCTGTTGGGTGTTATGAAAATGGTTAAAAACTATAATTCCAAAAATCTACATAAAATAGTTGTTTCTCATTTGAAAGATATTACTAGAATGACTAATTATGAAATTTCTACGAAGTTGGTATGCATCAGAGCAGATGATGCATTTGTTATACAGGGTCACTGAACAGGGTTGTGTGTTAGATTACAGACAACAGTGGCCCCGTATATGCTACCAATTCACTGTATGGCTCACAGAATGAATTTAGCGTATAAAATGGTAAGCAACCACAAAAATTTTGCTAAATTAGAAGACCTTATAAGAGAAATTCATGCCTATATGGCAAGCAGTCCAAAGTGATTTCTTGAATTCTATAAATTTTCAATTAGAATTATAGATGGCAAAAAACTTCTAAAAGATGTTGAGACTAGAAGAATACCATCCCAAACCATCATTGATACCCTCTATGCCTCCACCTTGTTGGTGTTTTCAATGAAATATACATAACAAGGGGGACATCCTCAATCTTGTATTAGCAAACATCTGTCATACATCTCTTCAACACATTAGATTGAAAGTCCCTCAATCTCATTAACATCTACACCCAAGTAACTGAAAGTGTCCTCACAAAAATCTACAGGACCATGGGGTCATCCTCAATCAGATCTTGGAAAACATTTCTCATATGTCTTCTCATCACCTTCCATTGAAGGTTCTTTGTCTCAAAACAATATGGTTCACCCACCTACATAGAACAGACATCATCACACACTAATAAAAGCCAAAACAAAAACATCGTCGTCTCCCCCTTCTCATCAATCATCCTCTCATATCTCATCTATATTTTCAATAGTTCCTTTGTTAAAGGTTTTGCATCCTCCCTTGTTTACCATATACTCAATCAATCAACATCGAAGCTTTCATCATCCTAGGTTGAAATACATTGTTCCCTTTAATGTATGTTATCTCTATCCACATCTTCATGCTAGGGGATCTCCTCTCTACTCAAATTTTGAAAGTCTTATCTCACACACTTCCCCCTAGTAAATCTTCACCAATCCTCTCCTCTCAATCTAATCCATACATCCTTAACAAATAAAGAGTAAATGTCAAAAAAATTCCCTTAACTAGATCAGTCCATACGTTATCACTCACAAGTGTGGGTTTAGGTCAGGAGTGTATCATCTATCCTCCCTTGATAGTACACCTTAAAAGGAACCTTTGAATTCCTTGCACTTGTGGTCTTTCTATTGTTAACATCTTGACTGTCATGATAGTAGTCACATTAAAGGACTTATTTCACTGCCAACCAGCCATATTATCATCATAGTGATTTGAAAACATCTGGTATTTTGTCACTATACTGAAATCCTTAAAGATGAGCACCACGGCTCTGTTCATCTCATATTTCATATGGACAAGTTCTTCTTTAGCAGTAACCTTGCAATCATTACATCCATCCACCATGTATATCAACCAAAGACATGTCTTGGGGCATACATGTGTATTTTGTGTACACGTTTCTTCCCATCCTCGAAATGGTCTAGTAGGGCTTGCCCTCAGCTCAAAAGAAGTTTAAAATATTTACAAATGCATCTTATCAAATATAAATAGACTGATCCCTTGAAAGACGGCTATCAAAAGTCAAAAAATAAAAATTTGTAGACCACTTCTTCGAAGGATGGATACCCATGTAAAAAGGCTTCACGCATCAATCAGCCTTCAAAAGCATCCTAGGAAATATTTCCGCATTGCTCAGATTTACCATCAAAAGCAAACTTCCTGCATTGATCAGTTTGCCTAAAAAATAAAAAGAGCAAGTTGGGGCATCTCTCTACAAAATTGTTAAAAGGAGAACCTAATCTCCCACACAACCTACATATGTCAACCCTTCCCATGTCCTAGGTAGGTATACATTTCACTCCCATCTATATCTAAGATCCTACATGTGACTACCCATTGTTAATCATTTGTTAACATTTGTTGTGAAGGCTAAGAATGCAAGTGCATTTTTCATGTTTATTCCCATCACATATGCATCAAATCTAGTACAAAATCAATCATTCCACATTTCATTCTTGACCATGGTTACTACATACACAAAAATCACTTTAAAATCAATATCAAATAACACATCATATCTAAAACATAACTTTAACAGCTTTCAACCTTGCCACATCGACATATATCAATATCTATCATCATATCAACATTTTCCAATATCCACACAATCTTGAGCACATCTCAACATTACACCAGTGTGTCAAAAACATCACATCCAAGTAAAAATCAACACATGAATCATAAACCAAAATCACCATCATATCATATCAATATGTCTCTATACATCATTTTTAGTCTCAAAAGATCTGTATATCAACATTATACATTGAATAAAGGGCTTCACAAAGAGTCATATACATCAAAAATATCACATCAAAGTAACAGCAACAAGCCCACCTTTTTGGAAACATCAATTTTGGTCATTTAACTTCATCAAACCATCATCTTGTTATTGTAAAGTCGTAGTATATAGGACACGAACCCTTTGGTTCCCCTATCACTTGAATCCTTGATCTCATAAGCCCATCTTTGTGGAAACATCAAATTATGGTCCTTTGACCTCATAAAATCATCATTTCATCCCTCATCACCATCAATTTATATGTCTATAGTTTACAAACCCTTTGGTTCCCCTATCACTTGACTTCACAGTCTCGTAAGCCCACCTTTATGGCAATGATATTTTTTTGTCCCTTGACCTCATCAAAATTGTCCTCTACATTGAATTCCCCCCTCTTGTGCCATATCTGGGGCACCATCCACTTCATCAAAAAGTCCACCTTCGTGACCATATAATTTCACATATTATCATGGACACCAACTAGATTCCCTCCATCCTTGTAGTAGTCTTCTGACTCATGGGTCCATAGGTCATTAATGTCACCTCCGTTGAGGTCATGTTATATTGCCCACCAATTTGTTTTGAAGGTTATTACCATGTTTAGCTTATGATTTTGACATGGTCATTTCAGACTCCAATTCTTTCTCTGGGGCATCTTTTTTTCATCTTGATCGTTATGTTCATCCTTTTATCTTTCATCCATCTATATCTCCCAAAATCGTGATTGATTCCCTTTTAGGTCATCAATCCTTGGTTTGAGGGGCCACCTCATCATATAATTTTCACATCCCTATCTATCACATATTGTTTTTGTCTCGTGGATTGCTTACACTAAACCACTCAACAAAAAGGGGAAAATGTAGACATCTAAAATTAGCACCACTAATTCCACATGCCGGCATCCACTAACACCCCTCAATATTATCACATCACTATCATAATATCTATTAAACCATTATCCTAAGTATTATTTCTCCCACATCATATTTACTCCCCATAAATATCATTCTACAGCTGTAAAATCCTATTTTATCCCTCTCTAAACCACCCAAACCACTTAGAAACCAAAATCGAAAAAAAAAAAAAAAAAAAATCAAAAACTTCTTAACCATTTAACAACCTCCCTAGCCCGCATAACCTCTTTTCAACACACACCCTTCATCAAAAAAAACAAAAACCTTGATTTGGGTAGTAGTTTAAAACTTTTCCCCTTAAAACCCAGATTGTTGATGATTCCCCCAGGTCTACAGCAACCCTATATAAATTAGCTTGGGGCTTGTAACTTAGCTAGGAAATTGCTAGAGTTTGCTTCATGTTGTTCGCTCTTTGAGACTTTACATTGCATTTTCTTTATATCATAGCCCTGTCACAGAGTCAAAGATCATCCCAGTAGCATTCAAGACATCAATAATCTCTTTTTTATCCTTTGAATTGCATTACAACATCCAGGAATCAGCTCAACAATCTTCTTACATCTATAATATCCTTTTCTCACGTAATGTCATCCTCTCAACTTCATTTATCAACTTATACAAGGTAAGTGTCTTTCCTTTTGTATTATTTACAAGCTTTAATCGACATTATCGTGTTTATTATCAACCTACACATTTCCATAGCAATCATTGGTGATTCTCCTAACCGTTGACGATTGACCTCAATCATCATCGATCGGCCTCAATCACTAATAATCCTTGTCTGTCAGATCATTCAATCCCTAAGCTTTCTTTTTATATATCCAGATCCCATCACTTGATACCAATCTTCCCTTACAAGTGTTTTTCCTGTCAAATCAAGCTCCTTTGATCCATTTCTAGCACTCTATCAGTTATCTAAATCAAATCTATCATCCTACTCACCTTTGTGAGTACAAAACTATCTACATCCTTGCTCCTTTGAGCCATTTTTTGATCCCTAGACTCCCTTTGGATTAGGTATCACCATCAGATGAGCATATATCCTTGGACTTTGTCAGTCCCTTTACTTTTATATTATTGGTTATATCGTATGTTTTATCATTTTATCTCATCATTTACAAATTAGTTACTTGAACACAGATTGACATCCTTGCAAGGAAGTCCATTGACTTCTAGGGACTGGTCTTTTCTAATAAATCGACCATATATCTATCTAATCCTATCTTTTTCTGAGTTTCTATGCATTACAAGTGACCTATCCCATTAGAAGGAAGTATTTGTGTGCCCTTTCAGATCTTTGTGCATCAAATCAACCACCAACAGTGACATCCATGATCATGGGTATCGGTGAACCCCGCCATCTTTCGAGGTCAGTTTTTTAATTATTTCACTTCATTAAGTTAAATTTATAAATTAAAGACTCTCTGGTATAATTATCTCATGAGATATTTTGAAAAGCCTTCTCCAAAGTGGGAAACTCCTAAGAACATTCAAGTCCCCATGTGTCCTAGGAACAATAATTTCACTAATGATGGAATCACATATACTCTTCCTTAAGGAATTATTATCATGAAATTACACCACCCCCTAATGGCTTGATTTTTGGATGGGGCAGTCGGTGTAATTTGTGTAACATTGGGTCATCTCTCAAGCTGTATGACTTGAGGGCTTGAGATAAACCTCCAGATAAAGTTAGTTTTTACTCATAAACTACATGTCACTAACCACTCCTAATACAGGCAAGACTATTTAATCCTAATATGACTTTCCAAGAGACTAGGGAGAGAGAATGCATGAAAATAAAGCCTACACTAACAGCGGTGATACACCAGAAAAGGAGGGTATGAGAATAACTTCCCAATGTGTAAAAATAGGAATGAAATGTAGGTTAGAAGGGGTGGTAATAGTTCTCCACCATCTAAAAATAGTAATCACAACACCATTTCTATGCATACACAATAGTAATGAATCTTGCAAGAGCATAGAATAGGCACAATACACCTGCAATAAGATTGAAGAGGCAAGAAGAATGCAAACAAACACAAGAAGGGAAGGTACATCCGTAAACTTGCATCTATTGCTTCATTGATATGCACAGTTTAAAATTTTATAAATGGAAGGCTTGGATCACCATGCAAGGAGTCCACTACAAGGGTTTGCAGCACATTGGCTTCAAAACAAAAATGGTAGATTTTTTCTACTCATAATTATTCCCCCCATTTACAATGAGCCCAACACTTCAATTTAAAGAATTCTAGGAGGAGAGGGAGAGAGGATACAAATCCTAAAATCCACTTTTCCACCAATTGTAAGTCATGATAAATGAGTTTGGTTGGTGATTTTGGACCTGCAAAATCAATCTCAAGGTGTCCCATAACCTTCAGCAGGGAAGGAATGATTTCCCATGCTCGTTAAATGTTTTTCCAACCACTTTTCAATAACCAAATAGAAATAGGATCATTTTCCTTAAAAAACACCATTAACACTTCATAAATTTCTATATTTCTTGATTTTTGAGCACCGTGCTTGGAGCCACAATTCCAACGAGAATAATTTTTTGAAAATCTGTTGAAAATTGCTCAAGTTATGACCTTCTAAGTGATTGCATCCATTTTGAGTTTCACATGTTTAATTTTTAATTCCACAGGAGTGTGCATTTAATTTCTAGATTTTTGTGTGTCATGCTTGGAGCCACGATTCCAACGAGACTAATTTTGTGAAAATTCATTGAAAATTACTCAAGTTATGACCTTCTAAGTGATTGCAGCCATTTTGAGTTTCACATGTTTAATTGTTACTTCCACGGGAGTGTGCATTTAATCTCTGGAGTTTTGGATGTCGAGACCTTTCTGAAAATTCTAATTTTGTCAAAATTTTAGCTCTGGGTTAAAATTTATGCCCATTTTAAGATCATGGCTAGGGTGTTCCACATGGGCTCTCACAATCCACATTAAACCATTTTCCCTTTGCATTGTGGGTATTGCAAGTTTGCAGAGGACATAAGGCACTTGGGTACAAGGGATGTTTGGGCCTCCAAATTCTGTTTTATCTACAATATGCTTTACCTCCTTTCTTGTGCAGCAATTTCACCACAACGGAGAACTCATGTCTTCGTGGTACTTGTGTCGTTCGAACCCCAAAATTTTTCCTTATCCACAATAGACTTTGCCTCATTTTTTGTGCACCAATTTCACCTTCGTGAGGAAATCATGTCTTTGTAGTACTTATGTCGTTCGGAGCCCCAAACTTCTACCTTATCCGCAATAGAATCTACCTCTTTTGTTGTGCGGAAATTTCACCTCCAAGGGGAACTCATGTCTCCGTGGTACTTGTGTCGTTCGGGCCCTGAGATTCTGCCTTATCCATAATACTTTGAACCCACTTCAATTCCTTTGCAAATTAGGTAAATCGGGATTTCAGGGAACTTGTGGCCCAATGGAACCTGGACTTTTGCCCAGGCCGTCGGGACCCAACTTACCCATAAATAATTGTTTCTTTAGCATTTCAGACCCAAGTCAAGGGCGAGGAACCCTAGTTTTGTCCACAGCCATTCCACTCAAAACCCCTAAACCTGTAATTCATTAAAATAGGAATATTCCCCATTTCTCTAAATTTTTAGCAAATTTTCCCTAACTCCTTAGCAGGGATAATTTTAGCGGCGAATATTCGTAATATGGTGAAAATTTCATTTTAGGAAAATTTGAAAAGGTGAATTATTCGGAGTGGGTCAGTGTCCTGTTCGCCTAAAATATATAGTATATTTTTTTTGGGGGGTCGGCTTCGCCTTCATTTGAAAACATCTCCTATAAAAACCTATGTGATTCGCCGGGTAGTATACCTCAAGTAGCTTACCAAATTACCAATACTGTGAAATTTGAACTCGCATACCCTTGAGCACCAGAGATTCATATTACTGTTATCCTGTGATTGTTGATGCATGACAAATGCAGTGTTGACGCGCGACAAGGGCATTATTGACGCGAGAAAAGAGCTGTACTGACGCGCGACAAGACTCAAGAGTTGTACTGACGCACGACAAGAGCTGTACTGACGCGCGATAAGTGTTGTACTGACGCGCGACAAGAGCTGTATTGACGCGCGACAAGAACTTTATTGACGCGCGACTTGGGCTAGGAAGTGACACGCGACAGAGGAAGGGTTGACGCGTGACAGTCTGGGCAGAGTTGATGCATGACCTCAGACAATTCACACGCGACAAGACCTCAGAGGCTGGACAGAGTCGCTTCTTGGTTCTTTTGCTGACGCAGGACTCTTTTCAGAATAATGGAAGGTGCCAGCTCAAAGAATACGAATAACCTAAAAGTAAGTAAGAAATCTCAGAAATCACTCTTCAAGTATTTTGGAAACTCTGCGGATACAGATATTGTAAATACCAATCATATAGATGCCACCAAAAAGAATCAGAATACTGACTGTGTGGAAGGTATTATTGAGGTGGACATGCATTCTGCACAGTATCACAGTCAAACAAATGAAACCTACGATAATATGCCAGATCTTGAAGATATTGTTCCTGTTGGGGTGCAACCAGAAGTGCAGCTAGATATCACAGATATAAACACTCAGCAAAATGGAAGAAAGAAATCAAAATCAAACTCTGGTCCAAGAAAGAGGAAACCAGGTGATTGTGATATTGCTCAAAATTCTACTCAAAAAAGTAAAGCATTGAAAACGAACAAGAATATGTGGACCATTGGCAGAACATACAAGTTTGATTGGGCAGCTAAATTTCCATTTATTGAACCTGTACAATCCTCTAATTCTGAAGAAATCCCATGTGAATGTACATGTATAATATGTACGTGGAAATTGGGAAAGCAACAAAAAATGCAACTGAAGCTGGACACTATAGAAAAACATTATGGAAAACAATATTTAACTGTAACGGGGGCGGATGGCCAGAAAATCAAAACACATAGGTGGAAAACTGAAAAGGAGTGCATGCATGTTAGATACGCAGTAGAATATGAGGCAGAGCAAAAAAAACACAGACATCTGTTGGAAAAGGGAGGAACGATCACATCGCATATTGGTAAGATGAAAGAAACAAATCTACATGCAAAATTCATACAATTCTCTACTCTTTTTCAAATACTTAAAAAAGGAAGAGCGATGTCGGATTTCCTCGATTTCAAAGTTTTGTATCAATTTAACGGAATGCTAAATGTACCTCAGTCTCATTGGTCTGAGAGTAGTGGATGGGAAATGGCAAAATGCCTCTCGATGATAGAGAAGGAAGATTTGAAAGAGAATGTAAAAAAAGCAAACTTTATCTCTCTTTCAATTGATGAAGTGACAGCAGTCGACAACACCGCATGGGTATGTATCCACATCTATACATTAGAAAATCATATAAGGACACCTCATCTGTTGGGTGTTATGAAAATGGTTGAAAACTGCAATGCTAAAAACCTATATAAAATAGTTGTTTCTCATTTGAAAGATGTTGCTGGTATGACTGATTATGAAATTGCTACGAAGTTGGTATGCGTTGGAGCAGATGGTGCATCTGTCATGCAGGGTCACCGAATAGGGCTGTGTGTTAGATTACAAACAACAGTGGCCCCATATATGCTACCAATTCATTGTATGGCTCACAGAATGAATTTGGCGTATAAAATGGTAAGCAACCACGAAAATGTTGTTAAATTAGAAGACCTCATAAGAGAACTTCATGCCTATATGTCAAGCAGCCCAAAGCGTTTTCTCGAGTTCCAAAAATTTGCAATTGGAATTACAGATGGCAAAAAACTTCTGAAGGATGTGGAGACTAGATGGATATCTTTGTATGAACCTGCATGCAGAGTTCGTGAGGAGTATCCTTCATTGGTTGGTTTCATGCGCAAATACCGTCATGATGTTGATAGGGCAAGGGACCTGTTGTTCTGCTTAACTGATTTGGAGACATTGCTTACATTGGTTGGTATTCTTCCAATGTTAAAGGAGATCAATAAACTGATGAAGCATGCACAGGGCAGATTAATCTATATTGTGGATTTTATACGGATGAGGAAAATGGTATGTCAAAGTCTTGATATATTGTACTATTCCCAGGATAGTTTTGATGCACCTGTTTTTGAAAATTGGAGAGATTTATTAGATCTTAAAAATCCTAACACCTTTTTGAGATTTAATATCCACGATCACCTATGCATCTCTGTTAATGGGAGGGAAATACCAATGCACATTTTGCAAAAACATCAAGATATTACAAGGTCGGAATGAGAAGATGTTCCCGTGACACGTAATTTGTTTGAGTCTGTGATAATTGAAACCAGAACAAAGCTTAAAAAAATTTCAGAAACCTTGTCATCGGAAATTAGGGAACGTTTCTGTAAAGATAAAATTCTGGAAGCCATGGGTGTGATGAATCCAAATTTTTGGAATACAGAAGGTGGCCATGCAGACTTTGTCAGTAAGCATTTCCAGAAATCAATGGGTACAATAATGGAACAATTTACGAAGACGTCAGAGCTGAAGGGTACAGAAATCATAGGTATACTGAATGCTGATTTATTAAAGTCTCAGTCAACAAATTTTGCAACAACAATGAGGAACCAATATAGGAATTTAGATCAACCTTCTGAAACGTGGAGCTATTACAAGGCTGTGGCGAGGAATCTATCAAAGTTCTATCTTACAAGAAGATATCAGTGAATACTTCAGACTATATGAGTTATGCCAGACAATGATTTTGGGGTCTGTGGAGGATGAAAGGTTTTTCAGTGCATTGTCATTTATAAAATCAAAACTGAGAAACAGGTTGGATAAAAATCTGGAAAGTTGCATGAGGTGTTACGTTTCTCGATACTCCCTCGAAACCTTTCCGTTTGACAGAGAAATTGCGCACTGGAATTCCCTTTGCGAAAGAAGAGGTGTAAATAATACAGCTACAAGTACAAATACTCCCAACCTTGAGAGTGTAAATGGCTCTTCGTCACATTCTACAGAAGACAACATCGACTTTGATGAAGCTATTGATAATGGATTGTTTCAACTTTAAGTAGGTATCTTCTTTATCTATCTTTTATTTTTATCATTAAAGATGTTACAGGTCTATATACTAAAAATGTCAGGCAATTCACCCATCTATCTACTAATCCATTTCTCGTGTTGGAATTTTTTAAAACACAGATCTAGCTCATTACCAGTGGCAATGATGATTTCAACTTTAAGCTGGTATCTTTTTCCCCTTAATCTTATTGTTTGTTTCTATTCATTTTTTGTCACAGCAATTGCTCACTGGAATTCCTTTTGCGAAAGAAGAGGTGTAAATACCTTGAGAGTGTAATTGGCTCTTCGTCACATTCTATAGAAGACAACATCGACTTTGATGAAGCTATTGATAATGGATTGTTTCAACTTTAAGTAGGTATCTTCTTTATCTATCTTTATCTTTATCATTAAAGATGTTACAGGTCTATATACTAAAAATGTCAGGCAATTAACCCATCTATCTACTAATCCATTTCTCGTGTTGGATTTTTTTAAAACAAAGATCTAGCTCATTACCAGTGGCAGTGATGATTTCAACTTTAAGCAGGTATCTTTTTCCCCTTAATCTTCTTGTTTGTTACTATTCATTTTTTCAGCTATGGTTATATTTAAAGATGTTACAGGTGTATGTATTTACATTTAGTTAAATACAATCTTTTTATTTTTTGAAAACATGGGTTGACATCCATCTGAGGAAGCTGTTACTTCTCGGGACTGACAATGTCAGGCAACTCACCCATCTATCTACTAATCCATTTTTTGTGTTGAATTTTTTAAGACAAAGATATAGCACATTACCGGTGATGATTTCAATTTTAAATAGGTATCTTCTTCAACATAATCTTATTGTTTGTTACTTTACATTTTTTCATCTCTTGTTATCATTAAAGGCGTTACAGGTCTAATTCTTTATATTTACATTTATTTAAAGATATTGTTGGTCTATATATTTAAAGATGTTGCTAGCACTTCTCAGGACTGATAATGTCAGGCAACTCACCCCTCCATCTACAATGTCATGTTACCCTTGATGATTGCAATACTCAAGAGGTAAGTTAACCCATAGCATATTTGCAATTATGTTTAATTTCTTACCAGTGATGATTCTTTCTTGATTTCATAGAATTATATTTAATTTATTTTTAAATACAAGTCCACATAAAATTCTGAATAAAATTCACATAAAATTCGGGATAAACAATACATCATCCTCATTATCATCATCTATCATTAATTATCAATTATCATCATTCATCATCTACGTCCACATACAATTCATGACAATGCAAGTAAACAAGAAACATACATATAATTCATGATAATCAACATCTAATGCAATTAAAATTAAAGATTGTATGTAAATCCATATAATTAAATTCAAAGACCATAGTACATACACAATAGACAATAGTAGAAGTTTTCAAATTCATTATTTAAAGTTTCCACAATAATAAAAGTTTCTAGTTTTCAAAACCCTCTTTTTCTTTATCCAATTCTACTCCTCTGCACTATTCCCCAACGGCTTCTTCCACTGTGGCTGTACCTCTTTACCAAACACCAGAAATCTCCATGCGACAGCAAATTTGGATCAGCTGCAGCGTATAAACTATCCCGTTGCCAATAATTTTCGTAACGACTAATAATCTCATTGATAAGAACCTTAGCCCTTCTGTCCCATTCTATAAGCTGATTGATATGAGGAAGCATCTCCATCTTTCTCATCAACCCACACAAAATCTTTTTTATGCTTGTCCAGATCTATGAAATACTCCTTGCCCTCTTTAGAAGTAATTGTGCCCAAACCGGGAACCCTGTATGGTCCAAGCAACAAGTGATACATAATCAGCAAGTGAACAAAACCATAACTTGAAAACATATAAAGAGAGAACAAACTAGCATTACTTTGTTGTACTATATGGTCCAGCCAGTTATCGATCCACTCAATGATTCTCTCCAAGCTTCATACTCAGGAATTGTGTAGAAAGATAACACATTTCCATTTTTGTGAGTTGCCTACATCAACATGTGCCGACATTAGACATGGAGATACATAACATCTGGAGGCTTAGAAAACAAATATAAAAAGTCTCGAAACACAACCAAATATACAGGGGGAACATTTACAGAAACTAAACTGCGCTATACAAAGATCATGTACCTGGTCTGTCATTATCATCAGATGGCCATATCTTAAAGATTTAATGCTGTCATATATTTTATCTTCCTGTAGACCAAGTATTTTTTTTCTATTTACTATCTCTTTATTCTCCATTTGTTGGTGAGTGGTAGCTTCCCAAAAAATAGATATTCCTGCCACCTGATAGGATAAAGATAACTAAAATAACAAAAAATTAAATTGGAAAGTGATGTCGAAACATGTCACAATACTACCAAATTCAGTATTCACATTTCCCTGATTAAAGGCACAAACACTTACAGCGACTGCAAGAGCCTTGGCTGAGTCACCCTCCGTTAATATTAAAGTACATTGATCAGAATTCTTCCCCCCTGCTTGATTTGCTTCATCAGGTTTGGGAACATCAATTAATTTCCTCTTCTTGGTTCCATCAGTTTTCTTAAGATCTTTTTTTTGTTTAAACTTTTCCACTGCACTCATCAGGTAAAACAAACTTACAAAGCTCATCTTAGACACTAGCATTGCAAAAATTACATGTACTCAGAAATGCTACATATTAGACACCACGCCTGGATATATGGACATGGGCTAAAAATGTGAAACAGAATAAAAAATATGAATTAAAACGAGTTATACTTACAATCAACATGGAAACCAAACGTTGATTCGAGAAATTTCTTTTCTTCCACGAGTGTTGCCTTGGTTGTAACAATTGGTAAATTCTTTTCTTCCACGAGTGTTGCCTTGGTTGTCACATAAAAAATGCCGTCCTCTGAATTGTAGGATGACAGAAAGTAATTCAAAATATCCGGATCTGTTTCGAAATGGGGCATATTAACGATATGGATGTGAGGGCATAAGGGACATCGATTGAATTGGATTCTCTTGATTTTTGTTACTGAACTTGCAGTTGGGAAGCATTGAGACCTGTAAAAATTCAAGAGCCGGAAGATGAAAACGAGAAAATGACAGGTTGAAGGGTATTTATAGGCTAAATAGGGCGTCAATGGCTTCACATGACGCGCGTCAATAGATGCCAGTGACGCGCGTCAATAGATGCCACTGACGCGCATCAATAGACGCCATTGATGCGCGTCAATAGATGTTATTGACACACGTCAATAGATGCCAATGACGCACGTCAATAGATGCTAGTGACGCGCGTCAATAGATGCTACTGACGCGCATCAATAGATGCCAATGACGCGCGTCAATAGATGACAGAGACGCGCGTCAATAGGGTCCAGTGTCGTGCGTCAATAGGGGACATTGACGCGCGTCAATAAGGGCCAGTATCCAAAATTTAATGGAATTTGAAGTTTTCACCTCTTTTGCAGTAGAGGAAATTCCCTTCATGTTTGCAATGCAGCCAATTGAGATGAAGATTTCAAATTTATCCCCAGACCAAAGAAACAAACAGTGATTGGTGTGTACTTGATGATGATAGGGTCTTGTTTAATAAGTTCATAAAAAAACTTGTTTGAGATGAGGTACCAGTAAGGAACTCTTGACAAAATTCACACAATGTTATCTTTTTAAGATGATCCAACCTTGCACTCTTGACAAAATTTACACAATGTTACATTTTTAAAATGATCCAACCTTGCACAGAGAACGTTATGTTGAGCTGTAAAAAAAATTTCAATATTTTAGACACTTGATTTTATAGATTGTACTTCAAGAAGATCATGATTAATCAATTCAAGGCATAGAAATGGGGGAGCTTCAAGAAAATTGTCTTCAAACATACACTTGAACATTGTATCTTCAGCAATGGAAAACAAAACAAGGTGGTAGCAGGAATTTTATACTTTGATACTCATTGCATGGGTCAACCAAGTATTTCATCAGCTCAACAATGATAATTAGAAGAAAGTAAAAACAACTTTCCGTTACACAACAATTTTGATCACTTTACCCTTATTGTATCTTTCAAACCTTCTTGTAACTAATACGATATGTAAACAACCTTATTGATCTATGATCGTATGCACCACCTTACAAATTTGAAAAAAAAGAGATTTTTTAATTCAACAGCTGCAAGAATCAGTCCCGAAGAGAGAATCTCAATATGTGAATCCTATACAACATATTTTACTATGATCATGTTTGAAAAATTCAATATTTTCTTATAGACTCAAAATTATTCCAACTTATAGCCTCCCAGTTCTAATCCATAGTTATTCTTCACCCTTATCAAATATAAAAAAATGATCCAGTTCTTCAACCTATGAACTTCATATATACAGACTTTGGTTAATTCACATGGTTATTCCAACTTTGGTTAATCTAGCCTCCATAGCCTCCATAATCTACTCTACACAAAACAATATCCATGATAAAAAAAACCATATTTTTAAACCATGCTCTTGATTATTTCCCAAGCTCTGTAAAACGAGATTACGCACTAAATAGTAAAGATCTGTTTACCAATGTTCTTTTTCCCCAAAGACAATTTTCAAGATAATTAAAGTCCCACATTAAATTGATCATCGTCTTTCATCATCATCTATCATTGATTATCAATTATCATCATTCATCTACATCCACATACAATTCATGACAATGCAAGTAAACAAGAAACATACATATAAATCATGATAATCACCATCTAATCACAATATAATTAAATTCAAATACCATAGAACATACTCAATAGTAGAAGTTTTCAAATTCAATATTTAAAGTTTCCTCAATAATAAAAGTTTCTAATTTTCAAAACCCTCTTTTTCTTTAGACAATTCTACTCCTCTCTCTTCCCCAACGGCTTCTTCCATTGTGGTTGTATCTCTTTCCCCAACACCAGAAATAACCCCTAAACTTATAAGATCTTCAGCAGCGCTGTCCAGATTTATTAAAATTCTTTCTTCTTGATTTGTTGCATCTCCATGCGACAGCAAATTTGGATCAGCAGCGGCTTTGGCTTTAAACAATATGTCAGGGTCGAGACCATGCTCTTTAATTATCTGCTTTAGTGTATTGTTTTGTTTGTTAACAAAAACAATACTTTGCTTCAAATTTTTTGCTGCGGATAAGCTGTTCTTTGTTGTTTCCAAGTGAACTTGTAAAACCTTTGCCTGACTCTTCAAATTTTCATATTTCAACTGCACAAAAAGAGTAATGTCAATTTAAAATATTAATGTAAATTCAAATTTTCAAATTAAAAAAAATGATTGTTTGAATGTAATAGTACTTACAACCGCTCTATCTCTTTCGGCATTTGCGATTGATACCAAATCCTTGTCCTTGGACCATTTGTTAAAATATGCCTGGGCCTCGGCACTAATATTTTCCAATTTGTTTAGTGCCTTATCTAAAATGTCATCTTTGTAGTTGTTGTTAAACGTGACAGTCCCACATTTTACTTGGGTAAGTAAGGAATCCATCTTCGCAGGTTGATTCTGGACTGCAGCGTATAAACTATCCCGTTGCCAATAATTTTCATAACGACTAATAATCTCATTGATAAGAACTTTAGCCCTTCTCTCCCATTCTATCAGCTGTTGGATATGAGGAATAATAAACTCACTGACATGGGATTGACAATCATTACCGATTAAGTTCTCCAAAGGAAAAGGTGGGAACTCTTCACTATATGAATCTGATGCAGACGATCTTGCGGGAGAAGAATGGGGGCTTTCACAAAGATCAACTGCTAATTGTTTCTGCCTTTGGGTGGGCTGATCCTATTTTTGAAAAAATAAATCAAGATTTAGTTAAATAAATTTAAATCAGAATGTAATTCAAAATTGTAAAGCATATTAAAATTGAAATTTGAAGTATACCTTCTGGCCTTGAATCATCTCGCGGGTATCGAAAAAACCAGTTGGGTCATTGCTATCAATGCCCAAATAATCTTCATCTAAATTTATATTGTTCAAAACAGATATGCCCGTTGCACTGGGCAAGCCACCAAGTGAGAGAGTTGGAATTCGAAATGAGGAGGCAAGGTTTAGTGTCCCACTAGGGGCTGGAGCAAAAGGCATGCGTTTACCAATGTTATTTTTCACTGAAGCTCTGGTTGGCATTTTAAAAATTAATGGTTGAGTGGGAGTTGGTGCCGTGGTTTGATCATGACTGACATGTGCTGAAAAGTATAAGAAAAAAATGAAACATATTAAAACAATTCATAAAGTGAAAACTACGAAATTAAACGTACTATAGAAAAGTTGTACCTTGTTGTCGAGGGGTTGATTTTTTTGGTGCTACGGGTGGCCTTGTAGGATTTGAACTCAGTGGCTGTTCAGAAGATATGAATGCATGCGACTGTATGGAGTGAGTTGGAGAAGAAGGTTCCAAATTCCCTGCAATTCATCAATATTAAATGTTGTTAATTCATTTGGTTAAAATTTAAATTGAAAAATAAATATGCAACTTTGGAATTTGTAAATAATATATGAGAATGTATTACTTCTCTGGCGTTTAACGAGTTCAAACACTTGAGGGTTTGGAGAGTGAGCTTCCATTTCAAATTGGGATTCCCCTGAAGCCTCCGTGTGTTGTTGGCCTCTTCCTCTCGATTGCTTCTTTTTTCGGGGAAGGGCTTCAAGATATCTTCTCTGCAAAACATTAAAATTTAAGATTTAATAACTGTGCAATGTAATGACGAAAATTGTAATACAATTACAAACTAAATAGTTTATACCTGTTGTTCATCAAATGGAATTGAGAATTTCTTCAAAGCCTCATCAGAGCAAGTAGGAATTTCTTTATGTTTTAAATTTAAAATTGCCTCATAGTAGAAGCCGAGGAGATAGTTTGTTGAATAAATGAAAGGTTTATCTGACAGTTTTGAATTTGTTATGTCAGTTCTTATTTTTTTGGATAGATATGTGCACCAATCGAATTTATGTTTTGAGATAGTGGCACAAATATATGCAATGGCCCAATTTGGTATATCCGTTTGGCGACCCTACAAAACAATTCTGGCTTGAAAAAACGAAATAAGTGCAGCAAGAAAGTGGTGTGCAACTGATTGTGTATCTACACCACGCCTGGATTTATTGACATGGGCTGCAAATGCCAAACAGTAAAAATTACTTTAAATTTATAACAGAAAATTGTATCATAATAAAATACAGATAAAAAAAAAAGAATTAAAAGGAATTATACTTACAATCAACATGGAAACCGTATGTTGACTCGAGAAATTTCTTGTCTTCTTCCACGAGTGTTGCCTTGGTTGTAACAATTGGCAAATTTCTGATAGGAAGGCCAGTAAACCGATGTATGTCATTTGCTTCAATAGTGAATTGGAACATTTGGCCATCGTTCAGAGTCACATAAAATATACCATCCTCTGAAATGTAGCATGACAGAAGGTAATTCAAAATATCCGGATCTGTTTCGAAATGGGGCATATTAATGAGCCCTGTAAATTCACACTCTTCCATTATAGCTTGATACTCAGAAGACATCTTTAAGGCCGTATGGATGTGAGGGCGTAAGGGATTCCTGTAGTTGATCTTGGAAATCGATGGAGTTGGATTCTCTTGATTTTCTTGCTGAACTTGCAATTGGGAAGCATGTGAAGTCGACATTGTAGTTGTTATTGCATCTTTGTCGAAGATTTAGACCTGCAAAAATTCATGAACGGGAAAACGAAAATGAGAAAATGAGCGGCACAAGGGTATTTATAACCTAAATAGGGCGTCACTAACCCCTATTGACGCGCGTCAACAGGTTTACATTGACGTGCATCATTTGATTTCACTGTCGCGCGTCAATAGAATAGAGTGTCGCACGTCAATTGAAGATAATGTCGCGCGTCAATAGAAGACAATGTCGCGTGTCAATAGAAGATAATGTCGCGTGTCAGTAGAGGATAATGTCACGCGTCAATAGAAGATAATGTCGCGCATCAATTGATGATAGTGTCGCGCGTCAATATACGATAGTGTTGCGCATCAATAGTTGATAGTGTCGCGCGTCAATAGAAGATAAGTGTCACGCGTCAATAGAAGATAGTGTCGCGCATCAATAGAATATAGTGTCGTGCATCAATAGAAGATAGTGTCGTGCATCGATAGAAGATGGTGTCGCGCGTCAATAGAAGATGGTGTCGCGCGTCAATAGAAGATAGTGTCGCGCGTCTATGGTAGCAAGTTACTCGCGTCAGTAGATGCAAATGACGCGCGTCATCAGGTTCTAGAGACGCGTCAGTGTCGCGCGTCATTGCTATCTAGTGTCGCTAAAGTGTCGCGCCAGTGACGTGCGTCATTATGAACTAGTGTTGTCGGACGTCACTGATGGAGCCTTGAAAAACCAGGCAAAAATTTTGTTTTTTTATACTGTCAAATTCGCCTTTCGTTGAAACTGGTTACGGGGATATTCGCCAGGTATTTTCCACCTTCAATTTTATAGGGGTGTCTTAAAATGAACCCTGCTCCTTAGATTTTTCTTGAATGGGGAAGTTAGAGAAAAGTAAAGGGGGGTGCCATCAAAATCCAAATTTTTGTTTTCACCATTTCTACCTATTCAAGTTTAAGGAAATTGTGTAAGTTATAGAATTTACCTTGAGGGTAAATTCTAGATAACATGAACTTCTTTTAGTAGTAAACCCATAACATCAATCAATATTCTACCAAATCACATGCTACCTCCTCCCATACTGACTATCACCAACCTCTATCTGAGGAAGAGTTGCGGACGTATGCCCCGCCCATTTTCCATGGTCCCTTTTTACCCTCTTCCTCAATGGCATGATAAAAGTAGATTTTCTTAGTGATATTCCAATGATGTACATTTATATGATAGTTATCATGTCCTTTGATCCTTTTCTTATATTTTCCTCCTTGGCAACATCTTCAATGATGAAGCTATCACCCAATAAAGGTTAGATGAGGTTGTTAAGGCACGTGAAAAATCCTAACAATGTGATCAGCATGAACTGGTTCATTAAGCTAATGAACATATTCAAATCAAAAATTACCCCCTTCCCGATCACTCCAAATCTAAAAAATCCAATATTGGTCATACCAATAAGGAAATTGTCAACATTGTTGGTATCTCATATCCCTCTACTAGTGCATCTATCAAAAGTGTGGTTCATATAGACAGTTCTAAGCATGTTATCACCTATATTGAACCATCTTATCCTCCTTCAGCCTTATACAACTCCTATTTGATCATCTATTCATGTTCCTCATGAAAAAAAACATCACAAAAAATCTACCGTACCCAAATCCTTAGTTCAGGTAATTTTGATCAACCCCTGTGCAGACATCCTTGCAGAGATGATCGTATCTACCTATGATCTTGTCCATCCCTAATCTATCATACCCAGTGATGGTACTTCTATTAAGACTAATACCTTAGAAATAGAAGTTAAAACTCTACTCCCAGATAATTATGCTAGCCCTTCTCCTTCATAACATGTTCAAACTAATCCTTCCTAGGTTCAAATTGCTACATAACCCAACCTTGAAGATTGGGATCCACTTGAAGAAATTTCTCACCTTCTTATTAAAATATAATTTTTGGAGATCCTTTGTACCTCACCTCAATACCATGATCACCTTATTAACTCACTATTTATTTTGAACATTCTTTTTCTACCCATTTTGGGTAATATCCTGCCCTTCTTGGTTCGGAAGAGAGTATCATGTGTCAATTTTAAGAGTTATCAATTTTCACCGACCTTTCCACTAATCATTCCTCATGCATATGTTTCCCTATTGATCCCTTTATCTTTAATGATCTCCTATTTCATGATAATAACTCTCCCCTCTTTATCTTAGTTTAGATTGGCCACACCAAAGTTAAAATATCCATCATCAAAAGGTTTTGGGACTTGTGTCGCCTTCCTTGATTTCATTAAGACACTTGCTTACTCCATAGAAAACTTATAATTTACTCAGAGCATGTATCATGGATATTATCATAGAAATATACTCCCCATAACTTGTATTTGGCTCGCTATCAATGTGCCCCCTCATATCTTTCACATCAAAGTCATGGTATTCAATTTCCATTTGTCTTGTAATATCCTCCTAGTATGACCATGGACTAGTTACATGCATGCAATCACATCATCCTCCTGCCATTATATTAAGCTCATGCCCATAAGATCTATTTATAAAGTATAAGGTGACACCAACCCTTATAACTTTAACTTATTTCAACAACATGGTACATTTGAAATTCTCACCCTTGAATAACTTCCTACCATTCCATTTTAGGAATATGCTTCAACTATCTGGTGGATTCTCTTCGTGGCTATAGTAGTCAACCCGAGGTTGTGGGCCATACTTTTCCAACCTCCTCAAGTATGACGATGATGAGCTTGATGAAATCAACCTTTGAATTCACATGCATGATCTTTCCAATGTAATTATTTGTCAATTACCTCCCACGTTAATACCACACTTGCACAAGAAGGATGTTGATCATGTCCCTATAACTATCACTCGCAATGAACATCCTCATGTAGAACATCTCATCTAACCTGAGACTATCATCAACTCACATGTTATCGATGTTACTACACCTAAATACGATGATGGTAATTCTCTCGATGATCCCTTCTTAACAGGTTATGCCTAGGATAAGAATGCAAAAATCCTTCGTTATCATAATACCCTACACTTTACCTTTAGCCATAACATCAATACCATCATTTTCTCCATGTCAGATGCACATTATACCTTCGATATGGAGGCAAATGATCTTATAAATGATGATGATATCTATTTTGATTTTGACTCTAAGGATGAGCTTATTAATTATACTCCCCTAACTAGATACCTAATGCCTGAGCCATAGTTTGCTCCATGAGTTTTCTTTTTTTCACAACCTATTATGATATCTCCCTCTCCTTCCCATCTCACTTCTCCACATGTCATTACGCCTATACCTTTTATGACATCACCACCAACCCTTCTTATAATTATGACTCATATCCCACCCACAACTGAGCCATATTATACATGTAATCTGGAGGTTAATTCAGTAGACGAGGTTTCCCAAAACCTCCTGGGATCATTATAGTATGATAGTGTACTCTGATAGCTTTTTATGACCTACAAGAAAGTGAAAACCAAACTCAGTTGGAGAAATATATGGTCTGCAAAATATGTCAGTTAATAAAGCACGATTGGGGGTAACTAGTGAATCACATTGTGACACATGGAAAAATGAATTCAGGTGAAAGTAAAAAATTATTTTTATTACTTTGGTCTTTAACGCTAATTTTCAAACAAGTGGGCCCCACTATTTTCTAGATGGGGGCCCTCATCCAGGGTTCACACACATTTTTGTCAGAGGGGTGCCTTTGCCGCCAATTTTTGTGATGTAGTCACATGTTAATTAGAGAATTTTCCATGTGGTGGGTCCTCAAGACACCACTTGTCAAGTTTATAACCAAGTTAGTAGTGAGTCAAGGCGAACCAACTCAATCGATCGAGTAACCAAACCTCCACATCAATCTGAGTCACCAAGGTGAGCCAACAAACCCACAAGCGATCCATCCCAATGGCTCAGTGAACTAAAGGGTTGATGTCACCCAAGCCTCGAATACAGTGGGGAGGATGAGGTTTATTAAAGCCTCCCCACTATCTTATCATGCCCAATGTGGGATATCTCCCACCGAACCAGCTCAGCAAATGTGATAATGTGGCACGACAGGGTAAGCCACATCATGTGACACGGACACACGACCAATGGCGGGGAATACATGGCATAGTATGGTCAACGTGAGCAAGACACATGGAGGTTTTGATACGATGTGGAGCAAGGATAGAGCACATCGGCTGATCCACGAAAACAACATATAGTGGGAGGATGGGGCAGGATTCGAACCCTACACCTGTCACTCCCAAATTATGGAGCGTAACCAACTTGACCAATCAAGTTAGTTGGCATGAATATGTGGATAAGGAATATAACCTATATTTTGGACCTGCTCATCCCTATATAAAGGGCTCCCCTAAACTTTTACAGAACAATCCTTCCACCATTTAAAGGCAAAGAAGAATGAGAGGTGTGCAAGATTGTGAGATGCCTTAGGAATATCAAGGCAATATTTTTGGAGAAAATATTGTAAGACCTATATTCTTATTATAGGCAAGATATATTGAAAACCTATTATTATATTTTAATATACATGGAGGATATTAAAATACCTATATTATTATAGGCATGAAGAAAAAGTCTTATTATTATAAGTAATTGTAAAAATTCATGAGTTGTTATTTTTAACCCATTGACTTGATAAAGTTAAAATTGAAGCCTGATCATTCTCGTGCAAGATCCCAAAGACGCGACTGTGAAGCCAAGGGATGTAATTCCACACTGGAAAATTATGCACTCATACAGAAGCTCAAATTCGATTACGTTGGGCATAATACCAAGTTAGATTCTTAGAGGTTGTGGAAGAGAGTCTTAAATATTAGTGAGCTCATTATGAGGTTGGGTCTTATCTTAGCTCTGCATAGAGGTTATTTTTCCATGCAACGAAGTGGAAGATGATCATCGTTGTCAGTAGAAAATTTGTGACCTAGCACCGTGTAGAGGTTATTTACCATGCAGCGAAGTGGAGGTCATCATGACGCATCAAAGTAGGGATTTGTACCATAGCACTGAGCTTCCAAGACCAATCTGGGTCTATTGGACTGATTAGCATACCAGGTTCGATTGAACATTCATTATAGTATCATAAATTTTATTTTTATTATACGGTCATATTTTTATAATGGATTGTTTCATCTATTTTACAAACTCAGAGATGTAGGCATTCTATCAAACTCCATTATCAACCCTTGTGTAGTTTGGTTCTTATTCTTACATTGCATTTGTTTAAATTTGATTTATTTTGGGGTGAATTCAGTAAAATAATGAATTTCATGTAAGGGTTTTTGGTCAAGAAAACAAATTGGTCGATTTATGGATCATGTTTGGTATCAGAGAAAGAGTTTCACCTGTAAACTTGCTATCTCCGAGAAATTTTGATATCAAGAACTAGGTTGTGGCATGCGGTAGCAATGAGATGGATGTGTACCAGTTTATAATATGGTTCGTTGTACTCATGATACTGGGTACAATATTACACATGATGAATCTACATCGACGATATCAGGTGCGTCAAATTGTTGAACTTAGGCAGAGCATGGAACTCTTATAGTCTGTATTTCGAGAAGAAATTCATCACCAAGGAACCCAAGAAAAATGGGATGGTACTCAAGTATGTGCACATTTCTCTATGACTTGGCATAATAAGGAACAATATTGGTATTTGTTCCTAGACCGAGCACCAAGGTGGTTCCAACATCAAATGGTGGAACGTAGTACTGGCAAAGACCAGTAGCATTCAACCTACTATAGCTACATCTCGACCAACACATTGTAGCTTAAAGAAGGATTATCAATTAAGGAAATGTCTACATCTCATGGAATTATATAAGCAAGAGCTGTAAGACAGGTTTGAGACTCAGGCAGAATTCTTTGAAGGAGTGATCAAAGAGTCACAACGAGAACTGTAAGCTAAGGAAGTGCTCCTACCAACATTGCAAGATGATGAAAAGGTAGAGAGAAAGGTACACCCACTGATAATCACCTTGTAATTGATTCAATGAAATTTCCTTCCCATGAAAATGTAAATCCTACTTTTGGTGAATTCTAAAATTACATTATAGGTATAGGATCAAAATTTATTTTTAAAATGGGATATGAAGGGAAAGGCCTTAGGGTGAATAGCCGAGGTATAGGTAATCCTATCCAGGTGGAGGAAATACCTTGATATGTGGGTTTATGGTGTAATAGTGGTTAAATGAGGTAGGAGAAAGCTCCAAGACAACAGTAAACATAGATCCCAAGCCACCATCCCTTCTGAAGCATCCTGCTACAGGGAACATACCAAACCCTCAAAAGAATGATGAGAGAAAAGGAAAAAGAAACATGCCAAGAGGGTTAAGGCAAGTGAAGACAAGGTGAAATCTACCATGTCTTAAGGAGAAGACATAGGACCAGGGCCACCAAGTAAGTAAACACTTCGTGATAGGTTTATCATGCCTAATGTTTATTTATAACATTGGTAATCAAATCTCTATACAAGTTCTCATGAAGACTAGATAGATATTAATCATCCTAATTTGGCAGTAGAGTGACACAGCAGAAGGTAGTGAACCCAAGTGCTACAAGTCCTAGTGATAAAATTGATTGCCTGATTAGAGGAGCAGTTTCAATTCCATTGTGTCATCGGCAGAGGTCTCTTCACAGATAGTATAAGCATTATGGATCCAAGAGCGGAAGAAATAGAAGATTTTTGGGGGGAAAAACCTCCTCAATGTGGAGGTTTGATCCAGAGGTCAATTTAGTGGATGGATTTTCCCAAAGCCTCTCAAGATCATTACACTATGGTAGTTTACTTTGAAATCTTTCTGTCACTTATAAGAAGGTAAAAATGGACTCAGTTGGAGCAAGATACCGTCCACAGAAGATGTCAGTTGAAAAAGCACAATTGGGGGGCAACTGGAAAATCACGCTGTGACACGTGGAAAAATGAATTCATGCAAAAGTGAAAATTTGGTTTTGTGACTCTGGTCTTCAACACTCATTTTCAGATGAGTGGGCCCCACTATTTATTGGTTGGGGGCCCTCATTCAGGGTTGACACACTCTTTTATTGGAGGGGTGTCGTTCCCACCAATTTTTGTGATGTTGTCACATGTCAATTAGAGGATTTTCTATGTGGTGGGTGCTCAGGCCACCACATGGCCTACCACCACTTTTCAAGTTTGCAACTGAGTAAGCAGCAAGTCAAGGCAAGCCAACTCAATTAATTAAGAAACCAAACCTCCACATCAATCCAAGTCACAAAGGCAAGCCAACAAACCCATGAGCGAGCCATCCCAAAATATAGATAGACAAAAGGGTTAATGTGGACCAAACCACAAATATAGTAGGGAGGGTGATGCTTATTAAATCCTCCCCACTATTTTTATCTCGCCTAATATGGGATATCTCCCACCAAACCAACTCAACAAATGTGGTGACATGGCATGACAAGGTAAACCACAATGGGTGAAGCAGACATGGGACTAACAATAAGGACGACGTGGCATGGCGGGGTCAACGTGAGTAGGATGCATGGAGGGGTCACTGTGATGTGGAGCGAGGATAGAGCATAGCGGCCAACCCACAGAAAAACCATATATCAGAAGGACATGTTAGGATTTGAACCCCACACTTGCCTCTCCCAAATTGTGGAGCCTAACCAACTCAACCAACTGATTTTGTTGGCATGAATATGCGGATAAGGAATATAGCCTATATTTTGGTCCCACCTAGCCCTATATAAAGGGATCCCCTTGCCATACACAAAAAAAAATTATTTCCTCCATTCAAAGACAAAGAAAAATGAGAGGTGTGGAAGATTGTGAGATGCCTTAGGAATATGAAGGAAAATTTTTTGGAAAAAATATTATTAGACCTATATTATTATTATAGGAAATGTATATTGAATACCTATTATTATAGTTTAATATGCATAGAGGATATTAAAATACATATATTATTATAGGCATGAATAAAAATTCCTATTATTATAGGCAATTGTAAAAAAATTGGGAGTTATTATTTTTGATTCGCTGACCCTATAAAGGCCAAATTGAAGCCTGATTATTCTCATGTGTTATCCCAGAGACACAATTATGAAGGTGAGGGATGTAAATCAGTACTGGAGAAGCACACACTCATACAGAAGCTCTAATTCTTAGTATGTTTGGTGTATCACCAATTTAGTTGCTTGGAGGCCACAGAAGAGAGTCGTAATCATTATTGAGCTTGTTGACGAGGTTGGGTATGATATTAGCTCTACGTAGAAGTTATTTACCCATGCAACAGAGTGGAATATGATCCTCTTTGTTAGCAAAAACTATCTAAATTAGCACCGTGTAGAGGTTTTTTTTCCATACAGTAGAGTGGAGGTCATTAGGAGGTGTCAAACCAAGGATTTATGTCAGAGCACTGAGATTCCAAGACCATTCTAGGTCTATTGGACTGATTAGCATACCAGGGTTCAGTTGAACATTCATTATAGCCTCGTAAATTTTATTTTTACCGTATGATCAGATTTTTATAATGGATTGGTTTAGATATTTTGTGAACTCGGAAACATAGGCATTCTATCAAACTCTGTTATCAACACTTTGTAGTGTGGTTCTTATTCTTACATTGTATTTTTAAAAAGTTGATTTATTTTGGGGTGAATTTGGTAAAATAATAAATTTCCTATAAGGTTCCGTGATCGAGAAAAAAAATTGGCTAGTTTATGGATCAACATGTCACAAGGATCCTATACATGATGTTTCTAATTATAAAGCCCTATCGATGACATATAAAGAAACTTGAGGTGGAATTCAAGTGATACCAATAAAATGTGGCCTCACAACCCTATTCTGCAACACCACTCTTCTACTCTCATCATGGTTTTTTGTTCTCATACGAATGATAATTTTCAATTTTTTTTCTGTAAGTGTCGATCCCAAGAGCTTTCTCCTTGTGTGCATAGACATTGAGCATAATCCCCTCCATCACATCATTATATGCCCTCATCTAGTTCTCATCACACCCCCTTGTTCCTCCCTTGATGATATCTGACATGACGTTTTGGCATGAATCTTTGACAGGATTGACAGATTCTCTCTTTTCTACATGATCAAAAGTCCATTGCAGTGTCAACATCATCCAACATAACCTCGAGGACCTCATGATTCATACTCGCCAACAAATCCTATATGACATAGCTGACATCATTAATGATGCATGCCAATCATTCGCATGTCGTCATTGAGACACTTTATCTTACTTGATCCATTCCTCTTATCTTCTGCTTGTGTTTCTGCTTCTCGCTTGGGTTTATATGGCCATTGCTTCCTATGTGGGATACTTTGGTCATTCCTATTATCTCCCACTTGGGTTTATATGGCTATGGCTTCTTACTTTGGATACTATGGTCATCACATTCCTCTCATCTTCTGCTTGGGCTGGCCCTATCCTTGGTCTTGTCCCATTCCACTTTATCCACAATACCTACACTATCAACTTTAAACCTTTTATCATTTCATTTCTCTTAAATCATAAATGTTTATACATTTGTGAATACATAAGAAAATGGAATCATAAAAGTAAACATACAACATACATCAACATTATTACACCGGCTATCGCCAAAACAATGCTATCTCATATATATATATATATCAAAATCAATTGTTTTATACATCTTTAATACATCCATATCTCGCAAAATGATACAGTCAACCATCCCTCAGGCACCCCCTCCCTTTGATGGAGGTTGGCCGATGCTTTGAGCTGATGATGCTTGACTAATCGTACGTAGGGACCGTGCCAAGGATGTTTCTCTAGATTGAGCTCTTGAAGCCTCTCCCTTTGTTCTAGCCACACGAACCTCCAATGCCGCAATGCAGGTCGCATCTGCTGCTTGGCATGTTGCCTCCCCTTGTGCATTAGATATACTCGTTGCCTGCTCTTCTGTCAGTGCTATCTGTGCCTGTAGAAGGCCTTGCACCAAGGATGTCATATCTCCTGCACTCACTATTGATATAACGTCTCTATGCCTCTGAAGCTTGTGCGCTGCCTATCCCACGAGCCTACAAGCACTCACTGAATCTCCGACTGTCGTTGACATTGGATCTGCCATCATTGTCATATCTATCAGGTCGATGAAACCATCCAAAATCTCACGATGTGTATCCTTAATCATCCCATGCCAATCATTTGTGGCCCACCTTGCAAAATAAACAACCCACACATCCTGTTAGATACGTACTCAACATTTATTCCAAAATCACAATCTACATTATCAAACAATTTAACTTTTATGCTCATTAGGCTCATCGAGCTGCTCTCCTATGAGAACTTCGTCTGTGCGGCCTCCCAAACTTGCCCCCGCCTCCTCATCCCTCGGATGGTGGGATCGTACCAATTGTGCCCACCTATCTCAAGGCACTGATATCCTTGGCGCCGTCCTCAGTGCCTTTTCTCTTTTCCCTTGCTGCCCCATCATATATGTTGCTATCTGGGTCCCAAGTCTGGCAAATATCCCCCTCCTGTCCCCCGTAATCACCACTCACGATGCCATCCTCGAGGCTTCTCCACTTGCTCCTCTCTGACAACATTGTCTCTCGGGGTTGCCCTCTACCTCTACTATCTGAGGTCCCTCTAAACCTCCTGCTCCCCTCGACCACTGTCGCCTATCACCTGGTTGTGGGGCATGCCTCACTTGGCATGGTTGAAATGGTGGTACACTACCACTGGTCTTGTTCTCCCCCCTCTTTCTCGCATGTCTTGGTCGATACTCCGGGAGAGGTAGGGTCACCACACGAGTTGGACACTAAAACTGCAAAGATACTTTGTCTATTGGGTGTGTCTCCACCCACCATACATAATGACTGGTAATCTCTAATGTACCCTCTACAACCACTGTAGTCGACCAACTATGCTACTAGTCCACTCTCCCTTTATAGGGCTCCCATATCACCTTGCTTCTCTTTGACTTGTGACAATCTCCTGAAACCAACCACTGACCTCATTGTTTGGCCTTTGTCCATTGTAGAATCCTTGAGGCATCTCCTGTTACTTATAACAATGTCCTCATAGGCCTATACATCGGAAACCACTCATATATTTAGGCCGTCAATAGTATGACATGCCCTACTACCCTCTATTGCCTCACTCGAATCCTGTACAAATCATGCACCAACTACACCCATGTGGCAGGGCCCCAACTAAACTATATCTCTGCCTCCAATGCATCCCTCAATGCCATTCTACAACATAAGATAGTGATACAATAATAGCCTCCTGGATATTAATAATCTGTATAGTAAATACGACATCTAATCGGACCATCAGTGTCCTAGGTGATAATTATCACTGCCTGTGGCCCACCGTGCTAGTGCCCTCCTCTCGACAATATCCATCGGTACATCACACACCATGTAGACTCCCTGAGTCGGTAGCCCCATAATAGCATGAACATCCTGTAGTGTCATTACAATCTTTATAGTCTGTCCCCCGACCCTCCACTTGAAGGTGTTGGACCTAAACTCCCAATGGCTCAAGAAAATCTGAATCAAATCCACTTTTAGTGGGACCCACACCATCTGTATAATGCCTTCGAATCCAAGGCCCTGTAGTTGTGCAATGTCCTAAGCGGATAATCCTCTCAAAAACTTTATAACCATGCCACATCCACTGATCTCCATAGTCAATCCTTTTTGGCACCTACAAAATATCACACAAGTACCCATCAAATCACAATCCCAATCCATCATCAAAATCAACAAAATGCATCCAAAAACATCACAATTTCCAACTTTCATACTATATTAGTTCTGTTGGCTTAATGCCGTTGGCCCCTGAGCAATTTTCACAACTTTCCTACACCTTTAGCCCTATTGGCAAGACGCCATTGACCATGGTAGAAAACCTTTTTCAGTTAGACGCCATCGACCTTGCTGCAATTGGTCATCCTAGCATGGCTGATCCCATCCATTTCAGGGTCCCGCGATTTTTTTGGCATTAGTTACCAAAAACTAACCTAATGATCTTAAAATTCAAAATGCTCCCAGACTCACCTAGACCTTGACCCGATCTACATTTCGACTATTTTTGAGGCAAATTTCACTAGTTAAATTTGCCCTGACAGACAATTTTCCCTTTTCTCCTTTCTACGTATTCCAAATTTAAAAACAACACCTACCATGGGATTCACACCACCGTGTGCCTCCTCTCGGCCACCTCGTCCACCGCTTTGTACTCTCGCCATTGTCATTGAAATTGCTCGATTTGGATTATCTCAGAGCTTCGTTCTCTTAATCTCAAATTAGCAAAGTGACAAATTAATTCCTCCCTTTACTCTTTATAGCTATTCTTATAATTGATTTTTGTTGTGATTACCTCCAAACTTCAAACCTTCATATCTTTCACACTATAAACCTTAACCACATTCCGTAAATTGCGTCACGCTTATGGCGAAGAGCTGCTCATTTCGACATATTACACTTCTCTCTACCACCTTTTTAGCAAAATTCCACAATTTCCCATCATTTTCAACAATTGAGATATCATCTCGTCCTATGACCCTTCTAGCTAGGTGATTTATGTCTTATTTTAATAATTATTTTGTAGTGTTAGTTTTAAATATTTACTTATTCTTGATTCCTAGAAGAGCTATTTTCCCAACCATAGGCAAGCCAAGTGACACCAACAAGTAAGTATGAGGAATGTATATTTTATTTAGCATTCTTTATAACACCTTTTTTACAATACTTTCACTTCAGCTTTCCTTCTAGGATTTGCTTTCGATTTCATATTACATAAAAAAAAATTGAAGACCATAGCATGTTTCACTAACGTGACATGTGACAATATTTGGTTGGGGCATATGTATGCACCATATTTTTGACATTTTCTAACCATTTATGTTATGCAAGGCCTGCTAATGCATTCTTCTCCTAAGAGGGTACCTTAAAGGGCTATCAAGATTGGGATGTGAACAGACTTGGTCATGTGGGATAGACCATAACATTTGAGAGATGTTGTTATTATCCTTAGTTGCCTTATACTTGCATTGTTTCTTCCCTTTGTTCACACATTGTACCCATTATGTCCACTTGTCCCATTATGTCTACCTAGTTCTTCATATTAAACACTATTATCCTTACTTTTGACCACTCTACACCTTCGTTACTCACTCTCATTTATCTCTTGGCCTCCATTCCTCATGTTTTACACCTTATGACCTTAGGGTTTCCCATAAGGTCGACGTCATTACCCATGGGAGATGGAATTTGTTTTAGTATTTCCATAGTTGATGGCATCCCTAATGGGTGATGGCATCCGGTATATATACTTGACCAAACCACCACACCAACCACTTATCAACATTTGTAAAACTAAAATAATTGTTTTTTCTTGTACTATTTCACACTTATAGGTTGACTTTCGAGTCTTAGATTTTACCTCTTTTACATATGGGTCACCATAGTGAGTTACGACTGGATATCTTCTTGTTAATATTTTCCCTTACCCACCCATAGTGATTCTTTCTTAGTGTTGGTGTCTCTTGGGAGGATTATGCATTAGCAATCACACACATGCTACAAGTAAGTATTTATAACCCTCTTTAGTCTCTTATTTTATATGTGCTTGTTGGTTTTGGTCATTCATTGTTATAGATAAGAATAGATGTATGTTTTATTTACTCTATTACTTTGTCTTATTATTATTACGACCCTTGGCTTTATCCACCCCTTGGTTATCTCCGCTTATTTTATAATCCTCGTAGGATACATATCTTTATCTTTATTGATGGCATTCTTGGGTCCCCATATTTGAGTGGAATGAGTTTTCCTGAAAAAATATTGGCTAGTTTACGATCTACTTAAACGGTTTAGGGGTAATATTTCTTCCTTATTAGAGTCTTAATGCATAGATATTTAACTGATCTTTTAATTTCACATGTATTCCTAATTGCTTGTAAGAGTGGTATTTAAATGTTTAAGCATTGAGTTCCTTCATGAGATCATGTAAGTTAAATACAATGTTTTTTGGGATATTTTCTTCTCTTTTAATATTTTGATATATGGAACTCATCGAGGATCAACAAGGGTATTTTCTTTGTGATTTATCATTTTGCATCTACTTTTTGGGGTAGCCTACTCCTATATTTGTTATACATTTCCATAAAATTGGAGAGAGAGGGTTCAAGTAGAGTTTTTCCTAAACAAAGATTTTGCATTTTATGATTTTACAATGTAGATAAAGAGGCTACATTTTATGATTCTATAGTGTAGACAGCATTGCCATGTCTAGCATTTTTAGGATTTTCAACATGATGGGTAGGTACTGGCAACTATTGTACCTACTCTTATTGAGCTTTTTACTTGGTATGGAAGGACCTAGTAGTAATTCCTACTACTAATTTTTCAATATTATTTGGCCTTGGAATTGTTAGTTATAATTTTGTTGAGGCATCCACTACTATTGAAATTGGTGAGGTACCCATGAGTGTTGATATTAGTTAGTCTATTATGGGGGTAGGCCCATGGTTAAGTGTTACATTCTTCTAAAACATATGGTCCCCATTGGTTTAGATGTTGTTTAACATGTCATTTTGTAGTCCTTTGGTTACAATGCCAAGTATTTCATGAAAATTTTCCTCCTTATCTTTGTACTATGAAGTTAAGATCTTGTTCATATTAAGTGCTTCTCTTAATTTGATTGCTAATTACTGGGATGAGATCACAATGAATAGTGGAGTGATTTTTATCATAAATGAGGTAAACATCTATTTTTTCAAGAGGATAGTCATGGGGACCACATTTGTATTTATACTTGGTATGATATATAGTTAAGGAAATAGAATTTTCTTTAGCTTGAATCATATATAAATGTGGAATTTATCTGCACCAAAATGTTTTTTTTCCATATTGGCCTTATTTCTCAATGAGTTGACTCACCTCACTCTTCCCTTTCCCTATTTTGGTTTTTCTAATTCCACCTCTAGTCTGGGAATAGTTCCTACAGGAATTAGTTATATCAGTAAGACTAAGTTAATTTATATACCCTTTTTCCATGAGGTTGAAGGCTTCTCGAGACTCGTTGTCCCAATTTTTTTAGGAAGAATGTTTTACATAGTTATTTAATTAGCTCATTTCAACATATTTGGTGAAAAAAAGGAAAATGTCAAGATAATATTCCATACTTTCATCTTGTAGTTGTTTCATCCTAAGAAGTTCTTATTTACAATCTCTCACCCTATAATAGTTATGGTATTTTTCCAAAAAAAAAATCTCCATTTCAACCCATGTGTGGAAGGAATTAGATCACATACCTATAAACTAGCACATGGTAAAATGTTTCATTGTATAGAAGAAGAGTTTTATTTTTTGGTTATCTTATACATAATCATAATTCTAACATAACAACTTAAATTCAAACAAAAAGTTATCAGGTTCTTCAGAATTTATCCCTCAAAAGGTAGGTAACATTGATGCGGATGTGTTCCTCATAAGATCCCCTTAATCAAGACATAGGGTTATAGGATAAGTAAAGGTTCTTCTAACACCATTCCTAGAATTATCACTATTGTTATCCACCATATCCCTAATGTCATACATGTCTATATTTTCAATGAATTTCAAAGGTTTAACACTAGAATTTGTTTGACTCTTAGTCTCAATACTTTGTTCTATTTGAAGTGCTATATTATCCTAAGAGAACGTTTACAAGCATTGTGATGGTTATTCCTTGATTTCTTGTTGGTTTCCCTCATTTTAATGCCTATATTATATTATTGGGGGGTTATTTTATAAACATTTCTCTAAAAACTCTATTTATATTCACACATTTAAGCTAATCCTAAAGAACTTGTCAAACTAATACCTTTCTCAAACTAAAGTGTTATGAAATAATATTGATCCACTTACTTCAATGGATTGAAAATTTATACATTGTCATTATAGACAATTTTTTATATTTTTAGTAAATTAAAAAGGTTTAATTCTAAATAGGAACTTATTGGAAATATCAAAAAAAAAAATATAAAACCAAATGACTACTCCCATAATGATACCTAAATATCCCTAGTAATGCCACCAAAAATTGATGGTATGTCATCAATGCCTCACTTTATTTATATCATGTGTCAAACCATAGTAGTATCCATAGTTATTTGTAAAATTAAGAAGAGTGTTGTTTCATGTAATAGTTCTGTTATGAAATTGAAATTAACTTGAAAATGGATAATCTACTACTAAAATATCTACTTTTACTTACTGGAAAGAAACAAAAATTGTAATTAAGTAAACACAACACTATAAAATAATATAAACTTAAATAACAAAACACGATGGTAACAACTATAGTCAGTTAATTGATTCAACAAAAAACAAAATGTTATAACAGAATAAACAATCTACTCTAGAAAATACCAATAAAATGTCCTCCTTCCCTAGGTGCATGGGTCCTTGCTCCTCCCTTAATTTGGGGTTAGAAAAAAATCACATATACACTGATAGAGTACTTAGGAACTTGTTAAATTGGATTGATCTATTCAAAATATTAACTTGATAAAAATCCTCCCCCTCTTTTACACTAGATTGTTTATAATTACTTATAAATTACTTCTTCCTAGTCTACTTATTCAATCTACCAAGAATGTGGATCTATTATTGGGGAGACATTTATTCTATAACTGAAAAACTCTAATTGTCTTATCTCACTCATAAAGAGATTATTATGGGATTTATTATAAGAAAATATTCTTATTCTAACTCTACTTACTTGCATCAATAATGAGGAACAACACAAGGTGGTATTCATATTCTAAATCTACTTACTCGCCCTAATTATGAGAGACAACACATGGAGGAAATTCCTATACCAACTCTACTTACTCACCCCAATTATGAGGGACAATAAATGGGTGAGTTTATTTATTCAAACTTCCTAAAAATATGCCACCACAACTCATCCGAGTTATAAGAGACATAATTATGGGAGATCTCCATGTTTACTTGGATTGATTCAAGTTGTCCATTTTTCCTACTTGATTCTTGTAATTTCCTTCCTTATTAAATCCTCCAGTGTTCAATCTCAAAGATATCCATGCCAAATGTTCAATATTGGAGTTAAGTTGTAATGATCGTTTAATATTCCTTCACCTTTATTATTCCATGTGGTTAGTCACTTATATTGTTTTGGCTTAATAGATGATATATTTTGGTCTCTAGATCTCCTCCAAATTGTCGTGCCCATTTTGAATTTGTTTCCTACCTTCATACTTATTCAAGAGCCATATGGAGATGTTCCCTATCATATCACTTATTCCATAGCCATTTGGAGATACTCCATTTCATTCTACTTATTCCAGAGTCATTTTGAAATATTAGGGATTTATTTATAATATTCTAAAGTAAACTTCCCATACAAATTTATGGCCTAAAATACTTCAACACGACTCCAAAATTCTCTCATATAATAAATTCTTGAGCTAGAATAGTCTAGAATTGATCAAACATGTATTTTAAATTATCTAAATTTGGCTTTATTGATTTGATTATTTCCTTAATAATTTATATGAAGTCCTTAAATGACTGGTTTAACCCATTTTGCAACACTTTGACACATATTTATCAGGAAATTTTAGATTCTAGAGAGTAGTTTGTATCATATTAGACATCTATTATATAATATACCTTGAACAAGTTAAAACACTCTCAACCCACATTCAAATCCACTTAAAAACTTATTAATTAGGAAGAAAGGGATGTTTTTATTTGTCTTTAGATGAGGCAATTTATAATCTCATTAATCAGAAGGGCACATATATATAGATGTTTGGTATATCAGCCTAATAGTTTATAGAAAGGAAACCCTTTTTAGAGTGATAAGGAAACAATCCATCTTTCATATTTTAGTTTAGTTTTTTCACAATGGAAACTGGTACAAAAATATATTGGATTCATAGCTCCTAACAAGAGACAATTGTCACATGGAAGACCAAATTGAACACCTCTTTGGAGTTTTAACACTTGCTCTTTGTTGTTAATGGCACTTTTTACTAACATACGAATGATGTTGATGTATACCTAAAGTGGGACAAGGAAATTTAGAGATCCATCTCATCATGAAGTTTGGAGTCACTCGTGAGTTATAACCTCACATAAGGGATGTCAACGTTGTCAAATAAATGTGGGAAACATCAACACATATTTTGAGGCAAAGAATTAGAATACCATTCTCCACTTGTAGATTTCAAATTAAAATCCTCTGAATCCGTAGAATAATTTTTTTGCATAATTGTAACATTAAGGTCCTCCTTGTTAGCTCTTAGAGAAGAAGTTATAAATGACTCTCTCATACCAATTTTTTTGAGAGGTATGTCACCCTCATTCAGTATATTTGTGATGATATGCAATGTCACGGAATAAAACCCAACAATTCAAAATTTGGTTAACCTATTCTACCAAGAGGATTCCATGTAACATAAAGTAAATAATGAAGATGTCATGTACTTTTTTCTAAATACAGAGGAAAGAAAAAGGAAAACTTCAATAAGAATCAAGGTTCCAACCAAATCCATAATGCTCAAGCATCTAGAATCAAATAAAAATGTGCAATTTACAATAAGGGTCGTGAAACAAAGAATTTTTGGTATAATGGGTTAGAAAACAAGTCAAAAGATTCAAACCCCAATCAAAGATATTAGTCAAAAAACAACAACAAGCATTTTTATAACCAAAAATCCCCATAACAAAATAAGAATTAGAAGAAGCACCAACAACATCATGTCAATGTCACTGATGAAGATGAAAATTCTATTGGGGATAACTTGTTATGGAAGAAACCTCAACACAAAGGTATATCTGGTATGTATGCTTAGGCATAACTAGGAACATGATAAGACACAAGGATTGGTTTTCCATAAACTTTGAGTTAAGTTTGATTTTATACATTACAAGAAAGTGTGCCTTATTTTGGATAAAAATTCCCAAGTTATTTCATGGACCACTAGAACAAACAAAATGTTTCAATTAAATTTTGAGTTGTGTAATAATCAGGCACTAATATCTAGTGACACTAATTCTACACAACTATAGCACTGAAAATACAAGCATGTCAATTTTTATCACATAGTAAGTCTCAACTAAAATCAAATGGTTCAAGACTTTCCATAGATAAATAAATAGACTAATATATGAGCTAGTTTTTCAACATGGAAACAAAGTTGAGCACTAATTCCAAAGAATTTATATAGAGATAAAGGCAAGTTGGACCTGGTCCATACCAATATTTGTAGTAAGATGACAAATAAATATTTATGGTATATATATTTTTATCTCTTTGTTGACAACTACTCAAGAAAAATGTGGATCTAGTTGTTGAAGACAAAGGATCGAATGTCACAAGATTTCAAATGTTTCAACATTCTTGTTGAAAGAAAAACTAGGTCATATAAAGGTCCTTCACTCAGATTGAAGGGGGGGAATTTTATAGTAATGCATTCACAATATACTTGAAGGAACAAGGAATTCATCATCAATTGAGTGTACAAAATTATGGTGATGCAAAAAGGAAAAATCACATAATCATGGAAATGGGTGCGGTATATGATAGAGGATACAAGCTTAGATAATTGTTACTGGGTAGAAATAATAAACATAGTAGTAAAAATACTCATTAGGTCACCAAAAATTCCTCTTTTTGACACGACTCCATACAAAGCATGGTTGTGGAAGAAACCATCAATAACTTATCTTTGATTTTTAGGAGGCAAGGCCTATATAAGGAAAAAGTTGGACATGAAGTCTATGTTATTCATCTTTGTTGTATATAGTGAAGCTTTAATGGGGTACATGTTGTAGTCACAAAATCACACACTTCCTATCTACATCACGCTTCTAAGTATGTCATTATACACATGATTCCTAAAAACAAAAATTATACATTAACAACACTTGTTTTGCTTTTACATTGTTTTATCCCTCTTGATACTCTTGACATTTGCTTTTCTCGAATGGTCACTTTACTTTTGGACATTGAACAACAAATGAACTAACTCTGCATTTTCCATTATATCCTTTGAACATCCTAGACAGTACCTCCCATTAGGTATAGGAGCGCCCAGGCACTACTATCCCCTTTGGGCACTTATGTCCTTTTCCCTCTCTTTTTAAAATTTGGATTGCCACATCATTCGATATCTTTTTCTAAAGTATCTTTTATCACTTTGGGTCGGCCTTTTTGGTTGTTAATGATGAAATTCAAACAAGGGAATCATATATATGCATGACTTACTATTGTTAGGGGCAGGAGGGGAAATTGGTTATCACCTTCTATCTACCATCTACAAGAGCAACACTCAAGGACTAAATTTTAGGCTACATTATTCACTACATGAGGGGGGGCTATTCTAAATCCCATTTCACACATTCATCATGGGGGGAAAAGTAGTTCTAGCCTGCTATCTTGGTGCTACTTAAACAAGGGAAACCTAGCTTAAAGGGACAAAAATCAATCACATAGACACAACTAGAACTACATAGAGTCATAGTCATTTTTGCACCCACCAAAGAACAAGGGAATCCCATACGCGTCGACCTATCACCCAGCGGGTGCTGGGCGCTCACCCGAGGCATGTGAGGGTGTCAAGTCTCTCTTTTATGTGAGTTGAGTGGGAAAACATCATCTATGATCCAAATTTAAAGGAAGTGAGTGGCAATGAGACATGCAAGCATCATAGAGCTTAGAACGGCTTCTAGATCAATGCAGTCATTCCAGACAGAAAATTACTTAACAGATTAAGAACTAAAACAAAATAGAAAGGAAATGCACAAGGATTCAGACTCATTCCATAAACATGCATAAAAAAGAACCATGAAGATATGTAAATGCATCAGAATCATTACTGATCATATACATATAAACTGGTAACCTCATTACATTCATTAGATTCATTACAGAGCATTACAGAAAGGAAAACCGAAGTCATGCATCATAACAGGATCCATATCATTTAGCTCTCAAAATAAATTATATAACCCAAGCCCTTGATACATCCTTTTCCTATATCTTATCTACCCAACCCAAACAGAGTTCCTTGCGGCATTTTTGCAGAGCTCCGTTCTCTCTTGATCTCTCTAACCATCATCTCTTTTCAGATCATCTCATTTTCTTTTGTGGTCACTTGTATATATAGGCATCCCGAAGTGCCAAATCATCCTTTTGTGGCCTCAGATCCATTACCAAGTGTCTGAATGTGGTCTTCCATGGGAGTATGCTCCTCCAGGCCTAAGCTTTCCACTTTTTTCCGTGATCGTCTTCTAGAAGCTTCCAACACAGGGTGTATTCCTTCCTAGGCCAACCTGTCACCAGGATGCCACCTTATCCACTCCGCATGCATAGTCGGATTATGCTTTTCACGTGTCCTTCCTGATACACCAAATACAGCTAAGTCCCGAGACCTTGTCCTGCGGGCGCCTAACACAGCCCTTATCAAACCCTTCCTTGCACGCCTTCTTCTTGCGTGCCCATCCTTCAACCTAGGCCTTGCACGCACATGCACCTTGGTGAACTTAGTCAATATTTTAGGGGCCCAACATCTTCACCCACTAAAGAACAAGGGAATCCCATGCATGCCAGCCTATCACCCAGCGGGTGATGGGTGCTAACCTGAGGCACGCAAGGGCGCCGATTCTCTCTTTTATGTGAGTTGAGTGGGAAAACATCATCTATGATCCAAACTTAAAGGAAGTAAGTGGAAATGAGACATACAAGCATCATAGAGCTCAGAACAGCTTCTAGATCAATGCAATCATTCCAGAAAAAAATTTACTTAACAGATTAAGAACTGAATCAAAACAGAAAGGAAACGCGCAAGGGTTCAAACTCATTCCATAAACATGCATAAAACATAACCATGAAGATATGTAAATGCACCAGAATCATTATTGATCATATTCATATAAACTGGTAACCTCATTACATTCATTAGATTCATTACAGAGCATTACGTAGAAAGGCAGACCAAAGTCATGCATCATAATAAAATCCATATCATTTAGCTCTCAAAAGAAATTTTATAACCCAAGCCCTTGATACATCCTTTTCCTATATCTTATCTACCCAACCCAAATAGAGTTCCTTGCGGCATTTTTGTAGAGCTCCGCTCTCTCTTGATCTCTCTATTGTATCATCTCTTTTATGATCATTTCCTTTTCTTCTTTGCACACTTTTATATATAGGCATCCCGAAGTGCCAACTCATCCTTCTATTGCCTCAGATCAATTGCCTAAGTGTCTGAATGTGGTCCTCCATGGGAGTATGCTCCTCCAGGCCTAAGCTTTCCACTTTTTGCCATGATGGTCTTCTAGAAGCTTCCGGCGCTGGGCATATTCCTTCCTAGGCCAACCTGTCGTTAGGCTGGCACCTTATCCACTTCGCATGCGTAATCGGGTTATGCATTTCACATGTCCTGCCCGATACACCAAATACGGCTCAGTCTTGAGACCTTATCTTCTGTGGGTGCACAACATGGCCCTTCTCAAACCCTTCCTTGCACGCCTTCTTCTTGTGTGCCCATCCTTCAACCTAGGCCTTGCATGCCCAAGCGCCTTTAGTGCACTTAGTCAATATTTTAGGGTCCGAACATCACCCCACACTACATCTATTCTCCACCCATGGGAACACTTCTCTAATGAATAAAGAACCACAATAGACTTAACATTTTGGGAAAAGTATAAGGGGATGAAGAATTTGGGAAAGAAGAAATAATGGGGACGTGATGGAATTATTGCAACAAGCTAGGAAAATATTTTTACAAGTTGACCTCTAACTTGTTCCAGGCATCGACTTTATTTTACGCTCTTTAGCAGAGGTTGCCAACTAGGGTGCTTACCTCCCAAAAACTCAATTCATCTCCTTGAGTGTTCATAGTGTCAACAATTTTTTCCAACTCCTTGCCCACGTCCTCAAGCGCATCCATCCTTCTAGTAATCTATGGGTATAGCTCCTTTAGCCGGTTCTTGATTGTACCCCTTAGGGCCTCAATAGCTTCTGACGTCTTTTCAACCTCAGCTAGGATTCTATCCCATTCTGCTTTGTTCCCTTTGTTCTTTTCTTGGAACTCTTTAAGCTCTGCTTCATAGTTGGTGACCATAATACCCACCACTTTATCTATGTCTGCGCAGTTTTCGTATGCGGCCTCAACGGTATGGGCAGCAATCTTTACATCAGTAAGGACTTTGCTATATTCAGCCATGATTGCTACTACCTTCAATTTATCCTCCTTCTCTAGGCATACTGCTACTTCTTCTACAGATTCTAAAGCTAGAGGTTGTCTCTCCATGGTGAGGATGTGCTTTAACTCTTCAAGGCACTCAAGGGAATATCCATACTTTTGCACGGGTGGTGTCAGGTCTGAATGCTTCAAAATAATGGCATCTATGATGGATTCTACTTTTTTATGTACTCTGCGCACCCTCTCCTTTTCTTCCCTAAGTTCACGCTTAAGCTGCATGTTAATTAACTCCTCCTGCTTCAAATCCTTAGCCTTCTCTTCTAGCTCTTCCTCCTTATTTTCTAGTTCTACCTCCTTCTTTTCTAGTTCTACGTCTAGAAATCTTATCCTGTCATTCTGTCCAAAGATTCTAGCTTCAACCTCAACTGAGACCTTGTTGAGCGTGTTGCATAACTACTCATCTTAAAGTTGTTGAGCATTTACCAAGGGGTTATCTCCTTTTGACTCAGGCATTTTCATTAGTGCCCCTTGGCTTACCTCAAACACTGGCTCATTGATGTAGGACTCAATTTCCCAAGAGATAATCTTCCTCATCCGAGGATATGCACCTTCTTCATCAAATGACTTCATTGCCATGAGTTGATTTATTGGGACTATGCTTTGGAAGCACGCACGCAACACCTTGTTGGGATCATCAATGTAGCTCATTCCTTGCCTCTAGATCTCCATGTGCTTTCCCCTTGTGCGCGTGCCCTTAGGAATAGTTACCAAAAGATTGGGGCCTCCTGCGCTACCGTGATCTTTCCCTATGCTTTATTCCTTGTCTTCTTCTATCACTATATTAGCGTTGCACTCCAATTCTTATTCTACCAAGGCCTCAATGATTTTCATTGCTTCTCTTTTGTTGCCTCGTTTATTTGCTTCTTCGTGAGCCTTGGATTTTTTCTGATCCTACACGCCAACCTCTTCACTTCTTCCCATCTCCTGGGTGCCTTCCCCGTCCTGGCTACCCTTGCGCTGCACGAAAAGGAACTCATGTTCTTCTTCTCCACCCTCTTCTTCTGAACCGTGCATGCTAAAAACAAGTAGTCTTTGGTCTCCTTCAGGATCAGTTTCTTCATCATCATCCCTCTCTCCTATGTAATTCTCCAAGCTCTCTATTTCCTCTAAATCAACTTCCTCCATCACCTTTTGTTTCTTCCTAACTGGGGATTCTAGTATAGGAGATTCTGGTTTCTCTTCCTTCTTCAGTGATTTCTCCTCTACGATAAGCTTTTCATGTTCTGGCACCTTCTCTTTCACTGGGGACCTCTTCCTACGTGCGTAAGTACTTGTCCTAGTGCTTATTCCTAGGGTGCCTATTGCCTGTGTATCTTGGGCACTTGGTGCCTTTTTCTTTATCTCCTTTATTTCCTTCTTCTTGGGTGCGGTCTTCTTCATACTTGTTAGGTCCTCAAGTATAGCTATCTCATTTTCAAGGTAAGATCCCTTCTCAAACTTGGGTATTATCTGAAGGTATACACGCGTTGTGGCCTTCTCTATAATAGTCATAGTTAGAGGTTTCACCATTTGGACTTCATCCAACACATACTTCTCCACATACCCACACTTGTTGGGGTAGACCAACGTCCTGCACATCTCCCTGTGGTCCCGATCCAAACTTCCAAGGTCAAACTTTAAATTTTTGGACTCCTTGAACCTGTTAACTCCTACTTGCAAGTATTGAGCTGTGAAGCCAAATGGGAGCTTACACCATGGGCTCATGGTTTCATCAGTCATCTTGAACCTACCAATACAAAAGTTTTGGTATACAGCGAACTCAGCTTCTCCTACTATAGGCACAGGTAGTTGTTCCGGTACTCTACATTCTGCCCCAAATGTATTCCTTAAGCACGTATACCATTTTTCAAGATGTGCTTTGTGAACGGGCGTCATGCTATCACAAGTGTATTTCTCAAATATTTTTACAGGCGAGGGGTCTTCCTCTGGGTACTCCCAAACGAACTCGTCTACTGCATCTATTACTCTGATCTCTGAGAACACAATGGTTAAGATGACATTACCAAAGAGAATCTTGTCTCCTTCCTGTGCGTTGGTGATAATTTCATCTAAAATGTATGAAGAAAAATTGTAGATGGTGCCCTCATATATTCTTCTACAAACATTCAACCAGGACTTGTTTACCTGCATCCATCTTTCTTGGTCATTGAGTTTTGTTACCAGGCATGGCCATTCCCATCACTAAGTCTTGGATATCCCCGATATCAAAGTACCTTGACCCCTTCTTGTATGCATATGCAGCCATTGTGTCCTTAATTGCTTCCTTGTCACACAGTCTACCCCATATATCCATCACACATGTCATCCTCTATACTATCTCCTTCATAGATAAGGCATGTGAATCTTGAAATTAGCTGAGGGGTTATGTGCATTTTGCACCCCGCGAAGTGAAAGTGGTCTTCATGTACATGCAACATCAGCCACTGATAGAGGTGCTTTGGCTTTCCGAAGTAGGGCATCTCATAGAGTTACAATAAACCCGCCTTCTCCAACTTCACTTTGACTTTTTCGTTATAAATTGGTAACACCTCTGGTGTCCTCTTATTTGTGAGGCTCACTAACTCTAGCTCCATTTCCTTTTCAATCGCGTTTGTGCGATGATTGTAGTCACTTATTGTCATTTTCCTTAAGTGGGAATCCCATTCCATCCGAGAAAAACCCCATCTGGGTACTGCATTTCTGCATACCATTCCTCATTGGTACCTACGTTGGTTTCTTGTTGTTTGTTCTTGCCCTTGCCCTTCTCCTTTTTAGGTGTTACTATTGGTTTCTTGGGTGCCATTGTGTAGGTTATCACTTCAACTTCTCTTCCTAGCTCCGCTCTTCTATCCTTTCCAAGTTTAGATCTCGAACTTGTGAAGAAACTCCTTTCCAACCCGTGCCCTAGCTGTCAAACCCTAACTGGAATATCTCCTTCACAAGACAGTGCTTCTCCACATCTCTCTCTACACCCGTGAACTATTTCCCTCCTAGTTTGCAGATCCAAACTAGTCACTTATGGTTAAATTTCTCCATTTTTTTCACACAAATCAACTCTAGAAACCCTAGTTTGCAAAATCTCTTCCTTCTTTGTAATCGAAAAGATGTGGTCATTTTACACTCACCAAAGAACAAGGGAATCCCATGTGTGTCGGCCTATCACCCAACGGGTGATGGGAGCTCACCCAAGGCAGTCGAGGGCACCAAGTCTCTCTTTTATGTGAGTTGAGTGGGAAAACATCATCTTTGATCCAAACTTAAAGGAAGTGAGTGGAAATGAGACATGCAAGCATCATAGAGCTCAAAACAGCTTCTAGATCAATGCAGTCATTCCAGATAGAAAATTACTAAGAAGATTAAGAACTAAAACAAAATAGAAAGGAAATGCGCAAGGATTCAGACTCATTCCATAAACATTCATAAAATAGAACCATGAAGATATGTAAATACACCAGAATCATTAGTGATCATATTCATATAAACTGGTAACCTCATTACATGCATTAGATTCCTTATGGAGCATTGCAGAAAGGAAGACCAAAGTCATGCATCATAACAGGATCCATATCATTTAGCTCTCAAAAGAAATTTTATAACCCAAGCCCTTGATACATCCTTTTCCTATATCTTATCTACCCAACCCAAATAGAGTTCCTTGTGGCATTTCTACAGAGCTCCACTCTCTCTTGATCTCTCTAACCATCATCTCTTTTCTGATCATCTCCTTTTCTTCTGCGGCCGCTTGTATATATAGGCATACCAAAGTGCCAACTCATCCTTCTGCAGCCTTAGATCCATTACCAAGTGTCTGAATGTGGTTCTCCATGGGAGCATGCTCCTCCAAGCCTGATCTCTCCACTTTTTTCCATGATGGTCTTCTAAAAGCTTCCAACGCAGGGCATATTCCTTCCTAGGCCAACATGTCTCCAGGCTGGCACCTTATCCACTTCGTATGCGCAGTAGGGTTATGCTTTTCACATGTCCTGCCCGATACACCAAATATGGCTAAGTCCTGAGACCTTGTCCTATGGGCACACAACACGGCCCTTATCAAACCCTTCCTTGCACACCTTCTTCTTACACACCCATCCTTCAACCTATGCCTTGCTCGCCCATGCGCCTTAGTGCACTTAGTCAATATTTTAGGGTCCCAACATCACCCCACACTACACCTATTCTCCGCCCATGGGAACACTTCTCTAATGAATAAAGAAACACTATAGACTTAACATTTTGGGAAAAGTATAAGGGGATGAAGAATTTGGGAAAGAAGAAAGAATGGGGATGTGATGGAATTATTGCATCAAGCTAGGAAAATATTTTTGCAAGTTGACCTCCAACTTGTTCCAGGCATCAACTTTATTTTGTGCTCTTTGGCAGAGGTCGTCGACTAGGGTGCTTACCTCCCCGAAACTCAATTCATCTCCTTGAGCGTTCATGGTGTCAACATTTTTTTCTAACTCCTTACCCACGTCCTCAAGCATGTCCATCCTTCTAGTAATCTGTGGGTATAGCTCCTTTAGTCAGCTCTTGATTGTACCCCGTAATGCCTCAATAGCTTCTGACTTATTTTCAACCTCGGCCAGGATTCTATCTCATTCTACTTTGTTCCCTTTGTTCTTTTCTTGGAACTCTTTAAGCTCTATTTCATAGTTGGTGACCAAAATACCCACCACTTTATCTCCATATGTGCAGTTGTCACATGCAGCGTTAGTGGTATGGGCAACAATCTTTACATCAGCAAAGACTTTGTTGTATTCAGCCATGATCGCTGCTACCTTCAATTTATCCTCCTTCTCCAAGTGCGTTGCTACTTCTTTTGCAGATTCTAAAGCTAGAGGTTGCCTCTCCATGGTGAGGATGTGCATTAAGTCTGTTAGCATAATTTAGCATAGGTATATTTATTGCATTGTCTTTTATTTAATAATGTGCAACATGTGCACTCTAGTCTAGTGACTTGCATTCAATATTGTTATGTTGGATAACATTCAATATTGGTATTAGTAGTAATTACATGTGTATGTGAGATGGGTCTTATCATCTCGTAGTTGGTTCCTGATAGGGTGTCATGTCTATCCATATGAGGTTGTCTAATATCTATAAATATTACAGCTCTTGCATTGTTATGTAATCTGATTTCATGATCAATAATATTTGTGAGGCTTCCGTCCCTCTTTGGTCACTGCAATCTTATACTATTCTATCATTCGGTATCAAAGCTATACCATTATTATCATTTGGTATCAGAGCAGGTTCTATCCAAGCAAGGTTGAAGAGGAGCACTATTGGAGAGGATCCATTAGAGAAGAAGATCTGCATCAAAGGAGAGCCAATGAAGCATCCCGCAACCTCCATTCCTTCTAAGCATCCCTCAACTAAAATTTGACCTATCCACTTATTTAGAAATTAATTTTTTATTATTATTATTCATTGTCATAGCCAATTCATCCAACATATTGGCAGAATATTTCAAATTTGGAGATCTTAAATAAAAAGATTTTGAAAAAAAAAAGATTTGTGAAAAAAAAAAGATCTTGAAAAAAAAAGGAGAAAGATCTTGAAAAAAATTGCAGATCTAAAAAAATAGTTAAAAAAAAGATCAGATCTAAAAAAAAAACAAATCAGATCTGAAAGTGGAGGTGTGAAGAATTTGGGAGCAAAGGTTGAAGCAGTCCCGTCAACAAAATTCCAGCAAATAGCTCTTAGAAAAAAGGACATAACTTTTTCACAAAATGTTGGATTGATGTGCCATTTTTTTCGTTGGAAATATAAGGTGGAGGTGCAAAACTTTTCAGTTTACATCATCTTTAGATTCTGCCTCTACATGTGACGAAAAGTTTGTACAAGTCAGATAATTTTTTTCTGAAAAAAATCATATCTAGCTGGTAAATTAGTAAGATATCAAAAATAAGATTCCGATTCTTTTAAAATTTTGTGGGTTTCAAGAAAAATATTGTATGATGCTACTGTCAAATTTTTAGAAAAACCCAGATCACGGTTTGTGAGAAAAGATGAAAACAATATTCAGATTGTTTGTTTGGATCTTGGGAACAAACAGGTCAGTGGTTCAATTCCCACTCTATCCATATTTTTTATTAAATTATTTTTTTTTGGAAAATTTGGAGAAATTACTAAATTTTGGGAGATTTCCAAATTTATAAGCTCACCAAACACATTTAGAGCCACCGCTAAATTTAGCGGAAAAACACCTATTAGGGGGGTAAAAAATATTTTTGGCCTAAATTGTGTATTTTGTGATTCTAGACCCTTTTTTCTAAAGAGGGGGGACACAAAAACTTCATTTTAATGTACTTTTGGAGCATTTTGTACTAATCTTGGTGCATAAAGTGCAAAAAAAAAGTGTAAATTTTTTAATTTTATGTTTGGTTTTATCACACGAGATCTTTGATCTCATAGTAGCGTTCGGTATATACGGTGCCTCTGGGAAGAGCTTACGGGTGATGCCGTCATGACTAATACTGCATTTAATGCCTAACACAGCTGCCTACATGTCGTATGGGCATCGACCCTATAAAATCGACGGGGAGTAATAAGGACACAATACACACACATTTGAGCCCTCCCATCTGTTTGTGCTTGCACAAACCCCTCTCCGTACTGTCTAAGTACCACGTACTAAATTCTTTCACGTGCGTTTAACACCTCTTTCCGTCCTGACGTGTATATTGAAAGGGTGATCTTCTTCCACGTACTGATGGGTATATCAGAAGGGAGCATATATAGAAAGGTTTGGTATATTGGCCTGACGGTATATTAAGAGGGAGACCATAAACCTAGAGTGATAAGAGCCTTACCCTTTGTCATAAATTCAGAGTTTCAGAAATTCAGATTGCAAAAATGGGTGCACAAGCACCAAAGTTCTTCTTGCCATATTCACAACTACTTAGAGGAGACAACTATGTTGCATGGAAACCGAAGATCAAGATGTTACTTGAGTTTGAAGACCTATAGACAGTTGTAGACGGAACAACAACAAGATCACTTGATGATGGAAGACAACAAGTTCAATTTGGCAGGGCCAATCAAAAGGCCAAGTTGATCATCTTGTTTAGCATAACGGATGATGTGAAACCCCATATTAGATATGCCACATTGGCCAAGGATGCATGGGATAAGTTGAGCACAGTCTATGAGGCAAAGAACAAGAATGTCATCCTTAACCTACTATCACAACTGCATACTCTCAAGTTCAAGCACAATGAGAAGGCTGAAGTTTTTTTGAGATGAGTTACTACTTTGAGGGTATCTCTATTGGCATTGGGAAAAGAAATAAGTGATGAAGACCTCGTACCAATTGCGTTGCGAGCACTTCCTCCTTCCTACAGAATCTTTGTGACAACTATCAATATGAGTGAACACACAATCACCTTTGAGAAGTTGGTCAATCTACTCCAACAAGAAGAGGCAATGAACAACAAAGATCATGAAGATGAGCAAGCACTATCTTTCAATCATAAAGGAAAGGGAAAATTTCAGTCCAATCACAAGAAGTTCCAACAAAATCAAAGTCAACAAGGACCAAAGTTAACGAGACAACACCAAGAAGTGTCCCATTTGCAATAGAGGGGGACATGACATCAAAGATTGTTGGTATAATTACTACAAAAAGGGTTCATCAAGCAATTCAAAACCCAATAACCAACAGGATAACAACAATTCAAATCAAGGGAAGTTGAACAACAACAACAATCAAGGGCAGAAAAATGGTAATTGGCAAAGAAAACCCAAACAATAAGGGTACATAGCTGAACATGAGGATGATTCAGATGAAGGACACCACATGTATTCTACTCAGTTTGATGAAAAAACCAAGTCCACAAAAGATATCTAGTATGTTGACTCGGGTGCAACTTGACACATGACTGGACGCAAGGATTGGTTCTACACACTACGTGACTCACCTAACAAGAACCATGTGTCATTAGGTGATGACTCATCATATAGTGTCAAGGGGATTGGAAACATTTCACTACCTCTTAGAAAGCATAACTGCAAAATCACAGATGTATTGTATGTACTTGGGTTGACCAAGAATTTGCTATCAGTTAGTCAACTCCTTGATCACAACTTAAAGTTGGATTTTGACAGTAATAATGGAGAAAAAGTGTGTTTGATATGATATAAGTCAATAGGTTACAAGATTGTAGCAAGAGCCTCCAATGTGGGACGCATGTTCCAACTTGATTTTTTCCACAAGGATGATCAAGCTCTAGTGGCCAAAGACACACAATCTGTAGAACTATTGCATCGCAGATATGGTCACATCAGTTTTGATTATCTCCAAACACTTCAAAAGGGCAACATGGTGAAAGGATTGCCTACACTCAAGCACAACACTAACAAGTGTCATAATTGCCTAGCTGGAAAGCAACACAGAGTACCCTTCCAGAAGAACACATATAGAGCTAAGGGAAAGCTTGATTTGGTGCACACCGATCTTTGCGGGCCCATGCAACAAAGTCATTCTAGATGTCAATACTTCATGCTTTGTGTTGATGACTACTCAAGAAAGATGTGGATATATTGTCTAAGAAACAAGATTCAAGCCTTTGAGACATTTCAAAAGTTCAAAGCACTTGTTGAGAATGAAGTTGGTCGCAAGATCAAAACTCTCCGCTTAGATCTAGGGGAGAATTCACAAGCAATGAGTTCAAGACTTACTTGGAAGCTCATGGGATTCGTTGACAAATTCCTCCTACTCACACACCACAGCAAAATGGTATAGTTGAGAGAAGAAATCATACTATCATGGAAATGGTGCGATGTATGATTGACGACTCAGTTTTAGCAAAGACATTTTACGCAGAAGCTACAAGAAATGTAGTCTATTTGTTGAACAAAGTGCCCACAGTAGCTCTTGAAGGAGTGACGCCTCAAGAAGCATGGTCGAATCAGAAACCATCAATTGCACACCTAAGAGTATTTGGGTGTAAAGCTAGCATGCACATACCCAAGAAGAACAGGAACAAGTTAGATATGAAAGCTGAGAAACTGATATTCATTAGATACAGTGAAGAAGCACTTGGGTACAAATTATGGAGTCTGAAAGCAAAGAAAGTATACACAAGTAGGGATGTTGAGTTCTTTAAGAAGAAACAAGCAGATGCTCCACTCAACAACTCAACAAATATGCAGAATACACCTCTTGTGAAGACAGAATTTGATGTTCCCACTGAAGATGACAGTGATGAATTGGATGATGGTGAAAACTTGGATCCACCACAAGCCAATGGAACAGCTAAGAAGTTACCTAAATGGTATACTTAATTAATAAGAGATGCAAATTTGGATGAATCACCTAGCACATCATCCAATTCTAGACCTAGAACTCACAGTCAAGCTCGTGAAGAGGTCAATTATGTCCTAATGAGCAGAGTTGTTGAAACAATTGAGCCATCTACAGTTCAGGAAGCCCTATAATCAAAAGCTTGGAAATATGCCATGGATTCAGAGTATCAGTCAGTGATGAAGAACAACACATGGCAACTTGTCGACCTTCCACCAGGGAAAAAACCCATTGGATGTAGATGGATATTCAAGACTAAGTACAAATCAGATGGGACTATTGACAAGTATAAATCAAGGCTTGTAGCAAAGGGGTATGCACAACAAGAAGGCATTGATTATGAGGAGACATTTGCTCCCACAGCCAAGATCAAGACAATCAGGATGATCTTTGCTCTAGCTGCACAATTTGGCTGGAAAGTCCACCAAATGGATGTGAAAAGTGACTTTCTTAATGGAGATTTGCAAGAAGAAGTATATATGACTCAGCCAAAGGGTTATGAAATACCAAGAAAAGAGATTATGGTATGCATACTCATAAAATCTCTATATGGCCTAAAACAGGCACCCCGGGCATAGTACATCAAAATTGATGAGCATCTCATAAGTCATGGATTCAAAAGGAATCCTTATGACCCCAATCTCTACCTCAAAAAGCAAGGGGGGGAGATTGTCATTTTTGTTGTTTATGTTGACGATCTAGTCATTATAGGTAGTTCTGTGAAGATGATCGATGCAACAAAGAAGGATTTTAATCGATCATTCAACATGTCAGATCTCGGGCTCATGCACTATTATCTTGGGTTGGAATTATGGCAAAAAGAGAATCATATCTTTGTGTCGCAGTTGAAATACACCAAGACAATGCTCAAGAAATTCAGGATGATGGACTGCACTCCTATTGCTACACCTATGGAAGCAAGACTTCAGCTGTCTCATTCCGATCCATCACCACCGGTGAATGCAACTCTATCGGAAGTTGATCGGGAGTCTCATTTACCTGACATATACTAGACCAGATATCAGCTTTGCAGTCAGCTATTTATCACCCTTCATGCAAGAACCAAAAATATTTCATTGGAAAGTAGCAAAGAGAATACTGAGATATCTAAAGGGTACAGTTGACCTTGGTCTAGAGTACAAGAAGAAGAAGAACTTCTTCTTGACAGGATATTCAAATTCAGATCATGCGGGAAACATGGATGATAGGAAGTCAACATTAGGCTTTGTCTTCTTTATGGGATCTGGACTGATATCATGGGGAAGCAAGAAACAGAAATTTGTTTCTCGCTCTTCTATAGAAGTAGAGTATCGAGCTGCTGGTGAATCTATTTATGAAGCAATATGGCTACGTTGAATACTGGAAGGAATTGGTCTACCACAACAGAAATCTACTCCAGTATATGTTGATAATGAAGGAGTTATGAAGCTTGTTTGTAATCCAGTATTTCATGAGAGAACCAAGCATATTGAAGTATAGGTTCATTTCATATGTGAGCATGTCTTGAAGCACAACATACAACTCCAGTTCTGTCCTACAGCTGAACAGAAGGCAGATGTTTTCACTAAGTCACTTGCATGTGACAAATTCACACTGTTCAGAGAGTTCCTCTCCACTTCATTGAAAACTATGCAAAATTAAGGGGGGGAATGTTAGCATAGGCATATTTATTACATTTTATTGCATTGTATTTTATTTAATAATGTGCAACATGTGCACTCTAGTCTAGTGACTTGCATTCAATATTGTTATGTTGGATAACATTCAATATTGGTATTAGTAGTAATTACATGTGTATGTGAGATGGGTCTTATCATCTCGTAGTTGGTTCCTGATAGGGTGTCATGTCTATCCATATGAGGTTGTCTAATATCTATAAATATTATAGCTCTTGCATTGTTATGTAATCTGATTTCATGATCAATAATATTTGTGAGGCTTTCGTCCCTCTTTGGTCACTGCAATCTTATTCTATTATATCATTTAGTATCAGAGCTATACCATTATTATCAAAGTCTTCAAGGAACTCAAGGGAAGATCCATACTTTTTCACAGGTGGTTCCAGGTCCAGATGCTTCAATACGATGGCATCTATGATGGATTCTACTTTCTTATGTACTATGCACACCCTCTCCTTTTCTTCCCTAAGTTCACGCTTTAACAGCGTGCTAATTAACTCCTCCTACTTCAAATCCTTGGCCTTCTCTTCTAGCTCTTACTCCTTCTTTTCTAGTTCTACCTCCTTTTCTAGTTGTGCTTCTAGAAATCTTATCTTGTCATTCCATCCAAATATTATAGCTTCAACCTCAACTAAGACCTTGTTGAGCACATTGCATAACTACTCATCTGAAAGCTGTTGAGCATTTACCAAGGGGTTGTCTCCTTTTGACTTAGGCATTTTCATTAGTGATCCCTGGCTTACCTCGAACTCTAGCTCGTCAATGTGGGACTCAATTTCCCAAGAGAGCATCTTCCTCGTCCGAGGATATACACCTTCTTCATCAAACGACTTCATTTCCACGAGTTGATTTATTGGGACTATGCTTTGGAAGCACACACTCAACACATTACTGGGATCATCAATGTAGCTCATTCCTTGCCTCTAGATCTCTATGCGCTTTCCCCTTGTGCGCATGCCCTTAAGAATAATTACCAAAAGACTGGGGCTTCCCGCACTGTCGTGATCTTTCCCTACACTTTCTTCCTTGTCTTCTTCCATCACTATATCAGCGTTGCGCTCCAATTATTGTTCTACCAAGGCCTCAATGATTTTCATTGCTTCTCTTTCTGCCGCCTCATTTATTTTCTCCTTCATGAGCCTTGGATTTTTCTGATCCTACGTACCAAACTCTTCACTTCTTCCCATGTCTTGGGTGCCTTACCCCTCCTAGCTACCCTTGCGCCGTATAAAAAGGAACTCATATTCTTCTTCTCCACCCTCTTCTTTTGAACCGTGCATGTTGAAAACAAGTGGTCCTTGGTCTCCTTCAGGATCAGTTTCTTCATCATCATCCCTCTCTCCTATGTATTTCTCTAAGCTCTTTGTTTCCTCTTAATCAGCTTCCTCCATCACCTTCTATTTCTTCCTAACTGGGGATTCTAGTATAGGAGATTCTGGTTTCTCTTTCTTCTCCGGTGATTTCTCCTCTGGGATAAGCTTTTCCTGTTTTTGCATGTTCTCTTTGAGTGAGGACCTCTTCCTGCATGTGTAAGTACTTTTCCTAGCACTTGTTCCTGAGGCACCTATTTCCTGTGTATCTTGGGCACTTAGTTCCTTTTTCTTTATCTCCTTCATTTCCTTCTTCTTGGGCGCGGTATTCTTCCTACTTGTTAGGTCCTCAGGTATAGCTACCTCATTTTCAAGGTAAGATCCCTTCTCAAACTTGGGTATTATCCAAAGGTATACACGCATCGCAACCTTCTCTGCAATATTCAGAGTCATAGGTTTCACCATTTGGACTTCATGTGACACATACTTCTCCACGTATCGCACTTGTTGGGGTAGACCAACGTCCTACACATATCCCTGTGGTCCCAGTCCAAACTTCCAAGGTTAAACTTTAACTTTTTGGACTCCTTGAACCTGTTAACTCTTACCTGGAAGTTTTAAGCTATGAAGCCAAATGGGATCTTGCACCATGGGTTCATGGTGTCATCAGTCAACTTTAACCTACCAATACAAAAGTGTTGGTATACAGGGAACTCAGCTTCTCCTACTGTAAGCACTGGTAGTTGTTCCGGTATTCTCAATTTTTTCCCGAATGCATTCCTTAAGCACATATACCATTTTTCAAGACGCGCCTTGTGAATGGGCATCATGTTATCACAAGTGTATTTCTCAAATCTTTTTGCAGGTGAGGGGTCTTCCTCTGGGTACTCCCAAACGAACTTGTCTACTACATTTGGTACTCCGATCTCTGAGAACACAATGGTTAAGAGGACATTACCAAAGAGAATCTTGTCTCCTTCCTATGCGTTGGTGATAATTTCATCTAAAATGTATGCAGACAGATAGTAGATGGTGCCCTCATATATTCTTCTACAAACATTCAACTAGGACTTGTTTACCTACATCCATCTTTCTTGGTCATTGAGTTTTGTGACTAGGCGCAGCCATTCTCATCACTGGGTCTTGGATATCCCCGATATCAAAGTACCTTGACCCCTTCTTGTATGCATATGCAGCCATTGTGTCCTTAATTGCTTCCTTGTCACACAGGTCATCCTCTATACTATCTCCTTCACAGATAAGGCATGTGAATCTTGAAATCAGTTGAGGGGTTATGTGCATTTTGCACCTCGTGAAGTGAAAGTGGTCTTCATGTACGTGTGACATCAGCCACTGATAGAGGTGCTCTGGCTTTCCAAAGTAGGGCATCTCATAAAGTTACAATAAACCCGCCTTCTCCAACTTCACTTTGAATTTGTCGCTATAAATTGGTAACCCCTCTAGTGTCCTCTTGTTTGTCAGGCGCACTAACTCCAGCTCCATTTCCTTTTCAATTGCATTCGTGCAATGATTGTAGTCACTTACTGTCATTTGCCTTAAGTGGGAATCCCATTCCATCTTGAGAAAAACCCCATCTGGATACTACATTTCTACATACCATTCCTCATTGGTACCTGCGGTGGTTTCTTGTTGTTTGCTCTTGCCCTTGCCCTTCTCCTTTTTAGGTGTTACTGCTAGTTTCTTGGGTGCCATTGTGTAGGTTATCACTTCAACTTCTCTTCCTATCTCTACTCTTCTATCCTTTCCAAGTTTAGATCTCGAACTTGTTAAGAAACTTCTTTCTAATCCGTGTCCTAGGTGCCAAACCCTAACTGGAATATCTCCTTCACAAGACGACGCTTCTCCACAACTCTCTCTATGCCCATGAACTATCTCCCTCCTAGTTTGCAGATCCAAACAGGTCACTCACCATTAAATTTCTCCAATTTTTCTTCACACAAATTAACTCTGGAAACCTTAGTTTGCAAAAGCTCTTCCTTCTTTGTATTCACAAAGTAAATAATGAAGTTCCCAACCTTCTATTCATAGTTTTTTCTGTGTTTAGCATTAAATGCAACTTCACCTACCACCATACTTTAACACTTAATGTGGATTTTTCAAACAAACCCGTCTTTAGCATCTTAATTCACACGCCCCACCTTACGCAGACAATTCTCCAACTTTCTGGTGCACAACCAATCCTTCTTGACATGAGACTCTTGCATGCATGTAAACAGTGTTAAAGGCACTTCTTCTATCATGATTTTTTCTCTCACCTACCTTGTGTTGCATTTGTGCTTATTTCTCTCTTGTACATGGATCCAAAATGTAGCCTTACCCTGGCACCAACCATCCTTTTTCACCTTTCCTCCCATGCACTTCCTTCACAAGGCCATTCAACCAAGCTTTCCAACGCAATCCTTCCTAGCGCTTCACACTTCAATTTCTTCCACCTTGCTCAACCCCACACCAAAATGATGTGCGGTCCTCTTTGCAGTTACAACCTTCAAAAATTAATGAGATTTCCAGCACACAAGGCGCAACAAAAAATAGCAACGAGAAAGGGTAACACAAGAAAAGGAAAATGCATTAAGGGAAATGCTAATCTAACTAGCAATACTAAATTATTTACAAACACCAAGAAGACTTATTTATAGTAGGGCTTCAGCCTACTCCCATTGAAGTGTCATAGAAATCTCGTCCCATCCAACACTTGTAACTGGAATGCGCCCCAATCAAGGATGTACGAGATGATGTAGGGACCCAACCAATGGACTTTCAACTTCCCATGATGGCACAGAAACTTAGAATCATACAGTAAGACCATCTGCCTAACATCAAACTTATTGTTCTTAATGTGATGATCATGCCATCCCTTTTGTTTTACTTTCTCAGTTTTTTGGCTCCACCTGGCTAATGATCATCTCTCGTCCAATTTCATTAACTTTTCAATTCTCTCTTCCAATGTTTGTTCATCGACCAATCCTCCTGCGCACGCTATACGCAGAGAGGGTAACATGAATTCAACTGAAAGGACAGCCTTCGTGCCAAACACTAACTGAAATGGTGTGGCCTTATTCAACCTTTTGTGAGTTGTCTTATACACCCAAAGAATGGTTGATACTTTGTCATCCCTATCATGTCTACCAAAATCACATATCTTAGTCGACGTGTGGCTAAGTATTTTCTTGAGGGTGATAGGGAGTAGTTTTTTGATGGGCCACCATGAATTCTGATAACAGAATCCTGACCATTCATTGAGGAAGTGCATACCTCTATCACTTGTCAAACTCAATGGGCATCCATTCCTATTGATTATGTTTTCCCATAAAAATATAGCAGCGATAGCCGCTGTACAATCCTTTATAGGCGCTGCCTCTACCCACCTCATCAAATAATCAGTGTAATTGAGGATATACCACGAACCAGTCCTTTACGCCACTGGTGATATTTTTCTGATAAATTCAATATCCCACTTCTCAAATGGTTCTGCATTGGATATTGGTCGCAAGGGAATTTCATCCCTTTTTCCAGGTTTTCCAAGGTGCTGGCAATGGTCACAGGCCTTGCAAAACTCAATGCAATCTTGATAAATGGTCTCCCATCAAAGCCCTACGAGTAGAATCTTCTGCGTGGTTGCATTTCCCACATAGTGTCCTCCTATAATCCCACCATGTTCCTCTTCCATAATTTCAATGCGCTCATGTTCTAAAACACAACGGCGCAGAACCTCAGTTTGTACAGATCTCCACTAATTAGCATGTAGGGCGCATTACGTATGGCCAACTTCTTCTTCTCAAAGGCCTTCATTTTTTCTAGCACCACACCTATTTTAAGGAATACCACAATGTCCTCCAAATCTGAGGGCGCGCGTAGCAACCTAAACAGTTGCGTGTCTGGCATAGTCTCTTCAATGCTCTACACATCCTCCCCTAAATCAATCCTAGACAAAGGATCAGGTCTGGAATTACTTTTACCTCGTTTAACAACCACTGCAAACTCAAATTCTTGGAACAATAGTACCCACCGACATATGTGTACTTGTAGAACGGGCTTGTTCACTAAGTATTTCAATGCCATATGGTCAGTGTAAAATATAAAAGGGGTTGCCAACAAATACTGTCTGAATTTATGTGGCACGTAGATCATTGGAAATGCATCGTGCTTAGTTGTAGTGTAATTCTATTCTGTTGGTGTCAATTTCCTGCTTGCAAAGAACAAAGGATGATCAAAAATCCCTTCACCAGGTTGTGCAAGTACTTCTCCAATGGCAGTCCCTGAGGCATCCACATGAACGTGGAAAGGCTTATCCCAAGAAGGGAAATGTAGGATGGGCACGGTGACAAGCCTATCCTTCAAAGTGTCAAATTCCTTCTGTCGTGCCTCTCCCCAATGAAAGGCACTCTTATGTCTAAGTAACTCTTCTAAAGGCATGGTGATCTTGGCATATCCCTTGATGAACTTCCTATAGTAGCCCGTATGCCCCAGAAATCAGCGCACTACACTTTGACTAATAGACTCCCTCAATCCCACAATTACTGCAACTTTTGCGGGATCTACTAGTAGGCCCTCCTTATATATGATGTGCCCCAATAATGTTCCAAACGGGGTAGCAAACACACATTTCTTAATGTTGAGGGATATCCTCAACTGCCGACACCTTTCAAACATCAGCCTTAAGTTGTCACAATGGTCCCTCACTAACCCATATATTGTCCAATCATCCAGGTAGACTTGAAGGAACTTATGGATAAAATCCTAGAAAGCTTGTACTACAATGCGCGAGAACATAGCAGGCACATTCTTTAATCCAAACGGCACGACCGTATAGGAAAAAATTCCCCACTCAGTGGTGAAATTCATCTTCCTTTGGTCCTCCTTCACGATCCTTAGCTAGTGATAGCTCGAGAATCCATCTGTGAAAGAATAGACCTTGCACCCTGCCTCTACCTCTAAGATTTCTTTAGTAAAAGGGGTTGGGAAAGGATCAATGATACACACTGCATTCAAGTCTCTGTAATCATCACATATCCTTATCCTTCCATCCTTCTTGATGCTAATTATCATTAGACTTATGCACTCTGACTCTTCAATAGCTTCAATAATGCCTGACGTTATCATCTTATCTATTTCTTCCTTGAGCTTCATGCGGAGGTTGGGATTCATTTGGTATGGTCTCTTTCGGACCGGGCACGCACCCTCCTTCAACTTAATTTTCATTTCCCCTAAGGAATGGTGAGTGCCTTTGAGCTCATGATACCCGCGCGGGAATAAATCCTCAACCTCACGTAAAAGATCAATGATCTTAGAGACTTCCTTTTCCAACCAATAGTCTCGGATGATAGCCTATTTAGGCTCTTCTTCTGATCCGATGTTAACCTTCTTTCTCTTTAAAGGCTCATGATAGGTGCGCACCATTCATCAGCATTGTTTACCACCTCATGTGTCCCTATAGAATGGTCAACATCCAATTTTTCCACTTCTTCCCCGTCAATAACATACACCAACTTCCCTTTTTATTTTTCCATACATGCGCACTCAAACTGTATTTCTTTTGTTTCTTCATCCTCAAAGCACGCCTCTAGGATAGGTTCACCTAGCAAGTCCAATAGCCTATCTTCTGTCATAGCACTTTCCCCAATGGTAAGGCACTTGATAACTTGTAATGCCTCATCCACTAAGGGTTTTGTACTCCGGTACTTGAATGTTTGAATGAGATCAGCCGCTAACTCTTGCCAATTCCCTGTCTGGTGGCGTGTCTCAAAATGAATGTACCATGCACATGCACAACCTTACAATGTAGAATATAGTTTGTGTACCCATAGGGATGGTGGTAAAGCCTCCACGCCTTCTCTCCATACCCTCTCACAATCTTGGATATGGAAAGAGGTGGGTTCCTTACCATGATAATCTTTGATGGTAGTGGGCGTGTTGCTTCTAGAGAACCGGATAGAGAGGGAAATTCTCACCTTGCGCCATTCCAAGAGGTTCTCTTGATGTGTAGCCCACCAGCGCACAACAGTTCCAAGCAAGACATAAACTAACATCCCTCTTCGTTCATTTTCCTCCTTCCACTGAGCTTCCATCTCCTGCAAAAAGACCTCAGGGAAAGCTCCTCCCAAATACTTAGGTAGCTCCTTTCCTCCTAGGCACCAAACTGTATGCACCTTTGCTACCTTTGTCACCAATCCTCTCAATTTCCATTCGATCAACTCATAGGTTCCATGCACCCAATTATCTCACACTATATTGGTGGTGTCACTTATGGACTGAGCATCCTCAAACTAGATAACTCCTTCTGTAGGATGAATTGTCTCTGGATCCCTGATTGAGCACACATATATTCTATCTAAGACCTCTTCTCCCAAAGGATCAGTATAGGGTGTTGATTTTCCATCAGCCACGGGTATGATGACCCACTCCTCCTTATTTTCAAAGCTTATGTATCCCTTGTTGAACTGAAGATCCACATTTTTCTTATAGCACCATGGGCACCCAAGTAATGTTGGGAAATTATCTACCTCGGCGAGTGCCAAGACTTCGAAGTCACCAGTAAACTTAGCTCCCTGAATGGTGATGGTTGCATCCTTTAAGACACCGATGGGCATTGCCTTCATTTTTTTTCCATATACATCACATTTGAAGATGGATGTAATGCAGGTCTTCCCATCTGATGCCATGCATCCAAGGTAAGAAAATTGACCTTCACACCTATGTCAATGAGGATATTACTAAGGATCCATCCATCCATGACTGCATCTAATGTGATCTCCTTATCATAGTCAAGGATGTGAGGGGGAAGGTTTGCATGTAAGACCTGCCTCTCGCGCTCTCCTCCAGTGCATGGTAACTTCTCTCTCAACAATGCTCCTAGCAAGGGAATAATATTCTCTTGCCTAAGCATTTTACATACTTCCTTGACCACATCCAGGTCATCCTTTGGCACCTCGACCTTTCTTCCTTGCTCCTCCCTCCTGGACTACTCCTTTAGACACTGAATTTCTCCTTGTAAACTCTGAATGATGTCCATGGTCTCTTGATATACCTCCTTTTGATGCGCAGGGTCTAGGTACTTCCCATGTACCACTTCTTCCCTTGAAATCAGGTTCTTATGCCTTGGTATTTCCTTTGCATGTGTTGCCTCTACTCTTGTTGTTACCATAACAAGTTCCAAGCCTACATCACGTGTCACGTGGCATCCATATGTGCATCAACCTTCTTAATGCTCACCATTACAGCACCGTTGTCTTTCCGGTGTTGTTGATTCATGTGCTCAAACAACTCAGGGGCACTCCTCATACTTGTGCTTCTTCCCACACCATGAGCACTATAATAAGTCTGGGCACTCGCGCTTGTAGTGGTCTGTAGACCCACAATTAAAATAGGTTCCACGCAGGAACTCACTTCTTCCTCCTCTGTGGTTACCACAACCACTAAATCATCTAGCAAAATCCCCTTTCATGCATGCCTCCATCTATGCGTGCTCCTCATAATGGAAATCATCACCCTTAGAACTACTGGCAAGGCTAGTCTGGCACACACCAAGATCAATGGCCTCATGGATCTGATCAATAAGCCTACAATCCTTAGTATCATGGGTTATAGAGGTGCAGATCTTACAATATCAAGACACATTCTTCCACATGGTGCACTGTAACAAGGGACATCTACTCGCATCATGGTCCCCATGAAAAATCTCACAATCTACTACTACGGTGCGTACTGTCCTCCGGGGGAAACTATCCTTGACATGCCCCTCTACTTCACAATTTGTACACCATATACCACTGTGAGTCTCATGGGTTGAGTTCATAGATAACTTCTCCAGCTTACTTAGCCATAGTAGTGATTTGAGCTTCCAGGAACAAGCCTAACACCAGTATCAACACTTCCAACAGCTTCGGCACGTAGAGCAGCTTCTAACGCCTTGCGCGGGTCTATGAAAGTCTTATGAGATAAAGCTCTTCTAAAAGGTGTTATCCACCCCCCAACAAACCATTGAGCATGCTTTGAAGGGTGAATGTCATATGATAATTTTGACAGGAGAGTCTTAAACCACACGTCATACTCCGACACACGCTCTCTGCCATTCCTTGTTGAATCTCCTTCAGGGCGCTGATGCTCTTCTGTTCAAACTCAGGAATGTAGAATTCTGCCAAGAAGGGGTTCTTTAAAGTAGTATAATCCACCACCATTTGATGAGGGTCATATTTCCTATACCATCTAATGTGCGCACCCTTGCAACATCATTGCAAACTAGCTTGCCTTCTACTCTGGGCTAGTGATTCCTTTTGCGTGCCATAGCAAGCTCACACTTGTGAACATGTTCTGTAGCATCTTCAATACCTCTGTAATCTAGAAAATGTAAAGACATCTCAAATAAGACTTGAGGAGGTGGCTGGGGCCCGTGTCCTCCTGAGCCAGAGCCTTGGTTTCCTCCAGTGTTTTCCTGCCGGATCCACCAGATCCCAGGTCCTGTGCCTCCTGACCCACTAGATCCATCTAGATCCATGTGCCTCCTGACCCACCAGATCCACTAGGTCTTATTCCTCCTAACCCCTCCAGATCCACCAGGTAATGTTCCTCATAACCCCCCTAGATCCACCAAATCCACCAGGTCCTGTAGTGGTCATGCCAAGGGTCCCCACAGTTCCACTGAACTACATGTTGACAGTCTATGATAATGCCCCACTACCAATAGTGTACCCTACGCCACTCCCAGACATGAGATTGAAAGCTTACGTATCTATACCTTTCCTGAAAATTCCTCCTAACACTGGAATGATATGTGTAGCCATAGAAGTACCAAATGAGAAAGTATATCTCCTGGGTGCAGATCGGTCACTTCCACATATACCAACGAGGCTAACAATATTCTCGCCTTGATCTGGAAAACCAAGTGCCAGGGCTCGGTCACTAGGTGGGTTCAGATGTGCGCTAATGACTCTTCTCTCTCCACGCAACGAACTCTCATCAAAAGCCGAAGGGGGTCTCTCTTACGCGCTTGCCAAGATGGGGTAGCACAGACTGCTCAGTTCTATGTCCTCTGCATGAACCTAAAAATCCTCCCTATAATGTCTGCCTCCATATATCCATCACACCTGTAACCTCGCATTGTCTAGAAATCTCCCTTTCACATGCTTCACAATACTTGAGTCGTCTCACCTCCCTTTCTTTCTCCGTCGCAATATCTACCATCTTCCTCCACCCTAGCTTCCTCACCCAATGCTCAGAACAGTTTAGTTGGCCATCGGAAATGCCTCTAAACTCAAGTTAACAATCAAGATCTTCATTGCTAAAGGGATATTACGTAGAAATGATCCTCTGGGCTACCGCAAAAACTCAAACTCAGCAATTTCCAGACAAGAATATATAGAAATGGCGTACTCCAGAGTGTAGCTAGCCAGTACTCCTTTCCACCAATGATCCACAGCACAAGTCCACGTCAGATCTACATCTTGCAGACTCTAGTACTCTTCTTGGGTCCACGCATTTGATCTATAATACCAGCTTGATCTAGACGCATATGTCGAGAGTCATTCATACAGTTCTACTGGGAAGCAACAGAAAAAAAGTTTCATATAAATCATGGTAGAGGTTCTCTTCTACCCATCTACGTGCATCAAACTCAGGTCCAGTGTTGAATCTCTGAGAAAATTCATCCTCCATGATTTTAAACCATGTTTCAATACTTTCCAAGGTTAAACGCTCTGTCATCACTCATTGCACAGATCATGATGTATGTCATTTCCCCCTACAGCTTCAAAAAGAGGTCCCAGAAATGGAACCCAGATGTAGTCATTTTTGCACCCACCAAAGAACAAGGGAATCCCATACACGCTAGCCTATTTTCAAGCGGGCATTGGGCACTCACCCAAGGCATGCGAGGGTGCCGAGTCTCTCTTTTATGTGATTTGAGTGGTAAAACATCATCTATGATCCAAACTTAAAGGAAGTGAGTGGAAATGAGATATGCAAGCATCATAGAGCTCTGAATGGATTTTATATCAATGCAGTCATTTCATAAAGAAAAGTACTTAACAGATTAAGAACTGAAACAAAACAGAAAGGAAATATGCAAGGATTCAGACTCATTCCATAAACATGCATAAAACAGAACCATGAAGATATGTAAATGCACCAGAATCATTAGTGATCATATTCATATAAACTGGTAACCTCATTACATTCATTACATTCATTACAGAGTATTTCAGAAAGGTAGACCGAAGTCATGCATCATAATAGGATCCATATCATTTAGCTCTCAAAAGAAATTTTATAACCCAATCCCTTGATACATCCTTTTCCTATATCTTATCTACCCAACCCAAACAAAGTTCCTTACGACATTTCTACAGAGCTCCGCTCTCTCTTGATCTCTCTAACCATCATCTCTTTTCTGATCATCCCCTTTTCTTCTGCTGGTGCTTGTATTTATAAGCATCCCAAAGTGCCAACTCATCCTTCTGCGGCCTCAGATCCATTTCCAAGTGTCTAAATGTGGTTCTCCATGGGAGCATGCTCCTCCAGGCTTGAGCTCTCCACTTTTTGCCATGATGGTCTTCTAGAAGCTTCCAGCACAGGGCATATTCCTTCCTAGGCCAACATGTCTCCAGGCTATCACCTTATCCACTCCGCATGCGCAGTCGGGTTATGCTTTTCACGTGTCCTGCTCGATACGCCAAATACGGCTAAGTCCCGAGACTTGTCCTGCGGGCGCGCAACACAGCCCTTCTCAAACCCTTCCTTGTGCGCCTTCTTCTTTCTCGCCCATCCTTCAACTTAGGTCTTGTGCACCCTTGCACCTTGGTGCACTTAGTCAATATTTTAGGGGCCCAAGAGCCACATCATTTGATATCTTTTCTAAAGTCTCTTTTATCACTCTGGGTCAGCCTTTTTGGTTGTTAATGATGAAATTAAACACAATGGAATCATATATATGTATGACTTACTATTGATAGGGACAGGAGGGAAATTGGTTATCACCTTCTATCTACCATCTACAAGAGAAACACTCAAGGAATACATTTTTGGCTACATTATTCACTGCATGAGAGGGGTTATTCTAAATCCCATCTCACGTATCTCATCATGGGGGAAAAGTAGTTGTAGCCCTGTTATCTTGGTGCTACTGGAACAAGGGAAACCTAGCTTAAAGGGACACAAATTAGTCACACCGACATAACTAGAACTATATAGAGTTTAAAATGTAGTGTAGTGCTCAGCAACAATCACATTACAGTGACCGTCGAGGTCAGTCCAACTCAAGCATATGCATTATTTATTCCATTTAATGTTTGTCTAGAGCCTTGTGTAGGTAGTCTAGGGGTTTTTTTTGCAGGTTCAAGTGTGCCACACTAAGAACCTTGAAAGTGAAATGGATGTGAACAGGGAGTGAAAGGAAGATAGACAAGTCATCATACCCTGAAAAGAGTCAGAAAGTATAGTTACCTGTCGGGACATTAGCACTCAGTATCAGAAACCAACACCTAGGAACTCCTCTCTTCATCTAAGAGGTAACATGTACTAAAGAGGTTCCAGATCCCAGTTTCTCAAATAGAGCTTACACAACCAATTTAGATCCAACCTTTTCAACTCTTTGTCTAGCCCAGTACTCATTATAGATCGTCCTAATACAAGCTAAGTCACTCTTATTTCCCTATCTATCACGTACTTTTTTGTACTTCTGTACATGATATGATCTCACAAGGAGAGTTATTATCAGTTGTATTCATTTGAATCTCAGTCCTCTTATTAAGAAATTTAAGGATTTCTTTTAATCAAACATGAACTAAACACTGGTTAATATGACATATTATTTATTGTGTAATACGTTATTGAGCACTTAGATACATATTTTTATGAATCATACAGAAGAAGTTACGACATACATTATTTTGACAGGAGCATGGTGAACTAGGCCATACTTCATAACGCATTCAGCTCGTTAAAGGGACATGCTCACTTTTGTTTAACCTGGCGTGTTTGATGTAGGAGCATCACATTACTTGAATATGCATGTCTATGAAAGCTTTAGGCCTAGTATGTTGGAGTTTACACTATGGTTATTTCTTGTTAACATTGGCTTCTAGCACATTAATCATAACAGATCATTTCTTATTACACATTTCTCATGTAAGAATTTGACTATTGACATTTCTTCTTTAGGCCCATTGATTGATACACTTTATGATGTGCGGTAAAAATGGTGCAGTGGAAATATTTTACACATAGCTAATGACCCACACATTTGATTATTACATTTCATGTTGTAGGCACATAGGTGGTTTGGTTAGGAACGAAGGTAGGCATGAAGATCATTGTTTTATGATACACATTGCTGCCTAGATACTTTCAAATGGTTACATTTTACGCTAAACAAATAAGAGGACTAATGGTATGTTGTACACCTTACGAGCACTATCACTACTTATTAGACAGTGATTATTTCAGGTACTTCTCATGGTTTTAATCTAGTCCCAGTGTTTTTTTTATACTAACACAGGGTTATATCCCTACTAGACTTATGGATTGGATTCTGGAATATTATTGCTCAATTACCATGCTTGGGGTAGTTTGATGCACATTAAGCTGAATAGATTAACACTGGTCAGAACCGGTCATGTCTTGTCAGTTATGTCTCTTTATGATGAGGCTTGTCAATGTCATGGCATAGAGTCAGGAATGGATGCCTATAAACGGTAGATCTAACACCACATGTGAGGGTTGTCATCCTACTTTTCCTGATCACTATTGTATGTATGTTTTTGAATTACTAGATCACAAGTCATAACATAGTTTCACTATTTTGTACTATGCCATTAATACTTATACCACCTTATGTTAGTCAATAGATTATTTTTCCATATTTGTTGCATACAACCTTGTCATATGGTTTATATCATTGATGTTGATTTCTTATATGGCTTGTACAGCTAACTAACACTTTATCTTTTGAGTTAGGTGATCATTTGTAGCATCCTCCATCTCAAAAGGGGGCATATGGTGGACATTTTATAAAAACTTTCTGCATATTAAAAATATAATGTTTCAAATAGTATCATATGATGGCACTCACATATTTATTCTAAGTACATTACAAAGCTTTGACACACATTGAATTTTGAAACATGTTTAAATTATGACACATGCATCATATTATGGCTATTATATCAATATCATAAACAAATTGACCTCGTGAAAAGATCAAATGCACACAAGATGGCTCACATAGTAAGCTTAATTGCTAATGTGGCTTATGGCAAGCTCAATTTCCAAAACTTGCCTACAACATTTTTTTATCCCTTACATATGATAATGGGGGCATACAAGGATACATATTTCATGTTTTGATTTTACTTTATATTATTTAGTTATTTTTATAAGAATATTGATTGAGAATTAATACACATTTTTGTGTGTGGCACACAAGTTCACATTAATGCAAAAGGTAAGGGAACACATACATTCTAGTATTACACATACCCTTGTTCTTTTGGGAGGTTTGATTTTCATTTCATTTATTTTGATCAAATAATTTTCAATTACTTGATTAAAATGGGGGGAAAACGTATTACCCTTAATTTGGACCAAAGGCATTTCACAATTATCCTTGGAATTTATCTCGTCTTGTTCCCAATTGTGGACTTAATTGACTTATTCATGCATACATCTCAAACAATTCAGCACTCCAAAACCATTAGGTCATACTTGTTACTCAATGATGACATGTCAAAAACCTATTTACTATATACAATATACATCTTCAAACTTATGGCCACCTCCAATTTTCAAAATAGAATTTGGAATTTCCCAAGACAAATTTGTTAGTTAAGGTTAAAACCAGATGACACTTTTATCCATAGCCAATTTTTTCATCCTTCACTTATGCAACAATTAGTTTTTAAAGTACACAAGTTATCCCAGTTAGATTAGGGTTACTTTATTGGGAAATACTTTCACAAAATTCAGATATAAAAGCACAATCCAACTACCAATTTAAAGGGCCTTATGTCTTATATATTTACATTATCTAAGAGATCACAACAAAGCACCTAATTGCAAAATCACTCCTTGAAGCAAATTATTCAAGTACAATTCTGAACACAACTTGTATAACTAACTTAAGTCATTATCGCATCTTGCACTCTACACACAAGATCATTACCAAGTGTTAGAGGTCATTTTAGGATCTTTCCCACACATTTTTTATTACACATTACACATCACTGGGAAGGAGAATTATGTGAGACTTAATCCCTTTTCAAAGTATTGTTACATAATGTAATCTGCACTGGGACCAGGAGAATGTATGTGAGACCAACAATGCAACACATTTCATAAGTCTATTGTTACATAATGTAAGGCTCATAGTTCACACCATGGGGGTATCGGTGAGGTTTTTCCAACTCAATTGAATTGACTCATTTTTTAGGTATTAAAAAGAGATATATGGTTTTGAAGAAAAATAATCCCTAAGTTATTACAAGTTATGATCGTGAAAAATTAAGCACATAATCAGGAACCTAGGACACAAAATATCATAGTGCCAAACCATATTTTAGTGCAAAGCTACACATGATAAAATTGACTAGCTAGGTCAAATCCACCTAATAATTATAATTCAAACAATCGAATATGTACTCGAAACATTTTTAGGTCACCTAAATTTTACATAGAGTTAGATCATTTCCTACATGACCTGGATCCATCATGACATTCGTCATATCATGTAACACCCATAAAAAAAATGCCAAAACCATGGTTTTTTTTACAACAAAAATTGGGATCACTTATTTGTCTTAGCAATTATACAACATGCAACATCTTTAGACAACCAAAATCAGTTCAAGTTTATGAAGACAAAAGATAAAGTATTTCCTTTGACCACAAACTTATACAAATGCATATACACTCATTAGGGGACAACCAAAATCTAGATCTCACAGTTTATGAAGACAAATTAGATAGAAGAAATCCTTGGAATCTCATCAATTGAAATCAAACACATAACCAAAGCACACTAACAAGCTTGCAAAAGTAGAAGAAAATGCCATTTACTACCCCCTATCGCTCCACTAAGGGAGGTAGACTAACCTATGGTTCCTCCAATGAGCACAAACACACATAAAAATTCCCTTATACCTCCATCAATATTTCCACACTTATCCTTCCACTAAGGTTAGTCTAACCTTCCTTTATTTCCTCCATTAGAATACATAAAAAATACTCTCCACCCCCACCCTTATCCGTCCACTAATGGCACAACTAATCCCCAATAAACACACACACACACACACACACACACACACACACACACACACACACACACACACACACACACACACACAAAAATGTTCTTGCATGCAATCTACAAATACCATCAATCAAGAAATTACATGCTCTAATGAAAAACCAAATGCAACATATGATCAATATGAAAATTTATAAAGTAGAAAGACATTACACCAATAAAAGAATGACTCACACTACCAAGTCTACCTATAAGGATTACAAGGGAGGATACCGTCATGTGTACTACCCTTTATCCCTCCATAAAGCAATACTAGCTAGTCTTTGCTTCCTCCAAGATTTAAAACACACAATAACAATGAATCCATTATACTGCCACTTAAAACACATATGTATCCCTCCACTAATTCTAGCCATGAATTCCTCCAATGAAATAACACATAAATCCTTACTTCGCCCTTTAACTAACACCCCCTTGTCCCTCCAATAAATGTTTTCATCTCACTCCCATGCATGCATACACACACAAACTTGAAAACAGTCAATTCACTTTAACACTTTCTTGAAGGAGCAATTCAAACACAATATTTAAACCATAAGAGATTATAGGAAGGGTTTTATCCACAATATATTGCAATTAACTTACACATTTACTACAATTAAAATTTATGTTTAATCATTTATTTTCCAAACCTTTTAAAGTATGTAATATTTTCATACCACTTGTTCATAAATTATGGATTTCCATTTCTAATCAGATGTGTTTCCCTCAAGGAGCGTCCCACTTTATTTTTAAGAAAAATCCAAAGGTTCCTCACAAGTTTAATAGGGAACAACTCGAGTTCCAAATTACACATTTAATACAATCTTATTAAACACAATTTGGTTGTTATAAGTTACAAGGATCCAAACACAAGCACCCTCCTACAAGGTCTTAGGGTTGAGTTTATTCCAAATTCAAAAAATATTAAAGCCCACAAGGAGATCAACATCATGATTATCACAATATATATACTTGATATAACTTGCACAAATTATTTAATCATTCATTTGTTAATTGCAAGAAAAAAGAATACACGATGATTCCTATTTATCTCATCTAGAGTGTAAACACGAGGGAAGGAGAATCTAGGTAGTAAGAGCACATTTTCCTCAAGGGTAACATTACATTAGGTCTGATATTAGGGACCATAGGAAAGATTTGAAGTACAGCAACCCATTCTCGCAAGGATGGGAAAAAACATGATATAGGTTAAGGTTCACACAAGACCCAATCCTTTCATAGGTTCTCATATAACAGGACAAGAATTTAGTTATGATGTTTTAATATCTCCTAAAATTATATATTATTCACCAAGAAACACTTTTACCCATAAGGGTATAATGAGGTTACTCACAAAAGTTTATTAAGTAAAATGTACAAAGTACATTTAGTCCAAATTATGAAAGGTTCACATGAAGCGATGAGCAAGATTATGGCTTAGTCATCATAAGCTCTAAAAAGGGGGTCATAAAGTCACAACCCATTTCACACAGAGTTACCCAAATGGTAGAGTATTTTAATCACTTACAACTTAAACACATCAAGTAAATAATTCATTGTGAAGATAGTCTTATCCAAGTTCTTTTCAAACGACAAACAACATCATTTTGCAAGATTGTGAGAGTTATTTCACATGGTTTAAATCATTTCGGTTTAGTTAATGAAGGATAATATAATGATAGGTCTGGGGAACAATCATTTTTCAGTTTATTCATTTGTTGGTTTCATTCTAATTCTTACTTTATTTGTATCCTCATACTACAACCACATGATGAAAATTAATTCCTAACATACAACATATTCTTTTAGATATGACACACTTTTCATAAACACATGATGATTTACAATTTCCCATAAATGATATTATCAATTTCAATCCTTTTCTACTTGATACACTAAAATATAGCTAACCAAATACAAACATAACACCAATTCTAATGAGTAACCTAGTTTCCTTTTCGAATGAATTATACAATTTAAGAGAATTGGTTTCGATTCAATCTTCGAGTACACTAATCATTTACATTTTCGTTGCATCTCCTACCACTTGAAAAAACAAGCGGTCAACACAAATATGACATGAAGTCTACTTATTCAATCTAATAATGATATCCTACATCCACAATCACAATTTAAAGAGAGACAGAGAAATAGATCATTATTTTCCATAATATTTCATATTAGAACCACCTTTTTAGGTTTTAGAGAGAGAGAGAGAGAGAGAGAGAGAGAGAGAGAGAGAGAGAGAGAGAGAGCAATGTTTATTGCCTTCACGCAACCAACCAATTTATCTACATAACCAAGTACGAGTTAGGATAGAGAACAATCAAGTTTTTTTTTCACATAATTTCATAGTCTATTCACATTTCAAAGTTTAAAAGAGAGAGAGAAATTTAGTTCCTCCAAAGCAACAACACACACAAACCCTTATTCATCCCTTACTAACAACCCCTTATCCGTTTGATAAACATGATATAGTCTCACCCCACACATAAATACACACAGGAATAAAGATGTTCGAGGTGGTAGAACTCATTAAACTGGTCCGCAAGCATTAAAGACATGGTGATTCCGAAATAGTTTTACAATGTCGAGTAATCACCTTCGACAAGAAGCTCTTCAAAATTTCTCCTCAACCTGCTTCGAAAAACATCAAACAAATAATTAGGTACATTTTACCAATGAATCCATTTGAGAGATAAAAATTTTAGAATGGTAGGTTGTAGAGTTCTTGCGTCTCGATTCTAGAGAGGATTTATAAAGTTTCATTTTTCAAGCAATTGCCTTTCTCGGTTTGAGGCCCAATCCACAAATGCATGGGCGATCATGTTTTGGCTTATTTTTAATACGTTCACGATTAGGTTGGTTGTCACATTGCCCATTTATTTTAGTAGTTGGCTTAACTTGGTGCAAAATCCATTTTGATGGGATTAGCATTATGGTTTTATGATATTTTAGTCGATTTGCAGGCTTTGCAAACTCTACTCGAAACAAGAGTACAAGTATGAAATCAAAATAGAAGGGAAGAAGAAATACATGCCTGGAAGGGAGCGGTTGGTGATCACAAATGGAGGTGTTGTTAGGGAGGGATAAACCAAAATGCACACTTCAACAACAAATCTTGAGAGACTCCATTTATCGATGCATTTCACCCACAAATCACAAAACATTCCTGTTCAGTGTTAATCTCCGCGAGAACACATTCTTCCTTTTGAGGCATTTTGTTAACAGTTTATGCGAAGTATTTGCAACTACAAACTTGAAAAAAAAAAACCTTTCCATTATGCTTTGGACGGGCATCCATTACTGATTTCAAAGCTCCCGATTTAACACAGGCTGACAAGGGTGGACTGGCTAGGTTTGGTTACAACCCGCACGCTTACACATGCATCCACATTTCCAACCGAGATGTCAACCTTTTATTCCACACAAAGCGCAAATGCATGGAATATTAACCTTTTAGAAACGAGAAATAGAACGGAAGGTCTGCCTATGTTCACAAGATTTCTTCACTTTGCATCCACAATTATCTTACCAAGTTTGTTTTGGTGCAAGCCTATGTTCGCACTGATCTGCCTCAATCTTCACCCACTCACCTGCTTTTTTTTGATATTTAAATTCACAATATATTACTATTTATATTCTTCTTATATATATCCATATATATTATTCCACAGTTGTTTATACTGATAATTCAGGATGATAACTCGAACAACCACCTACATTATCACTAACGAGGGTGTTTCAACGAGGCACCTACAATTTTTAACTGAGTGAAGCCTCTCAAATACAAACATGGAAATACACATGAACATAAAACATAAGTTCACCTTGGCTCGCCAAAGCAATGAAGGTCAAGGCACATGAACAAACGTGAAATCGAGAGGGCACTACATAGTATAACAAAATCAGACCAACGCCTTTTTAGGTTACAAAGTAAGAAGTTAGGGTTTTTACAAAGGAGAAGCTATTTACAAGTATTGAAGTGTGATCATGGGATTTTGATCAGAGATTCAAAATCGAAAGACACACTCACACTAGGTGCCATAACTTAGTTACAAATCAAATCACTAGAGAGAAAATCGGCCACAACATCTCAGAAATGCTAGACATCTCTGTTTGGTTTGGAGAATTATGTCTTGCACTCATTTTCAACACTTCAAATTTTACAAGCAATTTAGCGACATTGAATGACCCATTTTCAAAGTACGAGATCTTCGTCACACTTCTAGACTTTGCAAAACGGTGTCACCTCTCTAATCCTAACCCTAATTTTACTTATCTACCTTGTAAGAGCTATGTTTATTCGTATCTTATTGGTACATGGTTTATAATTTATGTATTTATTATTGGTGTGTGTATTTTCCACATCATTAGGTGAGTCATCTCACTTAGTTGAGATCGTAGGTCCCACGTGTCATTTAGAGGTCATTATGAGATTCCCTTACGCGTCAGTGCGTCAGCACGTCAGTGCATCAGTGCGTCATATGTGTCATTGGGAGTAATCTGTCACGTAGACAGATCTATGGATAGACGGGCCAACGGTGTTGCAGGGCTTAGCCCCTCTTTGAGACAGCAAAGCGAAACTGGTTTATTGCTACTTCTACTAGCAGGAACCTATGCAAGTCTCACAGATTCTGCCTTCGGGGGGTTGGGATCTCATCCCAGTAGAGTGTTCCAGGCTGCGAAGAGAAAGGAATGAAAGAGGGAGAAGAGAAAGAACAGATCCGAAGGAAGAAAAGAAATGAGTTCCAAAGCGGAAGGGTCAGAAGATCTATGCTTTGGGCTTGGTAGTAAACAGAGCCAAACCTACTTGCATAAATAAACAAAGCAATACTGATAAACAAGTGACGGAAAAGTAGATATGAATTCAACAGAATAAACACATACAGATCTAACATAAGAAAGATCTTCTGTATAACACAACTATTGAGCACAAAGTCTGAATAATTGTATTACTGTTCTTTTCTGTTACAAGAAAGCTCAAAGTCTTTCTCTCCTCACTTCTATTTCTATCTGAAAAATGTTCACCCTTGAATACAACAAGTATTCTTGTATTTATAGAAGATGAGAGAGAGAGAAGGCAAAATGGAGCCAACCACTTATTTACAAGATATTTACAAAATATCCAAAAGTCATGTTGACTTTGACAACTTGGATGGATGACATCATCCCATGATGCAACATGGATGATGTCATCATTTGTGCCAACTTACATTTCAGATATTACGAAAAGAAAGTCGGAGAATAGAGAGGAAGAAGAAGAAGAAGAAGAAGAAGAAGCTATTCATCATCATCATCCTGTGGCCTAAAAGGGGTCGCCTGTTTCTGATGCTGATCAGGAGATGAGATGTGGAACTGAGCGCGGTATTCCAAGAACTTGCTGATCATCGGCCCAAATTGATCCTGTGATGGATCCTTGTGCCGTTCACTGATTGCTTCGCAAGTTTCCCGCTCATTTATGAGCTTTTCGGGGATGTTGGAATAGTCTTTACCCGCCTCGATTAGGAAACCGATGAAGTCCCTACAGGCCAGTAGGTTATTGATGGATTCGATGTCGAACGTGACTTCTGGCCCTGTCCCTTGAGAAGCTAACTCCTTGAAAATCCGGATAGTATCATCAGCTGATCTCAAGGTGAGGGAAGGAGTGAGCAACCCTGGAGTCATAGATAAAACAATTTTCTCCATTTGATGCATCGCATCCAGGGCCTCTTCCTTTACCTTGTCTATCTTTTCCAGAACGAATTCTAGCTGATCTATCCGATAGTCCAGAGTGGACATAGTTTTGTTGAGGGCCCTTGGGTGGCCGAAGACTCCGAACTTAACCAAATCTTCGACTGAACAGTCGAACATTTGTTGGAAGGCCTCGTGCTGGAGTCTAGCATGCTCTAATTCTTCTGATACTGGACTTGCTAATGCTTGGAGTTCCTTATTCGCCTTCTCGATGTTCAGGTATAAACTGATATACTCGGCGATTACTCTTTCACTATCCTTGAGGATCTGACTCCTCCAAGCAGAAACAGCCATGCCCTGCTCGCCGATCTTTGAATATTCATTGATCTTCTCCTGACTGAGAAGCTCAGGAGTCTCGGCGGCAGTTGTGGGAGGTGCACTTCCCATCTTCTGTAAGGCTTGAAGCAGGTATTTATTCTGCTCCTTCAGTAGCCTCTTTTCTTCCTTTGTTTCTTGAAGCTTCATGCAGAGTGCATCTACTGCGGAAAGAGCTTCCCCCTGGAGACTTTCAGAGGATGTCCCCATTGTGACTTGGGTCACTGTGAAATCTGCCGGAGACAGATCTTCTTTCTCTTTGGTGGGATCGGGGTAGGCTATTTCCATAACCCTCTCACCTGCAGCGCTCTTGGAGAAGCGTGTAACCGGCTTGTGCTTCTTTGCTCCTTTAGCCGGAATGACTGAAAAGTCCATCGGAGCGATGGGGACTTTCCTCTTTGGTTGGCTCAGCTGCTGAGAGATCCAAGCTGGTCCTATTGAAGAAGGACCAGAGACAGAGGGGGAGGCAGCAACGGTAGAAGAGGGGAAGAACGTGGAGACACGCGGCGGCGGCATTGAAAGAACAGCCGCGGAGATGTCCACGGGGGGAAGGGAAACCGCAGCTGCAGAAGACATGGGAAGGGAAGGGAGCCCGGAAATGAGGGAAGAAATGGAGGAAGACAAATCAGCGAGAGAGGAGAAGATGGACGAAGAGGCAGGGGAGAGAGTAGAAGAAGGGGGAGAGGACACAACCAAAGGAGTGGTTGTCGACATCTGAGGAAGGGGAGGAAGAGAAGAAGAAGGGATAGAAGGGACCTCTGAAGTTGTAGCGATGCCGACATCCTGGGTGGATGGGCGTATAGGACTATCCTCTGTCAATTCCTCATCAAGAGTTATGACTTGTTCAGGATCTGAAGGAAGAGGACTTTCAGGGGCTTCCTCCTGAACGGTGCTAGGTTCACCTTCTGCATCCTTGCCTTTCAGCTGCTTCTTTGACCTTGGAGGTGCGTTGCCCAAAGGGGAAGTCGTGAAATCTACCCCGAGGTAGATTAGTCCGTTCATGCGGCACCAATGCTCCGTTCTCCGCATAGTTTCTTTTACCCTCTCCTCAATTGTCTGAGGAGCCTTGCTTCTATCAATGGCCGGGAAGGGCCAATTGTCCCCATCTGTGTCATTGTACACCTTGTCTACTTCATCTTCCGAAGTTTGGAAGCCTTTGGGGACGATGGCCACTCCATACTGAATAATTTCTGCCAATGCTAAGCGGGAGTGATCCTTTCTTCTTAGCGACACCTCATGGATGACGTCGATGTAAATGTCCTCAATTTGAGGGACATGGATCGGATCAAGCTTAGCCCTTGGCAAGCAGCCCCTTGGGTCGAATGTAGGCCTTGCTGGGAAATCATGCTTTAGGTTGAGCAATTCTAGCTCAGCAAACATCTCCTTCGCCTTGTGATAGCTGGAGCATGTGTAACGGCCTACTGTGAGGGGGAAAGGAGTTCCGCCCTTCTTTCTCTTGAGGCACTTTTCATGGTATGTGACGAGCTGTCTTGATAGTTCCAATAAAATCAGCTTTGGTCCAGCATACCTTGGCAACCTGGTTGGTTCGCCCAAAAAGTTGACCGCCCTCAGATAGGTGAACGTGGGAAACTGGGTGAACAAGGCCCCCCACTTCTCCACGGCTGTCACTGTGTTCTTGGTCGTGCGGCCATGAGCTAAGTTCGGGCGCAACATGCACATGATGTGGTAGAAGAAAACATCATTGATCTTAGCGAAGTGTTGGATGCTGTTCTCCAGCTTCAGCTCTTGATAGTATTCATATATTTTGGCCTGAGGCCAAGTTCCACTTCGGTGCAGCCCTGGATAATCTCTTTCAGCTGCGGCAGCATAGACGACGTAGGAGTTCATGTGGAATACTCCTGTCGTAGCGAACTGTTGCAGTTGCTCGGATATTGTGCTGCTTATTATCTCCCCCCAGCAGAAACGCTGATCGGGCAGATTCTTATTCATTGTTTCCAGGTACCGCAGCATCCACTTATGGAAGTAGTGAGCATCTGAAAGACCGAAGACTCTGCTTAGGAAGGTGATTGTATCACTGAGTTCCTCTGAGAAATCACTCCGGTGGATAGTTTGAGGCCACCGGGTCACTACCTTCTTATTCTTGAGGTAGACCTCATTCATCAATTGCATGCACTTGTCTTCGTCGTCCTCCCAGGCCTGGATGCATTCTTGTTGGCTAACAGCCACATAGTTCCGGTGGTGAGGGATGCCAAGCATTAACTCAAAGCGACGGGCAGTAAGGTTTATAACTACCTCGCCCTTGCTATTCTCGACACATCTCGTGTCTTTGTTGAAGGATTGTGCAACAACCATCATAAACTCGTTATTCACAGCGCTGACAGGGATTCCTCCGGCAAAGTGCAGGGCACTGCCTATTAGCTTGTCCATCCATGGACTTCTTGTCACTTTTTGAGTTCTTACCCAGAATTCTTCCATGTCAATGTGACCCAATTCAGAGTCCCTGACATCCATATTACATTCTGCCTGTGATTCGGGCATTCTGACCCTTTGGTATTTATACTTCATTTCTTCTTCTGTCAGCTTAGCCTTTCCTCTTGGTTTGGCGGGTCTCTTGCTTGACGTAGACATGTGTTCTTCAAGGCTTATCTGATGATCTGCATGTAGAAGGAGCGAAACCCAATCCAGGAAAGTTGAATTAGTCATTTGATTTTCCATTGGAACGCTAGCAGAAGAAAGAATTAGAGATTTAAAGGGCCAGGGCGCAGGGCGCATGAAAAATGCAACTGGCAGGCCAAATAGATAAGGGCGCACAGAAAGTGCATGTTACATTGAGGTTCGGTGCGCCCTTTGGCGCATGGGAAGATTGTGTAACATTAATAAATGGTGCGCCAAAGGAATATGGCGCGGCGCATGAAGGGTCTACACAACATTATGTTACTGCAATGGAGGATGCGCCCGCGCCTTATCTAGCTTTATACTTGCGCGAATAAAGTTTGCGTTACATGAAGGCTAGGTGCGCCCTTTGGCGCATGGAAACATGATGTAGCATGGAGAAAAGGCGCGCCAAAGGTTTAAAGGAGGCGCGGGTTTTGAACATGTAACAGGGCTGATAGATGCGCCGAGGGGCGCGACTGTCTTTATTGCAACATGACGCAACAGTGCGCCATGGAAAACACTTAACCATTTAAACATTTTTCAACTCTATCTTCCACTCGAAAGGATGCTTGGTATAACAAGGTTTTATAAAGAGGATCACAGACCAAGCTAATGCAAAACCACCCCCCTTTTTCCAACAAATCCGGAAAGAGGGAGGGAGAGGAGGAAGAAAACACAAACTTGACAGGATAGGGGAGAAACAAGCCCAACATATTTCATTTTTAAAACCGACTAGCCACTTAAAGAAACAGACTACGCAAGCAACAATCAGACCAGACAAAGAAATAAGCTCAAAGGAGAGAAAACACAGGCCAAGAACGTGAAAGCATTCAAAAAACAAACCGGGAGAACCACCTACCTCGAATATATATTGAAAATTTGTGGCGAGTGGGTCCACAGAGCAATGACAGCGACAGAGCAGAGCTGACAAATCCAGAGCGATCACGTGCTTGTCAAAATGGAATGAAAATGACATGGCGGGCACTGGTATTTATAGAAAAACTTTGTCATTAATGCGCCAACCACTTATGAAATGGCGCATGAAAACTCCTGTCGACAGAGAAAAGCGTGCGCCCTTTGGCGCATGGAAGTAATTGATGACAGGAGAATGGATGCGCCTTTGGCGCACCAAATGAGTTGTCGACACGAATCTATGTGCGCCCTTTGGCGCACCAAAACTTGGCGTAACATAGATATTACGTGCGCCCTTTAGCGCACCAAAAACTTACTCAACATCCTTTGGCGCACCGAAAGGAGTGACAACATGGAAAACCATGCGCCAAAGGCTTTTTAAGGGGCGCATCAAAAACTGATGTTGCAAAGCAAAACCATGCGCCTAGCCAAAAAAGGCTCAAAAAAGACTAAGTTCAAAAACTGAATTTCCCGGGAAGGGATTTTACAATATTTCGAACGCGAAGGATCCTCAACGAGGGGTCCAAACAAAATTTTCGGTATGGTTATCGGTAAAATTGCCCTTGTCAATTTTACAGGATAACAGCTGGCTCTTTCTGGGGACTATCCTCGAGCAAACTCGGGGGTAGAGAATCCCAGATCACATGTGCCTATCCATTGGGTACGGAGTCAAAAACAAGGGGGACCGGAGGGAGAACAAAGGAAACACACAAAAACCGAAAGCAAACACACGACTAAAGCAAACACACAACTAAAATAAACTGTACAAAGAAGAGAGCAAGCTCTACTTCCTGAAGATCTTGAGATGTTGCCCGCTATAGGGAAGCGGGAGTTCAGCTCCATCCAGATATGAGAGATAGAAACTATTCTCTCCATTGAGTTGCTTGATTTTGAAGGGCCCTCTCCATAGGGAATCAAATTTTCCGTGCATACCCTTTGGCTCTCTTCGCTTGTCCCAGAGAAGGACGAGATCTCCTACTTCAAAATTCCTCTGCTTGGCCTTCTTGTCGAAAAGCTTCTTCACTTGATTCTGATGTTCAGTGATCCTGTCGACCACCCTTACTCTCTTTTCTTCAAGTTCCGCAAGGTACATGATTCTCTTTTCTAGAGAACTCTGAAAAGTTTCATCTTCAATTACTCGTGCCAGGCGTAGAGCAGGAAGTTCAGCGGAAACGGGAAGTTCGGCATCAGTGCCATATAACACTTGAAAAGGTGACATGCCGAGAGACCTCTTGGGAGTAATACGGTCCGCCCACAAAGCGTCGTACAAAGACTTGTGCCACATCCGCTGATTCTCATCTACTAATTTCCGTATGATGGTCACCAAGTTCTTATTACTGGATTCTGCCTGACCATTTCCCTGAGGATAATAATCTGAGGCATGTGCTAAAGTTATCCCATATTCATAGCAAAAACTAATAACTTCCCGGGAAGAGAAGTTAGAAGCATTATCAGCAACGATTTTATTTGGAATGCCAAACCTGACAATGATATTTTCTTTGATAAAACTGCAAACCACCTCAGAAGTGGCATGCTTGACAGGTATGGCTTCCACCCACTTGGTGAAGTAATCCGTTGCTGTAAGGACATAGCTATGTCCGGCACTCGATTGAGGATTGAGTGCACCAATAAAATCAATTCCCCATTGCCTGAATGGTTCATTGATAATGACCGGCCTTAGGGGGAGGGCAGCCAACTTGGGCTTGCCGACGAACTGTTGACAGGGTTCACACTTTGCCACCCAGGTAGCCGCATCTTGAAAGAGCGTTGGCCAATAATACCTGGCTCGGATGATTTTGTGTGCTGTCACGGAAGAAGAAAAATGGCCTCCACAGGCCGAGTTGTGAAAACTTTCCAGCAGTTTCACTTGCTGGGGTTTGTCAACACATCGCAGGAAAACACCGTCTATCCCGCGCTTGTATAAACCTTCATCCCAGATGACATATTTAGCTGCCCTGAGCTTTACAGTACGCTTCTCCTTTGTAGTCAGGTGCGCTGGGCATTCGCCGTAGGTAAGAAAGAAAGCGATGTCGGAGTACCATTCGTCACTAGTTGCCACAAATAAAACCAGAGGCAGAGAATCAGGCCCTTCTAGAGGGGTTTGCTCTTCATTGGTACAACCCTCTTTCCCTTTAGGGTTCTCTGAATCTTCATTTTCAGCCATTAGCTGACACAGGCCTTTGCCCCTCACCAGCTTGGTGGGTTTAATATCCAGGTCATATTCCTGGACCTTTGCGATCCAATTTCCCCTCAAACTTCCTAACTCTTGCTGAGTTAGAATGGATTTCACCGCGGCGTCAGGAACCAGCACCACCGTATGCGAGTTCAGAATGTAATACCTGAAATTCTTCACTGCTTTGACAACGGCAAAGGCATGCTTTTCCAATTGAGTCATCTTCAACTCGTGAGGCTTGAGGGGAGAACTCATGAATGCAATCGGGGATTCAATGTCCTCTGAATTCTTTTGCATTAAGATTGCAGACACAGTATGCTCTGATGCGTAGCTATACATGATGAAGTCTTTAGAGAAGTCGGGACATACCAGGACCGGTGCATGAGCAACAGAAGCTTTTATTTCTTCGAATGACTTTTTCCCTTCCTCATTCCATCTGAAAGTTGGTGATCCTTTCATCATGTTCAGTATGTGGCGAGTCTTTTCGGCAAAGTCAGGAACAAAACGCCTAAGAAAGTTCACCTTCCCGAAGAAAGAATGAACACCAGTCTTGCTTGTGGGCAGAGTAAGGCTCTGAATGGCCTTAACCCTTTCAATGTCTATCTTCGTCCCTTCTTTGCTAACCACATGTCCTAGCAACTTCCCTTCAGTAACCCCAAAAACAGACTTTTTGGGATTTAGGGAAATCCCATGCTCTCGGCACCTGGCCAGTACTTGCTCCAAGTGATCACAATGATCACTTCGCTGTTTAGAGAACACGGTTAAGTCATCTAGATAAACTACAATGACTTTTCCCATCATACCTTTAAATGCAAAGTCCATGGCCCGTTGAAAAGTAGCACCTGCATTAGTTAGGCCGAAAGGCATCCTGCTGTAGGCAAATGTACCCCAGGGAGTAGTGAATGCTGTTTTGAATTGATCTTCAGGCGAGACTTCAATCTGATTGTAGCCTGAAAAACCGTCAAGCATAGACAGCATTTCTGATCCAGTTACTGCTTGCAGAACTTGGTCCATTATCGGGAGAGGGTAGTTATCTTTCAGTGACGCTTGATTCAAGTTTCGGAAGTCTACGCAGATGCGTATCTCTCCGTTTTTCTTGCGCACTGGCACAATATTCGCCACCCAAGTACTGTGATGGATAGGGAAAATGATTCTCGCATCCAGCATTTTCTGAATTTCGGCTTGAATGGTGCCCGAAATCTTGGGATTATAGTGCCTTTGCTTCTGACGGAAGGCTTTGGCATCTTCTTTCAGCGGTATATCATGCTGAACGTCCTTTGGTTTAAAAGACTTTAGATCGGCATAGGACCATGCCAATACATCCATATATTTTTTTAGCAACTTGACAAATTTCCGCTTCTCTTCAGGCGTGCAACATTTGCCAATGTTTACAAATTGCGGATGTGCTTCAGAACCTATATTGACTGATTCCGTCTCTGGGGACGAATCAGGATCATTTTGCTTCTTCTTTTTTATAAAACGGTCGTGCCTGTCAAACAAGCGTTCCAGAGAAACTAGGCCTTTTGGAATCTTATTACCCTTGAGCTGACATATGCCATCGTTCTCCCCTGACTCATGGTTTTGACCGTTGATTGATTCGCGGCATGGAGAGGTGGATCCTTCAAAATACAACTCATTAAAATTTTCTGATTTTTCTAGAAAGGCAATGAGGTGATTATCATTATTGAATACCTGCCAATGCTGAGAGTTGTCTGGCACGCTAGGGCGGAAAACCACTTCAATGGTGTATTTGTTCGTTTTCAAACCCGGGTGCGGGAGCATAAGAGATGCCGAAACGGCCAATGAATCGGCCATATCATTTTGAGCTCTTGGAATTGCTCCTATTGAAAAGGCATCGAATTCTTCGATGCTGTCCCACACTGCATTACGGTAGTGCCTGAGCCTCTCATTTTTTACTTGGTAAATTCTCTTGACTTGATTTACAACTAGCTCAGCATCACCTTGGACTTTCAGATTTTTTATTCCTCTTTCCTTTGCAGCTTGCATACCGAGTAACAGAGATTCATACTCAGCAGTATTATTAGTGTTGAAAAACTGCAATTTGAAAGAAAGAGGAATTACCTCCTCTTTGGGAGATATCAGTACAACTCCAGCGCCACATCCACTAGTCGCGCAACTGCCATCAAACTGCAGGGTCCAGACCTCATTAAGATCCTTTTCTTGAACAAAAACACCCTTTGTACCCGTCTCGGTAGACAAAAAGTAGTTCCCCATCCCTGATGATTCAAAAAGGATTTGGGCTTTGGGGTCTTCAGAACTAGTAACTAAGTACTTCTTTTGCGATTCTGGTTCTAAAGTTTGCATCACACCTTTGACGGGTATTCTAGCTTTAGACCAGTCCATGTGAATTTCTCCACCAACTTCGCTGCAGAAACTCCTTCCCAGCAAAATCCCATAGGCTGCTGGAATGTCAGCAACGAGGACGGTCATTTTTACCCTCTTTTCGGGAAAGGCCGCAAACGCAAATTGTGCGTCTTTGATTTGACCAATCAATGGCACTTGTTTGGTCTCCAATGAATAACATCTGCCGAAAGGTTTGGTAAGAGTGAGGCCCAAAGCATGGGCGACTTTCACCGGCATGACGTTATCGGAAGCTCCGGAATCAATTATACAGTTGCTCAACTTATGGCCATTGATTAGGAGGGAGAGATAGAAAGGTTCTATCTTGCCTGATGCAGATGTTGAGGCAACATTTATGTGGGATTCAGGAGGAGTGGAAAGGATTCCTTTTGGGGAAACCTGTTTAGATACAACAGCTTGACTCTGGATGTATTTGGTTAATCTCACAAGCTGTTCGGGATTTGACTGAAGATACTCAGCTTCAGACATCTGGATCTTGGTCTTTTTTGCATGATCTATAATATCAAACGCGGCCAAGGGTTGCGTTGGTGAAGGAATGAGTCCTTCACTTCGCGATGGTGGAACAGAGTTACTGATCTTGATAGGAACATGAGAGGGCTGACTCGGAGGAGAGATAGGTGGAAAAGACTTCTTTGCAAAAGATTTAACAGGGAGTTGAGTGGGAAGAGGATTACCTCTTTTAACAATGGTTGGAGGCGCGTTTGACACGGCCTTCTCTTTCTGCGTATGGGCAGCAACTTCTGCTTCTTTTCCTTGCGAGCGGGTAAAAACAGCGTAGGATTGTCCGCTTGCATAGCCTTGAGTACTCTCTTCTTCATCAGATTCGTCCTCGTCAAATTCCATGTATCCAATAGTAGAGTCGCCAGTCGGTTCACCGACATCTTGATCATCTTCGCCTTGGAGCGAAGGTTCTTCATAGTACTGTTCTTCCTCTTCAATTTCGGCCAAAGCATTGACCGGAGGAGCTTCAAGCGCCAACCGTGGAGCAGTTACAGGTAGACGCGGTCTTTGTGAAACATTGTTGGGAACGAAACTCCTTCGTGGAACATCCCGATATGAGGAACTAGGAGCCTGGGCCAACTGCTTCTTTAACGCGAGCAGATCATTCGCCATCTTTTGGAATGCCGGATCAGATGAAGTGGTAGGCGAGGGATCCGAAGATTTGGACTTGGATGATTCCTTTTTCAACTCGCCGGATATTATCAAGTTGTCTTCTATCCGAATGGCAGCAGCCTGAGCGAGAGGTAGAGTAGCTAATCGCTCTTGAAGGAGCAAAAAGCTGACTTTTGAGCTCATAGCATTTACGAAGAAACATTTCTGATTCTCCGGTGTTGGAAGCATGGTAGTAGGGACGCGGTTGATCAACGCATTGAACCGGGCGACGAAATCGCGCATGGTCTCATTGGCCTCCTTCTTCAGGTGAGTGATCCGTGATAACAACGCAAATGCATCTTCTGAAGGCTTGTATCTGTCTTCAAAAGCTTCCCGCAAGGTTGCCCAACTGGTGATAGATGCGGCCGGCAAATGCTGAAACCATTCGGCTGCGGGCCCTTGTAAAGTTTCCAGAAAAAGGCGAACCGACACATCTTCGTGAGTCACGTCCAAAATACTGCATGACATAATGAAAGCAGATATGTGGGAATCCGTGCTTTGATTTCCGCTCCCGTCGAATTTAGGAAAATTCTTTCGGTTTCCGTGAGGGAGCGCGTGAACTGGATGTGGCAGTGCGAGAGGGCCCATAGCATTTCCCCATGGTACCGCCATTTGGAAGGCTGGAAAAAGCACACGAGCTGGGAGGGTGGTTCCACTGAGCAGCAAGGCACTACAAAGGGATGTAGATGCTCCTTGTAACAGACTTTTTCTTCGTGGAGGTGAGACACTCCTGGATGACCGGCTGGCCGAGCTTAACGCTGAAAAACGTGCCGGTGTTACGCTGAAATTGTGCCTTTGAAGCAGATCGAAAGTAGGATCAACTTCTCCACGGGCTCTCCTGCTGCGCGTAAAGGGTTCACTTGCCAGCGTACCTTCCAGATCTGCAATGTTATAGCGCAGATTTAAACTTTATTTTTGGGTGTACTTGCTGATTTTCTGGTTTTTCTGGCAAAAACCAGCAGCATGCACTTTTCTGAATATTTAAAAAAAAACTATCCTCCTCGAAAAACCGATTGCGGTTAATGACAATGAACAGCGAGGATAAGATGGCAGGGAAGAATAGTAGGCTGATTTTCCGATCTGGTCTTTACTTTTCAGAGGGTTTAAAACATTTCAGAAAATAGTTAAAAACTCAGATCTACGGAGAACTGCAAATTTTTGTAAAAACTCAGCGAACTAAAGATCTGTAACTAGGCCCGATCTATGGATCCCAGAAGAAAATTTTTCAATTTTGAACACTTTTGCAAATTTTTGGATTTTAAACAAAAAGTGTAGATTTGCAAACAGGCAGTGATTTTCTCATATTTTTCTAATTTTATATTATACCACCACCATAGATCTGACAGATCTATCTGTTTCTGTTGGCGAAATCTGTTAGAAAATCCGTTCCCCAGCGGAGTCGCCAAAAACTGTTGGTCCGAAAATCTGTCACGTAGACAGATCTATGGATAGACGGGCCAACGGTGTTGCAGGGCTTAGCCCCTCTTTGAGACAGCAAAGCGAAACTGGTTTATTGCTACTTCTACTAGCAGGAACCTATGCAAGTCTCACAGATTCTGCCTTCGGGGGGTTGGGATCTCATCCCAGTAGAGTGTTCCAGGCTGCGAAGAGAAAGGAATGAAAGAGGGAGAAGAGAAAGAACAGATCCGAAGGAAGAAAAGAAATGAGTTCCAAAGCGGAAGGGTCAGAAGATCTATGCTTTGGGCTTGGTAGTAAACAGAGCCAAACCTACTTGCATAAATAAACAAAGCAATACTGATAAACAAGTGACGGAAAAGTAGATATGAATTCAACAGAATAAACACATACAGATCTAACGTAAGAAAGATCTAACGTATAACACAACTATTGAGCACAAAGTCTGAATAATTGTATTACTGTTCTTTTCTGTTACAAGAAAGCTCAAAGTCTTTCTCTCCTCACTTCTATTTCTATCTGAAAAATGTTCACCCCTTGAATACAACAAGTATTCTTGTATTTATAGAAGATGAGAGAGAGAGAAGGCAAAATGGAGCCAACCACTTATTTACAAGATATTTACAAAATATCCAAAAGTCATGTTGACTTTGACAACTTGGATGGATGACATCATCCCATGATGCAACATGGATGATGTCATCATTTGTGCCAACTTATTTCAGATATTACGAAAAGAAAGTCGGAGAATAGAGAGGAGAAGAAGAAGAAGAAGAAGAAGAAGCTATTCATCATCATCATCCTGTGGCCTAAAAGGGGTCGCCTGTTTCTGATGCTGATCAGGAGATGAGATGTGGAACTGAGCGCGGTATTCCAAGAACTTGCTGATCATCGGCCCAAATTGATCCTGTGATGGATCCTTGTGCCGTTCACTGATTGCTTCGCAAGTTTCCCGCTCATCTATGAGCTTTTCTGGGATCTTGGAATAGTCTTTACCCGCCTCGATTAGGGACCCGATGAAGTCCCTACAGGCCAGTAGGTTGTTGATGGATTCGATGTCGAACGTGACTTCTGGCCCTGTCCCTTGAGAAGCTATCTCCTTGAAAATCCGGATAGTATCATCAGCTGATCTCAAGGTGAGGGAAGGAGTGAGCAACCCTGGAGTCATAGATAAAACAATTTTCTCCATTTGATGCATCGCATCCAGGGCCTCTTCCTTTACCTTGTCTATCTTTTCCAGAACAAATTCTAGCTGATCTATCCGATAGTCCAGAGTGGACATAGTTTTATTGAGGGCCCTTGGATGGCCGAAGACTCCGAACTTAACCAGATCTTCGACTGAACAGTCGAACATTTGTTGGAAGGCTTCGTGCTGGAGTCTAGCATGCTCTAATTCTTCTGATACTGGACTTGCTAATGCTTGGAGTTCCTTATTCGCCTTCTCGATGTTCAGGTATAAACTGATATACTCGGCGATTACCTTTTCACTATCCTTGAGGATCTGGCTCCTCCAAGCAGAAACAGCCATACCCTGCTCGCCGATCTTTGAATATTCATTGATCTTCTCCTGACTGAGCAGCTCAGGAGTCTCGGCGGCAGTTGTGGGAGGTGCACTTCCCATCTTCTGTAAGGCTTGAAGCAGGTATTTATTCTGCTCCTTCAGTAGCCTCTTTTCTTCCTTTGTTTCTTGAAGCTTTTCGCAGAGTGCATCAACTGCGGAAAGAGCTTCCCCCTGGAGACTTTCTGAGGATGTCCCCATTGTGACTTGAGTCACAGTGAAATCTGTTGGAGACAGATCTTCTTTCTCTTTGGTGGGATCGGGGTAGGCTATTTCCATAACCCTCTCACCTGCAGCGCTCTTGGAGAAGCGTGTAACCGGCTTGTGCTTCTTTGCTCCTTTAGCCGGAATGACTGAAAAGTCCATCGGAGCGATGGGGACTTTCCTCTTTGGTTGGCTCAGCTGCTGAGAGATCCAAGCTGGTCCTATTGAAGAAGGACCAGAGACAGAGGGGGAGGCAGCAACGGTAGAAGAGGGGAAGAACGTGGAGACACGCGGCGGCGGCATTGAAAGAACAGCCGCGGAGATGTCCACGGGGGGAAGGGAAACCGCAGCTGCAGAAGACATGGGAAGGGAAGGGAGCCCGGAAATGAGGGAAGAAATGGAGGAAGACAAATCAGCGAGAGAGGAGAAGATGGACGAAGAGGCAGGGGAGAGAGTAGAAGAAGGGGGAGAGGACACAACCAAAGGAGTGGTTGTCGACATCTGAGGAAGGGGAGGAAGAGAAGAAGAAGGGATAGAAGGGACCTCTGAAGTTGTAGCGATGCCGACATCCTGGGTGGATGGGCGTATAGGACTATCCTCTGTCAATTCCTCATCAAGAGTTATGACTTGTTCAGGATCTGAAGGAAGAGGACTTTCAGGGGCTTCCTCCTGAACGGTGCTAGGTTCACCTTCTGCATCCTTGCCTTTCAGCTGCTTCTTTGACCTTGGAGGTGCGTTGCCCAAAGGGGAAGTCGTGAAATCTACCCCGAGGTAGATTAGTCCATTCATGCGGCACCAATGCTCCGTTCTCCGCATAGTTTCTTTTACCCTCTCCTCAATTGTCTGAGGAGCCTTGCTTCTATCAATGGCCGGGAAGGGCCAATTGTCCCCATCTGTGTCATTGTACACCTTGTCTACTTCATCTTCCGAAGTTTGGAAGCCTTTGGGGACGATGGCCACTCCATACTGAATAATTTCTGCCAATGCTAAGCGGGAGTGATCCTTTCTTCTTAGCGACACCTCATGGATGACGTCGATGTAAATGTCCTCAATTTGAGGGACATGGATCGGATCAAGCTTAGCCCTTGGCAAGCAGCCCCTTGGGTCGAATGTAGGCCTTGCTGGGAAATCATGCTTTAGGTTGAGCAATTCTAGCTCAGCAAACATCTCCTTCGCCTTGTGATAGCTGGAGCATGTGTAACGGCCTACTGTGAGGGGGAAAGGAGTTCCGCCCTTCTTTCTCTTGAGGCACTTTTCATGGTATGTGACGAGCTGTCTTGATAGTTCCAATAAAATCAGCTTTGGTCCAGCATACCTTGGCAACCTGGTTGGTTCGCCCAAAAAGTTGACCGCCCTCAGATAGGTGAACGTGGGAAACTGGGTGAACAAGGCCCCCCACTTCTCCACGGCTGTCACTGTGTTCTTGGTCGTGCGGCCATGAGCTAAGTTCGGGCGCAACATGCACATGATGTGGTAGAAGAAAACATCATTGATCTTAGCGAAGTGTTGGATGCTGTTCTCCAGCTTCAGCTCTTGATAGTATTCATATATTTTGGCCTGAGGCCAAGTTCCACTTCGGTGCAGCCCTGGATAATCTCTTTCAGCTGCGGCAGCATAGACGACGTAGGAGTTCATGTGGAATACTCCTGTCGTAGCGAACTGTTGCAGTTGCTCGGATATTGTGCTGCTTATTATCTCCCCCCAGCAGAAACGCTGATCGGGCAGATTCTTATTCATTGTTTCCAGGTACCGCAGCATCCACTTATGGAAGTAGTGAGCATCTGAAAGACCGAAGACTCTGCTTAGGAAGGTGATTGTATCACTGAGTTCCTCTGAGAAATCACTCCGGTGGATAGTTTGAGGCCACCGGGTCACTACCTTCTTATTCTTGAGGTAGACCTCATTCATCAATTGCATGCACTTGTCTTCGTCGTCCTCCCAGGCCTGGATGCATTCTTGTTGGCTAACAGCCACATAGTTCCGGTGGTGAGGGATGCCAAGCATTAACTCAAAGCGACGGGCAGTAAGGTTTATAACTACCTCGCCCTTGCTATTCTCGACACATCTCGTGTCTTTGTTGAAGGATTGTGCAACAACCATCATAAACTCGTTATTCACAGCGCTGACAGGGATTCCTCCGGCAAAGTGCAGGGCACTGCCTATTAGCTTGTCCATCCATGGACTTCTTGTCACTTTTTGAGTTCTTACCCAGAATTCTTCCATGTCAATGTGACCCAATTCAGAGTCCCTGACATCCATATTACATTCTGCCTGTGATTCGGGCATTCTGACCCTTTGGTATTTATACTTCATTTCTTCTTCTGTCAGCTTAGCCTTTCCTCTTGGTTTGGCGGGTCTCTTGCTTGACGTAGACATGTGTTCTTCAAGGCTTATCTGATGATCTGCATGTAGAAGGAGCGAAACCCAATCCAGGAAAGTTGAATTAGTCATTTGATTTTCCATTGGAACGCTAGCAGAAGAAAGAATTAGAGATTTAAAGGGCCAGGGCGCAGGGCGCATGAAAAATGCAACTGGCAGGCCAAATAGATAAGGGCGCACAGAAAGTGCATGTTACATTGAGGTTCGGTGCGCCCTTTGGCGCATGGGAAGATTGTGTAACATTAATAAATGGTGCGCCAAAGGAATATGGCGCGGCGCATGAAGGGTCTACACAACATTATGTTACTGCAATGGAGGATGCGCCCGCGCCTTATCTAGCTTTATACTTGCGCGAATAAAGTTTGCGTTACATGAAGGCTAGGTGCGCCCTTTGGCGCATGGAAACATGATGTAGCATGGAGAAAAGGCACGCCAAAGGTTTAAAGGAGGCGCGGGTTTTGAACATGTAACAGGGCTGATAGATGCGCCGAGGGGCGCGACTGTCTTTATTGCAACATGACGCAACAGTGCGCCATGGAAAACACTTAACCATTTAAACATTTTTCAACTCTATCTTCCACTCGAAAGGATGCTTGGTATAACAAGGTTTTATAAAGAGGATCACAGACCAAGCTAATGCAAAACCACCCCCCTTTTTCCAACAAATCCGGAAAGAGGGAGGGAGAGGAGGAAGAAAACACAAACTTGACAGGATAGGGGAGAAACAAGCCCAACATATTTCATTTTTAAAACCGACTAGCCACTTAAAGAAACAGACTACGCAAGCAACAATCAGACCAGACAAAGAAATAAGCTCAAAGGAGAGAAAACACAGGCCAAGAACGTGAAAGCATTCAAAAAACAAACCGGGAGAACCACCTACCTCGAATATATATTGAAAATTTGTGGCGAGTGGGTCCACAGAGCAATGACAGCGACAGAGCAGAGCTGACAAATCCAGAGCGATCACGTGCTTGTCAAAATGGAATGAAAATGACATGGCGGGGCACTGGTATTTATAGAAAAAACTTTGTCATTAATGCGCCAACCACTTATGAAATGGCGCATGAAAACTCCTGTCGACAGAGAAAAGCGTGCGCCCTTTGGCGCATGGAAGTAATTGATGACAGGAGAATGGATGCGCCTTTGGCGCACCAAATGAGTTGTCGACACGAATCTATGTGCGCCCTTTGGCGCACCAAAACTTGGCGTAACATAGATATTACGTGCGCCCTTTAGCGCACCAAAAACTTACTCAACATCCTTTGGCGCACCGAAAGGAGTGACAACATGGAAAACCATGCGCCAAAGGCTTTTTAAGGGGCGCATCAAAAACTGATGTTGCAAAGCAAAACCATGCGCCTAGCCAAAAAAGGCTCAAAAAAGACTAAGTTCAAAAACTGAATTTCCCGGGAAGGGATTTTACAATATTTCGAACGCGAAGGATCCTCAACGAGGGGTCCAAACAAAATTTTCGGTATGATTATTGGTAAAATTGCCCTTGTCAATTTTACAGGATAACAATTTTAATGGTTTTGCATCTTTGCATGTAGTTTTAGAGGTGTTTTTTTGCATTCCAAGTTACAGATCTATGTGATTTGTGTTGGTTTTGTGCACGAGTTTGCTTGGTTCGACCTTCATTTTCCTTGCATTGGGTTTATGCTTCGCAGTCTTGGACCATTCAGTTCTCCTCACTGCCTTATTGAAGCATGTGCCCAACTTGCTCGACGGATCCTCTGTTCTCGTGCTCTGCACCTCCTTGTCTCTACATCATTGGAGCTTCCTTTGACTCGTGCATGTTTGCTGCAGGTGGTTCTCCGTCTAGTCGCTATAACTCTGTCTTGCTCTTCCTTCCACCCATTTCGTGCACCGTTTAAGAAAAACATTTTTTGGTTGCTTAGGTGCTTTGAAAAACGTTTTTGGTTGAAAAACGTTTTGGTTGCATTGAAAAAAAATTCAAACCTATGTTGGAACCTAGTTCTTTACCTTTTCACTTGCATTGAGACCTGATAAGAAGACTGGATCAGAGCTTGGCTGTTCTACATCCTTTTCTCGTACTGCTCACCAAATTTGTGTAGTTGTTCTCAATAGTGGGTTCGCTCCTCCTTAGCTCAGGTGTTTTTTCATTTGTGTGGATCGTTGTGTGATGCACCAGACCTGCTCGTGGCCGTTTCACCCGTGCTCATCCATTTTTTGAGCTTTTTTGGCATTTTTTTTACATTTGGGGTCTTCCTGCAACCTGTAGCACCTCCCTCCCAGCTCCATGCATCTGCTCAACGTCCCTGTAGCACCTGGCACATTCAGACTTGGTCTCCACGTGGCCTCCAGTGCCCTGTGTGACCTGCATACATAGCCCAGCACGTGGGCTCTCCTCCAGCTTGTAACATCTTGATTTTTAGAAGCTACTTTGATAACCTCTTTTCGTAATGTCATAATTGTGGAAATGAGGATTATTATGTTAAGATATATCTTTTAATCTTAAAAAAAATGTGTTGTTGATCTGAACCCTTGCTTACTGTAGCTTGTTTACTTGGGACGGAGGTCATTATAACTTGTGTTTCACAAGTATGAAACTACAAACTTTCTTTTGTATTTGATGAACTCATATTTTTGTTGACAGCACACCTTGAATCAATTTTATTTATCGAAGGTATGCTTCGGCCTTCCTTGTGGTCACTTTGTCGATTTACTTCTAATTAGAACGAAGTCTGGAACTAGGCTGGAGATTGTCGTAAATTTTAAAGAACCTAGTTACATGTATAATTACTCGACACCATGCTGCTAATGGAAAGATTAGCTTTCTGAACTACATATAAATAGTAACGCCGGAAAGCGTAAGACAGTAAGAGTTTTGATGCAAGTGAGCCAGGTATATGTCAAGCATTGGACGAAACGTCCTGCATTATGCTAGTTACGAACGTAAGATGGTAAAACTTACTAAGAACCTATTAATTAAGATACTACGGGGTTAAGTTCTAACCTATGACCTAATAACTATCCTAGAAGGATTTTATAAATTAAAGGGGATGTAAATTTTTCACAAATCCTAATGATTTGTGACCTAGGTGAATACCTAGCTATGGATAATGTAACCTAAACTAATGTCAGCCCTAAAAGGGGACCTATGGATACATGCCGATGAAAGGATAAGAAGGGAAGGTTTTAAATTTAATGAAGGACATTAAATGATGTCCTTCAAGTTTTAAACGCCAAAATTGGCGGAAGTAGAGAAGATAGAGGCTCCTAATTAACCATGCTACTAAATTCGAATTACAAGCAAAACTTTTGAGGAAAAGGCTGCCAAACCTGAGTCGGTGATGGCGTGGAGAAAGAGGAAAAAGCAATGCATTCAATGCATTTATTGACCTTGGTTTTGACACCAGCCCGCCTTGGAAAGAGAAAGAGGAAATTGTGTGGGTTATTATTATTCATTCGGGTTTTGAGTTTTTGCTCTGCATTTCTTTTGTGGTTCTTTTGAACCTACAAATTATTTTGGTCATTGTTGTTGTTATTTTGATTACCATGGCTGTTTTTGAGCCTGTGGAAGTAAGGAGATCGTTGGGGAAACCTTGTTGTTGTCGCCGTGGAAAAGAATAACTCCTAATGGCGCAGACGTGGTTTTCTTCAAGCAACAAGAAGTTTTACAGGCATGTTAGGCTCTTTTCTTTAAACCATTTTTCTCTTTGTTAAACATCTTCATTAAAAGAACTCTGCTCTTATATTGGGTGTTTTTGTAAAATAAAAATGTTGATATGGTTTGCTGTGATTTCTGGGTTGATTTGTCTTTTGGAGATGAATACGACTTGGGTATTATTTTATGCATACTAGAAAAAAACTGGTATTTTTCTTTACTAAAATGGTAAATGAAACAAAACCCATCTCTGTTGTTTGAATTTTAAAATGTAATGGGTATTCAGTTTATCACCCATTATGAGTTTGATTTGATGGAAGTAGCAGTGATGTGTAAATTGTTTTCCAAGTTCTGTGTGTGCAAATGGTTTTGAAAAACCGTGAGAATGCTTAGATAGGACTGGTTGTGTGAACTGCTTCTCTTATCATTTTATAGTGTATGGGATGTGAATCCTTTAGAGGCATCGGAATTAATGTATCACCCTTACTCTTGCCTGATGTAAAACAATACAATGTCTCCTTATTTGGTTTGAAAGCCGTGAATGAATGTAGGGAAATAAATTATTTAAACCTGAGAAAGAGTAACTTGGTTATTTTATGGATGGAATAGGACGTATCATTTTACTTCTTCCTTGAATTCAATGATGAATATATATATATATATATATATATATATATACGAACTGCATATTTGAACTTCTTCATTGTGTTCGATTGGAACTAAACTTGAGTAGATTCTTGTTCTCGTGGTTAAAAAAAAGAATGGTTTCTTTACTTATTACAGTGAAATTATGGTCATATAGCTTGTTGTACATTCTTGCTTGTTTCAGACCTAGCTGGAGATGTTCGTTTTTGGTGAATAATCATTGAAAACGATTTTAATTGAAAGATTCAGTTGTTATTGATATTTGCGGGTCAGATGTAAAATGAATTCAGGAATACTTCCTTGAATGATAGTTAGTAAATTATGATTACTGTAATAGTCTGGTATAGGGGAAATTACCCTATTGGAAACAAGTCTGTACTAAATAGTGGATACTCGGCCAAGCAATGAGAAGAGGTAATATGAATCTTCTTCCTTTCATTCGATTATTGACTGTAATTGTTCTCTCTTCTTGACTGTTACTGTTGATTGTTATCTCTTCTTGTTCTAACGTCCAGTTCGGTCATAATGAAAAGAAAGAGATTATTGAGTGAGTAATTAGAAGTACTAATTATTTTCTCCTCTCATCCAGTTGAAATTCTGTTATCTGAAATTGAATAAATTTCCCGCTGCCTTTGGCGTAAACAACTGCATTTATCTGTTGTTTTTCTTCCTTTCTGAATTGAAAGATGTACTATGTTATTCTTGAATTCTAGGAAATAACACCGGTGTTGTCACGGTGTATGTCTACCTTTCTCTTCTGCATTTGATTTGGTTAAAATTAAATGTGTAGTATAAAAGGGAAGGAGTTCTATTTAAATTTTAATTAAATTCTCTTCTTTGAAATTCCATCTATAATGAGGGAAGAGAATTGATAGTAATTGCATTAGAACAACTATGTGTATATGTATATCAGTTCTTACAGATGCTTTTAATCTAGAACTATTTAGAGAAAATACTCTTGGTAGTAATTGTCTAAATCTGAAATGAACTTCTTACGTTATTGGAAGAAAACAGTAAGGAAACGTGAATAAAGTGTTGCGTGTTTACAGTAATTATTTGGGAAAGGTTGTTAGTAAATATTTTGTCTGATTGTGTAATAATTATTGGGATTTGGTTGTTAAATTATTCATCTTTATTGGTAATTAATGCGTAGATGATGTCCATCTCAAATTCTGAAACGTTTCATAAAAGCAGAGTTCTTTTATTGAGACAGTTAATCAAGAGCACCTCATTTTAATGATAAGTGCTTAATATGCTCAGTTCGATGAACTGACCCGTGCAAGTAAATTTTGCAGATGGATTCCGTGAGTAAAAATGAAGACATGTTGTTTTATGATGCTTCTTCTGATTAACTAAGGGATGGATCTTTTCTGAGATTTTATTATTCTTCTCCTGGGAAATGGAAAAAGAAAAAGTTGTATTCTTCTTTCTTTTCGAGTTGATAATATTGTCTGGCTATGAATGAAGTCCGGTCATGTGGAATTGTAAAAATGTATGAATTTTAATCTTGAGAATTGAGTAAAAGGAGATGGTGTGTCATTTTTATGGTTGTACTACCTTGGGACTATTTGAATATGATTGAGAATATAATTTTATTTGTTGAATTTGGACTTATTCCAATAATGGTTGTTAGATTTTGGGGCATAATGTCTATTCTTTACTTGAATAAATCTTTTAAGTTGAAATGTGTAACTAGTTAATACTTCAGTCAAATATGGATTTCAGGTTGACACTAGTAAAATAGAAAAATAAATATGAACTCTTAAATGAATAATATTTGGAATTAGTATATAAACTAACGAATATTAATAAATAGACAATTGAATCCTGTATTCTGATTTCGTAATATTTTTGGGATGTTTTGGTAAAAAGGATATCTGGTATGAGGAGTCATATCTCCTCATAACAACCTTAGCTGAAGTAAGGTTATAGTGATTAAATGAATACATTCAATTGGGGTTAGGCCTCATTCAAATGACGTCTAAAGAAATGGAATTCTGAATTTGAATTCAGTTGTGAATAAATACTTGGTTAAGCTTAGTAAGTTGATCTTACTATGCTAAGTTGTAGTGGACTATGAGTCCAAAGCTTAAATTAAAGAACTAAAATGAAAATATGCAATCCTTCGGTAAGGAAGGGTGAATGTATATAAATCTATGAGACAATTCAAGTCTTTTCTAGTTGTGCAACTATAAGGAACCGTGAGGTTAGAGGATCAGCACGGTTGCTGAAACTCATTCTTAATAGAGTCAAAATTAAGAATCTAATCACACTTTTAGCTGGATGTGTAACCCTTGATGGGAGGATTCCGTAGGATGTTGGCACACGCCAGCTGCAATATGGTGCCCTCATGAAGGTGGGGCCTTCATGATGACACAATGTTGTAGCTGACATGTTACAATGCCCTTCCGAATCGAATCATAAAAGTTACATAAGCTTGGACCAAGTTAGGAATGTGACCTTGTATATGGAGTGACTCGGGAAGATTAAAAGTAACTAGACACACGCAATCGACTAGGGTCAACAAAGTATGTCTGCGTACTTTAGTCACCACGAGTGCCTCCTTATACTCTTTCATATTGCTATCGTGGGTTAAAGATTAACCTTGGATGAGAGGACTGACAAAGATTAGAAAAGACTATTCTAGATAACAAACGAAGTGAGGTGAAGGACGTATTCCATTGATGTGTATAACGTTTAGGAATATGATCATGCTAAGCATGTGAAAATCTTTGGCCAAAGTATCGCAAGCTACTGGTTGAATTGTCCTAATCACCTGGCTTAAGAAGCAGGATTTCAAATGAATATCGGTAACAGATATTCAGATAGTCCTCTTAAATAGAACACTTCAATAATCGAAAAACGGTAAGGAGCACCAAGTATACTTAGTATACAATGCATGAATTGACATGAAGGATCGGTAAGTAGCCGAGTCATGAGATGAGAGATCGTTGAAACTCCAAGCCATGAAATGGGAGATCAGTAGTTCTTCGAGTCATTACAGCAGCAATGGTATCTGTTATATGATTGAATGGCATTGAATGTGTGTTCCATATTATAAATATGCGAACAAAGAACATTGGTTTTAAAAGTATTGTGTGTTCTAAATTACAATATTTGAACAGAGAACAATTATTAAAACTTGGTCGTGTGTTCTGAATTACCTAAATTAGAACAGAGAACGTTATATAAAAAAAAATTCCCTCGTTCTAATGTCTTAAAATGGGAATGTTACACAGCTGCTCCACGTGGGCTCCAAACAGCCCAACACACTCAGCTCTCTTCCAACGTGGGCTCCTCCTCTCCATCAGCCCTTTTTTTAATGTTTTATGGCTTAAAACAAAACATTCATTCATTCAGCATTGTAATTTTTAAAAAAAAAATTGGGTTTTTGGCTGTCTTTTTTGGCTTGTATTATCCTTCCTTCAAGAGTTGAAGACGGAGGGCGAGGTCCGGGGTTGGTAGGAGGTTAATCCCCCCCTCATAGTCAAAACAAACCCTATCTAAAATTCCATGTCATTTCCAATGAGTACCCACATGATACCCTTTGCACCCATCTTGTGTACTTTTTTAATGCGTTTGCAGCATCTAGTGCATTTTTCCATCAGTTGCGGGAATCGTTTTAATGCGATAACTTTTGACTCGCTACTCGTTTCTGAGTGCTTCCTTGGTCAAAGTTGCATGATTTTTCACACATTACGTGATGACATTGTCAATTTTGTAAACGCACTGCTTTCATAAAGTGCCGCATTCTGGGGGGGTTGCTTGTACTCTTGGGCCTACACACGCAGACGCATTATCGGCCGAGTTCAATGTCTTGCTTTTGTGTATCTTTCATTTTTCATCATGGAGAGTGCTCTTTCCAGACATGAGCGTTGTAGGATCACCTTACAGCCTCCGCCACTTCTCACCGGGAGAGAGACCTATTCAGCTTGGCGTGCTTCCATGGAACATTACTTCGCCCACGAGGGTCTTTTACCCTTTTTGCTTAGGCCAGTTCCTGCACCTGTTGATCATCATCATCTAGAGGACTTCCTCGACACTTTTGACCATGTCTTTGGTCACATGATGATGCATGTCTCTTGTTCTCTCTGGTTTCATGTGGCAGACTCAGATCCACCTCACCATGTCTGGAGCATTCTTCAGCCCTTCTATGGAGACCCTTCACATACTGCCGCCATTGTTGCTGCTGCTGATTCAGTTGTCTCCTCCATTTCTTCATGTGATGACAGTTCCACTGACACATGCTCACTTGGTTCTACTTCTGATGACGAGGATTGTGCATCCAGTTCTGATGTCGAGAGTACTACAGAGGACTCTTCTCCTCTTTCTCTCACTATTCAAGACAGTGTTGTCACTTCCCACATCTCATCAGATATCGAGCAGTTCCCTTCTCAGTCTCATACAGTCATTACACCAGCCTCCTTTCCACTTCCAGTGTGCGAGGCCCATTTCACTCCTCTACCTTCATTGGATGACTCATACCTATCTGACATCGCTCTTCTGTTTGTTGAGCCCCCTCATTGGGACGAGTATCTACCTGACCTTAGTCGTCTTTTCACAGAGTCTACTTGTGATGCACTACAGGTCCCTCATCCATCTAAAGGTGTTTCAGAGGAGTTCATCATCTCTGTTGTTGGGAGTGCCCCTTCTAGGAATCATTTCACTTCCACTTTTCCGGAGACCTTCATTGATCCACCCTCAGCTATGGATCCCTTTTCTGTTGTGGAGGATGTTTTGTTCCCTTCACATCACTTGGACATCCTTTCTGCGGGTGTTCCTCTTCACTCTAACAGTTCTAAGCACGTGGCATTACCTTTGGTTCCTTGGCACTCACTCACTAGACCTATGTCACACTTTCAGTGCACCAGACTCAGAGTTCTTCGTGTTGCTGCCTTCAGTTTCCTTTGTGGAGTGGGCGGACTTCCAGCATGTCATTTCTGTCCTTCCTAAGGGCAGGCACACAGTTCATTGCGGGTGGCTCTTCTTCAGTCCAGAGGTAGAGGATATCGTCATTGACATTCTTCTAGGAGACCTCCTAGAGCTGCAGAGTTCAGATCCGTCCATGGCATCTTCTGCATTCCTCTCGTCTCCCTCTTCTTCTCTCTTCTTCTTCTTTCTGAGAGATTTCCTCTTTGTACATGGGTACCTTTTCAGGCTCGTCTAGAGCTGGGACCCATATTTGGCATCTTTCTTAGATTAGAGAGTGTCTTTGTTCTCTTGTGGTGGATGTTTTTCCCACTGGGTTTTCCTTCACTGCTTGGGACTTCTTTCTTGTACATGGGTACCTCATCAGGCTTTGTGCTAGGACCCATTTCTCATTTCTGACTTGCCCCCTCATCCTAAGTTACGATGAAGGGGGGTGTTGGTGTGTGTATTTTTCACATTATTTAGGTGATTCCACCTCACTTAGGTGAGTCATCTCACTTAGGTGGACATGTCATTTAGGTGTCATCTTTATGACAGATTCTCTTACAGAATCTGTCATATGTGTAAGTGCGTCATAGGAGTTACATTCCCATTTGGGAAAGTAACTCCTCTTCTCCATTATGGAGGAATTTCATCTTACATGGGAGTTACACATTCACTCCCCTATATGTACACACCTCTTTTGATCTATGAAGCCAATACAAGCTAGAGTTTTATGGCTTGACCAGGTTCCACTGCCACGTTTTCGATTGAGCTCTCATATGCATGCACATTGCTTTACAATGCTTGCTTTGCTTTGAGATCTCTTCATGCTGCCATTCACACGTTTGGTGAAGTGCAACTATTCGATGCTCGTGATCCTCCTTCCAGGTCTTTTCCTACCCTCCTTCATTTATTGTGACATTGTATTTCTAAATAATGAATCTTATGTATTTATATTTAGCTAACTAGTCTTAATTTAGCTTGTTAAACACTAATGTTGATAATTAGAGGAGGGCACTAGAATTGTACTTGGATATGTTCCCACTATAGCCAAAACCGTACTAGTATGGTATTATGGCTAAGGTGGTTAGATTTTGTTGTCTTTTTTGGTTTATTTTGCCTCGATCTAGCAACCTAAATCTCTTATTTTGTCACTAATGTAACTATCCTTGAATTGTGACAAATTGTGTATCATTTTATAAATACTAATTCCTTAGCCTTTTCAAATATTTCAAGTATTTTATTATTTCTATATTTACTTATATTCATCGTCTTTTCATTATTTTTATAATTAGCCTATGATTTATTATGGTATATGCAGTCAGGCCTAATTAGCTCTAGATTGTGGTTGATGGTAAGTGTTAGGCGTTTCTTAGTAGAAATCACTTTCAACATCTACAAATAGTGAACATGAATAGTTATAAAACTTGGTGCAAGTGTTGTGAGTGAATGTCAACTACTTAAAATCAAAATAAAATACCTGCTTACAACTAAGCTAAGTGAAGCTTGTAAGCACTGAAAGTGCATACCACATTTAATGGTAAGAGCCCATCTTTATCTAGGGTTGAAACACACATAGGTATAATCTATTGGTCAAATAAATCCAACAAGACCCCCTTATTTTTATTGAATGCAAAATGACAAAGATTAGTTACACATAATTCTTAGGCTTAGTTGGTAAGGATTGAGGGGTTTTCATTCTGCCAGATTCCCTTGGGGCACAATCGCGGCCTCATCCCTTATTTATCGGTATCTCCTCTAAGTGACACTTTGGTGGATGGCTAAGTAACACATGTTACACCATCATGGCTAGAAAGACCTAATTATGACAAAGGCATTTCCAAATGGGAATCAACTGAGGTTGCTTCTAACACACAACAAACAATCCAATGACTGGAAATCACATTTACAGGGGCATTAACGCACAAATTAATGTCAACCATGGTACATGTCTTTGGTTAGAAGTAAACCCTAATTTCTCAAAAATGGTAATAAAAGGTATGGTAGTATTGATTATTTGCATTGCAACAACTTGGCGATGACAACTCCAACCACACAGTGATGTGAAAAACCAAAACATCAACTGGAAATGGGGTGTTGATGTGGAGCCCATGTGGAAGTAAACAGGTTGAAACACATCTGCCACCACCTAAGTATGGTCGTATGTAATGGGAAGGGAATAACATGTTGTGTATTTCTATTTGATGTGGACCCCCTAGCCAATACAAACATACTTATTTTTTAAATTCTCTGCAAATCATATCTTGTGCCGCGCGTCTTTGTTTGTGCCTGTGACTGTGCCCTATCTTTCCCTTTGTTTATTCTCGTGTGGATTTGGCATCCAATGAGTAAGTCCAATTGGGCCAATATATTATTTTCTTTCCCCACAATGTTTTTGTCTCTATTTGTAAATGTTTCCCTATGGGAAATCATGCACCCACAACGTTCACATAATAGATGCGTCGGGCATTAGGAAAAGGATAATGCATACTAAAATACGAAGGAAATTTTCATATTTTCCCACTCTAGTTTATTATTGCATACTAGAGTTTGAGAATCCACACTCCAAATTTTGTCTACAAGTTGAGAATTTTCATTAGGAAATCGTTGGTGTGGATGTAATATCCCCTTCCCAGTCAAAGACTCTTAGCCCAATTTTGTTTCCCAACGATTAAGGGGTGATAAAAAGGGAAATTATAGTCTTAATAAATTATTATAAAGTGCATAAAAAAGAACTTAAAAACACTTATATTAATTTATTAATGACCTAATAAAAAATAAAAGAGAAAAAGAAAATAAAAGATAAAGTGAAATTAGAAAAGAAAAGGGAAAGAGGCCACTTTATGTTTTATTCCCCTAAGGGAAAAATGTGACCCATGTGGGGATGATACAATGCCAAAAAATAATTAAATGTGGGCTAAAGGATGTGATTGGTGCTTGTTGGTGGAAACTAAACCGAGATTGATTATAAAAGTAAGTGTACTTGGTTTTGTAAATCATCTCTTTTATTTTATAAAAATCTGAATTTGCATGTTGAGCTTTGAGATTGCATCCAAAATCTCCTAAGGATGAAAACCCTCAAGGAGTGAAAACGTTGGGGACGAAAACCTCTAAAGTTTTAGAGATTGAGGAACGAAAACTCCTCATTTTTTAGAGGTGGATCCATCTAGGGTTCATCATTGGGCTGTATTTTTGTTGTTAGTGATTGAGAGAAGTATTTTCAAATATGGGCATATTTGGGATGATTGCAATCCAAGGATCAGTTGGGCATAAATCATATCTAAGTTATTGGTGTTTGATGTGTGTTTAGACCATCCAAATAGGTGAATTTGTGAAGGAAACAAATCTCCCAAGTGACCCAATTTGGGAATTGGGAGCCTTTTGTGGGTTTTTGGTTGATGTTGGATCTGCAACTTTTTGGAGTTGTTTGGGCATCCTCAAAGATGATATTTTCATCATTTCTAGCCTCATTTGTGGAATACATAAATTAATATTCACCATTGTATTTTCTGGGTGATTTCAGCCCTATTTTATTTTTATAAAATCAGTTAAGGGTTAGAAAAGTCTAATTTCACTTATAATTGATTCTAACCACCCAAATCGCCATTTTTGGCCTTGTGGGTACGTGGAAAAGTGAATATTTAAGGAATAAAATTAATTTTTCAATTGGTTGTTCATTCTAGAATTTTTTTGGTATTTTATTGTAAGGAGAAGTTCAGATTTGTTGTGTTATTTCAGTCTATTTTCAGTTTCATAAATTAGGGATAAACATCATATTTGCATTTAAAATATTTGGTAATCTATCTTTGGGAGTGGGATTTTCCTCAAATCCGTTTGGGTTGAAAAATTTCCATTTGGGAACATTATAGTGGTATCAAAGCAATGTATCCTTCCAGCCTGTGAAAGAAAGAAGAGAGATTATCATATCTATAAGGTAAAGGTTAGAAAGATTCAATATGAAGTGGACCCAAGTTCCTTATTTTGTGGTACTAATGAAATTTCTGCTAGATCTTGGCTGAAATAATTTGAGACCTTTTGCGATGGAATCCTATGTGTCAGGATCATGCCCTTATGCTCATCTTTAGATACTTGGATGGAATATCGCATAAGTGGTGGCATCATTTGTTGAAGACCCAAGTAGTCGAATCCATTGCCTCCCTTGAAGATTTCACCCAAAGGTTCCTAAAAAGGTTTGATGTGCAAAATTTCAAGGATGAGCAAGGTAAAAATGCCTCATTAATTGAAAATGTTTCTTTGCCTTCTAATGTTTACATGCATGGTGGTGAAGTAAAAGGAAATGAAATCATGGAGTATACCCCAAAGGAGGAAGAAAAATTAGATCTACAAGTTGAGGAAGAGATTTTTTTGGCTAAAGCCCAAATTCTGAATATGGATGTTAGTATTCAACTGGTTTCCTTGTCAGGAACAGTAGTACATGAAGAGGTACTTGAAAAGCAAGATGATGAAAGGAAAGGAGATAATAAGCAGTTTGCTGATCCAAACACAATAACAGATAGTGGTGAGTCATTTTTTGCTTTTAACAAGTGTTTTATGCTTCATAATATGACACTTATAGATGGGAAACATCCTAAGGGATACTCTATCAACAATAAAGAGTCTGTGGATGATAAATATGGAAGAAAAAAAGAGAAATTGGTTGTTGATCCTACTTTTAGAATTTTAAGGTACAATGTTCCACTCTTGAATGGGGTACATTCTTTGCCTAATGTGTGGCAAGATAGCAGTGGAAAGAAGCAAAGATGGAAGACCTCTCATGATATAAGTGTTTATGAGCATTATAAGGTATGACATCTAGGTAATATGTTGAATAAATGTCTAAAGTTACCGATTCTGATTTTGAAAACTTTGTGATTGATGTCATAAGGGAAAGAAGGAATTCATAATTGTCTTTTGGGATTACAATTGTGGGAAAGCGTACCTCTCAAGGTACTAACACTGATTTTTTTATTGCTATAAAGGGTATGTGGAAAAGTGAATATTTGAGGAATAAAAATTAATTTTCACTTGGTTGTTCTTTCTAGCAATTTTTAGGTATTTTATTGTAAGGAGAAGTTTAGATTTGTTGTGTTATTTCAGTCTATTTTTTAGTTTCAAAAATCAGGGATAAACATCATATCCGCATTTAAAATATTTGGTAATTTATCTTTGGGAGTAAGATTTGCCTCAAATTTGTTTGGATTGAACAATATCCATTTGGGGACATTATAGTGGACATCTAAATGTTTTGCAGATATATAATATTTTGGTCAAATGCATAGGTTGTTTAGACAGAGAAGAGATTTAGGTATAATGTTACTTTGGTAGCACGAGGGCATATTGGAGTAATGTTTAGCGGGGGAAATGTGGTTTAAATGTATGTCATGGAAACTAGTAAATATTCTTGTTGAATATGGATAACCAAAGCTCAAAACAAATATTGTTCTAGGATTGCACTTTATATTGTTTTTCTTTTTTTTAATAGTGCCACATATTTATGCTCAAGGTGTTTACAAATGGGAATTATATCGGTGGCCTCTGACATGCAGAATACAATCGAACAATTGAAATTACGTTTAAAGGGATGTTGACACACAATCAATGCAGACCCTCAACGTGTCTCGTGTTACTAAGAAACCTTAATCACCAAAAATGGTAATACACATTTGGTTTTTGTGGTGTCATTGGTTTTAAAGTTACATGTAAGAATGAAAGCTGGATCCACACCTATGAGAAACATGAGGTGCTACTTTCCTCCCCTACAAAGCACTAGTAATTCACCTTTAATAAAGCTTTTGAAAATATTACACGCACGCACGCTCAAACCCAGTGGAATCATAATTCTTCACCTCTCATTCTTTGATTATTTTCTTGTTTAGTAATTTTACAATCGTTCGGTCTACAAAGTCAGAGGGAGGTGATGAGCTTGTGTTGAAGAAAATTTAAATACGAAAAATATTGTTGAAGGAAGCAAAGGGAAATAAAAAAATTTCTATGCCGACATGGAAAAGTTTGTAATGGAGAAGGCACGGTTGCTTATTGAAACAAAGCCATTGAATCCCCATATTTCCCTCAAAACAAATGTGAAAAATATCGAGTACCTTTCGACACTTACAAACATTGTGACTAGAAGGGATAATCACTATGTGCATATGGTGCACGGTGCAACATCAGTAAATGGTTCAAAAACACTACCTAAAGAAAAAGCAACACTTCCAACGTCTATGCAATTGAAGCAAATGAGTCTTATTGAGATTATCAAAAAAGAATGAGGGTTAAGCTTTTTCCCTACATATCTTGGGTCAAAAATGAGAGCCTTAGTTTTGAGATTGATAGGGACACTCTAAGGCGCACTCGACCAGGACAATCGATATGAGATGGAAAGATGGATATGGAATGGATAAATAAGATGAATAGGTGAAATATGTGAAAATATGTGAAAATGGATAAAAGGTATATCAAGGCACACGGATGTCTCCTACGGGCACTATGGGAATGTGCTCGTCTAAGGAAATGAATGCCTGTCTAACCTGTTCGGGTGAGATGGAACAGTTAAGGATAATGACTGCACGAAGTTTTTGATCAATATCATAATTGCCAAATATACCTCAAATGGGTTGTGGGATACATGGGAATCGTCCTGCATTTGCTACGTAAAAATCTCTAAACAAGGTCATGGAGATGTGTGGGAAGGAAAAATCTATGGATTGCATGATCTAGTCTCGACCAGGTTGATTGCGCCAGAACTCATTAGCGTTGTCTACTTCGTCGTTCAAGGTTATCAACTGTGAGATGATATTGGGTGGAACTGGGGTGGTTTGGAATATAAGTTGCCTAAGGCTCTTATCAATGTCGGTGAGTTGTGTAACAATGTTTGGTTACGGTACTCTTAGATCACACACTCTTTGTCTGGGGTGCTTGGGGCCTTGGATGGTCATGTGGATGAGCAAACAATTAATCTAAGGAAATAAACAAACACACAAATATTCCAGAAGGGGCAAGGTCAATGTTCAAGTAACCTAAGCCAACTAAGGAAATGTAGGGATTTGTGTTAATTTCTGTCTAATTAAATCTATGTGCCTAAATTAACAAAGAAATGTAAGTAGATTTTAATTAAACCAAATTGATTACTCTCCTTGAATCTAATTAAAACTATGTGTACTTAATTAATTTAACAAAAGGAAACTAATTAGTTGAAGTGATAAAATAAATCTAATCTACTTGTTTTTGTATTTTCAATGATTTTAAATGAAAGGGTATAATACAAATAAACAAATCTAATTAATATAATCTATGTTTTTGATGATTTTCTTAGTTTTCTAGAATTAAATAAAAGAAATCTACACAGGCAATACAATTGCTTCTAATTAAATGGAAATTGTTTATATCCTAAAATAAAATAAACTAAACAAGAAAATAGTCGGATATGGTTATTTCCCTATCACATAATGGATTTAATCTAATCTAATTAAAATGATTATTTTCCTAATTTGTAATTGTGGATATGATTTCCTCTGGTTCTGCCTCAAAATCATAGGAAGATTGGTAAGCATCTCAGAATCAATTTCTTCCATGAGACTTCACCAGTAAAACGCTAAAATTCCTACATAAGATTTTTATGAAGAACTCAATGAAATGCGTAGAAACAAAAAATTCTTCAAACTCACTTCCCTTGCAAATCCACAGGGATAAGCAGGGAGGAAGTTGTCAATAGAAGCCTTGCTCTTATGCAGACACAATCTAACTAAATGAACAAAAGAAAGCTACAGGTGATTTAATTATGAAGAAGTGAAGTACTTTGTGCACAAGAACTTCTTCCGAATCCTTCCCAAACAAATCCACAAGGATGAGCTACGAAGATATCCTCAATGGAAGCTACTTACAGATAATGTAGCTAATTAAAAATTTGACTTCCTTATAGAAAATGTTTAAATTGATTATAGATTTAAATCTAAACTAAAATGAAGAAAGTTTATAGGAATGTAAATAACGCCTCCAACCTGGAAATGTACTACAGAGACAATTTCAATGTTGGTTATGCTTTGTGATCCCCTCATCTTATTTTCCAATGAGATATCCAAACATGTCCAGGGAACTGTGCTGGAAATGTGCAAAAGAAATGAAAGAGTGTTGGACTTAGTTGGTTTGCAGGCATTCTGCAGCAATGCAAGTAAGAGAATAACAAGGTGAATGAATTTTGTTTGCTTGTGCACTTCTTGGCAGGATTCTGACAGCATAATAGTGTAATTCCAAATCAAAAGACTCCAACCAATGCTTTGGGAAAAAGCTTGGTTTTAATAGAATATTGGTAAAGAAGTGGTTCAACCCACTTAGAAGCCAAGAAGTTCCACATCACTCATGGGAGTGGTAGTTAACTTACTAATAATAGTAAGTAGGGAAGAAGAAGTCTATATGCATCTAACAAGCTCAAGAACAACAGATTCGATCAAGAAATGTGTGAGAAAAATGACTTGGAAGAATGCAACACCCATACAAAACATGTTGGAAAAGTCTCGGTTAAATGCACATGGAACCACCGCTCAAGGCAGACCGGCAGTTACACAACCATCGGTGCGGTTCTGTAACTAAAGGCTAAAATGCTAGGAAAAAGGTTGCAAAACAACTAAGGAAAGTGGGAAAAGACTGGAAAGATATAAGTAAGGTAAACAAAGCTACAAGAACATGTTGCAAGAGAGAAATTGGACTTAGATATCATTGGAATCGATATTTCATCATCATTGGGGATTTGAACTATTCCAACAATGTTGCACTGTGCAAATTTGGGCAGACTCCAACTGAACAATGATAATAATATTGTAGAGAACATAAGTGTTTCAATAGTTCCAATTTTTTATTTCACAAGGTGGTTGAAAAACACTATTTTTTGATGATGATGATTTTTTTTTGTTATGAAGATGGACGTGGAAAGGATTGAATTAGATATATTTTCACGACTCATGGAAACATGGTCTATTTTCCTAATTGATGTGTAGTTTCTTTAGTGTCATTATAATCTACATGGAATGAATACTATAACATGGTGGAGGGGGTGAATTTGATTTGCTTCTGCAAATGATGGATGGGAACATGGGCTATTTGCGTAATTATTACTAAAAATTGGAATATTGTGACTTTGGAAATTGTTTTTCCCATCAACTTTTATGTTTCAAGTACTATTTTATGTTATTGATATAGTAAATAAGTCTCTCAATTTTTTGTGCATCATTAGAATTAGTGGGCACCACAAATCTTTATCAATTTGTCGATGAAGGCCATCTTTTCCCTTGTTTACATTGCATTCCCCTTTCGCAACATCTCAATGAATCTATTTCAAGCGTTGATGTTGTTTTGTGAGAAGGCAATTTGCCTCATGTTGTTCCCTCGTAAGGGTTTCAATTGGTGTCTTACTATTTTACATTTTTGTTTGTAGTAGGGAAAAATATACATATCTTTGTAATGTTTGTCTAAAACAATATTTATGGAACCTCTTGGGGTAGTGAATATGTATAAACATTTTTCCTTCAAAATTTTTGTGTAACGTTGAATATTCAATATTGTGAATATTGCAATTCCAATAATTTTTTTGATTAGTTGTGTTGAAAGTTGTTGTCCCCTATATAATGATGTTTCTAACATACACTTAATAATTATCTTTAAAGTTATAAAAATTGTTGTAGCCCTCACAATACGTGTCAAAATTTATTTTTAATATACTATTTTTTGTTTAAAGTATTTTTATTTTCATTGCATTTACTTTTTTCGCTCTATTAACATGAGGTCGAGTCTGGCCAACTAAAATCAAAATTAACAGGAATGAAAATGTTAAAATGAAAATAAAGACATGAGGTTTTTAGAGTCTATTACAATGTAGATGTGATTTTTTTTCTTTTTTATTTATATAATTGTCTATTGAAATCAGATGTTTTTTATTTTGAAAGTTCTTTCTTATGGTTAAGTGACTATTAAAATAACATTATATTTAATTTTATTGTGAGATGATTAAGACAATGTAGTGGTGGTAATGATCAAGTCATATCTTCATTGTATTTGAAAAATTAAATGTCATCCAATCAAAAACCTTAACATCGTAAAAAATAACAAAGTTGTTTCCCCATATTCTATCAAATTTTTATGTCTCTTTCAATTGTGTAAGTGCCAGTTTTCAGTGCCCTTGAACTGACATAAAAGTTAATTCCACTGAGTCAATACTTGTTTCATTAAATTTTTGCAATGCCCCAAAAATATTCTCCTTGATATGCAACATATTTTAATTAGAGCTTCTATATAATTTCAAAATATATTTGTAAATTTGTCACCTCTCAAAAACTAAAAAATATATAACTAGACCAACTTATCAAATTTATTCTATCTCGTGGATATCTTGTGGACCACTTTATAATTAACTTTCTAAAATAACGACAATGTCGTGTTGTTCAAGTTCAAACATCGTCTCTTGTTGTCAAAAAATATTGCAATGAATGGACTCACCATAGTGTATTATTATTGATGTTCACCTACACACCCAAAAGCCTTCCAAAAAAATAATAATAAGATTTCCTTGCTTTGGGTGGTTTTCTTTAATTAATAAAATGATGATTTATGATCTCTTAAACTTATTCAACAAGGATTTCATGCCAAACAAACATTTTCAGCTCTAATGTACCATGCAGAAAAAGGTAAGTCTAATTATTCATTGTAACTAGCAATTGCACCTGGCCCATGTATTGGAATTGTTGATATGGAGGCATTAAAGAAGTTAAAGTTGAAGGATTGAAGGCGAAACATTGGCTAGGGGAAGAAGAGTGATGAAGAAGGTGTAGATGAGAAAATAGAGAGGATGCCTAACAATTTTATTAATATGAAAAACCATATTAGAGAGTTATGGAGTTACAATGTATATATGCATTGTACAATTGAATACAAACAACTAAGTTGTTGTGCAAACATAATAATAATCTACGTGAATATATAAAATGACAAATATATGGTTTGAACAACCAAAACTACGATGTCCCCTATTTGGGTAGATAGAAAAATTGCAACAACTTCAACCCAAATTGAAACAAGAAGGATTAGATCCTTTCAATCCAACCTCAAATAACCCAATGTCAACATATTTACAACCCAAAATGGGGTTGGAAGTTGCCAAAGTGGTGGGTTAGATGAGAGAATCAATTGGAATTTCAATCTTAACCAGTTCTTATTTTTATAGCAACAATTATTAAATAAAAATGACTTCTAGATAGTTGAAACTTTAAAAATTCATAGCTCACTCAATACTCCAACTTTCTACATGAAATAAAGTGCATACTAAACTATATTTTGAGAGCTTTCTAATGCACTAACAATCATATTTTTCTAAGCATGCAAACCCACCTAAAACAGACCCGAAAATCCCAAATCAAGTCGCTAGGGTTAGAGAAAAATAAATAAAAATATTCTAGCCCTTTTCCAAGCTTCTAAACATTCCAAATCAACTCCTCTTACTCAGAAATTAATGATGACATAAACCATATTTCAAATATAGCTTATTTTCCCTCAAAACATGCTAAAATATTCTCAAATACAAGTCACCATAGCTAGTAAATAATAGCAGTGAATAATATTATAAAAAGAGCCCAAACCCTTCAAAGATTACTTCAAAAATGAGCAATAAACATGAAAATTTCTCCCACAAATAAATGTGCCACACTCTATATCAAGTCGCTAAAGTAAGAGCTTACAATTGCACAAGGGATAGATCTCCAAACTAGCTTTAATAGATTTGCAAAATGAGAGTCTTCAACAATGAGAGCGTCAACAACATAGGGCATACATCTCTTTTCTCCAAGCATGGAGTAAAATCAAATGATCAATCAACATGCCGTGAAATCACCCCCTCGCATCCATTAAATAGACTTCCCAAAGGGATCAACCCACTTGGAGGGAAAACATAAAACTTAATTAAAATACTTAAAAGACTCACTTAATGTGCACTTTATTGTTTTCTAATTAAATAATAAAGAGTAACTAACCTATGTGCACATTTTTGAACTAACTAGAGACTCCCACTTGTAGTGTTAGGCATGCCAAGGGGTTACAATGAAAATAAAAGAGATGAATAGATATATTAGTAATGCCTCATAAAAAGGGATGTTACAAAAACCATATAACAAATATAATATAAAACAACTATTTACCCACATAAATGGCTTATTTACTTAAGGTAAAAGTAATTAAGGTAAACACACTAAATATAATGTAAAATTACCTATAGATAGGTTTTACCTAACATTCCCCCCTTAATTTTGTATTGCTTTAAGAGAAAGAGGAGAGAAAATCTCTAAATATCTTGAATTTGTCATGTGCTAGTGACTTCGTGGAAACATCTACTCTTTGTTAAGTTGTTGGGCAAAACTAAAGTTGTGTGGTATGTTTCAAAACATGCTTGCAAATGAAATGAACATGTACCTCAATGTGCTTCATTCTCTTTTGAAGCATTGGATTGTGAACAAGATTGAGAACACCCTTATTGTTAACATACAAGGTAGTGGATTTCTCAGGTGGTACTCCAAGTCCCTCAAGTATGTAATGTATCCATATCGCTTCATAGATAGCTCTACCTGCATCACGATATTCAGCTTATGTGGAAGATAGAGAACCAAAGTTTTTTTTCTTGCTTCCTCATGATAGTGGACCATATCCCAAAAAGAAAACAAATCCAAAATTGGATTTCATGTTATCAATGTTACCTACATGATCTAAATAAAAATATCTAGTCAAGAATAACTAATCGTTCTTATTGTACTTTAGACCAAGATCCATAGTGCCCTTGAGATATCTCAAGATTTGTCTTGCTTCTTTCCAATGGAAAACTTTGGTTTCCTGCATGGATCATGAAAGATAGCTAACTACAAAGTTAATATCTGGTCTAGTATAGGTCAGGTAAATGATACTCCCAATCAACTATCGATAAAGAGTTGCATTTACCAGTGGAGATCGATCTATACAAGACAACTGAATCCTGGACTCTATAGATGTAACAATTGGTGTGTAACCCATCATCCTAAATTTATTGAGTGTTATCTTGGTATTGTAGTGTCCACCAGTTTTCTCTCTCTTCCTATGATTTGTTGGCTCATTTGATCAGTTTGATATTACATATGAGACATTTGATACTTGATTATGTTATATTTTGATTAGTTATTACTACAATTATCATCATATGGTATATGACATTTTAATTGTTACATGGCACTATTGAGACACTATTTGATATTCATGATTAGGGACATTTCATGTTGATTTAGAGATGATGGTATTATGATGTTGTGATTAGATGGATTATGTTTCTGAATGGAGTTTACTGATGATCTTGGTCATGATTTAGATATTATTGATATTAGATCAGGTTTTTATACATTGTTGATAGATATATGTGGTGTAATCTTATTTAGCTAATATAGTATAGCTGATTTTCATAATGATTTATATTGATATTTTATCATGTCGAGCATATTTGAAGTTTTCCTTGAGTGTGCAGGATTACAGGTTACACCACTTGGTGAGCATGTGACTCACTAGTAACACTACCAAAGATGCCTAAGCCGTCTTGCCCGAGCCCTTTTTTCTCACCTTATTGTATTTTGTTCATTGTTTGTATTTAGAGGATTTTGGTTGATGATTGTATTTATTTTTTATTAATTCATTTTCTTAATCGCTTACCCTTAAGCACCATGGTAAAATTAATTTTACATTATTTCTCACTTAATTGGGATTGATTTGCGCTAATGTGGTCATTTGTGATGATTTTGATTAGCGGTGTGTTTTATTGGTCTTAAACATGTTTTGGGATGTCTTGGGATTTACTAATCATTTTTCTAGGGACCATTTCTCACCTTGTTTATCCCACTCAACTCTCAAATCTCGAATTTGATAATTAAAAAAAAGGCATTTCTGAAGGCATATATAAAACGTGAGCGGTCTCCCTTACCTAAAAATGGCCCTTGGGACCTAACCTATGGGTGGGGGAAGCTTTTTGTGAACATAAAAAATCCTTTTTCTCACTCCACCCTCTCACGAGTCACCATTAAAACCTTCTCCTCTTGTATTACATGGGTGTCCTTGGGATTGTGTTGTGGGCTTTGGGGGCTAGTTTGAATTTTTGTCCCCTTGCATTTATTATTTGGAGGGAACTTGGAAAATGACATGGGTGACTTGGATGAATTGCTTAGTTGGAGTGGTGACACATGTCACCCTCCCATGTGTTTGTGATTTTGGGAGTTTTTCTATATCCTTCTTAATTTTGTATGTTTGAGGACTTTTACTATTAGAAATTTTGGGAAAGGAGTCTTTGGAGGATTTGCTTTAGGAGCTAGTGGAGTCAAGAGCTTGGAGCTTTGTGGCTTGTGCTTGGAGTGTGAGGCAAGCCTCACTTCTTATGTTATTTTGGTTTATTATTTTTTGTGTATGTGTGTGATTTTTAGTGTTTGTGTTGGTTAAAATTTTAAGTTTGGTTTGGGGTTTGTTGGTTCTTGATTTCTTTTCATTTGGTTGGATTTTGTTTTGGTTTTGGGAATGGGAGGGGGTCCTTGTTCTCGTGGCTTCTTGGGGAAGCCATGAATGATATTTTGATGTTTCCTTCCTTGGGGGAATTAGGACACATTCCCATTTGGTTGGGAATATCCTCCTATCCTTACTAAGGAAGCTTACAAGGATTGAAAAGTCTTGGTAAGGAGGAGAAATGGACAAATAAGGGTTTGAGGATGATGATGGATTCTTGGAGATATATTGGAGGTTGGTATTTGGCTCTATTATTATTTATACTTTGGCACATTGGTGATCTCTCTCCCCTCTTCCCATTTCCATTCTTTTTTTCTTAGCTTTTTGTGAATTCGATTATGGTGTTGGAAGTTGTTTTTCATCTCTTGTTTACCCTTGTTTTGAGTTCTTTGAAAACTTGTTCTTTTATTGGCATCTTTGAGTGACATGTTACCTCTCTTTCCCATGGGATTGTGGGAGGATAGCATGCATTATATTTGGAGAAAATGCATGTAATGATGTCTGTATGTTGGGAGGTAAAATGATATTTGATCTTGTGGTGTTTTGGAGCTTGGTCAAAGTAGAGTTGGAGCTAAATTGTTGAAGATATTTTGGAGGGCTTGAAGTTGGATGAAAGCTCAAAATTTGAGCAAGTTCTTCCCACATTTGTGAGAGGCTTATAAAAACTTGCACTTTATAGTATTTGTATTTTGTTGTAATGTGAAGATTTTGGATATTATCTCCCTTGAGATTTGTTGTAAATAGTGAGTTTCCTTCTTGTGAAACAAACTAAATGTGTTGGGAAAAACCTTGCCTAATGTGATCTAGTTTTCTTTTCATTAGAGACTTTCCTTTTGAATGTACCAAATAAGTTTTGAAATGGTTTTTTCTTTTCTCATATCCTTTGAAAATAAAGTTATCGCGAGAATATTTTACCTTCTTATTGGCATGGAAAATGGTTGATGAATTGTTCTTCTTTATATTAGATGAAAGCAGTGAATAAGATATTCAAAGTTGAGAGTAGACTGAAAAATGAAGGATAATGAACTAAAATAAATTTTATTGTAATATAAATATCTTGTATTTGTAAAATTAAATCTTCTTTTCGTGTTAGTATAAATGGATCAATTTGATGCTCCAAAAAAGTTAAGGCAAATAAATTCTTTATATTCTTTACAAATGTATATTAACTCATTCTAAATTAAGTTCTTTCTTTAAAAAATATGTTTTATAGATCTTGTTGATTGCTAAAAATTGTAATTTATCTTACATATTGTAGACACAAAATTATGTACTTTAGATATTATTTAGCCCGATCTTATACTACTATTTAAAAGGTTCTCAAGTGAATAAAGTACTAATTAATCCCATCTTTTGCCCATCCTTTTCTTATATTTTATTTCGTCATTCCCGCGTATTTTTCTATACTTATCCACTTGTTTCCCAACTTTCCTGTCATTCTAGCCCAAAATCAAGGCGCCCCAACCTGTACTGGGGCGCCCTGGTCCCACCCTGAACACCATGGTCTATGTTTTTCTTTTCCAACTTCTTTTTGGGGCCTTTCTAGTTGTTTTTCATCCTTATCCTTTTCCCAATAGGCCTTGTCACGATCAATTATGAAATTAAGCTTGAGAGCCCTATAAATATAAATTTATAAGACCATAATGAGGGTCCTAGCGTTACATACTATTACTCCATCTAGAGTTACATCCATTACATCCAAATAGTGTCATGCATCAAGGCTAGGAGATTTGCATCAACACACACAACATAGGGATGAATTCTATTCTATTCCATGCACACATGCTATTACATTTTATATAGTTATTATTACTCGCTACTTCATAAAGTGCGACTGGCATAAGATAACCTAGGGCAAAACATGCACACACTCACCAGAACTACATCTGGGTCCTAAATGTAGTGTGGCGCTCAGCGATAAGACCACTAGTTTGGCGGTTGAGGTCAGTTCGACCCATTCATTTTACATATTTATTTTTAATTATGGTTTAACACTGTCTTCCATCTCGATCAATTAACAACACTTCATTAATTCACTACTCTCCCCCTTCATTCTGGATGCAAATTCACACTACTTTGTTAGTTTTAGGTTATTTTCTAGATCAAATTAATTAATTATCCAAAACTCAGATCTAGTTAATCTTACTAAGATCAGGGCACCCAATTTACCCTCCTATTGTGTCACCCTGGGGCACCTCTCTGATACATTCCTAGGAATCTCAGTCAAATTCAGATCTTCCAGGTCTAGATTTTACGTAAGCCTATCTAAGTGGTCTATTTGCACTTCCATATTCTAATTCCAGACCTGCAACAGTCTCTTTAAATCAGCTAACCCATTTCTCTTCCTTAAGTTGGAAAATATAGGGTTAAGCTTCACTTCTAATAACATAATTACCCACTTTTTACAACCTACTTTAGCACTTTCTAATTCTACAAGGTTTTTTTCATCCCACATTAGATTAATATTAGTGGCTATACTTTGATAGTTTAGTCTCGATTTTGTTAATAACTATATAGGTGAACCCTACGTATTTCACGCTTCTAAAAGGGACACCTTATTCACCTTCTACACATGTATAAGATCAAGAACATTTATCTTAATCTGATTTACTCAAGAACCATCTCGCTTCCCAGGTTCTATTTGGAGAGCACTTTAGACACCAGAGGATTAACATGGCAATATTGCTCCACATGAGCCATATAAGTGTGATGACCTCATTCCTCTTCCTTAGAGAAGTCCTAATTTAGATTGCTCGTAGCTATATACAACTCATAAAAGGAGGGTGTCTATAATCCAAACCCCATCAAAAACATCAAAGGGTGGCTTAGCATCTCATGCTTTTTAATGTTTGATGCATTATATTATCTTCCCCTTTTAATGGATCTATCTCAATGTTAATGATTAATTACCTTATTTATTAGATCTACTTGGATATGAGATCCAACAGCTTAAAGATGCTTCTCAATCATATACATCCTCTATTTAATCTATAGAATCCACCATCACATCCCTTAGATATGAAATCCAACATCTCAAGGATGTTTCTCAGTCACATTTTTGTTCTTCTTTGACATCTTCTATTCAATCTATGTCCGCTACATGTCATATAGTTGAACCTCAAGTCACGCCGTCGCCAGAACCTCTCATACTTGATCGCAATACTAAGCCACATGACATTCTAGCTCAACTTCTTAGTCGTCAATTGATTCTTCTACCGCCTACTCATTTTTATCCTCCTTATCGGCGAGAAAAACACCAAGATCGTCCATATTACCATTATCATCGAATCAATGGGCATAATGACCATGGTTGCTATGCTTTACAACGTAGAGTCAGGCATCTTTAGAATCAGGGCTTTATTTAGTTCATTGGAAAACATCCTTTTGGACGCCCACCTACAAATACTACCCGTAAATGGGCTCCAAAAATTGTTCCTTCTACACATAAGGAAGATCACCCTACCACTTCTCATGCACCTTCTTCAATTAGTCAAGAGCCACCTAAGCAGCAACCTCTCCAAATTAGTTCATCATCTCCTCCTACTCTGTACTCTACAACATTATCAAATCAAAACAAATCATCACTCCTTAAGTGTTTCTCTAAGTCACGTCCTCTTGTTAAGTTGTTTGTTGTATTACCAAGTCAAAATGAGCAACAGAACACAACACCAAGGCCTACACAACAATCACTACCTAAAGTTAAGCTTGTCATCCCAGCATCTGCTATAAATCCTACATACATTAATGATTGGGATTCTAATGATGTTTACTATGATGAAAAACCATGTGATGATCATACTTCTCCTTCACATCCCATTGCTTTTGTTAAGGAAAATACTCCATATATTGATCCACTTAGTGTCTTTTGATTTCTCCTTCATACACGCTTGGGGGGCATAGCCATCACACATCCCCCTCCTCTTTTAGCATAGTCACATAGTCTTGCATCTAATATGTCGTATATATCATTTCTTATCACTTCCTATAGGCATATCATATCACGCGTCCTAACATCGTCATTACCCGATGACACACGCTCGTGCTTCGGTTCAAAATTATTTGAACCTTCTAATATTTAAACCATTTTTATTAAAGAAGTTTATTAGGAAACTTGCAGGATTTTGGAAACATTAATTGTAGTACAAAATTTTAAATAATACCTTAGAAAATGCATTTTATTCCCGCAGACTTAGGAATCTTCATTTAACAGGATTTTCTTAACACATCATATGAACGTTAGTCAAAACCATCAAAATGGTGACAATTAACCTTAGCATAATAACACAATCTATTGTTTTGAATCAAAATAACAACATTATATTTTTCTTCATAATGACATAGCATTGAATATTACATTAATAATACGTTGTTATCGACAAGTGAGATAAAAAAAATTATCACCTAACTAGAGGGGTTTATTATGGTTAAAATATTAACTAACCCTCTCTAGGTCAATGTTTGGGGCCCTTTGTATATTTGGTATTTACTCAACTCCTCCAACAAATATATGATCCTCCATTCCTAATACTTCCATTTCCAATTTTTTAACTGCATGAGTCTAATAGTTTGTCATGTCAAATGGTATCGATTAAGATGCAATTCTTACTTCCCTTGATCAAAAGGACCTACACAATGTAGGTCTTAGACTAAGATAACCTCCTAGACATAGCCAACTAATTAGTAATAACTCACTAATCCTTTCCTATAAAATGATTTAGAGATTGGTATTATATGCAATCCTATTAAAGGGGTCTTCCAACGATGATGGCTTCATCAATTATGATGTACCAGAGTCTGGGGTTCAATGTTTAAGGCCATCCAAGATATTCAATGACCCTAGCCATAGCTTTTTTTCTTCAGTGAGGGTATGACTAGTAACCCAGTAGGAAGAAAAATGTAGAATAAAATACACTATATATCTCCATTTCAAAGCATGAAAGTTATGGACCTCAATCCCTAATTCAGATTAACATTATTCACATAAAAATATGCACCAATAGCTCCAGTAACCGGCCTCAGTCTATGGAGGAACCGAGCATTGCTCACCAAGTTACCGATGTATCGGTCCTGAGAAAACATGGAACTGCCTTTCGGTTAGGGATAAGTGGCGTAGACTATATCCAAAACATGGTTATTTTATTTAGTCTCCCAAGGTTGAATGAAGATCTACATATCTAGAAAAAAATTCTCCCATCATCACATGCAACATTTTCCTATTGCAAATCTCTCCCAAAATCAACACTAAGCTTGCATATTCTCTACATAAGAATGAACCTGCTACATGACAATTAGAAGGAGCCCATTATAAGAATTGATGATTACCTCTCAGAATGATGATATATCACCAGAAAATATCAACTTAGAGGTTTGAAGGATAACCTCCTCAGATCATGTATGTAATGTACATCTGAGAGGTATGAAATGACCCTAAAACTTCAATTGTTATAACTAATCTGAAAGCTGTGGATAACTATATTGGCTTCATAATAGAGTGGATTCTCACCCACATTGGGTGAACAAATACACAAGTTAATAGTCCTGGTCTTGACTGTTGATATATCTTGTTTTTCTAAATTAATTCTAGTAGAAGGATCTGCTATTTACAACTTGCATTTTTACAAAGTAACCGACATTGGTTGATCTGTACCAATGTCGATGCTAACCCCAACATACTGGTACCAGCATCTTTGGTTGAGGGACAAATGTGTTGATCAGATTAGGGTAACTCGACATCAGGTTACATCTGAGTGATTGTTTAGCTATTTAAGTCAATGGTAGAATTAGATCTAATACAAGGTATAGAAGTTTGACGACCGAAATGGTTTTAAATGAATGGAATATATAGATTCCCTAAGGATTATCTGTATCAAAGAGATTTATACTAAGCATTAGATGAAACTGGGGTCCAGAGGTATAAAGATGACTGATGAAGAATTGTAAGAAGGAATTCTTGGTGAGAGCTTAGAGAATATTGTGAGATCTAAAAGTATTGTAGCATCATGGTAAGGTGTGGATGGATTTCAAATATTTACATTATAGCAACTTCTCTGGAATAATATATTTGATGTCTCTTGGTGGATTTATATGCCCACACCTAGTGCTTCAAACCAAGTTATATCTTGATGAAGATTTTATTTTGTTGGTTATTTCCATGTTTAGGTGGACTTATGCATGCTAGTAATCTGATATGATATACATATATATATATATATCATGTGTAAATGTGTGTGATGTGTGTGTGTGTGATGATGAAGTGTACAAGCACTTGTATTCTGATGTTATTTTCCCAACAACTAGTATCATAGCTTTGTTTGAGGGTTGTGTGTGTTGAATACAACTGTTACTCAGTAGGGATTTATAATTGAGCTGGGATGTTCACAACAATGGTAGAAGATAGTCAAATACAAAGTAGTTATCCTCACCCAGTTAAATGCCGTGGATATTATCTTTTAGCTTATGGAAGATGCAGGTAGGAGATATTATCTAGTTGTTAAGTAGAGATCTATATCCTTACTCGTATGAATGATTAAGGCTAAGACCTGCAAAGATGACTGATGAAGAATGGAACTAATTCTTTGATAGATCTAAGGTATTGACTAGGATCCTATAAGATGTCTAGTTCTTTCCTAAAACTATGGTCGTGGCTAGTTCAAATATAATAGAAGTAGTTATTTCCTTTAAATATGGCTTAATAAAATACCTTAGACTGGTTCTTATATTGAAATTCCAAGCTACATACGAAGGAAAGTCTTATTCTGATGAAGAAATTGTATTGAATTCCATAATAATGCAAGAAGGTGGATCTGCTGTCTCAATCATTTGCAATGATTTTTGTTCTAGTTATAAATCAATGGCGAATCAGTTAATCATCCCTTATTGATCAATGAAGTGAAATCATTTGATTATTCATTGTGTTCTTTTCCAAATAGCTTGGGATACGATTTGGCAATGGCTCATTAGTAATACAACATATGCTACTAATATTTTGAAGTTTGATGATGTGATTGGTATAATTCTATGAATGAATAAATACGCAGGAAAAGTACAGAGGAATCATCATCTGGGAATTCTTTGAATGTAGAAAGTAGAGGCAGGCCAAAAGGAGAGATCCAAGAGTAAGAATAATGGGAAATCAAATTCAAGGAATGGAAAATCTAAATCCAGAGGTAAGGGAATTACCTGTTGGAATTGTGGAAAGAAAGGACATGCAAAGAAATATTGTTGGTCAAAGGATAAAGAGAACCAGACACCCAACCAGAGGTAAAGGTCAAATAAGGAGGCAAATATTGCAGCATAGGTAATGCAAGATGCCCTTATTCTTTCTTTGGATAATAGAATAGAATCATGGGTTTTAGATTCAGGAGCTTCTTTCCATGCAACCCCTAATAAGGGTTATTTCAGAAATTATGTCTAGGGAAATTTTTAGGCATGTTTATTTGGGTGATGATGAACCTTGCAGTATTACTAGTAAAGGGGAAGTTCATCTAAAATTACAGAATGGAAATACATGGGTATTGAAAGATGTGAGGCATGTGCCAAGCCTCAGGATAGAATCTTATTTCTGCAGGGAAACTAAGTGAAGTTGGTTGCATGGTTACATTCACAGTCAAATTCTTGGAAATTCACCAAAGGGTGATTTTGTTGTGGCAAGAGGAAAGAAGGTAGGAACTGTTATATTTATCTACTTGTGTTACCGATTCCTTTTCTGTATTATCTACTTCAGATTCAGATGCATGCATGTGGCATAATCGGTTGGGCCATATGAGTCAAAAAGGAATGCAAATCTTAAAGTCTAAGGGTAAGTTATCATATTTGAAATATTTAGATCTTGATTCTATGAGCATTGTCATCTTTGGAAAGCAAAAGAGAGTGAGATTTCTCAAAGTTGGGGTCAACTAAGAAGGAGCAGAAATTGGAGCTTGTACACTCAGATGTGTGGGGACCAGCCTCAGGTAGCTTCTCATGGAGGATCCCAATATTATGTTACTTTCATTGATGATGATACAAGAAAGGTATGGGTTTATTGTATTAAACGATAAATCTAATGTTTTTGAAACTTTTTAAAAGATGGAAAGCCCTTGTTGAGAATGAATCAAATTCAAAGTTAAAGTTCCTTAGATCTGAACAATGGTGGTGAATACTATAGCAAGGTTTTCAATGATTATTATTTAGTGAATGGAATACGTAGAGAAAGAACGGTTCCAAGAACACCACAAGAGAATGGTGTTGAAGAAAAAATGAATAGGACAATCATGGAACATGCTAGAAGTATGAGGATACATGTTGGATTACCCTTGCAGTTTTGGGTAGAAGTAGTTGATACATCAGTTATTTGATTAACCATGGGCCTTCAAGTTCACTACATGGAGGAATACCAGAAGAATCTTGGACTGGAAAAGAGGTAGATCTTTCTTTTCTTAAAGTTTTTGGTTTATAAATCTTTTGTGCATATTGATAAGGAAAATAGGAAAAAAAGTTGGATGCAAAAATCCAAGAGATGCACTTTCATTGGTTATGGATCTGGTGATTTTAGATTCTATTTTTGGGATTTAGAGAATTCTAAAATTATTAGGATCTATGACATTGAATGGAATGAAAAGAGAATGTACAGGGATCAAATTTTGGTACCCAAGGATGAACCGATTGAAAAGTTTGTGAATGAAAATGAACTCTTGGATTTAAAAATTAGAATACCATAGACATGGTTACATGAGTAACCAGTGTTGGTTGACCCCTGACCAGCATCGGTTAATTGAACCGATATCAGTTTACAGAAGAGTCAAATTGACATCGGTTAGCAAAGAACGGCGTCAGTTATAGGTGACCAACGTTCGGTCATTGTCATAATTGGAAACAAATGTCTCAGGAGGTCCAGAATGAGCCTCTGGTACCCCAAATATTTGTGAGAAGGTCTCAAAGGGTAAGTAAAACTCCATAAATATTTACACCTTCTCTATCTTATTTATTATTGACTGATAATGGTGAACCAAAAAGTTTTGAAGAAGTAATGCAGGAAAAGACCCACATTCAGTGGGAGCATGGCATGGATGAGGAGATGGAATCCTTGGAATAAAACCAGACTTGGGATTTGGTTAAGTTTCCAGCAGGTAAGAGGACATTGCAGAACGAAGTGGGTTTATGTGATCAAGGAAGAAGAGGGTGGATAAAAAAGGTACAAGGCAAGGCTTGTAGTAATAGGGATTTTACACAGAAAGCAGGTATTGACTTTGGTGAAATATTTTTCTCATGTTATTAAAGATGACTTCTATTTGTACTGTATTGAGTTTAGTTGCAGTAGATCATTTTGCATTCAAAATCAACTAGATTTGAAGACAGACTTTCCTTCTTGGTGATTTGGATGAAGAGATTTATATGCAGCAACCGCTTGGGTATGAAGTCAAGGGCAAGGAGAAATTAGTGTGCAGGTTGAAAAAGAGTCTATATGGGCTCAAGCAAGCTCCAAGGCAATGGTACATGAGGTTTGATAGTTTCATACATGAGCATGGTTACTTGAGATGTGAATCTGACCATTGTGTTTATTTCAAGAAGCTTGAAAATCATAGCTATATTATTTTGTTATAATATGTGGATGATATGCTTATTCCAGGATCTAGTATGCAGGACATTGGTGAGCTTAAATGAAAGCTAGCTCACACATTTACTATGAAGGATTTAGGATTTGCAAAAATAATCCATGACATGCAAAATACACAGAGACATGAAGAACAAGAAATTGTATTTGTCTCAGGAGGCTTATATCAATAAAGTGTTGGAAACTTTTAACATGTAATTTATCAAAACTAGTGAGTACACCTATGGTTGGACACTTAAAATTGAACAAAGATCAATGTTCTTCATCACATGAGGAGGTCAAATACATGACACGAGTACCATATGCTTCAGCACTTGGAAGTCTCATGTATGTTATGGTTTGTACAAACCAGACATTACATAGGTAGTGGGAGCTGTGAGTAGATTTATGGCCAATCCAGGTAAAGAACATTGAAAAGTAGTCCAATGGATACTCAGGTATTTGAGAGGGACATCTAGCATGCAGTTATGCTATGGAGGTTTGGATATTTCTTTATGTGGCTATGTTGATTTCAGATATGGCTAGAGATCTGGATGGTAGAAGGAGCACTACTAGATATATTTTCTCAGTAGGTGGGACGAAAGTCAGTTGGATTTCAAGATTGCATAAGGTTATGGCTTTGTCTACTACAGAGGCAAGAGTATGTTGCAGCTACAAAGGCTAGCAAAGAGATGATATGGATGAGCAGGTTCATGGAAAAGTTGGGAAAGGAGCAAGATGATTGTAAATTGTTTAGTGACAGTCAAAGTGCAATTCATTTGGCAAAGAACTCAGCGTTTCATTCTTAGAACGAAACATATTCAGTTGAGGTATCACTTCATATGGAAGGTATTGGAGGATGGGTAGCTGAAATTGGAGAAGATTCATATGAGTGAGAACCTTGTACGGATATGTTAACGAAGCCATTAACAAAAGAGAAGTTGGAGCTACACTCCACTTCTGTTGGTCTTTGAGTTTGAGACTTGAAGAAGAAGAAACAAAGCTAAGGAAAGGATCCAAGAATGACGTTGTACAAGTATAATGTAGTGATTAATCTCCAAGTGGGAGATTGTTGAGTTGTGGAGCTCAATTACTTCAGATTAGCATGATATATTAAACTTACTGGAAAGCACAGTAACCTGACATCGGTTGTGGAGGGATCGACATCGGTCAGGTAAATTCAAGGAGGAACCGACATCAGTTAGGGCTAACCAACGTTGGTTACCTGTGCATGGGTGTTTTATTTAACTCATAGGAATTAGATCTAATTTTAGCATTAAAGAAGATTTATTGATTGTAATTGCATGGCTAAGTGCCCTAAGTTTGTATATGCCTATATAAGCATGAAAGCTAGGGTTTAGAAAGAGGATTGTAAGAAATTGATGATTAGTGAGAATAATTGTGAGAGAGATAATTCTTGGAGATGAAGAAGAAGCTTGAAAAAAAGAAAGTATTTACATCTGAGAGGTGTGGAAGATTTTAAATCTTCATTGTATATCTTCTGAAAAACTTTAGATAATAGATTAACTTGTTTCTTGGTGGATGTAGCCCACACTGGGTGAACCACGTTAAATCTAGTGTTGATTTATATCTCTTGTTTTGTATATTTTTCTAGTATAATATCTGCTTTTATTGTATGTGCTTAGATCTGATATATTATCTGTATAATCTTGTGTTAACCCCAACACCATTCATAAAGGCAATTTTCACGTCCATCTGATGGAATTTGCATCCAAAATGTGTAGCTAGAGAAAAAGATCATCCTTAATCATTTTAATCTTAGATATGTGAGAAAAATGTCTTCTCATATTTTATCCCTCTCAAGAAATGCATATCCCCTTTGATACGATGTCTCAACCTTGTACTTGTTAATAGTCCCATTTACTGATGTACCCTTAATTTTTGAATAATCCAGTCTGTAACCAATATATCCGATTAACTTCCTTGAAAGTGTAAGATCAAAGACATGTTACTAGGTGTTATTGTTTTCATCAGTAATTGATACAATCCTGATTCATGCCATCTTTCCAAGCTTTCATCACCCTAGGGCTTCCCAATGGATAGTAGTGGGATCTACAAATTCAACAACTCTACTAGTCAAGGTAAATTTACCTCTTCACGAGAAAGTTCGTGGTCCAATGGTGGATCTGTGTTCCAGAGGAGCAGTTTAAACATTAGCATCTCAAATCATATTTGTATACCACTCTTGGGCATACATTATATTGTTCCCATGGGTAAGTGGTCATGTCTGATCATCCCCATCATCATTGTCATCATCAACGGGAACATGTACTTCTATACCTCACAACATGGGTGCTATGTACATCAAGGTAGATATGTGGAAGGAGCCTCAACTTATTTCTTCTCAAAGAAATCCACATCGCTAAAAATGGTGTAGAATTGTTAGGTCATTCAAAGTCCATCAATATGTACGCAAGAGCTTCTTCATTATAGCCAATAAGATGTATTTCTCTAATATTATATCTGAATTGATTTCTCTTGCAGATGATTGGGTATGTACATGTTGAGCTATGCACCTGAGTACTCTGAGGTATGTAATGGATGGATTCCCATTTTACTATGCCTCATGTGGAGTTACCTGTCAAGAGTAACTGTGGGGAACTCTGTTCAAAAGATATATTGCAAAGTATTCATCACTTCGACTCAAAAATGAGTCTTTGGATAATCCTGAATCATCGATCAAAACAAACCGTCTCCATGATCAGTCATGGTTCCTTCTCTCAACAACAACTAATTTTTTGCTGTCATTGTGAAAGGAACATCTGTCGATTGGAAGAATCCCATGAGCTTTTAGATAAATTTGAACTCATTACTGGACCAATGAATCCCCCCTCAATCTAAGTGGAGAGATATAATTTTGTAACCAGTCTCATTCTTAACCAATACTTTCAACTTTTTGAAGTTCATTGAAAGCTTCACTTTTCTTGCAAAGAAAAAAAATCCACATTCTCGAATAATCATCAGCAAAAAAGTGTGATGACCCAATATTCAAATCATTAATGAATAGGTTTGGCATCGGAACTCGAAGATAAATGAGGTCACGAAGGAATTAAGAAATCTATACTTGGAGCTCAATATGCACTTTACTATGAGGATCTATGTTGTTTTCATGCAAGACATTTAGGAACTTGTCAATTTCTTTCTTGTGAGATGGAAAACCTATCACCATGTTGTATCCCTCCAAGTGTGCCCATTGAGATATCCAAAACTAATGTGAACAAATATTCGACAACCACAACTATGCAGATACCAAGTGTTCTTAGCATCAGTAGTGCCTTAAAATCATTCTGTGGATAGAATCAAGCTACAAAAGAATCTGCCCCACATTTGAAGATCATATCTTGCAAAAAAAATTTGAGCTTTTTCTAGATTTATCTTGAATCAAACATATTTTCTTACGTGAGTGACAATCAAAATCAATATTCAGATTATGATCTAGAAGTTGAATGACCTAATAGTAAGTTCTTTGTTAAACCAGGGACATAGAAGACATATGATAACCTACAATCCTCATGAACCAAGAGGTAAAGAAATATTACTAATAACTTGGAATGTTAAGGAAGAGTCATCCCCCAATGAAACATGATGTTTTGGAGGGTGTATGTTCATATGTGTGGAGAACCATGTGTTTACGTCCAATCATGTGTCGAATGGTTCCTGAATCAATGGTGCCATATTGCAATAGATGACATGGGATTTGTTTCACTGGTGAATGGGCAATGTACAAGAAGTCCTCATCATCTGAATGATCTTCTTTCTCAAATACATTTCCTTACCGATGAGGTTTATTTCTCCACTTCCCCTTCTTTTGCCCTTACGATGTAGTGTGATTGTGAGGAACATTATTGTGATCGTCGATTGTTAGGTCTAAAATTACCTGATGACACTTTTTTTGTATGCGTTGTACCAATAATCTTTCAACTCATGTCCTCTTTTTACAGATATGACACTTTTTGTTTTGCTTGAATCCCCTTGCTGATGGTATTTTTGGGACTTTTTGGAAGAGTGTAATTTGGTTATTCCCTTTCTGATGAAATGATCAGAGTGCATGTTCTTCATCATCATCTTTGATTGATAAAGTGACTATGTCTTGCTGTTAGCAAATTCACCAGCCTCTCAAAATTGATGGTCTACATGCTAACAAGTTAATAGCCATCACAAAAATTATGCATGAGGAAGGAAGTGATCTCAAACTAATGGGCACAAGAGTAAGTATCTGATATCTCCTCTCCTAGGGCTAGAAGTGAAGCCCTGAAAATGCTGAACTCTATGCAAGAAAGCCTGAACTTTCTCATTCAAGTTGAATTTTAGTGTATGCAACTAAGGGCGCGACAAATTCATTATTGTTTTCTTGTTCTTGGCCTTGCAGAACTATGCTTAACTTATCCCACTGTTTTTTGGTTGTTTTGGGATCTTGAATGTACCCGGGTTGCACGTCATTACACAGCTACAAACAAGATAATCAATTTGGCCTTCTGATTGACCCTATTAAACTGACATTCGTTGACGCGTGGATCAAATAGTGATCTAGTTGCATAACCGATTTACAACTAGCCATATCTCTTCAAAATCAAGTTGAGTTCAAATTTGGGTCTTCCACGTGATATAATTGTCACCATGGAGAAGCTGCGAGTTGGGAAAAAAGAACTTGGGAGCATTGTTTTCCATAGTTGGTGGTTAGATTTTCCAAATTAGAGGGCACTGTTATCCAAAATTCACCCCCCCATGGGTAATTTTGATAACATGCATCAGAATATTCAAGTCCCAGGCACATTGATTGATTCAGAGCAAACATCATGTTTCTGAGGTTCTCTCAGATATTTTTCTAACTCTCCTGTCCAGGATGAAAAGAGCAAGCTCTGAGAAAATGCAAAAAAAAAAAAAGGTTGCAGAAGGCAAGAAGGTTGATCCAGGAAAAATGGTGAAAATCAGCTAAGTCCTAGTCCTAGAAGCGATTGGGACATCTGGGTCGCGAAGGCGCGAACCGACCGAATCGGGCGAAAAAGGGCGAGTCAGTCCAAAGGCAACTGGGACATTTGGGACAAATGGACGCGAAATTCCCGAACCAGCCGAAATGAGCACAAAGGGCCCAAAATCAAATGGGACATCCGGGACAAATGGAGGCGAAGTACGCGAAGGAGCCGAAGGGGCCGAGGACCAATGAGAAATCGCCACGTGCCACAAAGAGAAAAGTCAAAAAAGTCAAGGGGCGAGTTTTCGAGCACCGATCCGAACCAATGGGATAGTGCCACGTGTCCCAGCTAGGGCCCACAAGGAAATTTCACAAGACAGCCCACCGAAAGGTAGAGGAGAGAGAATTGCTCGTCCAATCAGAGCGTGCCACGTGTCATCCAGGTGGCGAAGCGCGGGAAATATTTCAAAATCCGTTTTGGTTTGTTCCGTGCCCTAATTCTTCAGATCGCCATAACTTTTGATCCAGAGCTCAGATTTGCACGTTCTTTATATCAACGGAAAGCTGTTGAGATGATCTACATGATTATGGGATCAACCTCGAGTTTTGGTGCAGTCTGAAGAGAGAAAATCGAGAAACGGCTCTGACGCGTGTGCACGGCCAGAAGTGACATTTCAGCGGCCAAATTAATACAAATGGGTCGCATTCTCCTCGAAAATCACTCAAAGTGATAGGGTATGGGTTGGTAAGATCCTCCATGCTGATTTAATGCATCTGCAGTCAATGAGGAATGGGCTTGCACGTTTTCCCACGTTTTCTGTCCCCTGGGCTCGACCCATGTAATGTAAAAGCCAGATTTGGCTCAAAAAAAAAAAAAAAAAGTTGTTCATTCTTTTTGCTTTGCCCTCCCTTCTTTTCTTCTCTAGGGTTGAAAATGGAGTTTGAACCTCCTCCCTTGCTCTGTAATGGCGTTTTTGCCTTTTACTAATGGAATGATGTTCTATGCAAACTTCTGGAGCAACAAAACATGTTTTTTGATGTATCTGTCCATCCTTCCTCGTTTTTGCTTGTCCTCTTCTTGCCTCTCTTCATTGCAGGTATTTGTGCATGTTTGAATGTTCATTGCAGGTTTGGAGCTGTGTTCATGGAGTTTCGGGACATTTTCTGTGTGAAATCTATCCTTGGGCCTGTGATGCATCTGTCCATCCTTCCCATTGCTCACCTCTCTTTGTCCCATGGCAGTTTTGATAGATGTCCAACATTCTCCTTCTCTGGTGTATCACCGTTTTAGTGTAGGCTTTTGCTATTTTTTCCTCTCTCTCTCTCTCTCTCTCTGTCTCCTTGGCACGGTTAGATTAGGATTAGATTAGCTTGCCTGCACTGGAATAGCTTGTGGCAGGTAGTTTAGGAGCAGGAACCAGCCTTCTCTGGAGATTCCTCTCTCAGTTTCACAAGTCCCCATGCTTGGAGAGAGGTTTCCATGTTGTGCAATCACACTGGATGCCTGAACATCAACCTAGAAGCCTGATGTGCGTCCAGGGGTGCTGTGATTTTGCACTAACAGTTTTGGCACGCCCGGTGGGACCTCACAGAAGTTAGAGTTTCATCTTCCAGAGGTGTCTCATTATCAACAGCAAATTTTAAGCCACCGTGTGCCGGCACTAACAGTTTTGGCACGCCCGGTGGGACCTTAGAGGTCTTTCACTTCATCTTTTGCAGGTTGGTGTGTTCCTGTGAAGATTTCAGCCTTTGGAGGCACTTGCAAACACATCTGGCGACTCCATCTGATCAGCAACCCATTTCTCTGAGCTTGCAGACCCGTTTCCATACATTTTCATCCATCTTTCTTTCCATCCCTTTCATTCTTTTCCATTCCATGAAGTTGTGCAATCATGACTTCATTTCCATCATGGATTTCACATCAACAACAGCAGTATATTCCACCTCCAACACGGTTTACAAATCCTCCAGATCAGCATGATCAGATTCATGCATACTCATATGAACAGCAGTGCCAAAGTCAGTTTGGCAATGGAGCTTTCCAAGAGCAAGAGTGTGCATACAATGAAGACCATCAGATCCAAGATGCTGGTCTGTTGGAGAAAATCCAAAAGATGGAGGTGGGGATGGTGCAGTCCAGGGCTCAAGCACAAATGAAAGCTTTTGGAATCGGTTATGGAGCACCATGTCCATGGGTGGGACCTTTTCCAAGGCATTACAGCCCTCAGGAGAAGCTTGACTTCATGATTGCAATGCTGCCTTTGCTTGCACAATGGACAGCAGAAATAGAGGCCTACAGACTTGTTGTTGAACAACCTTGTCAATGGGTAAGTTCTACACCATCATCTGGTTTTTCTCTTTCCATTACTCAAGCAGCATCATCTCATTTAAACTCCTCATCTGCTGTCCCATGTGTTGAATCCATCCCTCCATCCCCCAGTCTTCCACCCCATCTCGATTCTTCTTTTCTTTTCCCTTCCAAACAGTCATCCCCTCCACAAGAGCTAATAGAAATACCCCCTCCTCCAAAGAAACAAGAGGTTTCACCGCCTCCACCACCACACAAAATTGTCAAATCAGTTGAGTTTCAACCTATCCCTCCTCTTGCATTCCCAATTCCATGTGGGAAAGAAGAAATTGAAAAAATTAGTCTTCAAGGACAACAAGAGGAAGAGCCAAAAAGAAAAGAAGTGACAGACAGTCTGAAGAGTTGGGCTCTTAGATTTGGGATGACAAAGATCCCCTTGATGGTTAAGCCTACAGAAGAGGCTGAGGTTGAACAAATGGCGGTGAGGACTGATTTTGTTGGAGAAGAAGATCTTGCAGTCCCAACTTGTCCTCTAGAGCAACAAATTGAAGATTTTGACTTGACAAACTTCATGCTGGAGGAGGAGTTCAATCAAGAGCAAGATTCTCTTCAAACATTGGAGGAAGGAGAAGATGCTCCAAATCCAAAAGAAGAGGAGCACAATCTAGCTGTGGAGGAGAAAAGTGCAGATCCAAGGGCTTTGAGCACAAAGCAGGCTACAGGAGAACCTTCAGTTCTTCTTTCTACTTCACCTCTCTCAAGTTCTAATACTAAAAAGGAGTTTGATCTCTCAAACTCAATATTGGAGAGTGAAGGAAACCATGGTGGTCAAGTTGCAGATCAAGAGGACACCATGGAGGAAGTTGAAAAAGAACAGCGGGACAACAATGAGGCAGTTTACCTGTCAGTTTTGGAGGACTGTTTTGATGAAGAAGAGCCGGTTGAGTTTTCACCATTCTCTCTTTCATCATCCACATTCCAAACACAAGAGTCTGCTGTCATGAAGGAGAGCATTCATTTGCAGCAGCCTGCATCTTACAGCAGCCCTTTGGAACCAAAATTGGAAGATTTAAATCTTCCATGTTCTTCATTGGAGGAAGAGAAAGGACAGAAGAATTTCACCATTTCTTCCACATCATCCATTCAAGAGGGTCTACAAGAAGACTCCATTCTTGGAGTTGAAAATCACAACAATGGGCATATCAAACGGATCAGACCTTGCCCAATCAGGTATTTGGCTTCATTGGAGCCAAAGGAGAAGCCACAACCAGTCATGCTTGCTTCTGAGCATGAGGATGAGCTACAAAGAACCAAGGATCAGCTGCCATACCTCCCCAATCCAAATGCAGAGCAACTAAAAGAGGTATTGGATTTTTCAGTTGATACCTTGATGATTTGGATAGAAGACCAGCTTCTTGTTGATTTTCCATCCATCCAAACAGCCATGATCAGTGCCAAATCAATTGCATGGCTGCCAATTTTGAAGAAAGGAAGCTATTTCTCACAACCAGTTACAGGGTTTGTTTAGCTTGCCTTTGCTTCCAGCTAGAGTAGAGTAGGTAGATTTGCTTTCAGTAGAAGAAGTGCTTGTGCACACTCTGCATGTTCCATTTGGGGCATGTATGATTTTCAGTTTTGTACATAGTTTTGGTGTTGCTGGTTTTGCTCTTGCACAGTTCTTTTCAGTGGTTTTTGGTGAGAACAACTCCATGTCCGGTGGGTTTCAAGTGGCTCAGAGGGAGGTTTTCAAAGTTCAGATCAATTGCAGGTTACAACTCATGACTCCACGCCCAATGGATGCTTCAGGCTACTGATCATTCATCTAGCAGGCAGATGACCCCGCTGAGTCGCCAAACTGTTATCCAAAATTCACCCCCCCAGGGTAATTTTGATAACATGCATCAGAATATTCAAGTCCCAGGCACATTGATTGATTCAGAGCAAACATCATGTTTCTGAGGTTCTCTCAGATATTTTTCTAACTCTCCTGTCTAGGATGAAAAGAGCAAGCTCTGAGAAAATGCAAAAAAAAAAAAAAGGTTGCAGAAGGCAAGAAGGTTGATCCAGAAAAAATGGTGAAAATCGGCTAAGTCCTAGTCCTAGAAGCGATTGGGACATCTGGGCCGCGAAGGCGCGAACCGGCCGAATCGGGCGAAAAAGGGCGAGTCAGTCCAAAGGCAACTGGGACATTTGGGACAAATGGACGCGAAATTCCCGAACCGGCCAAAAATGAGCACAAAGGGCCCAAAATCAAATGGGACATCCGGGACAAATGGAGGCGAAGTACGCGAAGGAGCCGAAGGGGCCGAGGACCAATGAGAAATCGCCACGTGCCACAAAGAGAAAAGTCAAAAAAGTCAAGGGGCGAGTTTTCGAGCACCGATCCGAACCAATGGGATAGTGCCACGTGTCCCAGCTAGGGCCCACAAGGAAATTTCACAAGACAGCCCGCCGAAAGGTAGAGGAGAGAGAATTGCTCGTCCAATCAGAGCGTGCCACGTGTCATCCAGGTGGCGAAGCGCGGGAAATATTTCAAAATCCGTTTTGGTTTGTTCCGTGCCCTAATTCTTCAGATCGCCATAACTTTTGATCCAGAGCTCGGATTTGCACGTTCTTTTATATCAACGGAAAGTTGTTGAGATGATCTACATGATTATGGGATCAACCTCGAGTTTTGGTGTAGTCTGAAGAGAGAAAATCGAGAAATGGATCTGACGCGTGTGCACGGCCAGAAGTGACATTTCAGCGGCCAAATTAATACAAATGGGTCGCATTCTCCTCGAAAATCGCTCAAAGTGATAGGGTAATGGGTTGGTAAGATCCTCCATGCTGATTTAATGCATCTGCAGTCAATGAGGAATGGGCTTGCACGTTTTCCCACGTTTTCTGTCCCCTGGGCTTGACCCATGTAATGTAAAAGCCAAATTTGGCTCAAAAAAAAAAAAAAAAAGTTGTTCATTCTTTTTGCTTTGCCCTCCCCTTCTTTTCTTCTCTAGGGTTGAAAATGGAGTTTGAACCTCCTCCCTTGCTCTGTAATGGCGTTTTTTTGCCTTTTACTAATGGAATGATGTTCTATGCAAACTTCTGGAGCAACAAAACATGTTTTTTGATGTATCTGTCCATCCTTCCTCGTTTTTGCTTGTCCCTCTTCTTGCCTATCTTCATTGCAGGTATTTGTGCATGTTTGAATGTTCATTGCAGGTTTGGAGCTGTGTTCATGGAGTTTCGGGACATTTTCTGTGTGAAATCTATCCTTGGGCCTGTGATGCATCTGTCCATCCTTCCCATTGCTCACCTCTCTTTGTCCCATGGCAGTTTTGATAGATGTCCAACATTCTCCTTCTCTGGTGTATCACCGTTTTAGTGTAGGCTTTTGCTGTTTTTTCCTTTCTCTCTCTCTCTCTGTCTCCTTGGCACGGTTAGATTAGGATTAGATTAGCTTGCCTGCACTGGAATAGCTTGTGGCAGGTAGTTTAGGAGCAAGAACCAGCCTTCTCTGGAGATTCCTCTCTCAGTTTCACAAGTCCCCACGCTTGGAGAGAGGTTTCCATGTTGTGCAATCACACTGGATGCCTGAACATCAACCTAGAAGCCTGATGTGCGTCCAGGGGTGCTGTGATTTTGCACTAACAGGCACATTAGCAGACTACAATTCAATAATACATTGAGGATATTTGATTATAGTTGCTTGTGCAGAAAAATGGAATGGCATGAAATTATTTCATTTTCAGAACCCTGGTAGCCTTTGGAGCTCAAAATGGCTCGAATTGTAAAAAATCGCAAAAAACTGTTGAAAATAGCCCTTTCGGGCACCCCCCTCTTGTAAAAGTTGCTCGAAATCAATTTTTTTGAGCAAATATGATCCCTAATAGTGGTTTTCTCTCCACTAAATTTGGTGGGGGTTTAGTGTCAACTAAGGGGATTGACAAGGTTTTTACTATTAAAGTTAGCAGTCTTTGCTAAAAAAATCATCAAACATAAAAACGGAGGTGGGGGAGGTGAGTTAACCTCGTGACATCCTCTCCACCAGTATCTTAACCACTTTCAACTAACCATAAAAGTGCCGATAACACATGGGGGTTAAAATAGACTAACCTTGAATGGTGATGTGGTGATGTGGCAATGATCTGAAGAGCCACGAGGCAGAATGAGATAATAGATGGTTTTAGGATTTCCTTGAAAACCACTTGCGTATCTAGCTCATAATTGCTTGCATATACTTCGAAATGTTTTGTTATTGCACCTTTGTTTTGTATTTTCACTATTTTTAGGTCTTTTCCACGTTGTTACTCCACAGGGATTCTCTGTAGATCACAAGCTCAAAGCTCCCATAGATCAACCAATGTTTGTTCCTTTTCCTTAACAACTATGCCAATGACGGATTCAAGACCGTGAATCCACAGGGGGTTATCAACTCAGCCAGGAGGTTATCTCAGGTAGATCAATGAATGTATATGAAAACCTAGATGCTCCAACACAAAACATGTCACTGCTAATTGCAAATATCCAGCTCATCTCGATGCAAAGTGGCCTTAACTCCGTGGATTCGGCCCAGGACTCGGCATATAGGGGGAGCTCAAGCAGATTGGCTTGGTAAAGGGAGACATGGGCGGGAAGGACTTTACATGGGCTCAACTCAGCAATGCAAAGCTCGTCACTATGTAGCCTGACTCGGTACAATCATGCAACATGCCCTTCTTAGCTTGGTGATGAGGAGCTATGAGGAGCTCGCCTATTGGCTTGATGTAGCTCAACTCGCCTAATGTAAAACTTACCTAATAGCTCAATATAGTTATGTTTTGCAACTTAGTACTCGAAATGCAATATGCACAGACCACCAGATTTATCTTTTGTTAATAGTTCCTTTAAATTTATAGGTAAAACCCATGTTGGGGAAAAATGTACTTTTATGATCCAAAATTTCCCACAAAGCAACCTGGTGGGTGCCTGGGTGACTCCTCCTTGTCTAATGCACAACAAAAAATGAAAATTGTTGGAAATGAATATTGCAGAGTGTGGGGATGAAAGGGTGAGGTTTGGAAGCTTCAGGAGGTTGCACATGCTCTCCAAAAGTGAAAATTTATTCTCCAGAGCCCCCCCACTCTCTCTTGTTATCATCCTACACCTTCTGCTTGAATGTACAAGCTCCTAACCTGCTATGATACCAAATGTAGATGAGAAAACAGGGATGATGCCTGAAAATTTTATTAATATGAAAAACTAGATACATAGCTATGGATCCGCAATGTATATATATGGCATTGTACAATCGAATACAAATAACTAAGTTGTTGTGTAGGCATAATAATAATCTACGTGAATATACAAAATGACAAATATATGGTTTAAACAACCAAAACCATATAACAAATATAAAAAAACTATTTGCATATGTAAATGACTTATTTACCCAAGGTAGAAGTAACTAAGGTAAACACACTAAATATAATGGAAAATTACCTATAACTAGGTTTTACCTAACATATGGGGATTCAGGGAGGAGAATTTCAGGTTGGGAAATCTATTGGAGGGAATTTTGACAAGTCACATATGGACAATTTGTCACTTTTCCTTACCATCACCACATCGTCTATTTAATGTAATGTTTGTTGAACATTAACTTTGTCTTAATATCCACCAACTTGAAAAAACCTTGCTTTTATTGGATTTACAACTTTTAGGGATTACTGGAATCACATTGTTATGTGTTTGTTCAACAATAAATATATCTTAATAGCCACCAACTTGAAAATCCCTACGTTTTATTAGATTTGTAACTTTTAGGGATTATTGCAATCACATCGTTATGCATTTTAATAACGTAAGCATGGAAGGCAAACAAACAAAACAATAAACACAAGTGAAAACATGGTATATTACTCCATGCATGAGAAATTATTCAAGGGCCTAGACATCCACAACTCCAATGACGATGTTGGTTTTTTGATGATATGTTTTATCTTAACAATAGTGGATAAGTTAGATGACAAGGATGTATTGGAAGGCATGGCGGGAAAGGGCAAAAGTGTGCTAGACTCAAACATATGCGAGCTTCCTTTTTGCATGTGGCAGTAAAAAGAGACTTTTGCAAAGCCTTAAAGGATGTGGAGGATGTGGATTTCATGTTCAATGGTCTGAGACTTTCCCCCTTAGGAATGGGTCATCATCGTCCCTTAGTAGCCTACGAAGGCCTCAAATATGGAATCGGGTTAGACATCTAGAGACTATGTTGCCTCCTCTACTAGCCTTGTGCATTGTGCAAACATTCATGCTTTTTGGTGGGAATGTTGGGGAGCTCATTCACAACATCCCGTGGATTTGCTTGATGTCCTCTAACTGTTTTGTGAAATAGTATCTCCACCTTATGTTTTTTGGTTTCATGATTCAATTTGACCCTTTTCAGACCTTTGTCATCATCCTCCCAACTGTCCCTTAGTAGCCTACGAAGGCCTCGGATATGGATTCAGGTTAGACATCTAGAGACTATGTTGTCTCCTCTACTAGCCTTGTGCATTGTGCAAACATTCATGTTTTTTGGTGGGAATGTTGGGGAGCTCATTCACAACATCCCGTGGATTTGCTTGATGTCCTCTAACTGTTTTGTGAAATAGTATCTCCACCTTATGTTTTTTTGTTTCATGATTTAATTTGACCCTTTTCAGACCTTTGTCATCATCCTCCCAACCGGGCCATAATGGGAGTTTAGAGCAAGACACATGCAAACATCAAAGCTTAATGGAAGGTGGATTTTGTAAATGTAGTTGTGAGCATTGTGGGTGGAAAGACCCTAGGTGCCAATCTTTTGTTCTACAATCTGCTGCTCACCATAGAACAATAGAAACAATCCCACCTAACAATCACCCATATCAAGTATTAGAATGTGCACAAAATCAGCATAAAGAACCCTAAATGTAAAGTTCATGTATCTAACATATGCAAAGGTTGAGATTTAAACATATGCAAGTTTCCCTTGAAAGTATTCATCGACCATGCCTTGCTTTTTGAGATATCTCTAAAGTACGTTGCCTTGACAACTTACACACCTCACCCCTTTCTCCTTCAAATGATTAACACAAATGACACGTGTTTCATATATGCATGATCCTAAGAATAAAAGTTTTGCTTTGTTTCCTCCTAGCATTTTCCACACCCTTTGACTTCCACTCCCTTAAAACTCTTATTCATCATGCCTCTTCCTCTCACGTTTTTTTCACTCCCTCCAATTTAATTTCTACCATACATATCCTTTAACGTTTCCATCGCACATATTGCTAGTTTTATTTTTAAACGAGAAATGAGAAGATCCAATCTTGGAAAGCACAATCCCAAAAGATTTTGGAGGGAGTTACAACAAAATAAAACACACATAGAAAACAATATCACATAAGCTCTTTGGTTATAATATGCAAAGATTTTATATGAGTGGTCTCAACAGAAGGATATTCCTCCCCTAATTCAATATTGAGCTTTTCTTAGAGGACGACATCAAACATGGCATAAAGAATCTAGAAAATGGTAAAACACAAGATGTTGATGGGCTACAAGCTGAATTTTTAAAGTGGGGGGTTGAGGTGCTCACTTTGCATATCAAAATAAATTCAATGATGTAACTCAGGTTGGGTTCCCACTAGAGTGGACGACTAGTGTTGTTATTCCTCTATTTAAAAGTGGGAACATCAATAATCCATCTAACAATCGCACCATTATGATCAATCCTTTGTTTGGTAAGTTATTTGGGGGCATGATAGAGCGTGTAATCAACAGTTGGGCAGAAAGAGAGGGCAAAAGAACCAAAGGACAAGCAGGCTTCCGACCTAAACATTCAAGCATTGATCATTGCATCACTCTTAGGCACTTGATTAGAAAAGGTATGGGATACCCAATGAGATGAAGCTTTTTGTTGTTTTGTGGATTTTAAGAAAGCATTTGACATGGTTCCTAGAGACAAACTTTGGAACAAGATGGAAGAACTTGAGATTCCAGAAGAGTTTAGAGCAGTAGTGCATAGATTTTATGAGCAGGTCAGAGCTTAAATCAAAACTAGAGAAGGTATGTCTGAATGTTTTGGTAGAGACATTGGGGTCAAACAAGGCTGCCCTCTTTCTCCCACTTTGTTTGGTTTATACATTGACAAGCTCGAAGAGATGGTTACTTAAATCCGAATGAGGGGGTGTTCAATTGGCTGAGTATGTAGTGAAGTTGCTCTTATATGCTGATGATCTTATCCTAATTTCAACAACTCAAGGATTGAGAGAGCATCTACAAGCTTTAGAACTCTTTTACCAAGAAGTCAGGATGCAAGTGAACATTAGCAAAACAAAAATCATGATTTTTTCCCTAAAAAGGAAAGAGAAGCAAATTAACTTTCTTTTTGAGGGGAGTCCATTGGAAATTGTTACAGAATATAAATATCTTAGGATTGATTTTCACAACAAGATGAGCTAGGAAACATGTAGAGCAAAAAGGATACATGGAGGTTGGAAAGCATCTTACCTACTTCAAAATAGGTGTAGGAAAGTTGAGCTTTGGGATTGGAAAACTAAGAAAACCCTCTTTGGATTGTTGGTTACTCTGGTGGCACTTTATGGTTGTGAGGTTTTGGGAAGTAGCATGTCAAAGCATGGATGGAGACAATTAGAAAGAATCCCAGAAACATCTAATCACAAGCACTCTAAAGTTAAATCAACAGTCCTTTATGAGATCTTGTTCGCTGAAGCGGGTATCTTCCCGATGGAAGCTTAGGCAATAACTCTGCTAATAAGCTATTTGAAAAAAGTTGCAAAGCATTGACAATCATCATTGACCCAAAATGGTTATAGAGGATAATCTCGAGAGCAGAAAGAAAACTTGGATGAAACAAAACAACAAATGGATGAACAAAAGGGGCATCAATTTTCATGAGTGTCCTAACAACAACAGGGAAATAAAAAATTATGTGATGGAGAAGTTTAAGACTGCCATGTGGACAAAGCAAATTGGTCGTAAGAAAGAACAATATATCAAAGATTTTAACCCCACTCGGGAGCACGATGAAAAAGCTTATCTAAGAGCAGTTTTCAAAGGTAAGACAAGGATTCTAGTGGTTCAACTGAGGACCGGATCACATCATCTTCGTTGTGAAACTGATAGATGTACTATTCTCAAAGAGGATTGGGAAATGAGAACTTGTCTTTTCTGCAACAAAGGGGTTGTTGAAACAGAATGACATTTCATTATGGAGTGTTCAACATATGATGATATTCATATCCAGTACGAAAACGATTTAAAAGTGGACACCTTAAATGAGTTATTCGAAGAAACAAAACTTCAAAAGAATGCTGGTTTTGTGCTCAAGATTCATAGTATCGTGGATGTCATTAAAATCTTTCATTTCATTTCATATATTCAAACATTCAAATTAAGCCATAGAAATCACATCACCCATGTCATTTCAGACATGGCGGGAAAGTTGATAAGCACAATGGGTCTGCATCCCTCTATCTACCACGTTTTTGCAGCTCGCAACATCCTCACTGCCCAGGTATTTACATTACTCATTACGCACCATTCATTACCATTTACCATTTTGCATTTATGATTTCTGTCAAATTGAAGATCCGGCTATTGAAACGTGGTTTCTAGATTGAATTCCAATTAGGTTAGAAATGGGAGAGGTTGTAATGATATTTGTCAAAATTCATTGTATCGCAAATGAAGACAATCAAAGCTTGAATAATTTATTTTGAAAATTCGATAGCCATGCAAACAATCTTCTGATCAAGTAAATACACTTACATACGTCCTGTATACATTTTGACCTAAAGAATGTGATCTTATAAAGGGTTAAGAGTTAACCGCTTGAAATAATAAATTGGCTGTTAGACTGTTCTCTAGTGGTAATGTGGGGTGCTTAGGATGTGGTCCCATGGAATGGGCTCGGAGTCCTATTTTATCGCGAGATTGGTCCCATGGAGTCGAAACAATACTGTTACAGGAATAAAATAAATATTTTCCTGTAAAATAGCAGATCTGCATTTTTAGCAAGCGGACTTTCAGCTGCTGCTAAAGACGGGAGGTGGGGAGAACTTTCATCAGATAAGGGACTTTTTGTTCACAGGCCACCTTGAATAATATTTTATTGTATATTTTAGAATTTGATAAATTGTCTGGACAATCTGTTTGCATATAAATCCTAGCATTTTTCACCTAAAATTTCTCAACACAGAAGTAAAAATACTCGTGACCACTAAGCTGGAAGAGGCTCCTACATTTTCTCAACAACACCCACTGAGAAAATTTAGTAAGCTCCTGTCTATGGGACCATATCCTTACACTACATAACCAAAGTTCAATACCTAGTGAGCCTGCTCCTAACTTGGATACCAGATAGCATGACTTGGTATAAAATGCTGGAGGGACTGGCTTTCTGTGATTTATCAACTAAATGGGAGTTTGTTGTGTTAGTTTTCTGATTAAGGAATATTGTACCGTGGAAGGAAGGTTTTCTACTTGATTATTAACAAACCCTTTATCTGATTAGATGACAATACAAACCCATTAGTGTACCTTTAATGTGCCATTGAAGGTGGGCCCAATCCGTACCAGTCTTGACTCTTTGGTCATGCCTAGTTAGGGTTAAAATACCAAAGCATTCCAGGACAGTGAGGACAATGCTGCATGCCCTGAAGTTTCATTATTATAGATTTATTTTGATTATATAAAATGATTCTAAATCATGGAGTACCGCCCCTGGGCCTCTATTGTTTGCTGAGATTTTCTATTGGAAGCACTGCTGAGATTCATAGTGAGGTTTAAGACTGCCACTTAATATCATAATGAGATTCACTCTCAAAATGAAGCAGACATAGTCTTCTTGGATTTATTGTCGGTAAACTTCCCAAGGCCCCAAACGTCGGACATTACTTTTGCCCTTGTGGCTCTTGATGGCTTAGCAGAGACATGGAGAACCGTTGTCTCCCAAGTATATATCTTACTCTATAAATTTCAACAATGTTAATAACTTCCCCTTTGAAAATCAGACTGATGGCTAGGCATGTTAGCAAGGGCTATTTTGTGAGCTAGAGATAGTGGTAAGAGTTGGAATCTTCATTCTCAGGCATATGCTATTTTATATCCTTAGTCTCTGCCTATTATGGCTCTCTCCAGTTTCAATGGAGAATGTCAGTTTATTTTCTGTGTTTGCTATTATGTTTGACTATCAATATCCTAGTTTTCTTAATCAGTTTTAGAAGCAAGCTGAAGATCTCAATGTTATCAGCAAGAATCATACCCCCCCAATAGCAGCATAGGCTGTGCAATTGGCCAAAGATTTTAGTCTTCCACCAATCATCCCCACACACCCATTCACTTAGAACTTCTATGTTATAAGGGTCTAAGTAAAGGTCTTTCTATTACTTTTCCTCCTCCATTTACATATACGACAAATAACTTAAAAGTCATTTCCTCATTTTCCCTTTCACCTCTTACATGTGGGATAAATAACATAAACTTAACTGTTTTTATGTACTCTTTACATAACGCGAAGTTACTTTTTTCCCAATCATATGGTTTACTACAATGCCATCTTGAGATAACACGTTCTCTACAATGTTTCCACTAGCATTTGGATGTATTGTGAATAGTTTAGTTGGATCTGATAATGTAATTTTGGATGTTTCTAACAAATTATTTTTAAGAATATGAAACGATTTTCTGGTCTGTTAGTCCATCTAAATCTTTAAATTTCTTTGGTAGTTCTTGCAAGGTTGACCAATTCTAAAGAATCTATTCCTTACAGCAAAATCATTAATAGAATCCCACTAGTCCTCAAAACTCGTGAATTTCAGCACACAAGTTTGTGTCCTTCAGTCTTAAACAACTTGCATCTTCATAGGGTTGATTGCTATGGCTTTGTCTTATCGTATTTGTCCTACATATTCTACTTCTTTTTGAAAGGTGACAATTAGATAATTTAACATATAGTTTATGTTACTTTAGGAGTTCAAGTATCATTTTGAGGTGTTTCAAGTGCTTTTGTTTTTCCGCTGAAAATCAATGCATCTGCCATCAAGTATAAATATGGTGATATCCCAAGTGAGATCAAAATATATATTTTATATTCTCGTGAAGGTTTCTATTGCAGTAGTTAGTTTAAAAGTCATTATCAAGAATCCACAATGTTCATTTTCTATTAAAACCATAGTTCCACAGAGTCTCAGGACAGGGGGGCCAGGCCTAGGTTGGGGATGACAGTGCAAATATATAAAGTACTTGGAAAATTAGTTATAATAAAATGTATAAATAATAACAAATGAAACTTTGAAATACTAAAGACATTGCATTGAACAATGAAAATACTAAATATCAATATATTAATAGTTATAATATCATAATTTATATTCAAAATGATGATTTGATACATCCAAATTTCAAATACAATTGGCCAATAGCCCAATGCCTCTAATCATCCCCAAAGTTCGCGCCGAATTCCTCATCGCTTGAACTGCAAGACTCCTTGAGATAAAGCTCCTCCAAACCAATACCAACTAACCTTGTTTGTGTCACATCATCATCAATCTGTGTTGGCTCCTTTGGCTTTGTCATGTCCCCTCTTTAACATGAGATCAGCATGAGGCCCTTTTTGACCTAGTTGACTTCTCGGGGGCTTAAAGGGAAATGCAAGGGAAGTATTTTATTGTTATATTTTTAAGTTGCTTTATTAACCCTTGTAATTTTTGTAAAAAAAAAACTTTAAGTTATAACAATTAATTAGAAAGGGGAAAAGTGTAATGATAAAATAAGACATAAAGGTGGTGACTTTAATTTAATAAAGTGCACCTACCACATGGAGCGACCCACATGGAGTAGTGTGCCCAAAAAAAGTATAAAAAGATGAGGGGCTCATTTGTAATCATCTTGATTTACTATGTTCTTATATGAGAGCATTCTTGCTTCTTTTTAGCTGTTAAAGACGAAACCCCTTGAGAGAAAACTATTGAGGACGAAACTCCTCATTAGTATTCAAATGTGAGGTCGGAAACCCTCATTTATTTCACTTTGGAGCTTCAGAAAGATGGATATCAGCAAGGGCATTGTTTTGAAAGAGTGTTGCAGCGATTGTCAGTGGTTTGGAGGGTTTTTGGATCAGTTTTTGGCCATTTCCAGCCTGGGCACCCTATTTTGGGAATTCAAGATGGACTTTCTATGTGTTCCCGTTGCTAGAAAATTCTGTAATAAATATCTATGATTGCTTTCATCCCATAGATCATTTTCAGCTATTCTGTGAGTTGTAATTCCACATATTTCTCTAGATATGATTTTTCAAAGTTTGCAGTTGTTTAGCTTGGAAAAATAATTAAATTAAATCATATTTGAGTTTTTATCTGATTTTAAGTGGAATTTTTGATTGTTAAAATATTTTGCAAGTATTCCTAGAAGTTATTTAATTTTCTATTTGATAGGGAAAATCCCTTTTCTATAATTTTTTGCATAAGGGTTTCAGGAAAATTTAGACTTGTGTTTTTATTAAAAAAAGGGATATTACAGTGGTACCACAACTGTATTCTCCTAGCCTGTGGAGGAAAATCAGTTCTGAATGCACACAGGTGAAGAGGGTTTCAAATACCACTATCATAGAAGAACTCTAGTGAAGGGTACCATGGGTGATCTAGATCAAAGACCACCTCCAACGGATGAGGTGCTTTTTTGCAGGAAGTCATCACTCAGGGTCAAAGAGAGATGCAACATTCCTTGAGGGAATCTCAAAGAGAAATGCAGGAAGGCTTTCATGAGATCCATGGCTGAATTGATTAGAGCTTTGCAGGGTTTCAACACAAATAGGCCAAACAATCATGGAGTGGGAACTAATGGTGAAGGGAGCTCCATTGGTAATGACGGTGAAAGTGTTTCAATCAAGCCTTCTCCTGGAATTTATAGAGCGAAATTTCTGCAAAGAGGAGCCACAAATAGAGATGGAGCAGGCACATGTACTAGAAGACATGGACACTTATGGTGCAAAATATGCAGCCCTAAATTTTGCAACACATGAGATGTTATCATTCATGGACTTCTGTCAAGTAAGGATGAATAATGGCCCTAGGAAGAACAAGGGATCTCACCAAGATCAACCACAAAAGGATCTACAACATAGATTGGGAAAATAACTTTTCCCTCCTATGATGGATTGAACAAGTGTTCAGCTAGAGCATGGTTGCAAAAGATGGATACATACTTATCCTTGAACCCCACGTATGAGGAGGAAGCACTCAAGTTTACCACCTTGCATTTGGAAGGAGTTGCACATGAGTGGTGGTACCACAGACTGATCACCCAAGGGCATGGATCTATCACTACTCTTGATGAGTTCAGCCAAAGACTCATGGAGAGATTCAATAGAAAAGATCTAGAGGTCCATTTCAGGGACTTGGCACAACTCAAACAAGAAGGATCGGTGGACAACTATATTACTGATTTTCAGAAACTTTCAGTGATGGTTTTGGATGTGAGCGAAAGAAGGTTGGTTGTCTTGTTTGTTGAACCTGAACCTCAAGGGCTTGGTCAAGGGTTTTGAATCCTCATCCCTTCAAGATGCCATCAAGAGAGCACTAAATTTGGAGTCTTCAGCTCCTAGAGGTAAATTTCTGCCTTTTGGACAGCAAAAGGGAAACTCTTTGGGGCAGCTTAAACCCCCATTTCTGGGTCAACAAAGGACAACTCCTTATGACCAACAAAGGAGACCATTTCAGCAAGGAAATGCACCACAAAGAGAGTTGCCAAAGTCCAACAAAAAAGGGCAAGACACGGAATGAATTAAGGAGGAGGAACCTTTGCTTCACTTGCAAGGATCCATGGACACCGGGACATCGTTGCCTTGGGAGAGGGCAAGTTCACTACATTGAAGTAGTGTCGGATGGAGAAGAAGTGGAGGAAGGAGAAGAGATACATGAAATTGAGGAACAAGGGAAAGAAGAAGAAGTTGATCACACATGGATAACACCTTTGCCACGTTATCCACAGCTCCTAGATATCACCCTTTTAGAGTAAGGGGTGAGCTACAAGGTAAAAGAATTTGTGTTTTGATTTATAGTGGGGCAACCAACAATTTTATTGATGCTGATTTGGTCACTAGATTGGGGCTGCAAGCGAAAGATTTCAAAGGATTCAAGGTGACAATGGCTGATGGCTTCACCATCCCATGCACAAAGAAGGTACAACAACTGAAGATCACTCTAGGGAAGCATAGAATAGAAGATGACTTCTATGTAGTGGGCATTGGAGAGACGGATGTGGTCTTGGGAGTGCAATGGTTGCACTCACTTGGTGAGTTTACACAAAACTACCAAACAATGGAGCTGAAATTCATATCAGCAGGCAAGGAAATAGTGTTGTGTGGTATGGCTAATGGAACACCAATAGTGGTGACAACAAAGAGAATGGAAAGAGTGTTCCATAGAGGGCAGATTACATGGGCATCAAAGTGTCTTGTGACTATTGCGGATCAGATTTCAGAGCAGCATCAATACCACAAGGATATTCAACCCATCCTTGACCAACATGCAAGAGTTTTCAGCAATCTTCCACATGGTCTTCCACCGGATAGGGGTTTTGAGCATACCATTGAGTTGGAACCGAGAACTAAGGTGGTGATTACTACTCCATACCGCCACCATAGAGCATACAAAGAAGAGATCGAGAAAGCCATCAAAGAACTCTTGGAGATGGGGCACATAAGGCCTAGCTCGAGTCCTTTCGCTTCATCAGTGGTGCTAGTGAAAAAGAAGGATGGGACAATGTGGATGTGCATTGACTATAGACTCTTGAACAAGAGAACCATAAAAAATAGGTATCCCATACCTAGAATCTGTGTCACCCGCATTCGCCTCCTTTTTATAGGAAAAAATAAAAAATCGATGCATTTGAAACCGTCTTAATAAATTCGTTTAGATCCGCGAATCATATCCACTGTATGGAACCACGATTTCAAACAATAAAAACATTAAAAAAATCATTTTAATATTCTCGAAAATTCATGATTAAGGTTGGAAAAATTAATAAAATAATAAAGAAGATGTGGCCGCCACTGAGCAAGGAGAAATCGTGACAGTGGAAGGAGAAATGAGGCTCTAGTCATCATGTAAAGAGAAAATCAAAGTTTTAAAACCTTGCAAACTGTGCCCTCAAAAAAATTCTATGCAGCCATGCAAATCGTGGTCGTGTTCTCAAAAAAACCTTGCACAAGCTTGCAAATCACGAAAGGAAACCCTGCACCCCAGTCAACTATTTTATAAACTATATTAAGTTTATTTTTTAATTTTTTAGTTTTTGATATTTTAATTTAAAATATTTTATAAACTATATTGAGTTTATAAAATATAGTTTATTGTTTAATTTTTAATTATTTAGTTTTTGATATTTTAATTTAAAATATCAAAATTTTAATTTATGATTATAAGATATTAATTTTATATTATTACCAGGTGCATTTCTTTTAGTTGAATTTAATCACGAATTTTATCTCTAATTTTTTTGTAACGAATTTTTTACGAATTTTATCCGCCAACGAATTTGAATGCGGTGACTTAGCCTAGAATTGATGAGTTGATTGATGAGCTACATGGAGCCCTCTATTTTTCCAAGATTGACTTGAGATCCGGGTACCATCAAGTTCGGGTAAGAGAAGAGGATGTGTACAAGACAACTTTTAGAATGCCATTCTGGTCACTTTGAGTTTTTGGTGATGCCATTTGGATTGACTAATGCACCCGCTACACTTCAGTCTTGCATGAATCATGTGTTTAGTCAACAATTGAGAAAATTTGTTCTTGTATTCTTTGATGACATTCTTGTGTATGGCAAGACTTGGGAGGAGCACCTCCAACATTTGGATATAGTGCTGGAACTTTTGGAGCAGCAATCACTCTTTGCAAAGGAGTCCAAATGTGAATTCGGTGTGATTGAAACATTGTATTTGGGCCATGTGATTAATGCTAGGGGTGTTTATGTTGATCAACAAAAGATCCAAGCCATCTTCGATTGTTCTCCACCCTCTACTATGACACATTTGAGAGGATTTTTGGGATTGTGCAGCTATTATAGGAGATTTGTCAAAGGATATTTTCTCAAGTAGCTGCCCCCTTGACGATTTAACAAAGAAAGGAGCTTTCAGCTGGTTCGGAACAACCCTTTCCGCATTTGACAACTTGAAAAAGGTAATGAGCTCATGTCCAGTGCTTGCTGTTCCTGATTTTTCTATCCCTTATGTATTGGAATGTGATGCTTCCGGAGAGGAAATAGGGGCTGTGTTGATTTAAAAAGGGCACCCAATTGCATTTGAGAGTTGGAAACTCAAGGAAATTAAGCGTGGATTTTCAGTTTATGACAAAGAAATGCTAGCTATCATGCATGCTTTGGCAAAGTTCAGACAATACTTGGTGTGTGGCAAATTTGTAGTCAAAACCGACCACAATAGTTTGAAGTTCTTTTTGGGGCAAAAGGATTTGAATGATAGACAACAAAAATGGGTACACAAACTTCAAGCCTATGGTTTTGATATTGAATATGTTAAGGGGAAGAACCACATAGTTGTTGATGCCTTGTCTAGGAAGCCTATCTTATGTACTAGGGCAGAAATTACAGTGGAATGGAAAGCCTACATAACTGCTAAATATGCAAAAGATGAGTTTAACACAACCATATTTGAAGGAAAAAATGAGGATGAAAGGTACAAGGTTATGGATGGACTGATTTTGTATAAGAATGGGGTCTTTTTTGACGCAAGATTAAGATAAGATAAATATATTAAATGTCGGACGAATGGCCACAAAAGTAGGTCAATGAGATTGCGCCAATACAAGAAAGCGAAAAGGAACCCAGCCAGAGAGCCAAAAGGTCCTTGAATACAACCAGAAAAGAGGAGGAGAAGAAGAAGGGAAGAACGGGCAAGAGAGAGTCCCAGAAGAAAGCTTGCGGAGACCAGTATATCCCCCGATAGGCGGAAGAGGAAAAGGAAGGAAGAGGGGGCAGGAAGGAGATCTCCTCAACTAGCAGCAAATGCCGAATGGAAGAAGCTAGTGATGTGCTCAAGTCCGGAATCAGAAGCTTTGGAAGATCTAGGGTGCCGATGCCCGGAGGGGGCTCTCCGAGTGCGTTTGGTGGATCTCAAAGGACCTCTATGAGAGAATTATCGTGACCTCGTATGTGTTAGGGTGTCCCATGGTCTGTGAGATAAGGCCTCGTGATCCGTAAACTTCTACTTTGGAACTCTACGAATCACACAACTATGCTGTTCTACTTTCAACTTTGGAAAATGACAGATTTGCTTGAAATATTAGAGCTTCGTGACTGATTATCTAGTGCTATAGAAAGGAAATTGTAGAGAAGGAAATAATTCAAAACTTCAACACCAACAATTTTATCCTGGAAACCTCCAATGGAGGAAAACCAGTCGGGAAGGGCAACTGCTCTTTCTTCCCACTTTTATTGGTCTAATATAGACAATTACAGATTACAATAAGTATGAAAAGAAGCAACCATGTAAACCTTCTCTCCAATTACTTGCTTGCTCTGTTTCTACACCTTGCTCCTACAATTCCATTCCAGCACTGAAGATCTTGCTCACTGCTCTCATTAAACTCTGCTTCTCGATCTTCCAATGAATGAATATTCTCTTGCTCCTTTCATGCATTTATAGGCCTTCCCATGTCCTCCCGTGCACTGGAGGATGTGAAAGGGCATGGAAGGGAAGAGACACGGCTGGGTGCTTCAAATTCGCGTCCATTCGCATTCATTTTTCTTTTCTGTCCAGAAGTGACAGGACCGCCGCCCTGCGCAGACCGGCGGTCCCAGGACCGCCGTCCTGGCTGGGCAGCAGTTTCAGGACCGCCGCCCTGCAGGGCGGTGGTTCTGAAACCGCTGCTCTGCACAGAGCGGCGGTTCTTTCCAGAACCTCTGTTTACCTCATTTTTTCACTTTTCTTATTTCTTCTTCTTGGTGCTGATGCAACTGATGAAGTGGTGTGTTTTTCTGGATCCCTATGGATCATACCTCCCATACTTGAGAGGCTTTTGGTCCCACAAAAGCTTAGTGGGGGAGTGGTAGAGGAATCAACTCCCTCTCGTGCTCGCCTGAGTACCACCGGGTCTGCCTTGGTGTCTTCTCTTGTCCAACCTGCCAAGGTTCCTGTGGATCTCTGGTTTGTTGCTCCAGTGCTACATCCTCCTCCGAGATTGCCTCGAGTACAATACTCTTTGGAAGGTAACTTCTGTATCTTTCCTTCTTTGTCATGCATAGATGGCGTTAGTGGATGCGAGCTCTTGCAACTTACTATCGCGTGCATCTGCATGAAGTATGGCCCAAAGGTTTCTTCTCCAACCTGCTCAAGTATGGCGAAGGTCCCATACTGTAGTGGTTTAGTCCTTTCTTGTCTTGTCTCTTGAGATGGATTGGCCGAATCCTCTCCAAGTACGTTGCTTCTATAGTCACCATCGTTCCTTGTATCTCCTCTTCTTCTTGTTGCCCCACGGTCAGGTCCAGTGAATCCGTAGGTAGATATGGTGACTGCATAGCGGAAGTTTGTTTTGCTCCTTGAATGAGCAGTTCCTGTGGTGGCTTCTTCTGCAAAAACTGACAAGTGCTATCCAAATTCTCCATCCTTTGGTCAGAAATATCCGCTCTCACGTCCATTTTGTTTTTCTTCCAATGAAAGTAAACAAAACTGATGATTTTTCTTGAATAAGTCTTGGTGCTTGGTTGGCACTTACCATAGCCTTCTTTGATTTGCTTTGGTGTGCTTGGATGTTAAAACTGACTCCATCCTTGACCCATCTGAACCGGTTCTCCCTCCTTGTGAACACAACATCCCTGATATACAAGTAAGGACTTCCGAAGACAACGTCAAATGCATCAAGTGGAATAATATCAGCCTCTAATACATCTATGTATTGGGTATTTATCCCAAACTGAAACTTACACTTCCTTGTAACTTGTATTTCTACACCCTTCTTTCACCCATCCCAGTGGGTATGGATGTGGATGTGCGTAAGTCTCTAGACCAAGCTGTTCTACAACTGCATCAGAAATCAAATTTGACTGAGAACCAGAATCTACTAAAGCGTTTACCTTAGTGTTCTTGATTTGGATTTTGATTTGAAATAGCTTACTCATCTCTTCTTCTTCTGCCCCGTACATGTTAGTGGCCATGCATCCCAGCCTCTCGTCTACATCCGAATCATCCTCAATCTCCACCTCTCTTTCTGTCTTCACAGTGGCCATGGATTTCTTGGAATCCTTGGTTCGGTGCTTTGGGTGCAATTCCGGATGTAACTTCCAACATGTGGCGTCAGTATGTCCATTTACATCACAATTCTTACAGAAATTCTTAGGATCTTTACAAGTATGCAAAGTAGTAGCGCATAGTTTACCTTTCCATTTACCTCTGCTACTTGTCTTCCCTTGTTCTTTGTCCTGCTGTTCTGTTGACTGGTCTCCCTTTGGCTCTATTTCTCCTTGCTTCTTCTCGTCATCAATGTAGTATGCTTGTACACAAGCTTCATTGAGATCCTTGGGCTTCGTGGAGATTACCTTCCTCCGAAGGTGAGTGTGAAGTCCTCCCAAATACTTGGTCAGAATGTCCTCATCCTCCAAGTCCATATTAAGCAACATGGCTTGTCTCCGAAATTCCGTAGTGTAGTCTTGCACGCTTTGACTGCTGCCCTGTCTAAAGTACTGCCACTTAATCATCATGTCAGTCTTATGGCCAATAGGATAGAAGTTAGCTCTAATCAATTCTTTAAAACCCTTCCAAGTACTGACAATAGGACGTTTCTTCTTCTCACAAGTGGCTAGATGGGTTTCCCACCAAACCAGAGCATGACCTTCCATTTTGAGACGTGCAAAGGTGATCCTTTGTGCCTCAGTGACATTATGCACACTAAAATAGACTTCCAATTGTTTTAGCCATTTATCTAGTAATTCTGCATCTACTTGTCCTTCAAAATTCTTAATTTCCACTTTTGTTTCAACTTTAAAAGGTGTATGTGCAGATTTTACCTTCTCGCCTACAATTGGTGTCTCTTCATGCTCTTCCCATTTTTCCTCTTCGTGGCTCTTTCCGATACCGAATTTTTCGGCTAGTGCTCGAACCACTGAGTCCATGGAATCTTGCTTAACCGAAGCCGTCTTTTGCAGATCTGAAAGCTCTTCTTGTTTTCTATGCAATCTATCCATCATGGTCTCTAGCATCTCAACTCTACGGACCAAGTTCTCTTCCTCCATTTGAGCTCGAATTCTCTGTTTCCACTTCTTCGTAGAAATGTCTGGCTCGCAAGGTAAAAATTCTTCACCTTTGGACCTTGTCACTGTCATACAAAACCACAGAAAAGATTCGAATACCACAGTCCTGGATATTTAATCAGCTCTGATACCAAAATGATCTGTAAACTTCTACTTTGGAACTCTACGAATCACACAACTATGTTGTTCTACTTTCAACTTTGGAAAATGACAGATTTGCTTGAAATATTAGAGCTTCGTGACTGATTATCTAGTGCTATAGAAAGGAAATTGCAGAGAAGGAAATAATTCAAAACTTCAACACCAACAATTTTATCCTGGAAACCTCCAATGGAGGAAAACCAGTCGGGAAGGGCAACTGCTCTTTCTTCCCACTTTTATTGGTCTAACATAGACAATTACAGATTACAATAAGTATGAAAAGAAGCAACAATGTAAACCTTCTCTCCAATTACTTGCTTGCTCTGTTTCTACACCTTGCTCCTACAATTCCATTCCAACACTGAAGATCTTGCTCACTGCTCTCATTAAACTCTGCTTCTCGATCTCTCTGGATCTTTGAATGTCTATTCTCTTGCTCCTTTCATGCATTTATAGGCCTTCCCATGTCCTCCCGTGCACTGGAGGATGTGAAAGGGCATGGAAGGGAAGAGACACGACTGGGCGCTTCAAATTCGCGTCCATTCGCATTCCATTTTTCTTTTCTGTCCGAAAGTGATCAGGACCGCCGCCCTGCAGACCGGTGGTCCCAGGACCGCCGCCCTGGTTGGGCGGCGGTTTCAAGATTGCCGCCCTGCAGGGTGGCGGTTCTGAAACTGCCGCTCTGCACAGAGCGGCGGTTCTTTCCAGAACCTCCGTTTACCTCATTTTTTCACTTTTCTTGTTTCTTCTTCTTGGTGCTGATGTAACTGATGAAGTGGTGTGTTTTTTCTGGATCCCTATGGATCACCTCGAGTCCAGACTGATCTCGTCTGGTAGTCACAGTTGGTATCACTCTTCCATTTAGTGCCCCTCCCAGGGGAGAACACTGGAAAGAAGGAAGTGATCTGTTGAGTAGTCGTATGCCTAGGAGGCTGAAGGGTCTCCTCCCGAAACCTAAGAGCCTCATGCAGATAGAGAGTAAGGCACCTCTGATCATAGTATCTGAAGAAGTCGATGAGTGTTGGACGCTCTTTGTATAGGTAGTGAAATCTCCCTCTAATCTTGTAGTAGATAGGGCATTGAAAAATGAAGTGCTCTTCCGTTTCAATCTCCTGAAGGGAACAGAGCTGTCAAATCCACTCATAACGGTCAATTTGGTGATCACTTTCAATTTGGAGCCTATGAGATCCAACCCTGAACTGACCCAGGGAAATGCGAAGGGTGTGCATCCAATGTCGGGAAATATATTGGGGCCGAGAGATAATGCCATTATTTACCTCTAGAAAATGTGTAACATAGAAGGCCATCTTTAGATGTAACCCACCGGGGGGGATGGTTTAGGTGTGTTGGATGAATTTCCTGTAGATATCATCTTTGATGATTTTGTTCAGATCCTGCTTGCTCGAAAGGAGATGGGCATGAGCATCCAAGGAAAAATTGTATGGAGGCAGGTGATCTGTCTGAATGCCAATAGACTCAAGAAGGTGTCACTCCGGCATACCAATAGCGAGATCGACAAGAACAATCGGTTGAAGCAATAGCCTTAGAGGAACAGTAAGCCAGGTAGGGATACCTGTCCCTTCCCACAGGGGACTCAACAAGATTCTGAATACGGTGGAGGCCTCTAGCTAAAAGGGACGAGTTCCAAATTCTGTCAGGATGATAATGTGGGGAACTATCTCCTTGCATCTGATGATACGTCTGAGGAGGAGGATTTGAACTCTCTCCATCGTAGCCCAGTTGGACTTGAGTGACCCCAAACCTCCGAGCCATAAAGAACCGTGGGCCTGACAAGAGAATCTGAGAGGGATAGCCTGGATAGGATGTCCCCAAACCTCCGAACCATAAAGAACCGTGGGCCTGACAAGAGAATTTGAGAGGGATAACTTGGACGGGATGTCCTAAAAGTGATGGCAAAAGCGCTATCTCTCCAAGATCTCCAGGGAGCCATAGCCCTTATTAATCCTGAGGCTAAATCGCTCGGTCATGAACTGAAGCGAGGTCCAGAAAAGTGTACTCCCAAGTAAGTGTAAGAGCTGGTGATCTCGAGCCCTTCACACTTGTAGAAGAAATGAAACTCAGATGTCTTCAAAGCGTTGAAGATCATAATTTTGGTCTTATTCAGGTTAACTATCAATTGCATGTGGTCGCAAAAGAGGGCTAGAGCATCAAGATGTCTTTGTAAACCTTCTGCCGAGGAGGCAAGGACTACATCGTCTGCAAAAAGAAGAATATAGATCAAGACCTGGTGGTGAAGACAATCGTCCCCCTCCTAGATGTGATCCCTGAGAAATTCCTCCATCTCGTCCATATAGATACTGAACAATGTAAGAGACAAAGGGCAACCCTGTTTGACCCCGATAGTGCTCCTGATGAAGTCAGAGAACCTAGAAGCAATACGAAGATGGCCCATAATCTTCTCATAAAGGCACATGATGGCAACTAAAAGAGTCTCTGATATGTCAATCTCTCTAAGTCTCAGGAAAAGAGCTTCCCACGGAATAGAGTCAAAGGCTTTCCAAAGGTCGACAAAGCAACAAAAACCTTGGAAGAGTCGTGACGTGCTTCCTCAATGACGGCCCGAAGAGTGATAATGTGGTTAATGGTCTGGTAGGTTGGTCAAAACCCCGCCTATCCTCTAACTCTACAGTGACTTTAGTCCAGAAACTTTGAAAGTCGCATGTGGAGTACGGTAGCTAGCATAAAGTTTGGCGAATGTGTGACCCACCATGATCGTTCTATAGTTGTTGGGGTCAAAAGTGGGACCTGATTTGTGGATGGGGTAAATAATGTGGTGAGACCAGGACCCCGGAAAGCCTATACAAACCACTTGGTTGAAGAGATCCATTAAATAACTGTTCAAGATGTCAAGTCCCTGCTTGAAAAGTTCTGCCTGGAAGCCCTCCTCGTCCGCTACTTTGCTACTATTCATGGCTGAGATGGCATTTTTAACATTCGTGTGGGTGAAGATGTGACAAGCGGAAGGTGGGAAAACAACTCTGATATGGGGTTGGCCAGGGACATCATAAAGAGTAGAGGTATGAGTATACATGGAGTGGGGATCTAAGTCGAACAGAGGAGGGGAACGCTAGAGGAGAATGGTACACCAGAATGCTTGGGAGAGTGTAGGAGGGACTCACGGAGTTCCCGTCTTCGTCAAGAGATGAAAGCACGTTTCTTGTGGCGGAGAAGGTGGCAATAAGCGAACTTGAGAGAAGGTAAAGATGGGGGAGCATGAACTGAGGTGAAACGAAGTTGCCGGTGAAGGGCTTTGCAGTCCTCGTCATACCATTGGTTCATGGGGCAAGTTTTTTTACTATGATGAGTGAGGGTGACATGTGGGTAAGAATTCAGGGCAGCTTCATGGATAATGGAAGAAAGGAGGTCGTACTTCGTGTTCTTGGAGAGCGAGGTGAACTGAGACTCAAGTGAGAGAAGTTGACGAAGGTGGGATGAAAAGGTTTCAGGTTCACCCTCTCTAAACTTCAAGATAGTGCGTGGAGGGCTGCGAAAGTGGGGTAGGATCTGGGGGGATCAACCTGCAGGGAGAAGGAAAGGGTGGCATGATCAACAAGGGGAATGGAGGAGATAGATAGGTGATGGATGTGAGGAACCAAAGTTAGGGATGGTTAGGATGTAGTCCACTACAATAGTCCCACCGTCGTGAGGTGTACAAGTGAAGAACCTAGAGTCAGAAAATCCCAAGATACCATTCAAGATCAGCAGCTCGTGAGACACTCCCATCCGTAAAAGATGTCGGTCGTAAGATGTCAAGGGACCCACAGAGTCCTCTGACTCCCTCTGGAGATCAATGGAGTTGGGGTCCATCTCAAAAGCACAATGCACATTGCTAGTCTTGTTGTGAAGGGGGACTTGAAAGTTTCTAGTTCGGGCATTGAAGTCCCCCAAGATGAAGACTTCTCCAACAACAGAAAACTGTGAAATACCTGTGTAGAGATCGAAGAAAGGATCCCCATCAGGGCCATTATGTATGGCATAAGGAGAGGAAGCTGGGGGAAAATAACAAACCGCTATATAGAAGTCTCTGGAGGGGTGAAGTCCATCTGATCCTAACCTAAAGGAAGCGGGCAAACTCATCTGCAGCAATCACTGAAATGTTGTTATGGAAGTTATCCCTAACCAAGTAAACAACCCCGCCAGAACCTCTAACACCACCAGAGCTCCTAGTCTCCTGTCTACAAACAAAATGCCAGTGATATCCCCGAATCTTAGGGAGAGGAAAAATAGGGCTCTCTTAAGTCTCTATGACAAAAAGGAGGTCTGAGGAACACAAAGCGTCATAAAGAACACCTAGAGAAGACCAGAATAGCCCATTACCATTCCAACATGTGATGGAAAAGTCCCTTGAACCGCCTCCTCTCCCAACGAGACCTTCATTTGGGACCAGATCCAGGAGCCCAACCAGGAGGGAAAGAGTCCCAGATAACAAGTCTAAGGTTACAAATTGTTGCTCACTTACCTATTTTCCTAGTTGTCATCACCGCTTCACGAGATTGCTCGAGTTCGGTAACTTGGGCTTTGGTGAGGTCTTCGTCAAGGAAGATCTTATTGGGAAGGGAATAGCTTATGTTTGGCTCTGAGTGTTCTAAGTTTGTATATCATTAATTTAAAACAGAGGAAAAGTATTGAGTGCAACCCAAGCCATGTCCTGTCAAGCTGCACATCTGGGAGCTCCAATTTTTCGGTGAGAAAGAGAGATCCAATGGTCAACGGGGGTCTGAGGGAAGGGGGAGGTGTGGCAGCCCTTTCACCTTGAGGTTGAGTTCCTTAGCTTGCCTAATTTGTTCCTCTATTAGCTTTGCTTGCATGACTGCTTCAGCTGCTGCCAGAGGAGGGGGGAACTATGCCCTTTCCCTTCACCACTTGAGCCTGAGAGTCCGTTTGTTGTTTGAGATTTTCATGCTGGGTTTTGAACTCTTAATGTTTATTTTTTAAGGTCCAAAATCTCAGCTTGACATTGGTCGTTGACAATGCTGGGGGTGGAGTGTGATGTGGTATCTACCAGTGATCTTCGTAGGGAGATATTATTTACTTCCACCTTCTCCATCCTTGAAGTGAGTTCGAAGACCTCCGTGCGGAGAGCCTTGTTAGAGGATTCAACGATTTCCAGCCTGTGTAGAAGTTCCTCAATGAGGCTGGGTAGACCCCCCTCGAATTGTCCTTGTTTAGTCCTCCCTTTGTTATAACTTGCCTGCACAACTAAGCTGGATGGAGACATTGTTGGATGGATTGCTTGAAGAGGGGTTAGGGAGAGGGGATTAGGGGAGTCACCCAGATGGTTGAGATGCTGGGGTATTGGTGTGGGCATAAAGCCCCACACCGTTCGCTGAGTTTAGGCAAATAGACAAAGGCAGGCAACGATTAAAGGGCCACAGTTTGCAGGGATAACTACGATTCATAGAGGGGCCAAAAATTGCAGGAAATGATTTACAGGGATAGCTACGGTTTATGGGAAGGTCACGTTTTGTAGGGTTCTAAGGGCTGTTCATGATTCACCATTGGCGAGACATTCAGGCTACTTCAAAACATACAAGCAAGTAAGAGAGGTATTTTTAGAAGGGTCTCAAAGATGAAGTACTTCAATACATTAGGGAATGTATCACATGCCAACAAAATAAGGTAGAACATGTTTTTCTAGCTGGTCTATTGCAGCCATTACCCATTCCTACTCAAAAATGGGAGAGTATATCCATGGTCTTTATCACAGGGATGCCTGTAGACCAAGGTAAGAATTAATTGTTTGTGGTGGTTGACAGGCTCACAAAATATGCCCATTTCTTTGCACTTCTAGCCTAGTATAATGTAATGTCCCCTTTTTGGGACAAGATTGAAAATGCCACAAATAGATAGAAATCAATTCAAGGAGTAAATCCTTTTGAATCAAACTCAAATAACCCAATGGTGGCTAATTACAACCCAAAATGGGGTTGGAAGTAGCCAAGGTGGTGGGTTAGAGGGGGCGGATCAATTGGAATTTAAATCCTTTTAATTCTGATTTTTATAATAGCAAATGTATAATTTAAATCTAAAACCCTAACTGCTGCAATCTTCAAACTAACATAACTTTCTCAAATCAACTTCGATTTAGGCAAATGATATATGCCCAAACTCGGAAAAATACAAGGAACAAGATGACGTAAACCAAATTAGAACAATTGTCAAAAGTGCAGATCTGGCCCTCCTACTATTTCGCCCCACACAATTAGGGCTGATTTTGCATGCAAAAACACACCAAACTTCTGGCATGCACTCATAAAAATATTCTAAATCAGATTTGAACTGAAAATATAATTTTTATGCACCACATAGGCGGGAATTACACTTCAACCTAGTTGCTGCCCTAAATGCAGTCAAAATTTGTAAATTCAATATCTTGCAAAAATATCCAACCAAATCATGCAAAGATATATCAAAATGTTCACAAAAATATGAGGATTCCAATGAACACTTTTGCGGATTTTTCTGAGCATGGAATGTGGAGATATAGGCCTAAACCCTAGTTGCTAGGGCACAAATTTGGAACAACAGTGAATAATATATCAAATCAGCAATAAAAAACCCTCCCAAAAAATGCTCTTAGGGCATAAATAATTCCACCAACAACCACAAATCAATTCGCCACTTTATAGATGCTCAAACCATGCATAAACTTTACCAAAATAATTCCAAAACCCATGCGCTTAGGGTTAAAAGGGAACATAAATCAGCATCAAGCACAAAATCCTTCAATGAGTCTTCAGAATCAGATCTACTTCAATTTCAAATAGAATGAGAGAGAGAGCACAATGAAAAGCTAGGGCATACATCCCATTTCTCCAAGCATGGAGACACATAAATGAACAAATGAACATCCCCAAATGATGGCCATACAACCTCCTTTTATAACATAAGGGGTGCAAGATTCAAATAGTCGACCTTTTCCCTTTTGGAGGGAAAACTAATAAAACTTAATTAAAATATTAAAAGACTAACTTTATGTGCACTTTATTATTTTCTAACTAAATAATAAAGAGTAACTAACCTATGTACACATTGTAAGACTAAATAAGACTCCCACTTGTAGCGCTAGGCATTCCAAGGGGTTAAGATGCAAATAACAGACAACAGACATCTCCAAAACAATCCCCTAGCTTCATCCTTGAACCCACGGGGAGAGAAAATGGGTTGAGGGTCTTCAGTTCTTTACTTTTAAAAATGTCCTGAAAAGGGGCATTACAGTCATCGCTTCCCAAGATTGCTTGCCCTCAAGCGATAGGAAGCACGTAGATCCATGTATCATACCCCAAAGAGAAGATGTGGGGTGGTGCATCCAAAGTCTCGATCTGGGTGCCTATCAAGTGGCGAAGTGTTGGAAAGAACATGTTTCTTTCCCTCATGTCAACCCAAAAAGATGGGTCCTCAGCTCGGTAATCGGTGCTCCAAGTAATGGTGTCTTCAACATGGCATGGGGAGTCATCAAAGTGATGAACTTTGCTAAGCTCCAAGGCTGCCCACTCAATAATGCCCTCATGAAGTTAGTAGGACAACAGTCTTTCTATACATGTCTTCAATCCTGCACATGAAGCAAACACATTAGAAAAACAAGTGTTGAGAAACACTTTTCCTGCTTCACCTTCGTGTCTCCAAGGCATGAATGGCTCACAACTCATCCTCATACATGGGCTGTCCCCAAACTCTGTCATGCTACCCCAAATGCTGTTGTAGTCATGCATTTTCTTTCCAAAAATCAGAACTAAAGTGGCTGGTATCCACCCCAAAGTAACCATGCATAAGTCAACAATGATCACCAACAACAAGTCCATCAACTTCATGGCTAAAAACCCAACTGTAGAAGTGATAAGGGGGTTGGAAATAATGATGACAACCATGAAAATGATAGGACAACTATCATACTTCAGAAACTTTACCCCAACATGAAAGAACAACAAACTAGTGGAGGAAAATGACTTCAATATGACTAAAATTTCACCCCCAACTTTAGCCAACTGAAAAACACTCAAATACACAGCTGAAAGTGAGTACCAAGCAACATACTTAGGATGGTGAATGGAAAATACATCAGATATCCATGTGCCAACAACCCTCATAAATTTCAAATGGATAGAAAAAATTACATGAGGTACTTTCCCATCTGAGTGAGTGTGAATCAAGCAATGAGGGATAACCAATTTGAAACACCACTTGCTCTTGCCCATGCCAAGTGCACCATCAAAGCATTGAATGACAAAATCCATAGTGGCTGCCCTAACAAGTTTTTAAACTGAAAGTCATTATTATCACTTAGAAAAGTACCTTTCCCATTGATTTCCGGATCTACCAAGGTTAGAACATGCTTGCCAACACTTTTGTATACCATATTCAATTCTGAAATTTCACTTGACCACATGAAATCAGATGTAAAAATCAGAAAATCCGATCTGATATTCTTTGCAAAAATACTTGGTTCCCATACCTTTGAGTGCTAAACATGATGGTTTTGAACCGGGGGGTCTCCTTGCTCAAAAAATTCACTTATTTTGCATGGAGATCTTTCATAATGATGACCAAACTTCATTCTTGGAGGATGCATGTATGAAACATCCTTATGATCCTCTTCAAGGCCTTGCATGACATTTGTTTGCTTCTCTACCTTGGCTGTTCCGGAATGGACAGCAGGCTGGTCATTAGTCTTATTACCCGGAATAGTCACTTCCATCACCAAATTCTCTTCTTCCGCTTGCAGGTCCGAATTTTCTTCTTCATTAGGCTCACGATCCTTGATCCCTTCTTCTAAATCTGATTTTTTCTTGCAACCAATCAACTCTATGCAGTCATTAGATGTCAACAATTCATCATCAAATACAAAAGAGCGCATACCTCGGAAATATGTCTTTGGTTTGCTTGAACATTGATCTAAAACCCCTTTTGCTAGGGTGTGAGTAACACATGGCGTTTCTTGTCCCAAACCTTCCTCAAGCATGGATAACAATTGTTGTGCAGGATCCTTATATTCATTTAACATTAGGGACATGATGGTTTGCATTGCAACCATTATTTTTTGTGAATGATCATATCATGTAGAACAACAAAAAATACTTCAAACATGTGTAGAATGAGATCATCACAATCAAGATCTAACATTGGTATACAAGTTCTTATCTTTGCCATGTTTTCCAAGATCTTAACCCTCTTATCAAAGTAAGGGGTTTGTGGTGTCCCAAAGCTTTTGAAAGCTTCCTATCATGAGCTCAAAGACCTCTTCCATGGTGGTGTCATAGTATGGGCAAATTTGGGGATGTTATCCTTGTCACCTCGCTAATGCAAGTGATGACCATGAGCCTCACATCCACCTCATCATGCTTCAATAGTTTGGATCTAGCCAAATGAGTCATCAATGAATCCATCGCTAAAAACATGGAGCCATAATTTGATTGTTCTATCATAGCCAAACAACTTGCCGCTTCTTCCAGAGTGTTGAGCAACACACTCTTCACATGTGGAGGAAACTCGAGCCATCTCCCAAGTCTGTAGAGCTTGGCCCTCAAATATCCATCACTTGCTAGTTCCATGCTTCAAAAACTCTGCAAACACCCACAAGAGTAGAGGAAAGTTGCTCTGATACCACTATAATGTTCCCTTTTTGGGACAAGATGGAAAATGCCACAAATGGATATAAATCAATTCAAGGAGTAAATCCTTTTGAATCAACCTCAAATAACCCAATGTCGGCTAATTACAACTCAAAATGGGGTTGGAAGTAGTCAAGGTGGTGGGTTAGAGGGGTGGATCAATTGAAATTTAAATCCTCTTAATTCTGTTTTTTTATAACAGCAAATGAATAATTTAAATCTGAGACCCTAATTGTTGCAATCTTCAAAATAGCATAACTTTCTCAAATCAACTCCGATTTAGGCAAATGATATATGCCTGAACTCGGAAAAATACAACAAGATGGCATAAACCAAATTAGAACAACAGTTGCCAAATGTGCAGATCTGGCCCTCCTACTATTTCGCCCCACACAATTAGGGCTGATTTTGCATGCAAAAACACACCAAACTTCTAGCATGCACTCATAAAAATATTCTAAATCAGATATGAATTGAAAATATGATTTTTATGGACCACATTGGCGAGAATCTCACTTTAACCCAATCGCTGACTTGCTGCCCTAAATGCAGTCGAAATTTGTAAATTCAATATCTTGCCAAATATCCAACCAAATCATGCAAATGATATATCAAAATGTTTACAAAATTATGAGGATTCCAATGAATATTTTTGCGGATTTTTCTGAGCATGGAATGTGGAGATATAGGCCAAAACCCTAGTTGGTAGGGCACAAATTTGGAACAACAGTGAATAATATATCAAATCAGCAATAAAAACCCTCCCAAAAAATGCACTTAGGGCATAAATAATTCCACCAACCACCACAAATCAATTCACCACTCTATAGATGCTCAAACCATGCATAAACTTTACCAAAAATAATTCCAAAACCATGCGCTTAGGGTTAGAAGGGAACATAAACCGGCATCAAGCACAAAATCCCTTTAACGAGTCTTCACAATCAGATCTACTTCAATTTCAAATTGAATGAGAAAGAGAGCACAATGAAAAGCTAGGGCATACATCCCATTTCGCCAAGCATGGAGATACATAAATGATCAAATCAACATCCCCAAATGATGGCCATACAACCTCCTTTTATAACATAAGGGGTGCAACATTCAAATGACCGACCTTTTCCCTTTTGGAGGGAAAACTAATAAAACTTAATTAAAATATTAAAAGACGAACTTTATGTGCACTTTATTATTTTCTAATTAAATAATAAAGAGTAACTAACTTATGTGCACATTTTAAGATTAAATAAGACTCCCACTTGAAGCGCTAGGCATGCCAAGGGGTTACAATGCAAATAATAGACAATAGACATCTCCAAAACAATCCCCTAGCTTCATGCTTGAACCCACGGGGAGAGAAAATGGGTTGATGGTCTTCAATTCTTTACTTTTAAAAATGTCCCGAAAAGGGGACATTACATATAATACTCTCTTAGTGGTTGATGTTTTCTTTAAAGATATATTTTGACTTGATGGGTTGCCAAAACATATTGTGAGTGATAGGGACAATAGATTTTTGAGCCAATTTTGGCAATAGCTTTTCCGATTGACTAGCATGGAATTGACTCCCTTTAAAGCTCTTTATGGGTATGATGCATTTTCCTTCATAGATGTGGTCTTAACAGATAGTAGAGTGCCCGAGGCACAAGATTTGGTACAATAGTGTTAAGAAATCTTGGAAGTGGTCAAAGAAAATGTCCAATATGCCCAAAGTTAGCATAAGCTATATGCATGACAACGATGGTGTCCCCGAGATTTCACCCCGAAATCTGGGACTACCCCTTTTAAAATTTTTCATTCTTTCCAAGTAACGGGTCGTGTTTTGTGTTTTTTTTGTCTGTAGTTGTTTGCATTGCTCTAAGGTATCCCCAAAGAGTCATAAAAGCCAAATTCAACAAATACCCACATGCCAAAGCTCACTCAATCCCTTCACCAAGGTTTTGTCTAAGAAAATTTTATTTATTTATTTATTAAATAAATAAAGTTCTTTTAAAAATAGATTAGGCTAAAATTGGAGGATTTAGGTTATATAAAGCACTTCACCCCATCATTATTACCACAAAACATTCACCCAAGGGGAAGAATTTTTGCAGATCAGCTAATTGGAGAAATTTTTCGAGCAATTGCCCGCAACTTCTTTTGTGTTTTGTTTTTTTATTTCTTTTTATCTTTCTCCATTTTCCGTCCGAAAATCCTCGTAGCCTATTCATTCTTCCTGCTAGACCTTTTCCCAGGCCTATGGTTTTGAAAAGCTATCCAGTGTTTTTCATTGCTAACTAATCTGTCTAAAGGTGATCAGAGCTCAGGATTCCTTCAAGAGATTGCAAGAGGTTTCTTGGTCCAAAAAGGTGCAATAATGGATTTTATGAAAATAAGAAAAATACTACCACCAATGTGTAGAGCTCGAGAAAATATGCACTTTTAGAAAAAAAAAAACCGGCACCTAAAACGGAGCCACAGAGTGAAAGTTATGGCACTTTGCAAGTTTTTGTTGCTACATCTTCCCGAACCCTTTCCAAAAATGGCAAATTTTATTCTCTTCTTGTGTTTTCTTCACCGAAAATCCAAAAAATGGAAATAAAATGTTGCTTAGATCAAGTTTTCATGCAACTTTCAAAGTTGTCTTCCGCGTCCAATTTCCATGTTTTTGAGTGAAGATTTTCACGCAATTTTATAATACAAGTCATGATACAAGTTGCACTTTTTGGGAAGATGGTTTCTTCATGCTAGTCACACTTTTTGGAGTTGTTGGGAAGGTTAAGAATTTAACATGACAAGTCTTAAGTGAAAATGGAGAATTTTAACCTGCCTAGGAAGGTGAATTTTCCAGGCTGCCTGCTCCTTATGTTTTTTCCACATGAAAGTCAAGTCATTTAAGTGAAAAATGAGAATTTTGGGCTGTCAGGAAGTTGGGAATTTCTCCACTACATGGAAGGTATGTTTTTTCCACATGAAAGTCAAATCACTTAAGTGAAAATGAGAATTTTGGGGCTCCCATGAAGGTGGGAATTTGGAGGCTTCCTGCTTCTTTGTTTTTTCCCATTATTAAAGCAAATCACTTAAAGTGCTAAATGGGAATTTTGCATGCTTTTGGAAGGGTAAGAATTTCTTTTAAGTTTTATTCACCCATGCAAGCACTTTTGGGAAGAACTTGGGGAAAAGAAAGAGTCTTCATGCTAATGGGAATTTTGGGGCTAAAAAGGTGGGAAGAAGCAATTGGAAGGTTAGCATTTTTTCCCACAATAAGTTAAATAGATGTTAAGTGAAGATGGGAATTTTATTGCTTGTGAAGGTGAAAAATTCCCACTTCCTGCCCTCTTATTTTTCACACAATTCCTAGCCAAAAAGTAGACCCATTGTGGGCATAGCTAAATGCCTAAAATGACTTCTTTTAATTGTCAGGGAAGCATCCAGTTTTGGCACCTAGGGTTGGAAATGCTTTCTTTTTATTATTCTAGCTATCTGCATGTTGATGTGAGTGCATAGGGAAATTAAATAATATTTTTAGCTTGCTTGGCATGCAAGCAAAGTCTAAAAATAGAGGGCAATAGGCTTTATAATCAGATCTTGGTGAAGAAATTAAATATTCATGTTATGAGCTTCATACTTGTCTGAATTATTTGCAGGAATACTTCATTTATGCCCATATTGGTGAAGAACGCAGAAGTCAATGTCTGATACATTGAATATATCTTCAGAATCAAAGAAAGAAATAGATCCAGCTCTCATAATTGCAAAGGCTTCCGGAAAAAAATCATCCTCTTGTTTCTAACGCAGCCCATGTGGAAGTCATTGCATGGAAAATTCCTTTCAAGAGCTTGTGCATGTGCTCCCAATCTTCCAGTTGAAGCCTTCATTGAATTTACTTGTATTTTCCTTCACCAGGAGTGCTTTCTAGAATTTAAAATTGCTCATATGCAATTAAAAATAAAAGGTGATGAGTTTTGTCTGAATTTTTTACGGCAAACATTGCACTGGTGCATGTACTGGAGAAGAACTACAACTTCAAGGATAAGAGGGAAGACAGGTCAAAGGCAACACCCGCAAGCAAAATCACAGTCAACTGCTTCTAGATCTAGTTTGGTGAGAATCAAAGGAAAGGATTCAACAACATATGGGCGAAAAAAACATCTCAGATTCAAGGCAGAGATATCATTCAGATCATTCATTGCTAAAATAGATGAAGCAGAAGTACAATGCATATTGGATCATCATGTAGAGTATGGAGGAAGGACAAAATGGAGAGTGTTGCAACTGGAATAAATTCTTTTTCTTTCTCTTCTTTTCTTTGACAAAGCAATTGAGCAATCAATTAAAATTGTAAAACTTAGGTAATTGGCTATAAAATTTATTACTTCAAGTTACTGGAAGAAGTCAATTACTTGGAAATAGGTGGCAGACATGCAAAATAGAAGGGTTCTATTTTCACTTATAAATCATGCATGTCATGCAAAGATGAATTCAAGGAGGAATATTACCATTTGCTTCCCTTTTTCATAGCTTCCACATGTGGCAATTCATTGAAAGCTTCCTATTTGTAATTGCCCTCTATACACTATAAATAGAGGAAGAGCCTACGGGTTAAAGGATGATCATCATCACAATTTGTTAATCAACATTCTTGAGTTCCAGACTTTGTGTTGCACCCCTTGATGTCATTTTTGTGAAAGCTAAGGAATTGAATAAAGGTAGATTTCCAGAGAACTTTGTGTCCACGGTGCATTTGCTTCTTACTTCTGTGTGGATCTTTAGATAAACTTTGTGTTATCTGAGATTTAGATTAGAATCTTTTCTTTTCTTTTCTTTTACTTCTAAATATTGTGAGATCTACTTGTTTATTTAATCCATGTGTATGAAACCAACTCTGTAAACTATTGGTTGAATTACATATCTTCCATTCTTCTTTCCCAAATTCCATTATTTCCCCCTTCTGACAAATACTTCAAAACAATGCTTAGTTGTTGTAGAATTGTTAAGCTATGGTTCATGATATTTGTAATTAAAGTAAAACCCCTACAAATAGTTATTAGGATTCATACTTACTAGATTGATAAACATCTTACACGGGAGTCTCACTAGTAAATGAGTGAGATTTATCTCATGATTGCCTAGGTTTTTTTAAGTTGCGCCTTGTAATATTTGTAAAAAAACAACTTTACGTTATAACAATTAATTAGAAAGGTGAAAAGTGTAATGATAAAATACACGAAGGTGGTCACTTTAATTTAATAAAGTGCACCTATCACATGGAGCGACCCACATGGAGTACTGTGCCTAAAAAAAATATAAAAAAGATGAGGGGTTCATTTGTAATCATCTTGATTTACAATTTTCTTATATGAGAGCATTCTTGCTTCTTTTCAGTTGTTAAGGACGAAACCCCTTGAGAGCAAACTATTGAGGACAAAACTCCTCATTAGTATTCAAATATGAGGTTGGAAACCCTCATTTCTTTCACTTTTGAGCTTCAGACGGATATCAGCAAGGGCATCGTTTTGAAAGAGTGTTGTAGTGATTGTCAGTGGTTTGGAGGGGTTTTGGATCAGTTTTTGGCCATTTCCAGCCTGAGTGCCCCATTTTTGGAATTCGGGATGGAATTTCTTTGTTCCCATTGTTGGAAAATTCTGTAATAAATATCTATGATTGCTGTCATGCCATAGATTATTTTCAGCTCTTATGTGAGTTGTATTTCCACATATCTCTCTAGATATGAATTTTCAAAGTTTGTAGCTGTTTAACTTGGAAAAATAATTAAATTAAATCAGACCTTAGTATTTTTCTGATTTTAAGTGGAATTTTTGATTGTTAAAATATTTTGCAAGAATTCCCCGAAGTTATTTAATTTTCTATAAGGGTTTGATAGGGAACACCCGTTTTCTATAATTTTCTGCACAAGGGTTTCAGGGAAATTCAGATTTGCTGCATTTTTATATGTAATGTCCCCTTTTTCCGCACATTACCTATATATGGTGGTTCACTCTTTTCAAGCAATGTAATCCCTTGGTATGCCTAGCGCTACAAGTGGAAGGTCCCGGATAGTTTAGAAAAGTGCACATAGGATAGGAATTTCTTAATATTAAATTAAGAAATTAAATAAAGTGCACAAGTTAGTAGATCATTAAATATTTTTATTTTAATTATGCTTTGGGGGGAAAACATTAAATGATTGATCATTGGGGATTGCACCTCTTATTTCTATAAAAGAGGGGTCACATTTCCTTGGGAGGTTATGTTGATGAATTGATTAAAAATTGCTCCTTGCATGGAGAGGGATTTATGCCCAAAACTGAAGCTCCTTCTCTTTGATTTGCTTGCAATTCATTTGTAGCTGGTTTTGATATCAATTTGAAGGATCTATGGTACCTTTGCAAATCGACTTTTTGGTGTGTGGTTCCTACTTGCACTAGCAATTCCTTATGGTGCTTTATAAACTGTTTTGAAGAGTCTTTGTTCCATGATCATTCTGCCCTAGCTGAAGCAAGTCGATTTGGTATTCAAGTTATTTGTTTAGAATATTGTTTGCCGTGAAGGATCTAGGGTTAGCGAATCCACTCTTGCATTAATGGAGGCTGTAGGAACTTGTTTTGATGCAATGTTTTATTGAATATCCCCCTCCAAACCTCAGCGAGGGTGTGCTTCTTCTGGCGACTGGTTTTGTGGCTGATTTGTATGCAAAATAAATATATTGGCCATGATTTTCCCTTATCTCTGTTGGCTGCTTAATCCTGTGCTTAGTGACTTGGGTTTTGCATGGTTTATTGGTGTTTTGGGCTCTCTAAAAACAGCGACCTAGGTGTGGTTGTTTGGGTACAATATTAATGGCTTTTTGACAGCAAAATACATGCTCTAAGACTGCCATATCCTCCTTGAACCAGCAATTTCAGATTGGTGTGAAAATATAGGTGATTAGCAACAATTTCTATCCATTTTGAATATTCCAGTGTGACTGATTTATCTCCCTGTGTGGCGACTTGATTTAATGCATGATTTAGGGTGTTTAGAATCCCTCTGGCAGCGATCTATAGATAAATCTTTGGATCAGATCTTACACATGCATTTAGAGCAGGTTCAGTGATTTATAAGAGAGGATTGACATGCATTTTCCATCACGCTTCTAGCAGCAACTGGTATTGATAATTCAAGGTCTGTTTGTAGAGCATGGTTTGTGTTGTTTGAAGTATTAGATAACTTACAGGTGCAGCGATCAGTGTTGGAGCTTACAGCAGCAGTTGTGGGAAGATTTCGTTGGTAGTATGTGAAGGGTATGTATGAATTTGATCACTGTCATCCCATTATCACTTTTCACTATTTATTTCATAGCATAAGGGGCTAGTTTTGATTGAGTTGGAAGTAGATTGTTGCCATTTGAATCAACTGGGTTTGTTCACTATTTTCATGGGCCCATTGAGGGGTTTATTGAAGGTTCAGGTACTATTGGCTGGGTTTTATCATTTGCAGTTGTGTCTAAGTTCCTAGACTGCACGGATACGGGTACGGGTACGGGTACGGTACGCTGATATGGCAAATTTTAAAAAATCTTGGGTACGACACACTTTTGGGTACATTTTATATATATATATATATATGTATGTATGTATGTATGTATGTATGTATATAAATTATAAATTTAAAGAAGCATTTGCATACTTATTGAAATTTAATTCTCATACATTGTATACTTATTGAAATTTAATACTCATAGAGTCATACAACTTAAAATCATTCATAGAGTCTAAATTTATTTATGGTTGTTTTAGATGTTATTCTATAACGAACTATCCTTTTACAAAAACAATACATGTTTTCAAATTAATTAAATCTAACACTAAGATTTTTAAAACTATTAAAGTTATCCTTTTAACATCACACTTCAAAAGCTACTTATAGGAAACATCAAAGATTAAACATATATTTATCATAATCCTTCACAAACATTTTTTAATAGGCCACGCAAAATTATCCTTTTCATCTTTCACTCTCATGATAGAACAATTCATCCTATTTAAAAAACTTAAATAAGAACATTTCATGGAAAACTTGGAAGCAACATGTGAGGGAGCAGGGAGATCGCTCTAATTTTTCCAAATAGTGGGCATTAAAGGTAGGAGTGAATTATTGAATTGAACTGTATCAAAATTTTCAATGCTGCACTCATGGGACACGTTTTCTACAGAGATTCGATTCCATTTTGAAATTTAAAAGCAACGACTTTTTCATTGTTGGGAATAAATGAGCACATTAAACCTAAGTAGTTGCCATGATGGAGCAAATATGGTGGAATCCTTTTTCACACATTTTACGCTGACAACCACAGTCTACAATGTTATATCATTTTATGCTGACAACCAAAGATGTTTTTTAAAGCGGGTATGTCCGGAAACGTACCCACAGGCACAGGGTACAGTTCGAGTACGGTTTAACCGTACCCAGCCCCGTACCAGTACCTGGTACGGGGACCTTCAGGACGTTTCCGGTGCAGTCTAGTGTCTAACCATCTTGGGTGTTGAATTCTACTTGTCGGTTGCCATTTCCCATTGATCCCGTAAAGGGTATATTACATTATAAAAAAGGGATATTACATGCTCTACATCCCATCGGGTTGCTGGACTCTCCTTTCACATAAGCGTGTTGCGGTTAATAAGATGTAAGGTGCTACGTATAGCTACAAACTTCTCTTCCCTCATAGAGGTAAGCCTATTCCGCTTAATAGAGTGGATAAAGCTATAAGTAGACCAGTTCCTCTTATCAGTAAAAGAACTAGAAACGTGGGACACCAGACGAATGGCTAATGTGGTTGTCAAAGAAGTAGGCCCATCCATAGTTCACCACAGATTTGGGTCCCCTTGTGCCATAGTCTTCCTATCTAGCTTGGCCTCTTATGGATGTCCCTTAAGAGTCACATATTTTGACCACTCAGTACGAATGATGCTAACATCTGTAGAATCGTACATCTTTTGAATAACTTTCATGAACCCTTTCTTCACCTCAAAATCTTGTATGGGGTTAGCTATGTCAGACCTTTGTACGTACCACTTAGGGTTCAATGCAGAAATAGCCATGTGTAAGAGAGTCTTAAGCTTCTCCCATCTCTTATGAATGATTGGATGAATATGTTCATTGTAGAACTATAATGTGGGTTCTTTCTTTTGTACATACTGTCAATGCACTCATACACATCTCCAAGGGTAGTTGCATTAACGTCTTTATATCTAATGACTTTGAACACTGGAGTGATGATGGAGACAATGTATTTTACATGAACCCAAAAAATGTCACTCTTCACCACCTCTTTCACCCTCCTCCCCTGCACTGACGTAGAATTCATCCACGAATTCCACTCTATTGTCATGACCATTACTTGCAATGCCTCTTGCAACTCAAGCATCCTCTCCAAGAGAATGAAGTATGATGCATATCTAGTTTCCACATGTTTCAAAAATTCCTTCTTGGAGAAGGTCCTGAAGAGTATGTGTGAAGTGTGGTGGTTGTAAATAAACATTTGCACATCTCTAGCATCATTAACGACCTCTTTGATCTAGCCTATTTTCCCCATGTCCTTGAGTGTATCATTCATGACATGCACACAAAAAGGAGTCGACCAAATATGTTTGTAGGCCGCCTCAATCAACTTCCCTGCAACTCTACATGCATGGGTTGCTTTTGTCACTACTTGCACCACATTCTTCGGTCCAACCTCCTCAATAGCATCTCTAAGGATTTGGAACTAAAAATAGGCATCCTTGTGGTTTCTTGAACAATCAATAGCCTTAAGGAAGTAAGGAGCATTTGTACGTGTGACCATGATGTTGATGGGTGGATGATGCCTAATGTCCGTCCACCTATCTATGACTATGTTGCATCCACTAGTGACTTAGGTAGCCTTCATTTTCTCTATTAGAATATTAATCTTGGAATAGTTTCTTATCCAAAATTATTGTCCTCAATTTTGTCTCACCTGGTGGTACATATGATGGTCCCGCTTTTATTACCTTTGCCACAACCTTCTTATAATAAGGAGAATGAACCATATGGAATGGAATGCCATTAGCAAAGAAGAATTTAACAATGACACCATCCACCTCATCCTTATATTGCACATTGAATAATTTTGGCACTGTGTTTACAACATCACTACTAGTGTATCCCCTTAAGCTTTGCTGCTCCTGAACTAGATGGCCAAACAGGAAGTTGTACCTCTTGCAAAATTCTAGTACTAGGAGTAGGACCCCTCGATGACATAGTACAAACTGTATGTGTTTCTTCACCACAACGCCACAATTGATTTATTTTGGCCCTTTGTTTGATTGACAACTTGCCACATACCTCCACACCTTTTCCTCGGATGTCAAGTAGGTACGCATTAACTCTTGTAATGCTGCCTTCAAATTGTTGTTTAGTTGCAAATTGTTTTAAAGGGGCCTTCTTGTTGAACGGACCCTTGGAAAAATGTTCTAATAACCTGGAAGGGCAACTATAATGAGCATTTGCATTCCTAATGGAACTTCTTACATCGCCCCCCCCACATCTATACTCAAAGTCTTAGATTCAACACCTATAAGCTCTTGTTGACCCTCTTCATCACTCATGCTGTGAGAACTCATAGTGACACTGCAAGAAATGAATCTATAAATTTAATAAATTATTTTATGCAAGGGCTGAATAGTCCAAGACATAAGGATTTTTTTTCATACTTTAGTTCAAATGAAGCGTAGAAGCAGAGAATACATAGAAATAGGAATCTTTAATCTTAAATCTTCAACCTTCATCAAAGAATGATTTTAATTTATTAATCAACTATTTAGGGTTCTCTAATTGTTGTTTAACAAGCCTAAAATAGTAAAAAACGACATTTTATAAATTTATAAGCACATACAATTCTATGAACAATTTAATAATTTTTTAATGATCTGTAAATTTAAATTTAAAATAAAAATAAAATATGAAAATTCAATATTGCAAATCCAAAAAAATTAAAATTGAATAATGAAGACAACAAAATGCCAAAAGATGAAGGGCCTTTTTACACCCTAAAAATATAATAGGAGTGGGATGTAAGGTATGTCACAGGTAGAATATTTTGAATAAATTAATCCATGTTAGTCCTACAATCTAGAATATAGCTATTAATACATGTTAGTCATACAATGATATAACGATGGAACAATAGCGTAAAACACAAGAAGGGATAGAAACTCAGCTGAGCAGAGAGGTACAAAAGTGTTCTAGATATGTAGACTGACAAGAATGGATGATTTGAACCTGAAGATGCTTCATTCTTGAGACTGTGCCTGGAAATTGCACTCGCACAGAACCATGCAAATCATGCTAGGCCGTATTATAGTTTGGTCTTGTTTCGTATAATTTTCAACCTACAACTGGTGGAGCTCCGTAACCTTGCTTGTGTGTCACTGGCCTAGAAATGGTTGTCACTGTCTGTTGCTAGGGTTCACAAACCTTCAACACCACCTGTAATGACCTGTAACAAACTAAAAACACAAGATACCTGCAACAAACTTCGTCAAACGATTGGATAATAAAAGGAGAAATCCACTTGTGAGTGAGGTTGGACTGATGTAATATCCCATTGTAGGGCCGAAACACACAAACAAGGACATTACACAAACCCCAAGCAGAATGCAATCCAATTTTTATAACAGCAGATCCAATATTACTTGAAACCCTAGTAGTGAACTAAAATTTGCATGTTAGGGCATCAAACACCCATCAAACAAGTTGAAATTAAATATACCAATGCTTTTCCAAATTATATATAATTAATGGAACCATTACCAAGCCAAAACATGTGCCAAATCTGAAATAATACCCAACTGCGATTTATTTTAGGAAAGCAAAAGTGCAGTCCACAAAAAGAGCTAAAAATGAGGTCTCCAAATCCCAACAATTACAAAATATGGAATATACCAGCCTCATAAATTATGAGAAATCTGAATATCAAATAATAATGTTCCGTGCCCTAGAAGGCACCCAAAAACACTCTAACCCTAGTCGTTCCCTAGGAGAGGGGCTCCAAACAATGAGAAAACTCTTGAAATGACTTCTCCTTGATGCCCTAGTTGCAAACCAGCAAGATGGTCTTCAATATTTGCCTTCACACCACCAATTTGGAGAGTTTTCGTTCTCCAATATGCCACAAGGAAGGGTTTTGTTCTCCTTGGATGCCACACTAATGGATTTCCACCCTTTAGTGGAGTTGGATTAGAGCAATCAACTCTAGAACCAAGTAAAAAAGTATATATGCCAAAATTGATGAGGAAAACGAGCCTATGCAACTCCTCTTATACCCCTTTGGTGGTGCCAAAGGTCTAAGGGTTGAATTACCCCAAGACCGACCTCTTAGGAAACTTGCTTTATCTTCTATTTTCATTTTGGGAGCTCTCCAACCCAATCGATCTGCCTTAGGGAGGAAAATACAAAAGAAAAACATTAATAACAATGAAAGAAAATAGAAATGAAACCCAAGGACTTCCCTTGTTCAATTTTTTCTTGGCCATGGGAAGAAAAATGGCAAAAAGTCTTCAATTGGAACTAATTCGAAAAGGGGGCCATTACAACTGACCTTGGTGGTTAACCCCCGTTGAACAAATCCAGGTGCTGTACTACATCCCCTCGAGTAAGACTAAACCTCATGTAGTTCTCTTAGTGTTGGTGTAAGTAGCGTATGCAATCTAAGGCAACCCCCTATGGTGCCCTTGTGTTTCTTGACACAAAGAATAATGGGTGTAACTATAGATAAAATAAAAATGTACCCAATGTGGTAGTAGTGTGGTGTGATGTGCGTCAGATGCTAAAATTGATACCCTTTGTCCCATAATACCTTTGACAATGCTTGGAGTGACTTGCTCTTGCTAAGACGCGGCTCCAGGACCTTTGCTTGCTTGGAAATGAAGAAAGCAAGACTCTTGAACCTAGTTTGAGTGCTTTAGACTAGTGTGGTGGCTGCTCTAAAGGATGTGCAGCTACTTTAGGAAGATTTAGGAGAGCTTTGAGTGCTTTAGTGTTGATATTTTGCTATAGGAGTGCGTGAGAATGCCAAGTGAGTTATGAAGTGCATTTGACTTACTTATATAGGCTTCTGTAGGTTAGATGTCGCACTAAGGCTGACCTAGGGAAGATGAAATGACACATAAGATTTTCAAATTAAGAAAAGTTGTTGGAAGAGAGTGGACATGACCGTACAACAGTGTTATGCGGGGACATGTCCCCCCCCTTTTTCTTGCATCCTGGACATCTCGGGGACTTGGGGACGGGGACGGGACGTTTCCCCCGGCGTCCCGCTTTTCCAGAAAAAAGGGGGACGTCCCCCAAAAACATGGAACGCACCCGGGACGTCCCGAGTGCAAGGAGTCATTGGGGATGTCGTAAGGGACGTTGTGACATCCCGGGGAGGTCATGACGTCCCCTACAAATCTGCCACTTTTTCAATTTAAAACACAAACAAAATATAGTTTTTCTTATATTTTTTTGAGTTGCTACGTTTTAGAGGAAATTTTCTGCAAAATTTCAATTGGATTCAAGTAGAGAATTAAAGCCTAATTAACGGTAGAAATTTTCCTCAGCCTCTACCATTTTATCTTTTAATTCCTGCCATTTTTATAGGAGGTTGGAAGCAATATATATGTGGCCTATTGATGTAGTACACATTGAAATGAAGGACTTCTAAGGGATAGCCTTCTTATTGAGAAATTTATGAATCTCTGTAGTATACCAATATTATATTTCATTTTCTTCGTTTGCAAAGGAAATTCTCTATATAAGTTTTTTTACAGGAAAATTGAAAAGGATAGGCTTGTTTTGGTGAGGATGCTCTTGGAAAAAACTTCCAAAAATATCAAATCGACTCTCAAAACTCAACTCTAGAAAAATATAATTATGTAGTAGTAAGCACCATCAAACAAAATAATCTAAGTTCTAAATGGATTTTGTTCACATTTAAGTAATTAGAGACCCATTTTTGACCATTTATGATAATTCTGAAAAATTGAGCACCATGCAACAAAAAGATCCAAGTCAGTTTCAAAAGGATATCATTCACAATTAGAGTGATCGGAGAATAATATTTAACTATTTTTTAGCTTAGTGAAAGTTTTGAAGTTGTTTTCAACTCTCAATTTTGAATGCTGTCATGGAAATTAGTTGCATTTCCCCCAATTAATCAGCCACACCACAGGCTTCACTTACCAAGGAAAAGGAAGACAAACCGTGAGAAGACAATTCAGTTTGTAAATGGTCCATTCATACTGTTTGTTGGCCTTGTTTAAACTAGTTGTAGGCTTCCCAAATCAATCAGCTAGGCTCCATCTTCTGCTTACAAACACATGGCCCCAATGTTCTGAATAATCAGCTAAACAATTCACTTAACAAACCAATCTTATTTAATTCTTATTTTGATTTTTAGCTCTAAAATCAAAACTTGGGTGGATCCTTAAAAAACACTGAACTACTGTTGTTGATAAATGATAATTAATATTGTTTGGCGGCCTTGTTTAAATTAGTTTTAGGCTTCCCTAACCATGAATGGTTTCAATCTTCAAACTTTCAATTTTAAGTCTTAGTTTATTGAATTATTCATGTTATATTTGTAAAATTAATAAATTATATATATATTTGCACTTTTTTTTATTAGCCATCCCCTTGCTGTCCCCAAATTTTCAAAATTTTTTGCCGTCTTGGAAACCCCGTTCCTACGTCCTGATGTCCCGCCATCCTGGAGTCTTAGGTAACTATGTCGTATAGGGTGGCCCAGACCGTAGTACAACTTGACCTTGTTTTGTACGGTCCCTTATTGGGATTTAGTGATGAAAGAGCCAAAGTCCAAGAATGATGCATGCGGATAAATTGCTGCTTTGGATAATTAATTAGTGTAGAGATTAGAAAGTCATAAGAGACAAGGATATGTCAATGTAGCTTAAAATGTGCACATTTGTTTTAGCATAGGAACAAAGACAAACTTGTCATTGCCAAAGGATACGTTATCAAATTTGAGTGTGTATAGGACCATGGCTTACCTTGAAGGCTTGAAGTTGATAGCTTCTGACTTGATGAATGTGTTGAAATTTGAATGGTTGATCAATGAAGACTTGGCCCCTTGCTCTTTAAGCTTTTGTTGTTGTTCTTCCTCTTGCTAATGCTCTCAACCTCTCACTCTGTAGCCTTGCTTTCTCTCACTCTTGCACTTGCAGCCTCGCCCAATGTTTTGTGATTTGGAGTGAGGGTGTGAGGTTCTCTTATAGTTTTTTTGAGTGCCTAATGTGTTGGTGGGGCCCATAAGCTATTAGTGTTAGGGTTGTGGCCACAAACATCTAAAAAAATGTGATTTTACTAATAAACAACAACACTATTTGACTCTAAGGACACTTGAAGATCTCGGGGACGTCCCCAAGTCTCCTCACTGTCCCCCATAGGTTGGAGACATTTCCAAAATTTGGGGGGACATCTCGGGGATGTCCTTTGTCAGCTGGTGGTAATGGTGGGACGACAGGGGACATTGTTAGGGAAATTACGGGAATGTATAATTAACGAATTATAAATTCACAAAGTAATTGCCAAAGATTATAGATTATGATGTGCAGTTAAATTAATCATAGATTTAGATGTTTATATATTGCAGATCACAAAATGTAATAACAAGAGCTGAAAGCAAATAACATTAAAGTAAATGAGATAGAAGACACCAAATTTATAGTGGGGAAACTTGAAGGAAAAAACCTCACTGAAATAAAGCGTTGCTTATGTAAAGAATTTATCAAACACTTTTACCCAGAACTTCCACTTCATTCCTTGGTCTCACAGAAACAATTACAGACCAGTGTATCACAATTTTATAGTTCACATCATAGTTCAAAAAATCGTTATTGACGGTTAATCGGTAGGACAAATTTTGAATCGGAAATTGGGAATCGGCAATTTATTGGCATTAATCGACAACTTTATTGCTACTTTTAAAAACATTTAAATTCATAAAATAAATTACGAATTATATTACTGTTACTGTTAATGTTATATATCATTGTTAAATGTTATAAATTATGATCTATTTATAACATTAATATATATCATTGTTAAATGTATAAATTTATTACTATTATAAATTCTACTGTATACTAAACGAATTAATCTGTATACAAATTTGAAATTAGTGTATTGTATAGTGTATACTGTTACCTGTATACTATTGAAAATCTTTAAACAAACAGAAAAATAAATATTGGCATAAAACATAAAAATAAATATTGGAATAGATTTTATACAGTATACGAATTAGTGTACTCTACAGTGTATGCTGTATAGATATACTTTTGAAAATCTTTAAAAAAATAGAAAAATAAATATTAAATATATTTTATACGAATTTATACTATATAGTCATAGTGTATACTAGTATAGTATATACAAATTTATTCATACTGTATAGTTGCAACTTGTGTCGTCTTTTCTAAACAACATCCGGTTTATCACACCCCGGGGAATCGAACATGGCTCTCTCTCCTGCCAGCTCTCACATGATTTGCTCTGCCTGCCAATATAGTCAATAGTGTATAGCATAACAGTTATGAATTGACCACGAATTTATTTATACTATATACGAATTTATTTATACTGTTTGCTACGAACATGGGCCATGAACTGGCCACGAAACCCCACAAAACCACCACGAAATCCTGTGAAACCACTATGAAATGCTTGAAACCACCACAAAATGCTATTCACCAGACACAAAACGAGGTTGCAAAAGAAAATACGAATCGCGGAGGAGAAAAATGGTTTGATTTGGTCATTTTTTTGTGTTTAAACCTATGACACGCGATTTTCAATGATTTTACCTGCGAGTTTCCACGATTTTTTAAGGTATTTTAACGCCAAAAATCGCCGATTTATCGACACTTCTAAAATCGCAATTTTCAGAAAGATAAATAGTTTCACTAACCCTAAACGATAAACTGCGATAATTAGGCATTTAATCACGATTTTTAATACAGAGATTCACATACATAAAAATAACTTGAGCATATATCTCTATCGATATGATTACCAATCCTGTGAGGGATCATCCTATATATATAGGACGGGTGATCGGTCGCACTGTCTCACTCTTGCTGTGAAAGACCGACATAATAAAGTTTAACAAATAAACTTTAAAGAAAGGGGTCGTAAAGTGGTGGTCCACGAAAAGGTATCCCCACTTGACATTATTAACCGAACACTCCCCTTAATGTTAAGTGGGGACAACAAAACAAAACATGCCAAATTACCTTTTTTTCCAAAAGGATTTATAGATCCAGAAATCGTCAATGATGATTTAGGCTAACATGTAGACAAAGGGAAATCATACAGATCTTCCCATACAAAAATTCTTAGGACAAGTGCTTTATATATGAATACTTATATCAGATTATGGATCCTTTTATAAAACAAGGCATTCCCATAACTAATGCTTCACTAGGATTTACAAGTAAACTCACATTAATGTGATTATTTACTTATTACAAAATGGAGGAAGTATTGGAAGTTTACAACATGTTAAGAGGTGGCATTGTCATGCACACCCCCCCTTAATGAAAACTCTGAAAGGCCCAACAAGGCATGAAACTTGCAAAACTTCACAGCACACAGTGGCTTGGTGAAGATATCTACAACTTGATCTTCAATTGAACAGAACTTGAGATCAATATCACCATTCAGGACTTTCTCTTGAATAAAGTGCATATGAACTTGGATATGCTTTGTCCTTTAATGCTGAACTGGATTGTTTGCAAGAGAAATGCAACTATGAATGTCACATAGAAGAGTAGTGTTTCCTTTGATGCCCATATGTAGTTCATCCAACAGTCTTTTCAGCCACATATGGCTTCCTTTTGCTGCTTCCATAACACTTCTATACTCTGCTTCAATAGAAGAGATAGAAACTATTGGTTGCTTCTTGCTACTCCAAGTGATGACACCTGCACCCAACTTGAAAACATATCCAGAAGTAGATTTTCTATCTATAACATCACCAACATGGTCAGAATCACAATATCCAAATAATTTTGCATCATCACAAGAAGAATAAAACAAACCATAATTAACTGTTCCTTTAACATATTTCAGAATTCATTTTGCCATTTTCCAATGATCCTCATAAGGATCCTGCATGAATCTAGAAACAACTCCTACTGCATATGAAATATCAAGTCTAGTAATAGTCAAATAAATTAGACTACCAACTAGTTGTCTATACAGAGTAGGATCAAATTTAGCACATGCAGGTTTAGGATCTAATTTCACACCAAATTCAATAGGAATGGAAACAAGTTTACAGTCAATCATGTTAAATATCCTAAGTAAATTAGTAGCATATTGAGATTGAGATGCAACAATAGATTTATGATCTTGAAATATAACCATGCCTAAAAATGATTTAGCAAACCTAAATCAGTCATTTCAAAACGTTGTTTTAATCTTTCTTTGATTCTAACAATTAAATTTTTATCACTGCTAGTAATCAAAAGATCATCAACATATATAACAATAATGATAATATGCTTATTTTTAAATTAACAAATAAATCATTATCAGAACCATAGTTAGAGAATCCAAGATCCTGAAAGAAACTATTAATTTTAGCATACCAAGCTCTAGGAGCTTGCTTAAGACCATACAAAGATTTTTTCAGCTTACAAACATATAGTTCCTTACCAGGTTCTTCAAAACCTTTAGGTTGACGCATGTAGATTTCTTCTTTCAGATCACCATTTAGAAATGCATTTTTAACATCCATTTGGTGAATCTCCCAACATATTAAGCAACTAAAGAAAGAAGAATTCTAACAGTGCTCATTTTAGCTATAAGAGAAAAGTCTCAACATAGTCAAGACCAGGTTTTTGAGTGAAACCACGAGCTACTAACCTTTCCTTGAATTTATCAATTTCTCCTATAGAGTTATACTTAATTTATACAACCACCTGGATCCTACAATGCTTCATTTAGAAGGAGGGACTAGTTCCCAAGTGTTATTTTTAATCAAAGCATTGTATTCATCTTTCATAGCCTCGAATCCATCTATCATCTTGAAAGACTTCTTCAAAATATTGTGGTTCAACCTCATAGAGGGTCATCAAGGCATGATAATAATGCTGACTACGAGTTACCTTTCTAAGAATAACAGGATGAGAATCCTTAACAAGATTTTGAGCCCATTTAGGAATCTTGGGATGCAACACATTTTGAGATGACTCCCCTCAATCTCCATCATATCTAGATCAGGATAATCATCCTCTTGAACTTCTGTTTCCATATTGTTAGGAGAAGGATTATCAGGCTCTATCTTCAGGAGAAAGAGGAGGGTTCATAAGAAGCATCACAAAATGTTTTCTCTAAGACATGAACATTCTTGTTTTCAACTATGTCATGCTTGAAAGGGTCATAAACTCTTAATCCTTTTGTTTACAACCATAACCTAAAAAATACGTGAATAGGAGGTTGGATCAAGCTTCTTCCTTTTAACTTTTGGAATGAAGATAGAAGCAAGACTACCGAATATTCTTAAGTGAGAGATATATGGTTTTTGCTTTGTCCATACTTCATGAGGAGTAGTTTGATGAAGAGCTTTTGTAGGAACTCTATTAAGGATATAGACAACAATATTCATTGCTTTCTACCCATAAAAACTTAGGCACATTTGATGCATGAATCATAGTCCTATCCATTTCTAAGATAGTCCTATTTTTCCTTTCTACAATGCCATTTTGCTGTGGGGAATAGGGATTAGTCAACTCTCTTTGAATACCACATGACACACATAGAACTCATCAAACGTTTTCACTAACATACTCACCTCCATTATTAGTCCTAATTCTTTTTATTTTCAGATTAGAAGCATTTTCAACTAAGGCTTTAAATTCTTGAAATTTAGACAAGACATAAAGATTTTTTCTTAATGAAATAAGACCATGTGTCATCCTAGAGAAGTCATTTGAATAAAGATAACATACAAAGCACCTCTGAGAGAAGGCTTTAGTGGACCTCTCACATCAGTGTGAATCAATTTTAATAGATGAGAGGAATTAGATCATGATGTTTGTGAAGAGGTTCAACATGTTGCTTACCATGCAAAAACTAATTATTTAATTATGTAATTTATTTAATTTTTCCCACAATCAAAATTAACAAGAGAATTAATTAAATAGACATTTCATGGCTTTCTAATATTAAATATGACCCTTAGAAAGCCAAATCCGCTGAATACATTCCTAGGAGGGATAGAAAAGAAAGATTTATTTAACAAATCCATCAAAAAGGGATATAAGCCAAATTTTGCTAAATCCTTGTTTATAAAAGGAGACTTGAGATCATTGTGATACCATTTATCTTGGATGAAAATTTGATTTTCACTCTAGGCTAAGAGCAAGACAAGATTCTTTTTCAATGTATGCCCTAGCATCAATCTCATTCCAATGTAACCCCATTTGAAACCAATGTTGAACATATTCCAAGACTTCTTGTTCTAATGATGAGTTCTCTATCTCCTTGATGTGTGTTTTCCCCATTATTTAACAACATCTGAGATGATATTTGACACATTATTTAGCTTCTGAAATATGTCATGTTGTTGACTGAATTAACAAAAGTTTTAGAGTGTTACACGACTATCAGACTGATTTTGACAAAATTTGTCCAATTAATTACATGTGCCAAGGAGACTTAAAGTTGGACTCATGTTTTAACATGAATTAGACTTATGAACAAATTAAAATATGAATCTGTTATATCTTTTGATTGGCATACTATTATTCCTCCATGGGTAAGACTTTGATTTGGAGGGAAGAATGACTGAGAAGCTCAAGATTTGATAATAATTTAGCTCATGTCACTCTGGACCCTAGGGATGGTTTGGGGGGCTTAGGGGCAGGGTTCAAGGTTTAGGGTTTTCGGATACGGTCTAAAAATTCAGGGTTAAGATTTAGTGTTGAAAGTTTAGGAATTATAGTTTTAGGGTCTCGCAGTTCATATTTCATAGTTTAAGGGCAGGGTATTGAGCAAGGTTTAGGGTTTATTATTCAAAGTTTTCAGCTGTTTGTGAGTTTATAGTTTAATTATTATAGGCCTCAGGTTTCATCTACACAGGTTCATGGTTTCATGGGTTTAGGTGCATAGCCTTCAAGGTTATCCAAGGTTTTAGTGTTTAGGGATTAGTTGTTGGTTTAAAACTAAAAATATCAGAATATTTTGGCATTAGGTTTCAATGTTTAAGGTTTGGGTGGTGAAGGAGTTCATTTTTGTGGTTTAAGTTTTCAACTATCTAGGTGCATTTATTAATTTGGTTACTAGGTAATTATGGCTCAAGGGTTTAGGGCTTAAGGCTCATGGTCCTAGGACTCATGGGTAAGGGCTGCCATTTAAGGTTTAATATTTAGGGCTTAGGGTTTAACCCCATTTAGGTTTTATTGAAGGAACATTGGATTATTTAGGGAATGGCTAGGTTTAGAGTTAAGGATTTAGTTTTGCCTAGAGGATTCAATAAGGTTTAGGGTTTCAATTGGAGAATTTAAATGCTAAAAGGAAAAATTAGACCTATGCCACTAGAGAAATCATAATAAAATACAACATACAAACTGTGACCACTAAGCTGTGAGAAGGAACTTCATAAAGAGGACCTCTCACATCATTGTGAATCAACTCTATTATTATACCTTAAAAAATTTGGATCATGATGTTTGTGAAAATTTTCAACATGTTGCTTACCACGGTATAACAAATTTCACATGTTTCATGATCAGATTTCATTTAGGGAGACCTATTACAAGAATTTAGGCGAAGACATTTCATACAAACTTATGAAATTTACATGACCTAATCTTTCATGCTAAAGTTGAACCCGCATTTTAGATGAAGAAGAAAAACAAGATTCAGAAACAAATCCATCAAAAATATAGAACCATTTTTCTGAATACCAGAAGCAATAACATTACCGAGTTTATCTTTTACATACCATTTATCTTACAGCAAAACAACTTTATAAGTTTTCTTTAGTTATTTGAGAGCAAGACAAAAAATTCTTTTTCAACTGAGGAACATACAAGACATTCCTAATTATGTCCATTTGCCAATTTAACATTCCGACAACTGAATAGATCTAATGATGGAATTATCTCCTAGATATATGCTTTCCTCACATTGAACAACATCTGAGAGGATATGAGAAATACAGGTCATGTGTCTAGAGGCACCACTATTTAGGATCCATTCATTATCATTTGAGATTGAGAGAACACTATACAAGGCAATAGAATGCTAAAACAATATTTGCATGATTTTGCTTCTGATTTTTCTTTTGACTATTAAGGGTTTTACTATTTCTAGAATTTTTAACAAATTTGTTAGTTTACACATGACAATCAGACTCTTTATGACCAAATTTTCCACATTTGTTACATGTGCCATTAAATTTTGACTTTAAAGTTCTGACTAGTTTTTAACAGAATTAGACTTAGGATTGGATTTAAATCTTGATTTGATATTAGATTTCTAATTAGGATTACTATTATTCTTATTTTGAGCAGACTTATGATTCTGAGAGAACAATGCTTGAGAAGCAGTCTCTTTTGAATCAAAATTCTCCATTACCAGTTCTTCTTGAATTAACAGAGAAGACAAAGTATTTAAATCAGGCAGATCATTCTCATTTTGATATTTAGAGTTAAGAATGGAGATATAGTTCCTAAAATTTTCATGAATATTTATCTGAATGATAAAATACAAAGCTTATCTTGAAACAATTCACAATTACATCCATCTCAATTGAGCTTTAATGTTTTTAATTTTAGCTAGGTAATTAACAATTTTCTCATCCCCCTTCATGGGAGTTGTAAATAATTCTAAAATTAGCTTAATTATCTTGGACAAATGATTACCTTCATGCATAGTTTCTAATTGTTTCCATGCATCAACAGGAGAATCCATATGACCTATATGCATTAAAAATTCATCTTTTATGCTTTGCAATAGGATGGACAGAGCTTCCTACGATCTTTGAGAGAAGGAGCTAAGGTTTTTAGGATTTGCTTGTCTTCCAGTGGGTCATTTTTCCACACCAGTTACAAGATCCCATAATTTTCTAGGCATGAAACAAAATTTTAACCTTACTCTCCAAATACTGTAATTAGTTCCATTTAATAACTGAGATTTATCCATTGAGAAACTAGCAAAGACTAGCCATTTTAAATGCACAGACAACAAATGAAGACAAATACAGCTAAAAACAAATCAACTCTTTACAGGAGAGCCAAACAGAGACAAAAAACAAGCTACAAATTTTTTAGCAGTATACGAATGCAAACACCCGTGGTATAAGCAAAATTTAAAAATCTGCGGAAGTTAGAGACACGTGGTAAAAGATCTAAAATTAATGCAAAAGTACTTAGACTTTCACAAAATTAAGTAAATTTAAAAGCAGATCCACAAGGCATGAATTTGAAGTCCTGTGGAATAAACTAAGATTGAATAATTTATCGGGTCCGCAACAAGGTTTGAAAGTCAAAGAAACTAGCAGTAACCTGAAAGAAGAAACACATGGCCAAAACAAGAGGCAACTTACGTGGAGTCAAACAAAGATCAACTAGGGGGCACGTGTCAACTTTCTAGTAACTTTACACAAAAGAGCCCGGATAGACGTGTAGTCCATAGAATTTAACCAAAATGAATACTTTATCGGGTCTGCAACAGGAAGGAAAACAAAGGACACGAAATAAGCAGCAAAAGGACAAAGAATCAGAAAAATATATTAACAATATGACACGACTTGTTGAAAAGACTAATGACTGAAAGATTACACTTGGCAGCTTTTCTATGAGATAATGGCTCCGGGCGGATGTGAAGTCCACGGAATAAGATAAATCCAACCTGCAATATTCGGTTTAATCAATTTTTCGGGTCTGAACAAGTTATAACAAAATCAAAAGACATGGTGTGCAATTCTCATTGCTAAGCACAAACAAAGATTGACAAAGCTTAAAAAAAGGCTATGGTGGCTTAATCTTATTGGTTTGACACTCTCGAAAACGTAAGCAAACTGACTGACACTGTGAAAAAACAAATGTACGTGGCGTTTTGTTATTGGTTGCACTTCGCAATGCAACCTAAATGATCAAAGCAAAAACTGAACACACGTGGAGCCTTCTTAATGGCCTGTTTTTCAAAATTTTGACAAAAGACTGACAAAAGCGAAAACTGTGGCTTATTCTTATTGGATAACCACTGCCACGATAAAAAAAGACTGACAATTGCGAAATGCGAAGAATACTTGGAGCAATTCTATTGGCTCGAATTTTGCATAGCGACATAAGGAAGCTAAAAAAGACTGACAATGCGAAATGCGAAGACTTGGAGCAATTCTATTGGATTGGATTTCGCAACGATAGAGAAAGCAAAAAAAAAGACCGACAATGAGAAATGTGAAGAGACTTGGAGCAATTCTATTGGCTCAATTTTGCAATGACAGAAACAAGCTAACAAAAGTCTAACAAAATTTTGAAGGGCGTGGAATGCCCTTATTGGCTTGCACTTCGCATCTAACAAAAAATCAATAAAAAGACTGACACAATGCGAAGCCAATATGGAGTTTAATGATTGGCTTGAGCTTCGCAAAACACAAAAAGATCTATTAAAATACTGACAACGCGAAGCTAGATGGAGCTTAATGATTGGCTTAAGCTTCACAAAAACAAAAAGATTTATTAAAATATCTGACACAACGAAGCTACCTGGAATTATCTTATTGGCTGAAGCTTCGCAACAACAGAACTTGCAAAAAATAAAGCTTTTTAATGTCGGGGCGGACTTAGAAGCACCGAACTAACCTGATCTAAAGAAAACTTTCGGATCACATAGCCAAAAACAGCTACAATGGCTATAAAAAGTGCGAAAAACTTAAAAAATACTTGCAGACGACGGATTTAAATTGCAAAAAACAAAGAACAGGTCGCAGAAACACAGATCTATGCACGCAAATGCACAAACAAGATCTAAACAACCAATTAACCAATATTTCAAAAATATTTGGGGGGGAATTGGAATTTTTCACCTGATTAGCTTGAAGTCGATGGCGGAACAATTATGGTTTCGCAGATATCCAAAAATAAACTTCAAGCTTCTTCACTCCTGCAAATCAAAAGCATCCAGATCGATCCTACGCACAAGCATAATCACCTGCTCTGATACCATGTTACAGAAATTACGGGAATGTATAATTAATGAATTATAAATCCACAAGTAATTGCCGAAGATTATAGATTATGATGTGCAGTTAAATTAACCATAGATTTAGATGTTTATATATTGCAGATTACATAATGTAATAACAAGAGCTGAAAGCAAATAACAGTAAAGTAAATGAGACAGAAACACCAAATTTATAGTGGGGAAAATTTATAGTGGGGAAACTTGAAGGAAAAAAACCCCACTGAAATAAAGCATTGCCTTTATTAAGAATTTCATTAAACACTTTTACCCAGCACTTCCACTTCACTCCTCGGTCTCACAGAAATAATTACAGACCAGTATTGTCTCGCAATTTTATAGTACGCATATATAAAAATAGCTTGAGTGTATATCTCTATCGATATGATTACCAATCCCATGAGGGATCATCCTATATATATAGGATGGGTGAATCAGTCTGCACCATCTCACTCTTGCTGTGAAAGAACCGACATAATAAAGTTTATTAAATAAAATTTAAAAGAAAGGGGTCGTAAAGTGGTGGTCTCCACCTAAAAGGTATCCCCACTTGACATTATTACCCCAACAAACATCTCCCAGATGTCCCCAAGTCCTTGGGACGTCCTCATCCCCAAAAACATCTATTTTTTTGGGGGGGGGGGGGAACGTCCCTGTGGAATGGTTAAAACCATAATCTACCTTAAGACTGTTTGAGGTAAGCGGTTTATGTATCCTTTGGTTACTTTTCTTAGAGTATATAGCTTATACACATTGTCATTGTGCCTTTTTATTTTTTACTAAGAGATTTGGCAAAGAAGAGCTTAGAATCTTGTGGTTCTAGGTTGTATTAAGGGTGCATCTTCCCCTTGGAGGGTCTTCTATACAGATATATATTCTGATAGGTATTCCATGCTTGAAAGATCATCCATTTTTGGAATTTCATGATGGTTGCATTGCTTGTTTTTTGGGCTGGTGGATGGGTTTGTTTTCGTCCTTTTAGTCATTTTGCAGAGTAATACTCTTGATGTAAAGGGATATGTTTAATTTTGGGACTATACCGCACCTCGTCACCATTCATAATATCATTGATCTTGGGATTTGGACTTCTACAGATAATTAAATTGCTCCACTTCTTTTAAGATGCGTAGAGGAGCTTAGTAAGTGTCAGTTAATTTTTATGTTATATGCTGATGAACTTCATTGAGGGTCACTTTTATACAATTAACTGTGCCAACAAAAACTTCAACGACTACCACACACAGATAAAAGCTTGTAAAGAGTTTGTTTATACATCAAACCAGCAGCAATGATTGGGATGAATGTGCAATTGTTATATGACATGTTATTTTTAGAACATATGAAGTTATAGAATACTTCCTCGGATCTTATTTTTACAGGACAGGATGTGAAATACAGAATAGTTCATATGTGAATTAGTAGTAAGGTAAACTAGTTATCTTAAATTTCAAATACTTCCCATGATCATTGATATATGAGTGTTGTAGTAACTTGAGAGCTAGAATGGCCATGTGGGCCGTGGAAAACTTCTTTTATAAGCATAGAATAGTTGAAATTCTTTTCATTTCATAAAGCAAGACATGTAAATGTTAAGTTCAATATTTGAGTAAAAAATATAGATTTGGCTATCAATACGTGTGTGATTCAATGAAATAGAAAAAATCTAGGTAAATTTTCTAAGAAAATTTGGCTCATATTTTTGGGGAAATTTTCCAAGTGGTGAATCTAATTTTTGAAGAAGTTGTAAAATATTGGAGCTGACAAAGGTTAGCCCATAAATTTGCCTTACCTGGGCTTGATTAGAAATAGCCAAGGCAAGGTGAAACTTATGTGAAAATACTAAAAGTTAATTTCCCTGTTTGACTGATAATTTTCTCCATTTTAGCACAAGTAAAATTGACATTATATGTAAAGACTATTTTCTCTTCTTCTCTCTGAAATGAGGGATTGAGCAGCCAAATTTCAACCTCTTGCAAAAGTTAAGTTTCTTTTGTTTGCCCTTCTTTGTTAAACAAAAAAGTAAAGTGAACCATGTGAAATTCAAAATAGTTCAATTGTGAAGATTGTTTGAATTCGTTTGTTGACGCCACATGGCTAGCAACCTAGAAAAATTAAACCACGGTCACTATTTCATTTTTGTATCATTGTAAAATAAGCGTGAGCCACATATATCTGCATGGACACTAAGCATTTTTAGATACTGTTCATTTACTAATTGCAAACTGACCAAGTAATGGCAATGGATTCCAGAATATGTAATATTTCCAATATTAGCAGATCCCTCTTTGTTGTTTGGTTAGAATTTATCTCAAAAGGAAGATTAGAACAGTTCAAAGACAAAATTCCTAACTTGCTTCAGTTACGATTCATCTCAAAAGGAAAATAAAGTAGTTTAAAGGCAAAATCCCTAACTTGGTTCAGTTTTTATTTTGTTTTGATGGAAGAGTTGTAATACTCACCCTACCTTACATGTGGAATGTGACATCAGGACCAAAAAACCTTGGATATTAAAGCCACATATGAGGTCTTTACATTCTGTAAAATTTTTCCTGGGAGTACCCAGCATTGTCCAGGTGTGGCCTACATTAACTTGCCGCTTTAACAGTGGAAGCATGCCCAAAGAGGCTTAAACCCAGGGCATCTTCAAGGCAATCGCTCTGACATGCCACCAAACCATTGCACACTATATGGCTCAGTTATGACACAGTAGCTTGCCGATTTTTATTTATTTATTAACTCCATGATTATTTTTCTTATATATTAACTAGCGGAAAAATTTGCCAGCTGTTTCAACATTTTGCTGCAAACCTCCAATGCTAAGAGGTAAATTGTTGACTTTTTTTGCTTCATTCAGCGATGAACGGTTGTTGGATCAACTATTTTGATGAATATGTGAATCATGTGAATTGGAAGATTTCTTAGCTTTATAAAGAATTAAGTTCTTACCACTGTCAGCTGGTCATATTCAACTCCTTTCTTATGAAGCACATGAAAGCTGCAGGATGCCCTATGTAGAACAGAGTTGGAACTAATGGAACTATTAGATGTGCCACTAGATGCGGTATGCGCAGCAGTAACTCAGATAAGCGAACATGCATGTCCACCTTGCTGCACTGTAAGTATTCGATATTATATTATTTCTCTGATCATTATTAAACAGTTGCAGTGGTGTTGTGGAAGCTTGGGTAGGAGTGTTGGGTGTCATATCTAGTAGCACGTTGCATTTTGTTCCGAAGTACCAATAATAGTACATAAGAGAAATGATCTAATGATATTTGCATGCAATTATGTCTTTATAATCTAAGCTTGCTCTCAAGCATACTTGGTGAGACAGAAGAATCATGAAATGCTTGTTTCATTCATTATGGGGTCAGAAGGATTCTTAATGTTCTGCAATGCACACAAGACATAAAAGGCGCTAGCATACATTAGTGCCGCTCTTTTAGATATAACTCGATAATACTTGCTGTATTTTTTGTTCAGGTTCTTTCACTCATGAAAGAGCGTATTACGAATGAGCCATTAAATGGTCATTTTCAAACACATTTAAGTGGCCTGGATGACGCTTTATGTGGAGGCATCCCTTTTGGTGCAGTGACAGAGGTGGTTGGTCCAGCTGGAATTGGTAAAACACAAGTATGTCAATGCTTACGATTCATGTAAAAGCTACATAGATTTTCTTTGATATACATATTTGCTGAACTACAAATTATAAGTTTAGGTTTTTATGTTTTGAAAAGCATCAATCAATCCCATACACAAATGGTGGTGTAGGATATTATTTTCCTTGTATTTGTTTATATACTTGGAATGTTTCTGGTGTACCCAGATTTCACCCTGAAATCTGAGACTACCCCATGTTAAAAAAATTCGTTCTTTTAAAATAATGGGTTGTTTTGTGTTTTTATTGCCAGAAAGTGTCTGTGTTGTGTCAAGATATTCCCAGAGAGTCATAATAGCTAATTTCGCCAAATACCCAGATGCTCAAAATCGTTATATTCTATCACTGGGTTTTGCCTGCGGGAAATTTTTATTTAATTATTCTGAGCCCCGTTTGAGGTAAATTGTGCTCCGGTTTAACCCTGTTGTGGTCTTACATGTCAATATTCCCATATACCATTAGGGTTTTAACCAAGAATGAATTCTTGGCTTTATCTGTGACTTTTGACAATGTTTTGCGTTTTTGGTGTTTTCTCGTTTTGTTTCTTGTGAAATTTCTTTAGGTCAATTCCTTTGCCGGTTTAGTCTGATTTCTTGCCTGGAGTATCTGGAGATCATCTATGGACGTTATGCCAGAAGGAATTTTCCACAGGAGGTCTGGTTCTCTCTGAAAAGACGAAGTCATGCATGAAAAAACTTCTTCTGGGCAGGTCGCATTTTTGGGAAAAGAAGTTTTTAAGCTACAATGGGATTTTTGGTAGTAGCAGGCAGGTATGAATTTTGTAACTGCCTAGCAGGGTACTTTTTCCTATGGAAGCAAAGTCACTTAAGCCATGATGAGAAAATTAGAAACAGCAGGCAGGCGGGAATTTCTTATCTGCCTTGCAGGGTGAAAATTTCCATTGTGAAATAAAAGAAAATCACTTAAGGCATTGATGGGAATTTCTTACCTGCCTTGTAGGGTAAAAAATCCCATTATGAAAGTCAAACAACTTAAGTAGACCATGGGATTTTTGGAGTTGCGGTGCAGGGTGAATAATCTCATTAGAAATTGACTTTTAAAAATAGAAATCAGCCATGTCAAAAAAGTGTGACCCCTTTTGGAATAGAAGGATAACATTAATTGCATTTATTAATTGTTTCTATTCCTAATTTTGTCGCCCAAGCATGAGGAAAAATCAATGCAGGATGAGAGGATAAAGGAAATTGGAAATAAAATTCTAAAATTGAATAAATTTAATTTATTTAATGCAGCCCTCTATCATGCAAAAAAGTGTGACCCACCTATAGGAGAAATAATACTTTTAAAGTATTTATTGATGGAATTAATTCCTATTTTTGGTACATGAGGTCAAAGCATAGTGTGAAGTCAAAGTACACTGGAAGTAGAAAGCTAAAAGTTAATAAATTTAATTTATTTCATGGCAGCCATGAGCATGCACAAAATAAGCGTCCAAATTGAAGAGAAAAACATGATTTTTAATTAATTAATTGCCGGAAATAAGAAGGGCAATTATTAATTATAGAATGATCAAGGTTATATAAGCATGGGCTGCCATATTAATGGAGTTATTAATTCTTTAGCAAATGAGTGCAGCCCAGACAATTTTGGCGCCCAAAGGAGGAATTTTGCTCAGAAAAAGGTGTTTTTACTGCTGGAAAGCTTCAAAGTTTGGCGTCTAGTTTGAAGGAGTTTGACTTAAGTCTGATTAATTGTCTGCATAGTATTACAGGTGCCCAAGTGAAGTTACAAATATTTATGCTTGCTTTACATGCAAGCAAAACCTCAAATTTTAGGGCAGCGGACTTTATATGCAGATTTTTATGATAAAATCAAGTGTTCATACTCCGGATTCCGTCTTTGTCTGAATTAATTGTAGGTATTCATTATAGGTGCTTATTTAATTGAAAGGGAGCTTAAATCAATGTTAGACACATTGAATATATCCTCCGAATAGGAAGAAATTCCCAGATCTGCACCAATTGCAAAGAATTCCGGCATAATTAAAAGAAAAAGAGTTGCTCAGACAAAGATTGCTCCAGCCATGGCAAAGCGGGATAAAAGGGAAGGCTCTGCGGAATCATGCATAGCTTCCATATTTGCTAAAGTCAATAGGCCCAGATCCAGATCCAGGTCCATATCCAGATCCAGATCTCATAATTGCAAAGGCTTTTGGCAAAAATTCATCCTCTTGTTTCTGACGCAGCCCGTGTAGAAGTCAGTGCATGGAAAATTCTTTCCCGGATCTTGTGCATGTGCTCCCAATCTTCCAGTTGAAGCCTTCATTGAATTTGCATTTGCCCGGAGTGCTTTCCAGAAATTTTTAATTGCTTATATGCAATTAAAAATAAAAAGGAGTTATTTACGACAAACATTGCACTGATTCATGTACTGAAGAAGAATTGCAAAAGCTTCAAGGATAAAAGGGAAGGCAAGACAAAGGCAACACCCAGATCCAGTTGCTTTTAGATCTAGTATGGTGAGAATCAAGGGCAAAAGAATCAACTGCATGCAGAATATGGAAAAAGAATAAAAGTGTTGTAGCTTTCTTCTAACAAAATAATTGAGCAATCAATTAAATTATAAAACTTAAGTGATTGGTTTAAAAGCCATTACTTGAAGAAGTCAACTACTTGGAAATATGTGGCAGACATTCAAAATAGAAGGTTCTATCTTCAGTTGCAAATCATGCATGTCATGTAAAGAGGAATTCCAGGAGGGAGATTGCCAGTTGTTTCTTTTACAACTTCCACATGTGACAGTTCACTAAAGGCTTGCTAATTGTAATTTCCCCTCTACATGTTATAAGTAGAGGAAGAACCTACGGGTATAGTATTGGAATTCGTAAGCAACATTCTTGTGTTCCAGACTTTGTGTTGAAATCCCTGATAGCTATTTGAAGTAAAGGAATAGAAAGGAGCAGATTTCCGGAGAACTTTGTGTCGACGGTGCATATTGTGTTTTTTGCTTTTTTATCTTAAATATTGCTTAATAGACTTTGTATTATTTTAGATCTAGATCTGAGAGTTGCCTTTGCTTATAATTCTGTGTGTTAATATCTATTGGTTTCGTCTATGTGCATGCAATCAACTCTATTATCTATTGATTGGGATGCACATCTTTCCCCATTTCTTCTCTGTGTTTATATAATTCCCTTCTTCTATAAATATGTCCTTTCTTAAACAGCTGCTTACTTGTTGCAGAACTGTACAGCTATGGTTCATGAGCTGAACAGTTAAAGTAAAACCCCTATATAGATACTAGCATACTTTAATTGACAAATCTGACACGAGAGCCTCACCAGTAAATGAGGGAGATTTATCTCATGACTGCCTAGGTTTTATGCTATGCAGAAAATCTAGCCAACACACCCGCTATAGACCTGAAGTGTCCCTAGTCTCATAAAAAAGCTTGCTTAGGTGTCATATGCCGTACTCCAGTGGTATGTGCCATATCTAGGTGGCATATGTCATAGGAGTTTCTTAACTCTCATTATTAGATTAGTCGTCATAGCAGTCTACAATAGGTTCGCCATCCTGATCAATGGATTAGATGATTTCCTGGGATTGGAGCCTCCCATTCCTATTCATGGAATGTTGTCTACTATTCTCGGCAGTTACACATTCACTGGGCCTATAGGCACACCTCTTTTGTGAGCTTTTCAGGGGGTCAGTGCGAAGAATACAATTGATTATGGCTTGGTGACACCACAGGCTCTTACATGTGTGAAAGTCGGTTGGGATGCATTCATTCTGTATCTCTCCAAATTGTGATTTCTGGGCTCTCCCTACTACCTAGTGCATTCGTTGAGCCAAGATCCTCACAGTCTCCGATATGCCTATTAGAGTTGCTATTTTTGGTATATGCTTGTCTAGTTTACGTCAAGAAAGTTCTTACTTAGGTGAGGAGAAGATCTTGGGGTTTCGTCGATCGCCTCCAGAGGTTGTGTAAAGTCTGCGGTGAATTTCATTGGGGAGGATTTACGCAAAATTCCAAGGTCTTTAAAAAAATCAATTTTTTTAGGTTCCTTTGCTTCCTAGATGCTTGGCATTGGCTTTTATCTAAACTGAATCTTGCTTGGTGTGTCTTGCAGGCTTGTAAAAATATCTCCTTGATTCACTCCTCTCGGTTGACACCAGATTAGGACAAGACTAGCACCCAACTTCGGTTGCATTAGTCCTCCGATCAACTCGAGCCTCCTCTCCACTTGACCTTACACAGCACTCTATTGGTGTACAACTCAGCAATTTCATGTATGCGGTTACCGAGAACAGTCTGCACAAGCTCCTTGTTTTTCTTAATAAGCTGGAAGTGTGCTCATGCCTCAGAAATAGTCAGTAAAAACAGCCTCTCTAGATCCATCGACTGGCTTTTCTTCTAGAGATGCGACTTATCAGAAATTCACTGGCCATCTCATCAAACGTCCCTTTCTAGCCCTGAAACTCCATCATCAGAAACAAGGCCTCTCCCAAGTTGAGAGTAATCTAATTAGAAGAACAAAGGGCCTAAAAATATTAGACCTCCCCCCAGTAGGGCACTGTATAGGAAATTGAACTCATCATACAATGGTGCCCCGAGGGGGAATCCCTGGCAATATCTGGTGTCAATCCAATTGTATTATCAAAGAAATGGTGAACTCAAGTGCATTACTCCCAATTTCTGTTGGTTCCTTATGACCACAATATTGATTGCTCATGTAACAAGGGCTGGAAATAGCTCTTAAACAACTATTGGAAGGGGTAAAAATGTGGCTGTTCAGCCTAGGATGCGAATCCCTGATTCATTGAAGGTGATTCAAACCAACCATGGAGAAACCATTCAATTCAATGCAAACTCCACTCCTATGCGGGTCTTGCCCCTTCGTGGAAAAGCTTAATTACTGGCTCAATATTCAAAGAAATGATTGCTTCCACCTTTAAAAATTGGCATAAATTCGTTCATGCATGAATCAAACCATACACCCATCAAAATATTTCGAGAATGCTAATCATGTTGCGGAGTCTTCTAGCAAACTAGATGCCATTGATCATCAGCTCCAAATACCTTAATATATCCAATGATTTGAAATATCCTTGCTTGAGGGTTTTTGTCCCCAAGCCGAGTCCCACCATCAAGAATTTTCGTCCTTGAAAGGATCTCAAACAAGAGTTTTTGGCCTTGATGTGAAAGAAAAGAAAGGTACAACCTTTACCAAGAAGAAATAATAAGATTCAACCTAACATCATAACGGCCAAACATCCTCTTTTTATAACATAAGGGGTGCTACATCATAACTTATGGCCGACCTTATAATATTGAAGTCTATTTCTAATTTGAGCATATATGCTCATCAAACAACTAAGTAACTAAGTAATTTATTTCATCTATTGGAGTGCTAGGCATCCAATAACATAAAATAGTGCAATATTTGCTAAAACTAATCTAGATATCTTTAGACAACTTTCCTCTAGCTCCAAATCCTTAGTCCCACGAGGAAGGATGGGATAAGGTCCTCCATAGTAACTAAAAGTAGACATTATAGTCCTCCCTTCCTAAAATTTCTTTCCCTGAAACGATTGTAAGCTCTTGTGCGTCAATTTGATCCAAGCGAGCAATCTAGATCAAGTATCGGTCAAGTGGAGAAACTTTTGCAAGAACATGCCTTGGTTACCATCCTTCACTCTACAAATAAAGGATATTTTCAACTGCAATCTTCATTACGTGGGGGAAACGTTTCCCCCACGTTTCCCTTTTTTTTTTTGGCTGGGAAATGCCTGGGGGGACGTCTGGAAGAGTTGGGAAACGCCTTGGGGACGGGACGTGGGGGGACGTGGGGGATGGGGGGGACGTCCAGGCGTCCCCCACGTGGTCAGCCGCATTTCCTAACTTAAAAACATAAAAAACAACACTTAAACCTTTTTTTTTAATTGTAAATCACTAATAATAAAAAAAGAGCATTACTAACCTAACCCTAACCCTAAAAGTGCAATTTTATGTTATAAATTTACATTATGGGCTCATTTCATATTCACAGCCAAGAGCAAGAGTGAGAGCAAGAGCAAGAGCAAGAGCAAGAGCAAGAGCAAGAGTGAGAGCAAGAGCAAGAGCAAGAGCAGAGCAAGAGCAAGCAAGAGGTATTTATATTTATAATTTTATTTGCTTACAATACCCGTAAAAGTTTTTTTTTTTTTTAAATTTAGATTATAATTTATATTTGCATTTTTTAGGGGCTGTTTTTTAGCATTTGCATCTACATTCACAATGTAATCATGCATGTAGTTTGTAGGATTTAAAAAAATGCATATTGCATAGGGTTTGGTTGTAAATGGTTACGTTTTTTTTTTTAAATTACATTTTTATTTCTATTTTAAAATTTATCTTATATTTGCATTTTTTAGGGGATGTTTTTTAGCATTTGCATCTACATTCACAATGTAATCATGCATATAGTTTGTAGGATTTTAAAAATGCATAGTAAAATTTAAATGGTTACGTTTTTTTTTTAAATTCTATTTTTATTTTTATTTTAAATTTTATATTATATTTGCATTTTTTAGGGGTTGTTTTTTAGCATTTGCATCTACATTAGGCATATAGTTTGTGGGATTTAAAGAAATGCATCTTGCATAGGGTTTGGTTGTAAAATTTAAATGGTTACGTTTTTTTTTTAATTACATTTTATTTCTAGTTTAAAAATATTATAAATTTATATTTGCATTTTTTAGGGGCTGTTTTTGTTTTTTAGCATTTGCATCTACATTCACAATATAATCACGCACGTCGCATATAGTTTGTAGGATTTAAAAAATGCATATTGGTTACGTTTTTAAAAAATTAATTCATTAATAATAATCAATCATATAGTTATGGTTGTTTTTAATTCATTGCAGCAATCATCACAATGAGTTCTTCTTCTGAGTATGAATCAGAGCATGAATCAGAGCAGGAGAGGGTTGAACGGGAAGTTGAGATAGGTGGCCGTGGAAGAGTTGGTGATGCCACAATGGGGGAGAGTGGAGAAGGGACACAAAATGTAGTGGCAACGGCAACTGGTAGTTCAGTTGGTAGTGCTACCAATTGCCCCTCTCCAATATTGTCCAAATTTGCCATTGGACCATTTGATAAGAAGAAGCCATTGCAACAATTTGCCCAAATTGTTGATAACCCCACCTCCAAGTCTCGAGGGGGGAGCAAAGTATGGAAGTGCAACATATGTGCACTGACTTGGCATGGCAGTATCACTAGGACCAATGCACACTTGTTGCACCTTACAGGAAGGGGGGTTGGCACTTGTAAGGGCCTTTCACTAGAGCAGAGAGCTGAGATGGTGAGAATCTTCAATGGAAATACCACAGACAATGTGCCAGAAGTTCGTGGTGGTTCTACTCTGGACTGGCAAACTTAGTAATACTCTGGCTGGTTCTAGTTTTGGAGTGTCAGAAGTGGAAAGCAGAGGGAAGAGAAAGGCCGTGGGGGCAGCCCCAAATTCAGTTATTGACATGTTTGATTCAAAGGCAAGGGAAGAGGCAGATGATGCTATTGGGAAATTTTTCTATGCTGCTGGGATTCCATTTAATGCCGCTCGCTCTCCTTATTACAAGGAGGCTATGGCTAAGGTTGCAAAAACAGGTACAAGTTATGTGCCTCCTGGAGACACAAAACTGAGGACGACAATCTTGGATAGAAACTATTCCAAGGTTAATCTGTTGATGGAGGAGATGAAGGTGACATGGATGTCACATGGATGTAGCATTATCATGGATGGGTGGACGGATATTAGACACCGTCCTCTCATCAATATCATTGTCTCTTGCAAAGATGGACCGTACTTCTTGAGAGCAATTGATTGTTCTGGGAAGCGGAAAGATGCTGAGTTTCAGTATCAGATTTTGAAGGATGCCATTGAGGAGGTTGGACCTTCAAACGTTGTACAGGTTGTCACAGATGCAGCTTATGTGTGCAGAGCAGCAGGCAAGCTAGTGGAGCGGGAATATAGGCATATTTATTGGACTCCATGTTGTGTGCATGCCATGAACAATGCACTGAAAGACATAGGGAAGATTCAGTGGGTTAACCAGATAGTGACTGAGGCCAGGGATGTGCAGAAGTTCATATGTAATCACCACACATCATTGGCACTTTTTCGAAATTTTTCGAAGAAGGAATTTTTGAAACCAGTTGACACCCGCTTTGCATCCTATTTTATTTTGTTGGAGAGGATGTCTGAGTTGCAGGAGCCCCTGCAAATTATGATTATGACACAGGATTGGACTAGGTGGCGTGAGTCCAAGACAGATCAAGGGAAAAGAGTGAAGGAAGTGGTGTTGCGGGAAACATTTTGGGTTGATATGAAATACATCATATCAATCATAGCTCCAGTTTTTAGTGTCATCAAATATGGGGATTCTAACAGCCCCAATCTTGGTGAGATCTACGAGTGCATTGACAGCATGCTTGGGCAAATGAAGGCAGCTATTCGGGTGAGGGACCCCACTTTGGAGTTCTATAATGAACATATACAGCCCATTATTCAGCGGAAGATGGGAGAAGTTGAACACTCCTCTTCATATGGCTGCGTATGCACTGAATCCCAAATGGTATGTGGAGAGGCCAGGCAGAGTTATCCCATTGGATGATGATGAGGTGAAGAAGGGCCTTATGAAGGCCTTTAAAAAAATGTACACTCCACAAGAGGCTTCACAGATCAGAATGGAGTGGCTTGACTTCACTGAACTTGATGGGTACAAAACATCAGCAAAGGCAGACAGGGTAACAATAGCACAGGAGAAGCCAGTGAGTTGGTGGCGACTGTATGGGCTTCCAGGACTGCTGCGACCACTTGCCATTCGCCTCCTTTCCCAGGTTTCTAGCTCCTCTGCCTCTGAGAGGAACTGGTCTACATATGGTTGGATACACTCTGTTAAGAGGAATAGGCTTACCTCTGCGAGAGCGGAGAAGCTTGTAGCTGTACACAGTGCTTTGCGTCTTATAGATCGCAAGACACCTGAGTACAAACAGACCCCAGCATTACGGTGGGATGTAGATCCCGAGGAGCCGAGGCAGGTTGAAGAGGACAATACTGTGCAACGGGGATTGATTGGGCTTACCTTTGAGGACGAGGATGCTAGTACCAAGAGGAGGAGTTCATGGATATTGCTTCAGATGTTGATTCTGATTTTTAGGCTGATACTTGTAGTTGTCCTCTTTTTTTGTAATATTGACAATAGACAATTGTTGGTGTATTTGGCTATGAGATTAATGATATGAATATCAGCTATTGTCACTTGATCAATCGTAATTTAGAATGGTTTTACTTTTATATTTTATAATATATTTGAAATTTCAGCTTGTCTCAAATTCAAAATTCAAATATGTATTATGAATTTTCAATTTATGACATTAACATATTGATATTATAGTATTAAGGAATGTATTTGATGTTTATGAGTTCAAGTTTCACCTTATTTAAATCTCAAATGGTTTTATTTCAGCTTATTTATATAATTTAGTCACTATATCTTTATATTTTAAATATTTATATATTTTTTAATTAGCCGTCCCCCCGCCGTCCCCAAAATTTAGAAATTTTTTTGCCGTCCCTCAAAAACCCCGTCCCCCCGTCATCTCAGGTAACTATGAAATCACCTTCTAGCTTATGTTCCAGATGCTACAACACATCAGTTTCAAATTGGACCCCAAAATGCAGATCCTCCCTTAGGACAGTTAATCCTAAAATGCAACTTCCAGAATTGCTGAAACATAAAAAGATTAGCATATATTGATACTTGTGCTCATAGAAACAACAAGATGCAATTGATAACCAAGAAGCTGATTAGATCAGTTCCACAATACCAATGATTTTGTAGATCACTGAAACCTTCGACACCCAAAATCCTAAACCCATGTCCTAAATTTGTAATGATCTGAAACCCTCCAATGCACCCCAAATAAAGCTCAAACTTGAAAAAAACAAGTGAAATCAGATCTGGTCTTCATATAAATGCACCCAAGAAACATGTTAGAATAATCAAGCTGAGGTAGCATAGATGGAACAACCATCCAAAACAACCTGAATTTTTATTTACCAGCTTCCATAGATCAAGAAAGGAGCTGCGAAAATCATTATTCAAGTCGCTAGGGAAATAAATAATTAAAATTAGAATCTCTCAATAACATTCACTTTATTATGGGACCATGCCACACATCCAAACTAAGTTCAACTGCTAGCCGATCATGCACAAAGACAGCTTCATTCATTGTGCCATAAATAGGTCTCAATGTCTTCAACATATGATTCCAATCACCTGGACAATCCAATAATGCTTTTGCCATAATCCCAATGTAGCATGTCCAGAACCATGATCAGTTCCAAAACCCTCTTATCCTATAGAACTTTCCAATGTCCAATAAAGACCGACCTTTCCCTTGCTTGCAAGGGGAAAACATACTCTCAATATCCATTAAATAAGACTATGTGCCTTGGGAGTGATTTTTTTAGGCGATTAAATGACAGATTAAAGTTGCACATAAACTAACTAGAGCTTACCTTATCGAATTATGTAATAATTATTTACATTTAATTCTCACAATGCAAAATTAAAAAAGGGAATTAATTAAATCAAACTTTCGGGTGCCTATTTAATATTAAAATCACCCTTCGAAAGGGGACGCCACACCTAGGGAGGATAAAATATTTTTATTTAATGATTTCCCTCTCCTAGGGATTTCGAATTTGGTGCCTCCTTGTTTATAAAAGGAGAGCTTGGGATCATTGAAGTAAAGATGTTGGATTGTCATTGTGATTCATACTCCATGCTTGGAGGTATTGTATGGATGTATGCTCATGGGATGTTATGTCTAGTTCTTGCATTGTGCTCTTTCTGGATTTGGATCCATTTTGAAGAATATTCAAATTCATTGTTTTAGGAATGACCGTGGGGTTCTATTTTTGAGATGAATGGATAATCCTATTGTTTTTCTATTCCAATATTGGCAGACAGAACTCATATGGGAGCTGCATTAATTTGTGGAGTTTAAATTTGCATGTTGGGGTTCCATTTTGCTGAAGGTGACGTATCTACTAATATCTCCAGATTATGAGATTGCCCACACTAAGCTGCATTTAGAACACCAACCAATGACGACGGATGTATGAAGCTTTGCTGCATGTTTTAAGGAGTAAAATCTCAAACTCAAGGAGATGTTGAATTCTATAAAACAGGTTCTGTGGCAAAGTAAAGTTTAGATTTTGCTGAAGCATTACAGGATAAAGTGCTTTTTGCCACATATTTTGAAGGGTTGTATCAACTTCATTCAAAATTAAAACTAGGCAGATTTATTCTAACACCTAGCGAATCTGAATTTTGGGGATTGTTTTGGGGACCAAGTTTTAATGTTCAGAAAATCAAGAGGAGAGATCTAGTCCCTGATGAGTGCAGTGGAAAGCCATAATTTCTAGTGGCAGATTTTGCAGGACAAAACTTTCATGCAAAAAAGGAAACTTTGACAGAGTGTATTGAAGGAGTTAATCACCATTTTAGAAAATTGTCACATGTCTGAAAGCTATTTGGTTGCTAACAATTGAAATTGGAAATTCAGATCTGCAAAAGTAACAAAATGGGGTCATTATAATATGGGATTTGGTTGTAGAAATTAGGATCAATAAAGAAGAAAGTGAATAATGGTGATACTTGATTCCTAAATGTGTTGGGCAGACCTAAATCTTAGTTTACAAAATGGAAGGTTTTATGTTGGCTGTGCAAAAACTGATTTTGGGAGCCATTGTTCTTCATATTTTTGTGGCCCAAGGAATTGCCCAAGTTTGACAAGATTTTTGCTTGAGATGGTTAAGCGAGAAATAATTTTGGAAGATTGCAGTGTTGGGGTTTGAATAGTGAAATTAATTATCTGCATGTAAAAATTAGACTCTGGTAATATTAGCTTTTATTAGTTTTCCCATCGGAACCCACCACTTTGACATACTCCATGCCTACCATGGAACTTGAGTTACCATTGTATTTAATTGCCAACATTGGGTTATTTGTGGTCAAACTAAGAAGATCTAATCTTCCTAGGGTGATATGGATAAAACTTTGTTGTAGATTTAAATAATATCCTAAAAGGGGATTTAAGATGTTGATGTTGAGTTTTTGCACGTTACCTGATTGAGACCAATATTTTTTACAAGACACATAACAACTAGAGACAACTGGGATAATTTTACCCCTAGAGAATTTTGCATACCTTGCAAAGATGTCTATGACGGTATGCCAACTTGGTGTCCTCAGATTTCACCCTGAAATCTGAGACTACCCCATGTTTAAAATTTTTCGTTGTACTTTTAAAATAATGGGTCGTTTTGTGTTTTATTGCCAGAAAGTGCCTGTATTGTGTTAAGATATTCCCAGTGAATCATATTAGCCAATTTCGACCAAATACCCAGATGCCCAAAATTGTTATAATCTGTCGTCGGGTTTTGTTTGCGGGAAATTTTATTTAATTATTTAGAAGCCCCGTTTGAAGCAATTTGTGCTCCGGTTTAACCCTGTTGAAATTTTGCATGTCAATATTCACATATACCAGTAGGGTTTTAACCAAGAATGAATTCTGGGCTTTGTTTGTAACTTCTAGCAACGTTTTTTGTATTTTCTTGTTTTTTTTTGTGAAATTTCCCCTAGGTCAATTCCTTCGCCAGTTACAGTCTGTTTTCTTTCCTGGAGTATCTGGAGATCATCTATGCACGCCATGCCAGAAGGAATTCACCATCAGGAGATCTGATTCTCTTGAAAAAGACGAAGTCATGCACCAAAAAGCTTCTTCTAGGCAAGTCGCATTTTTGGTAAAATGGATGGTTTTAAGCTCATGGGATTTTTGGTCTTAGCAGGCATGTGGGAATTTTGTACATGCCTACAGGGTACTTTTTCCCATGGAAGGCAAAGCCACTTAAGTCATGATGGGAAAATTAGAGGCAGCAGGTAGGCATGAATTTCTTACCTGCCTTGCAGGGTAAAAATTCCCATTATGAAATTAAAGAAAAATCACTTAAGGCATTGATGGGAATTTCTTACCTGCCTTGCAGGGTAAATAATTCTCATTATGAAAGTCAAACAGCTTAAGTGGATCATGGGATTTTTGGGAGGCAGGTGGGATTTTTGGAGCTTGCCTTGTAGGGTGACTTAATCCCATGAAGGCAAAGTCACTTGACTTATGATTTAAAATTAGAAATCAGGCATGTCAAAAAGTGCTTACTTGCCTTGCAGGGTAAAAATTCCCATTTTGGAATAAAAGAAAAATAACTTTAATCATGGGATTTTATTGTTCTTACTAGCAGGGTAAATTTTGGCGCCCAAGGATGAAAGTCAAAACTTAAGTGAACGCATGGGATTTTCAGAAGTTGCCCTGCAGGGTAAATAATCCCATCAAATTGACTTTTAAAAATAGAAATTCCTTATTCCAAAAAGTGCGACCCACCTTGGGTGAAAATAATGCATTAAATAAATATTTATTAATGGATTTATTCACCCAATTTTAGCGCCTAGGCTTGTGGAAAAGTCAACAAAGAGAAGTGGCAAAAAAATTTAAAAATAGAATTCCAAAATTATGATAAATTTAATTTATTTAATGCAGCCCCATTTGGGAGAGAAATAATACTTTTTAAAGTATTAAATGATTAAATTAATTCCTATTTTCAGTGGCTAAGGTTAAAGCATACTGTGAGGCTTGAGTTAACTGGAAGCAAAAGTCTAAAATTAAATAAATTTAATTTATTTAATGGCAGCCATGAGTATGCACAAAATAGGAGCCCCATTTGAAGAGTGAAGCTTATTAATTAATTAATTAATTGCCAGGAATAGGAGGAGCAATTAATTAATTATAGAATGGTGAAGATTATATAAGCAGGGGCTACATTTCCCAGGATGAATTAAAATTATTTTCTTGCTTTTCATGAGAGTGCAAAGCCTAGAGGAATTTTTTTTAGGCCCCATTTGAAGAGGATTTTTGCTCATAAGCAAGGTGAAATTAATGCTGAAAGCTTCCAGTTTTATATCATGGTTGAAGGAAGGTTGATCTTTGTTTGAATAATTGCAGGTATTACATAAGTGATACAGGTGCTCATATAGGTGAAGTTGAGTAAAATCAATGTTTGCTTTACATGCAAATAATGTCCTCAAATTTTGGGAAGCACACTTGCCAATTATGCAGATTTTAATTGAAAAAATCCGAGATAATTCATGAAAAAGGTTGCCATCTTTGTCTAAATAATTGCAGGAATTCAGCCATAGGTGCTTTATAAGATGAAAGGGAGGCTTAAATCAATGTCTAATACATTGAACATATCCTCCGAATCAATAAGAATAGCTCCAGATCTGCATAATTGAAGAATTCCGGCCGATTAAGGAGAAAAAGAATTGCTCAGACAAAGATTGCTAGATACTAGCCATGGCAAAGCGGGATGAAAGGGAAGGATCAACGGAATCATGCATAGCTTCCAGATTTGCTAAAGTCAATAGGCCCAGACAGGCCTAGATCCAGATCCAGATCCAGATCTCATAATTGCAAATGCTTCCGGCACAAAAACTTCATCCTCTTGTTTCTAATGCAGCCCGTGTAGAAGTCAGTGCATGGAAAATTCCTTCCAGGATCTTGTGCATGTGCTCCCAATCTTCCAATTGAAGCCTTCATTGAATTTGCATTCACCCGGAGTGCTTTCCAAAATTTTTTAATTGCTCATATGCAATTAAAAATAAAAATGATGAGTTATTTACGGCAAACATTGCACTGATGCATGTACTGGAGAAGAACTACAAAAGCTTCAAGGATAAGAAGGGAAGACAAGGTCAAAGGAAATACCCGCAAGCAAATCACAGTCACTTGCTTCCAGATCCAACCGCTTCCATATCCAACTGCTTCCAGATCCAGTTTGGTGAAAATCAAAGGCAAAAGAATCAACTGCATGCACAATATAAAAAAAGAACAAGACTGCAGCTTTCCTCTTTCTTCTAATTTCTCTTATTTCCTCCGACAAAGTAATTGAGCGATCAATTAAATTATAAAACTTAAGTGATCGGTTTAAAAGCCATTACTTGAAGAAATCAATTACTTGGAAGATAGGTGGCATACATGCAAAATAGAAGGTTCTATTTATCAGTTATAAATCATGCATATCATGCAAAGAGGAATTCGAGGAGGGAGATTGCCAGTTGTTTCCTTTCCGACTTCCACATGTGCCAGTTCAACTAAAGGCTTCCTATTTGTAATTTCCCCTCTACATGCTATAAGTAGAGGAAGAACCTACGGATTAAAGGAGCAGAATTTGTAAGCAACATTCTTGTGTTGCAGACTTTGTGCTGAAACCCTTGATAGCTATTTGAAGCAAAGGAATGCATACAAGAGCATATTTCCAGAAAACTTTGTCGACACGGTGCATTTTGTTTCTAACTTTTTGTCTTAGATCTATTCATAAACTTTGCGTTATTCTCAGATCTAGATCTGAAAGTTCCCTTTGCTTATAATTCTGTATGTGAATATCTATTTGTTTCTATCTATGTGCATGCAATCAATTCTGCTAATCTATTGATTGGGTTGCACATCTTCCCTCTTTTTTTTCCCATGTGTTCTGTTATAATTCTTCTTCTATCAGATATTTTCTTTCTTTAACAGCTGCTTACTCGTTGCAAAACTATACAACTATGGTTCATGAACTGTATGGTTAAAGTAATACCCACAAATAGATACTAGCATACTTTAATTGACAAATCTTACAGGGAAGCCTCACCGGTAAATGAGGGAGATTTATCTTATGACTGCCTAGGTTTTATGCTATGCAGAAAATATAGCCAACACAACTTTACCTTGTTCCCTTTGCAATGCACAAAAATGTCATCCATCATGTTGATCTCAAAATCAGATCTCCTTCCCCTTTTGCAGCCCACAATGATACCTGCTTCATGTGCAACAAGTTTGACTTTGCATCAAAGCATCTACACATCTTTTGCTACACCATTCGTTCCTAGCCTTCTCTTTTCTTGGTGCAAGCTGATCATGAAGATTAAAATACAACAGTATCATGGAATGGAGTCATGCATCATATTCATCATGGTTATTCTTTTTCCTCCTATTCTTTCATTCTTCCATGGAACCATAGGTTAACAACATATGAAAAAAAAAATCAGAATTCTTATCATACTTATGATGCCTCAAACATGCCATGCTAGAATTCTTCCCAACTTCATACAAACTCATCAATTTTCTTTCCTTCCATAAGCAAAGAGAGGAAAAATCAAAACTGAATTTTTTACCTTCACCTTCTTTGAGCTTCAAGGGTTTACCCGGATTCCAAGGATGTAAAGAATCTATGTAACTCTTCACCATACCTCTTCTTCTCTCCATCAACATGTGCAAAGCAACCTCTATTTTGAAGCCCAAACTTGTGACCAAGAGTTTGTGATGACCAGCCCAATATGATGATGAAATAGAAAACAAAGAATTTGAAATATGTTTGCACCTTGGGCTGTCATAAAAAACCATCTCATAGGCCTTGCTTGGGAGATGTATAATGAATCCTTGGCCAAGATTCTCCTTCCAACCTTGCTTCTCTACCTCCTTAGCGTAGGTATGATCACCAAAGCATGGCAATGACAAATAACGATGCAATAGATGATCAAATAAAATATCAGATGGCTTACCATTGTTTGCTGGTCTGAAAATTACAGCGGGCTGAAGATGGTCATGGGCACCCGAAAATGCCCTTTTTCCATTGGTGTATCTTATAACAACTTCATTTGGAAACTCCGCTTCATAGATCCTCCAATATTCAGTTTTTTCTCCAATTATAACCCCATTTTTAGCTTGCTGATCAAGATGTACAACCACTTGCCATGGTTTACAATGGAGCCTCAAGCATGACATATTGTTATTCTTTTCAAATGGCTCAAGACAAGAAAACTGAATTGGTGTATAAGAGAACAAGGGAATATCATTAACAATGATTTTGAAACACCTCCATACTTTTGGTCGTCCCCAATATGCTCAACTCCTATTGTCACATGAAAATTGCTTGGGCTATCTCCAACATTCATTTCATCATCTTGCTCCTTTTGCTTCCCTCCATCCTTTCTGCTACAACTTAGTTTCATGATTGAGCTTCAACTTGCAATCTGGAGTTTGCGCCCAATATCCCTTAGTGTTTTGCCACAAACAACCATTAGAAATCAAGGGAATATCATTAACAATCAAAAGTTCTTTACCTTCCATTTTGCTTGGCTCTCGCTTAGCAATTTCTCCATTCCCTTTAGTGAACTTCAACTCACAGGGAAGCTTCATTTGTGCTTTCATAGGTCTGTAAGGAAAATTAGTCAAGGGATCACCTTTGGCAATGGTGGCGGGTGCTTCTGTTAGAAACTAGGACACTGAGAGGGGGGAAAGGTGAATCAATGTCTATTCATATTTTTACCTCATAAATTGATTCATTAAACATTTATCATTAATGTTAAATTGACAATCATAAGCAACAAAACAGAAATCACACACTAAGACAGATTTAATGTGGGAAACCCAAACTGGGAAAAAAACTCTTCAAAAGGACCCTTCTAAAACCATGAACTATGCTTAGGACTAACTTGTCCTATTTCTGTTACATTAGTTTCATGATTGAGCTTCAACTCAATCTGGAGTTGTAACTCCTAATTTTGACCAAGCTGCTACTCAGTCTGGAGGCTTCGACCCTGACATTCCTTTTCTGTCATATAAGATTTAAACTAAGCATTGAAACTCAGTTACCACAGTTATTCAACTAACTACTACTGATCTTTAGTGAACTTCAACTCATTCAGGGAAGCTTCAACTCCCCAACTGCTAAGCTGCCACTTATGACTTGTTTAATATCAATTTGGTCACACTTAGTTTGCTTTTGAACTACAGAGCTTGAGGCGAGAGACCAATGTCTCTTCAGCAAGGAAAGCCTCACACAATTGATAATGACCTCTAAATTTGCTCTTCTTTGCTTCTCAGTTTATGCTCCTGATTCATTTCTTTCTTTTGATTTTCAATTCTATATCCTGCAGACACTGTGTCACTGTCACACTAGATGTCTTCAAGACATTTCAAGGATTAATATATCTTGGACTCTTTGAAATCTGCACTTCCAGAACATATAACAAAGACAAAATATGCATTGATGCCTTCACAGACTGTTACTTAGCTACCTTGTTACCTGTTTCCTCACTCTCTTTTTCTCTCTCTTCCCCTGAGTCACAATCAACTTCTGTCATACAATGGATTTCGAAGTAAATCAACATTTTCAAGATATCACATCTCTGCTTCCATAATTTCAAGAACTCTCTCCTGTAATCTGGATCTCCATTGAACATCTAACACACCATTCTCAACTTCATGACATTCCTTTTCTGTCATATAAGATTTAAACTAAGCATTGAAACTCAGTTACCACAGTCAATAACATACATAGACAGTCTTGTGATGTCAATTTCTTGTCCTCAAGTAAATCCCATTTGTTGCTTTTATCAATGTATAACCAGAGCTTGAGGCGAGAGACCAATGCTCTAGCAAAAAAACTTAACATAGAGGGAGAAAATAGTCACTTTCCACTTCAACAATTTGATTCATGTACAGGCACAACCACCAAGATCAAGAGCAGACACTTGTCAACACTTTCTCCTTAAGACTCCGACTGAGCTACACCTGCCCTGATCATCTTTTCAAGCTGGCTTCCCAAGAGATATTCATATATAGCAGGAGAGAGATACCTATAACTTTTTGTGTCACACCTTTTGAGCATGGAGTTATCCGGGACATTTATATTGCAGTTTATTACTTCCCCCCTATCTCTTCTCCTTTTGCCATTGAGAACGGCCCGGATGGGGATCCCTACTTTTGACCTTTCTGCTGGCATTTCTCAGTTCTCAGCAGTTGGTGAGGTCATCCTTTTGGGTGATTTCAATGTTCGAACCAAAAACATCCAAGTTCCATGTCATGACAGGACTGTTGATGCTCTTTGTACTTTGGAGGTGGACCCGATTTCTCTTGGTCTCCAGAGGGAGTCAGATGATGTGGCAGGGCCCTTGACGACATACGGGCGGCGGCCTATATCCTATGCTTCTTAGCTTTATAGTTGCTTCTTAGCTTCACTAATGCCCCTCGGCTTTTACACACCTTCTCAACATATTTTATTCCTTTTACAGGATTGTTAGTTCGGTTGATTCATATCCCAACTAGCACCTCACAGCCTATTCTCTTTGAGGACTGTTAGTCCGGTTGATTCATTTCCTAAATTACACCTCACAACCTCTTCTCTTTCAGGACTATCAGTTTGGTTGATTCATTTCCTAACTAGGACCTCACAGACTAATCTCTTACAAGATTGTTAGCTCAATTGATTCATTTCCCAACTAGCACCTCGAAGCCTATTCATGTTACAAGATTATTAGCTTGATTGATTCATTTCCCAACTAGCACCTCATGACATATTATTTTTACAAGACTATTTGTTCAGTCCATTCATTTCCCGACTAGCACCTCACATCCTACACTTCATAGTATTGACAGCTTACTACCTACCTCTTGATCTGTTATGCTTCATAGCTTTGGCATCTTATTGCGTAGCTTGCGGTTTTTTAATGCTTCCTAGCTTTTTCACCCTGATTTGTCAACTAGACATTATCCTTTAACTTTACACCTTCAAGTTCTTATCTATTATACTAAGCCTCTCGGCTCTCATTTTGTGAGTTGCATTGTAAGACATCGGGGAATCAACCAGGCCTTTCCCACAAACACTCATCCACCATGATTACTTATTTTTCACTTGAGGCTCCCAAACCTAGCTAGTCATCCTCTTAGAAAGGAATAACAATGGTCAAGAGTGTCATTTTGACTCTAAGAGTTAGTTGTGTCTCTTGTAGCTCAATTTTTGCAATCTATCTTCTTGCCTTTTATCGACATTTTACCCTCTTATGACGAATGTCTCAAATTTGTCCATCATTCTATCACTCCCTTTATACATCATAATTAGGACAATTCAATCATAGCTCACTATCTACCCTTTATGAAACACTCCCTACTAGGCACATCAAGTGAGTTTCAAGATAACACTCATTTCTAAGGTGCAAGTCTAGGAGCATCTAAGCATCTAGGTTTGTAGGTTTTCCTCTATAGAGACTAGGTGTAAGCTCTCTAGTGTTAGTCATCTTTCGTACCCATTTGATCAGCCTTCTGAATCCGTATGGAGGAGGAACAATAAACAAACAAAAAAGTTGGTCATATTATGAAAAATAAAAGTCAAGCAAAAGGTATAGAAAAAGGGAATTATTACGATCATAAAAGTAAATCACAACAAAAAAAGATGTGATAATTTGGCACACCCCCTATCTTAGTTGAAATCTCGAACTCCACAATTGGCCTCATCACAGAGCTTGAGGTCCTTTAGGGTGTAATAAGTTTTTCTAACTAGGATTGGAGGCAATATATCTATCTCTTAGTGCCCCTGCCTTTTCACGCCATTACCTAATCTCAAAGTAGGCCTATGGCTTCTTAAGTGAGGTCGTGAGGAATAGAGAATACATCGTGGGAAGGTAGGAAACCTTTATTTTTCTCATATCTCATAGATTGACATAAGATATCGTTTTACTTCACTAGTTTTCCTAATTTGAAACTTCTATATTTGGGTCCCTTCACTTCTTGATGTCAAAAACTCTTAGTCTTGCCAATATGATTAGAGTCTCTTGGTTCCACTAAAGAACTAGTTTTCACTTTGGCATGGCCCATTCTTCTTCCCTTCACATTACTTCCCTTTATCAAACATGCTAGTTTCTAAGTCTTTCCCATCTTCTTTGCATCCTTTTCTCCATCTCTTTTCAAGCATATTAGCATCATGACAAGCATTAGGCTTTTACAACAATCCCTTTAACCATACCTACTTGAGTATCTTCTATGTGTTTAGTTTTTAGTATGCATTCCCTCGATCATTGTTATCTTCTTTCTCAGAATTGTCTTACTTATGTTAGGGATTCTGAGTGCCACCTTCCTGTGATTCATTATTTCAAGCTTAGAGATTGGTTGATTGATTTCCTAAGTACCACCTTATTGACGCATTATAGGTTTCCTAGACCTAATTTAGTCTTCCCTTTATAAGACTATACAAACCTGGCCGAGTCCTACTTATCTAATTTTATGTAATGTCCCCATTTTTGAAGACCCTTAGCCTATCTTTCCCCGTGGGCTTTGGGATGTTGCAAGGGAAAAATTATATTAAATAATTAAATATTATTGCCTGGAGAGTGATTTTAATCATTTGACATTATAAAGCAAGATTTATAATTATTTAATATTCAACAAGTAATTATTTAATTTAATTCCCACAATGCAAAATTAAAAGGGGGGAATTAATTAAATAACTTTTAGGTGGCTTTTAAATTTTAAAAATGACCCTTAGAAAAGGGGATGCCACACCTAGGGAGGATAAACTATTTTTATTAATAATTTCCCTCTCCTAGGGATTTTGAATTTTGTGCCTCCTTGTTTATAAAAGGAGAGCTTGGATTCATTATGGGACTCATGTTATGATGATATTGATTTCATGCTCCATGCTTGGAGTTGGGATGCATGCCCATTAATGCCCTAGTTCTCTCTCTCTCATGCGTGGGATCCAGTTATTGAGCTGGTTTGAAGACTCATTATTTCAGATTTGCTCTCTTGTGTGAATGTATTTATGCATGGTATATTCATTTCAGCATTGGCGCATTTATTTGAAGCATAAATCTACATTTTTATGAAGGGTTTGTGGTACTTTGTGACTGTTATTATTGCTGCAATTTATTAGAGGCAAATCGACTTGGTTTGGGGTTTGATCTATCATGTTTTGAGGTTGTTTATGATAGATCTATTTGCTGCTATGTCTAATCAATTATTTCAGATCAAGGGCTAATTGTTTGAGTGTTTTGGAAGGGTTGTATGAGCTGAAATTAATTTATAGCATTTATTCTAACCCTAGCGACTTGGAGGCAATTTTGGGGGACTGTTTTGGAGGGTTTTCGGTGACTCAGAAATTTCAGATTGTTAGTTCTTTGGAAAGTGCATAATTTTATCATTCTTCTGCAAGTTATTTCATTCAAATCGGATAAATATTGTGGTGAGTTATTAATTTTCAAAGTTTACAATCATTTTCAGCTGGTTTTAATTTATTTTTTCTACTTCTGCAAAGTTTATTGGTTAAAAAAGTGTAAATTTCAGCTAGATAGCCCATTTGAATCCTTACCTTGGCTCACTCCAACCCTATCTGGGTTGCATTGAAGCCGACACTGGGTTAGTTGAGGTGAACCCAGAAGGGTTTCTAGTTTATAAGTTTGCTTCTCTTGGAAGTAGATTAATAATAATTAATTAATATCCCAAAGGGGGATATTACAGTGGTATCAGAGCTTCTTTTACTTACTCTTGTGGGGGTTTGTGTGGCAAAAACAAGTCAGGAATAAGAAGAAATTAATTTCATAAATTTTGGAGTTGAATTGGTGCCCTAAATGTGCTGAAGGGGACCTACTTTTAACTTGGCAAAAATTAGGGTTTGGTGTTGGCTATGCAAAATCTGGTTTTGGGATATTGTTCCTGATATATTTGTGGCAAAAGATCCAAATTTCAGATTTTTGGACTTCCCATAGACAAAGATACAGGATTTTTGAAGTCTATATTTTTCTGCAGTATTTCGGGTCAATTAAAAATACCTAGAGGCTCAATTATTTTGAGAAATTCCTTTTGGAAAAGTTGCTCCATAATATTATCTATCATTCCCCAAAGTTTCATGCAATTCCGGGGTGTTTTGAGCAAGTTATGCAATTTTTCTAAATTCAGCCAAAGTCTGAATAATGACAAACTTACTATTTATAGTAAGTGTCCCATTTTTAGATTTAGAAAAATATTAAATTTTGGCATATTAAAGATTGGAAAAAATATTGCTAGACTTATTGGAATTTGTTTGAGGTAAATCTAAGCAAGCTTTCTTCTTTTCCGCAGGTATTGTTTTGCAGATCATGGAATTTGAGTGAGGGTGAATTGATAGGAAAAGATCATCAGAGTTGGAGGAAAAACTTAAGATACCACATCATTCAGTAGATGACTTGCTTAAGGACTTAGAGGAACCAGAGATATTGTTTGACCATTTTTGATCAGGTAAGTGCTGGTTCATATACCTTCATGTTTTTCGGTAGGCTGGAGCCTGGCTTCACTTTGAGCATGAAGATTTGAGACTAAGCATTATGGTCATCACTTGCATTGCTGAAGTCACAAGGATCATTGTCCCTAATCTGCCCTACAATGATGCCATTATGAAAGACATTTTCGAACTCATTCAGGTTAGGAAGCTTCCAAGGCCTTGGGAATATTACAAGTCCTTATTTGCGGTAACAGTTGGTAAGACCAATTTTGGAGACTATGAAAAAAACAAGATCTTCAATAGTATTCTATGTTGGATCTTGATTGTGAAGATCTCATATTTCATCATCTTTCGAAGAATTCTTTGCTGTTAAAGATGATTGCACTGCTTCAAGAAATTGTGTTGCATGCAATGCAAACAGAACATGTCTTTGGTTTTGAATGAGTATGAGGAACCTCCTCAACATTTGCTATCTATGCTTGAGGAAGAAATACAGTCAAGAGACTCCATGTATTGCTCACACATTGTCCAAAGATGTCATGAATTAATGCTCAATCAAGTTGAAGACATATATGGCATGCCAGAGCCTTCAAAAAAGGAAGAAGAGCCATTAGATGAAGGTAAAGATTCATTATTGATGGGAGAGGTTTATTTGCTTTTACATTTGATTACATGCATGTTGATAAAATGGTCATAGGAAAGGAGTCCAAGGAAAGAAAGAAATCTGATTTGCAAGCTTGCATGGACAAGCAAAATGAGGGCAAGCCAAAAGGTAATCCATGGTCAATCTTTTGAAGTTTATAATGCCATTTGGGTTGGTAATGGATGCAAGGATGTATGATAGGCAAAAAGAAGAAGCATTTTTGGGCACTTTAGGTCATCCTCAACTCGCTGGTCTGTACATAACAACAGTTGTTAGAGAGCATATATATGACTTCATCCACCCAAAAATGAATCCTAAAGAGGCCTCACACCAAGTACAAGCGAGGATGCATGATTCCAAGGTAGAAGAGGATATTTGGGTTAAAAATCCCAAGGAATATAAGGTACTACATGGCACAAAGGTATGATGGGCAGCCCCAAGCATTTTGTTTCAGTTATGATGCTTCTTACATAAGGAAAATCCACGAGCTCAATGAATGGTACAATTTTCCCTGCATTTCTGATTTTTATTTTTCATATGTGAATGATGAGGTGGAGATAAGGTGGTGTAATCATGCACATGATATCACATAGTATAAAGATGTAAGTAACCAATTGTTTGCATGGGCTAGTACTCATGAGATGATTAAGATGGACATTCTTTTGCTCTCATACCTTGATAAAAATTAGTTTTTGATTGTTGAACTCATAAGAGGAAGGTATGAGCATCATCTATTTATGTTTGAGTTTGCAACCAAGAGGAAAGTATATATGTTTAATGTTTCTGTAGCCATTTACACTATTGTCCTGCACATTTTCAGATTGTTTGGAGTTATGTTAGATTGCGCGCATAAGGATTTAGTCACATGGTACGATAATTTTCAGTTTGGAGCATCATTGGTACATGTTGCAGGTTCTCTTTTTCACCATTCAACACTTCTTTTACATTGGAACATCAAAGAGAAAGGTATGATATTGTGTTTTCATACTATGTTTTGGGTACATACGATGCATATTCAACCATGGAAGGAAGGGTGCAATTTTTGTCATGATATTCACTTTGGATCAGCTCTATAGCATACATATGAATGTGTTTTAGCAAGTGTCCTCTCCTCATGGGAACAATGCATTCGGGGTTGTGTGAGTAAAGTGTTGGTCTTACTAAGGGTGAGTTGGATGTTTTGAGATCACATACTTTTGTTTGCACTTCTGCAATTTATTTCAGCAGTCTTCTTATGATTTGTAGAGCCATTAAGCGTGGAAATAAGAGACACCTCTCCATTGGTACTCTCACACTTAGGTCAAATGATGAAGAATGGATCACATCGGCTTCACATGGCTTGGTAAGACTCTAATTTTCAGATGTGCATATGGATGGTTTTCAGAGTTTTATGCCGGGGAGTGAAATTTCAGTTGCATGGGGGCTTATTGCATTTACCAGATGGTTGTCTCATTGATGTGGGAAAAAGAATTTGGGAACATCAAACGATAGTTGCTGTCCTCTAATTTCTATGGATGATATCACCTCCATAATTAGATTTTTCACATGCATTCAATGACATGGGTGATGGTACTTGATGTTGACTCATGGGTTGTTGAGCACAAGATAATACTGAGAGGGGGGGTGAATCAATATTATGAAATTATTTCAAACTTTAATACTTGAACTTAGATCTATAATCACGAGCAATGTGAATATATCAAATCAATCAAAGAACACAAAACTTAATGCAAGTAGACACAGATATACGTGGAAACCCTTTCGGGAGAAAACCACGGAGAAACTTCTTTCTTTATATATATTTCTCAAAAATTTGTAGGCACCAACCTATCGGAGACACCAATCCCCAAATTACAGTTTTGTAGGCACCAACCTACATGAGCACCCACCCCTTTTGCTAAGCACCAACTTAGCAAGAGACACCGATCTCTTCGAATATGAAGGCACCAACCTTACAAAATTTGCTTTCCACTTTTGAACTTGTTGCTTCCTCAACGAATAATGGAAAATTCTTCTTCTTACTTTCAGATTTGCTGTTCTAAAATTCTGCCCTTACGCTACCTCTTCTTCTTCTTTTTCCTTAAGATATTCAACTTGAATCCATGCTGAATAAGTCTCATGAATCTTCTTATATAGCCTTTCGTACCTTTTCGAAAAGACACATCGTTCTAACCGACACAACCTTTCCATTAACACAACTTAATTAAGTGCATTAGTCGGCTAAAACCAAAAAATAATTAATGCAGCCCATAATTATTAAATGCACATTAATCAATGCAATTAACCACTTGATAGGAGCGTTGCCCCTCCTTAGACAAATCACTGTTATCATTAAATCACTGCCAGCCATCATTAAATCTTCTTTTTCACCATAAAACATTGCATATGAACACCTTAAAATGCGGATCTCTCTCTAATAATTCCGTTACTTTCTGACAGATTTCCGTTTACCAGTTCAGCACCTCTTTTGACATCAATGACAATATTTCCAACATGGGTGACTATTTGGGGGTGGAAATCAGCCACTCCAATTCTGATTTTTGAAGACTTTAGCAGTATTTTGGGCCACATGATAGAGTTTGGGGGCAGCCCATGTATAGAGGAGACTTGCACACCTTGGAGACACCTCGAGAGGGTGTTCTTCAACCCTTGTTTTTCTAACTTGTTTGCTTCCTGTGCAGATTCGAAGGAAAAATTACAGCGGAAGACACTCCTAGCTTCTAGGAGAAAGAAGCATCCTAAATAATTACAAATGCTACATCATTTGAGTGGCATGGGAGCTCGTTTTTTGAAGCACGTCACTTTTGGACCCGGATGCATGAGCTTGGTATTGTTTGAGGGCAAACAATCTTGGGAAGGGAGGACTGTAATGTCTCCATTTTTGAAGACCCTCAGCCTATCTTTCCCCGTGGGCTTTAGGATGTTGCAAGGGGAAAAATTATATTAAATAATTAAATATTATTGCCTGGAGAGTGATTTTTATCATTTGATATTATAAAACAATAATTATTTAATTATTTAATTTAATTCCCATTATGCAAAATTAAAAGGGGAATTAATTAAATAACTTTTAGGTGGATTTTAAATTTTAAAAATGACCCTTAGAAAAGGGGACGCCACACTTAGGGAGGATAAACTATTTTTATTAATGATTTCCCTCTCCTAGGAATTTCAAATTTTGTGCCTCCTTGTTTATAAAAGGAGAGCTTGGATTCATTATGGGACTTATGTTGGATGAATTATTGATTTCACTCCATGCTTGGAGTATTGGGATGTATGCCCTAGTTCTTACATTGCTCTCTCTCATTTGGATCCATTATTGAATAATATTGAAAACTCCATTGTTCTCTCCATTGTGCTCTCTTGTGTGAATGTGTTTATGCATGGTATATTCATTTTAGCATTGGCACATTTATTTGAAGCATAAATCTACATTTTTATGAAGGGTTTGTGGTACTTTGTGACTGTTATTATTGCTGCAATTTATTAGAGGCAAATCGACTTGGTTTGGGGTTTGATCTATCATGTTTTGAGGTTGTTTATGCTAGATCTATTTGCTGCTATGTCTAATCAATTATTTCAGATCAAGGGCTGATTGTTTGAGTGTTGTGGAAGGGTTGTATGAGCCGAAATTAATTTATAGCATTTATTCAAACCCTAGTGACTTGGAGGCTGATTTTGGGGGCTGTTTTGGAGGGTTTTCGGTGATCAAAAATTTAAGATTGTTAGTTCTTTAGAAAGTGCATAATTTTATCATTCTTCTGCAAGTTATTTCATTCAAATCGGATAAAGATTGTGGGGAGTTATTAATTTTCAAAGTTACAATCATTTTCAGCAGTTTTAATTTATTTTTCTACTTTTGCAAAGTTTATTGGTTAAAGGAGTGTAAATTCCAGCTAGATAGCCCATTTGAATCCTTACCTTGGCTCACTCCAACCCTATCTGGGTTGCATTGAAGCCGACATTGGGTTAGTTGAAGTGAACCTAGAAGGGTTTCTATTATAAGTTTGCTTCTCTTGTAAGTAGATTAATAATAATTAATTAATATCCCAAAGGGGGGATATTACATTTTATATCCTACCTGTGTATCCTATTTTTTATGCCTTCTCACTCGGTTAATTAATTTACTAACTAGCACTTTTTTGACACATATTATCTACCATAGACTTCTCCAGAAATGTCCTAGTACCCTCCTATGAGTTTTTTCCCCATATTTTTGTATGCATACTTATTGACTCACTTGTGGACGCTCGCATTGTTATCCTTCTCTTTTTCATCTTGTATCGTTAGGGTGCCTTAGCGAATTTTCACCCTCCACATCCGAGACAAGAGGTAACATAGGTTCACTTCAACAGAAAGATTAAGTATAATTCATTTTGTTGACTTTGTATTCTTATCACTTATCATTACTTCATTTCATTTTGATTTTCTTTGCCACATGTTCTTTTTCCTAAGCCCATGTCATGTTACACTATTGTGACAAGTGATAATTTTCAATTGGGGCATTCGCGCATTAGTCTCCACAAGCATGTGGCTTAAGGGGGCATATCGAGAACGGGCATGTTGGTTAGCGGTTCTTGATGAGAGAGTTGTTGTGTGCCCCATGTGCCTTAGGTCATCCTACAATACCTTACTATCCTCTTACTACCCTCTTACTATCATCTCTACACCTAGTTATAACACCTTCAGGTCACCTTCACATCTACTCCCAAGTCTTTGCTTCACTTCCATGCCCTTTTCCCTTTAGAGCCTTTATACCAGAAGTTGGTCTCGCATGAATTTCTACTAGCTGACTACATTGATCACGGGCAATGTCGTTGGCTAAGAGAGTTGGAGACTTCAAGTTATGTCCCCTATAAATAGGTGTCATTGTTGTTCTTCTGTCAACATCATCAACTCATAATCACCATGTCTGCATTCACAAATCTGATCTTAAGGTCTTAAAGATTTATAGGGTTTAGTGGAGCTTATACTTGGAAGTTTGTTTTGGGAGCATTGGGTTACTAGGAGCCATAGGAATAGGAGTTGCACCGGCAAGGTTTGCCAAGTCTTTGGAGCCCCCAAATTTGGCCCTACTTAGGTCTTCCACCCATCCCTCTTGTGATCCACCCACAACAACTCTCTCATGAGGTTCTACTAACACTTTAAAAGGGTGGTTAATCAACTAACGGTGTCTTCCAAAAATAAGTATACCTAACCTTTTTTTTCCCTTTATATTTGTTGTAATCCATTATCTTTGGTGTCTCAAGTTTTAGACTAGGAAAGAGTAGCATATTTTTTGTCAACGGTTTTTATTCTTATTATCAACTCTTGGCTTACATCCGCCAAATGGCTTTTATGATTGTGGTTTAGATATCTTGCATACTGTCATTACTCTTACAACCTAGGATTCTAATAAGATCTCATTCCTTATCTTAATCATAGGCTTTGGAAACCTACGCCGTTGAGACCTAGAATTATTGTCTTCTAGATCCACGACTTATACGCCTATTGGAAAATTTTTATCTTGGCTTGTGGGTTGGCCCTAGAATGGTCTTTTACTTATATCCTAATCTTTATTGTTGAGAAGATAAAGAGGATAATCATATTGACCTTCTTAGCATGCATATAATTTTATATGACAAGTCATTCTTCTTGTGATGTTCACGGCTTGTTATTCAATCTTATAAACTATCAAAGCCTGTGACTGTGAAGAGTTTGTTTAAGGCATTTGAAAAGAAAACAGAGACATGACTGCTGGTTTGAGGAGAAGGTGTGCATCTGCCAAGCACAACTTCGTTAAGTGTGATTTGCAGCTCGAAAAGACAAATCCATATAGCCCTGATCTAAAAGGAGGAGAGCATGACGAGAAGGTGTATCTGCTGAAGCATAGTGTGAAGAGAGCATCAGAAGGAAGCTCAAACGTACATGCATTTTGGTGTCTTGGTGGGTGCAGCAAAAAAAACAGAAAAGGGCATGGTCCGAACTGCACAGAAGCGTGAGGCTGGCATAAGAGCATGGCACAGCCAAGACTGAAACAAGTGGCGTGGATCTGAAACTGAGAAGGCGAAGCACAGAAAAACACACAGAAGCTTAGCAAGATCAGCAAAGAAGTTTGTGCAGCCTAAAACAACAGAAAGGCGTGATCAGAAGGAAATTCGCAGAGTGCGGCATAGCCATACAAAGTATGAAGCTATAGCATTTTGATTTTTAACATAAAGTTTTCCAGCAATACTAAAAATATAGGGCAAATGTTTCTATTTACATATTAAGTTTATTTGATTTGATTTTTTCAAGTTCACAATTTTATAAACTTTATCCAATAAAATTAAGTATTTGCCTTATATGCACCTGAAGAGGGATTAATTTAATAGCTTGTGAACGAGGGGTAGTTTTCCGTGAAAAATTGTCTGATTGTTGACATTGGGAAGACAAAGACATTAGTGGGTGAAATTTCGTCTGAAGAGTTGTAATTTTTCCAATTTAACTGTTTTCATGGACTAGATGGTCTACGTGTGTGGCAAATGACCATTACACAACATTTACTCTTGTCCAGTCCCAAAAATTGACCGGAAAGATTTACAGTTTGTGGATCCGTAAAATACTTACCATTTCTGACTGTGAGTATAGATTACCTTGACCAAATTGTTTTAAGCAAAGAACGGAGACCTATTGTTGATCCCAGAAAGACTGACATAAGACATAGAGGCTTTAATGCTTCTAAAGTTGTCAGTTGTAGACACATTAGTGCAAGTAAGAAATTCCATTGTAGCATTAGTATTATGGAAAAATCTCAAAACCAATGATCAGGCTTTTGAAGCCGTGAAAGCATTGTATTTAAAAAATACATCAGTGGCTCCTTCAGTCTTTGGTGATGTCATTGCTAATTCTACAAATTTTCAAATTGTTGGGTCATTTGTTCTCAAAAGTATATGTGCAGCTTGGCAAAAAATTGCAGGATTGGTCACATGGCGAGTTTCTAGTAGCCGAACTGGATGGGATCTAGCCAACAGATTTATATGGACTTGGGAAGCTTCAGGATATGTCTCTTGCTACTATCAAGTGCTTTCAAGCTTGTAGGTTTAGGAAAAAAGGCATCTTTCTGTGGAAAGATTTGTGGGACACCAATACACGTACTTGGAAGGATTGGCGATCCTTGGCTCATGAGTATGCTTTACTTTCCAAATAAATATCTACTATTATGGAAATCTAGAATCTTATCCCCCCTGATGACTTGTTGAAGATGAATTTGACAATGCAAGGACCTATTTGGCATGATTGGAGATGGCTCTTTGGACACCCAATCTCCCAATTTGACACGCACAGCCTTTATCATTTTTTACATCATCAACAGGCACTTGCACCTGTTCGCAATGTTAGATGGGTTTTTTCTGATGCAGAATCAGTGTGGATCTATCATTTCATAGTGTGTGGACAGTAAGGGCTTCTTATAGACTTCGAGTTTTTGGTTGGCTCGTGATACATCGAGGGCTTGCTTCAAAAGCTCGATTGTCTAAGAGTGGCTTTACTGAGGGTCTCTGTCTCCATTGCTCAAAATCGGAAACTATTGAACATTTGTTGTGGGATTGCTCTTTTGCCAGATCATGTTGGAAGTTAGTTTATTCTCGCCTACCAATACTTTTTCAAGGACTTTTACATTGGCAAGCAACTTTGCTAGTAGATTCCAATACTTTTATTCTCATCCTTTTAAGAGCATTTGGAATTGTGTATGACTTACACCCTTGTTTATTAAATGAAAGCTTGGATGTAATTATGTCTTCTAGAATGAGGTATGCACACTTGATGATTTTTTTAACTGTTGGAAAAGTCAAATTCGGTTGCAACTATTTGCAAAAGGTTTTCTATAACACAAGGAGGCGAAACAGTTTAAAACCTAGGAGGTATTCTGATTTTATGGCGGTTTTTGATTGCTTTACGGACTAAGAAGTAATCTTTTTGTACATATTGTTGTATGGTTCTTGTTCTCTTATACAACCTTAGTTGCAAATATTGTTTTCTGTCAAATAAGAAGCATCTATTTAATACTAAGTTTACCGAAACGGCAGGCAGGGGCCTCGGGAGTGGGTACGGGAGCAGCAGGGGAGCGGGAGCGGCGTAGGGAGCGGGCAGGGAGCAGCCAGAGGCCTGCGGATTCGGTTTTTCCCTTTTTTGGCATTTCTTTCCTTTTTTGGATTTTTGGTGAAGAAAACATAAGAATAGAAAAAAAATTGCCATTTTTGGAAAGGGTCCGGGAAGATGTAGCAGCAAAAACTTGCATGTGCCATAACTTTCATTCTGTGGCTCCGTTTCAGGTGCCGTTTTTCTCTAAAAGTGCATATTTTCTCGAGCTCTACGCATTGATGGCAATATTTTTCTTATTTTCATAAAATCCATTTTTGCACCTTTTTGGACCAAGCAACTTCTTGCAATCTTCTGAAAGAATCATGAGCTTTGATCGCCTGTGGACAGATTAGTAATTAAAAATACAACTATGCGAGTATTCCAACTATGGTATATACAACTTATACATTATACTGTACATTGTATACATTTATATAAAATACATTATTTAATTTTATACAATCTATAACATACACTATAAATTTAATTTTTATTCGTTTTGTATATAACTTGTCTTTTATCTTGTTTTTCATATACATAATATGTGGTTTATAATTAAATTCCTATTTAGAAGGCTGAGATTTATATATTTTTTAATTTTTAAATAGTTTTTGTACTGCCGTATCCTACGCCGTATCCAGGGTCAAAAAAAAAATTGCCTGTTTCCGTGTATCGGATACCCCGCTCCCGCTCCCGTATCCAAAATGTTTCGGCTACTTAGATTTAATATATATAAAAAGTATATTGTTATTTTAGTGAAATTGACCAAATCAGGACCTGATTAGGTTTGATCTCATATGCAGGTAGATTTGGGGAAACTTGGGCATATACAAGCATCATCTATTGTTATTTTGTGATTAAATGTCGTTATTTGAGAAATTTTGACAAACGTAGGCCAAATTATGTGGAAGGAAATTCAAAGTAAATAAAATTGCTTCCTTGGAGATGTTAAAACGTTGAGAGTATAGTATATACATAAGACAGGCTAAGGTTCTCAGCATAATGCCGTATTATCCTCAGTTGAGAGCTACGAGATTAACTCCAAATAAAGGCAATGACCAGTAACCCATCTGTTCATATGTTGCTGAGTCTGACAGGACTTCAAAAGGCTGCCCAGGATCATGCAGTCCATGTCTCAGAATATGGGCTTAATGCACAATGGCTCCATGGGTTTATTTATTGTATTACTTTAAGACATGTGTATATGAAATAAGGATAAGGACAAACACAATTTGAGGTTGTGATTCGTGAAGGCTAAGCCCAAAGCAACAATAATGGTTGGTTGTATCTGTTATCCGAGTGTGTGAGGATTATAGCTCAACGAATGCACTATGTAGTCTCAAGAATCGAGAAATCACAAAGAAGAAGATGCAATATGAATGAATCTCAATCACTCAACACATGAACTCAATCAATAATTTGATCAATTGTAATCACCCATTGACCCCCTAAAAAGCTCACAAAAGAGATGTACATATAAGAGATTGAATGTGTAACTCCTAGAATAGAGGACAACACTCCATGAATAGGAATGGGAGTTATTATCCTGGAGTAGCTAATCAAATAATAAACCAACCTAGTGTAACTTCTATGACACACTAATCTATTAATGAGAGTTAAGAAACTCCAATGACATATGACACCTAGACATGACACATGCCACTCAAGTATGACATATGACACCTAAGAAAGATTACACATGAGAGTAGGGATACTTAATGTGTAGGAAACATTCCAAGTATATAAGCAAATACAAGGAAAATAATATCCTACACAAACACCCACTGTTACTCATAGTTTAGGTGGGTATAAAAAAGTGGCTCTCAAAAACACGGCCTAATGAGGTACCCTTGTACAAAATAACTCTCACAAAGTGAATTAATGAAAGAGAAAACCCGTAGGAAAAAAATCCCCCCCAAAAGAGAGAAAAAAAAGTACATAGTAAATCTCACCTCAAAGATGAGAGAGAAGGAAAGAGGATATGTATAGAATCCCCCCCAAAAGAGTGTTGATGATGTGGTCTTCCACCTAAAGACTGGAATAAGTTCCATCTACTTGAAAAAAAAAATTCCCTCAGGAAGAACATAACAAATGTATTAAAAATCTGCCCACTCCATGAAGGAAACTAAAGGCACGGTAGTACGAATATCTCTATAGGTGGTCCACAACTAAAATGTGGCATGGGTTTGACAAGAGTATGTATAAAAAATGATGGTTATTCCATTAAAGTATATATGTGAGAGGATGGGTATGGATCATTCACTGAAAGAACATCTAATTGAAGTGAAGGCCTAATAACCCTCAACAACGGGTTTTCTATGGTGTAGGGAACAAACACTCTTATGGAATGAAATTATGACTTCTTCGGATGATTTTGGGAGATCTATAAGGAGTTAGGAGTCAAAAAAGCCGATAAGTATTGGGGCAAGATATCTAAAGCTACAATACATGTTGGTAACATCCATTTTTCTCTAAGACTTAAAGGATTCATAAATAATTTCAAATAGTGTAAGGCTAGCAAAATCCTTTCGGTTCTAGAAAAAAATGGCCCTAAATTTGCAAGATCTAAATGAGATAATCACCACATGGTGATAGGTGAATATTTGTAAATGTTGATAAGTACCTTTGGCAAAATGGGAAACTATCATAACATAGACTATTTTTTAACATGGGTAAGACTGCTCATGAGGTCTGGGGCCAAATTTTGTGAGTTGAAAACACCTTCCTAACACCCCGGGTTGTGTTTTCGAGTGATGAAACTATTCTAACATGAAAAAGTGATTAAAACATGAGGTTACCATGAGTTGAAAACATGTTTATCAAAACCTCAAGTGACGACTTAAGTGTTTAGAAACATTAGTTATGAGACCTATATTGTGATGGGAACAAAGATTCTCTCTTCTAGCATTACAAGGCAAGAGCGAGGATCAACTCTTTTTATTATTATTATTGGTACAATGGTTTTGAAGGGCACAATACTCTGTAGTAAAAAGGCTAAAAAACTAGGATAGACAGTGATATTAGAGTGGTTTTTTGATATGTGGGGGCCACACCCCAACAAAAAAAGCCTAACCATTTCAAGAGATAGCCAATATTGAGTTGATAAAGACAAAAGCATGGGCCAACTACATACAAGAAGTCCCAACTACAGACAAACTTGTTCAAGCATAGCTCAAAAACCGCAACACCAAAACCACACCAAGCACAAGTAGTAAAGAACTATGATTAATAGACTTTTAAAAAACTTAGAAGTCTAAGAACATCTTCAGTGCCTTATAGAGGTTGATGTGTAGTTTGCATATCATCGTCCTAACTGCTCTCAACAATAGTGGGGTTATTTTTATTGGTGTACCTGAGATTTCAACCTAAAATCTAGGACTACCCCTTTTAAAAATTTCATTCTTTTCAAGTAACAGGTCGTTTTGTGTTTGTTTTTCACTGCAGTTGTTTGCATTGCTCTGAGATATCCCCAGAGAGTCATAAAAGCCAAATTCGACAAATACCCACATACCAAAGTCACTCAATCCCTTCGTCAGACCTTGTGTGTACGTGTTTTATTTATTAAATAAATAAAGTTCTTTGGCAAAAATAGATTGAGCTCAAATTGGAGGATTTAGGTTATATAAAGCACGAAAAAATCACCCCATCATTATTACCATAGAACATTCACCCGAGGGGAAGAATTTTTACAGTTTCAACTAATTGGAGAAATTTTTCGAGCAATTGCCTGCAACTTCTTTTGTTACAAATGTTTTATTTCTTTTTGTTTGTGTTTTGGTTTGAGGTTTCTCCGGCAAATTCCTATAGCCATATTCATTCTTCCTGCCATATATTTCCCCAGGCCTAGGGACTTGCTTGAAAAGCTAATCCAATTTTTTGTAATTACTAATCTGTCTAAAGGTTATGATTAAAGTAGCTCAGGATTATTATTCAGAATTCCCATTGCAAGATAACATTGCTATGGTCCAAATAAGGTAAATACAAAAATGGATTTTATGAAAATAAGAAAAATGTCATTGAATATTATCAATGTTGTAGAGATCAAGAAAGTATGCACTTTTAGAGAATGTGCTGTTGACACCTAAAATGTTGAGCCACATAATGAGTAGTTATGGCACATGCAAGTTTTAGCTACTACAATCTTCCTGGACCCTTTCCAAAAATGCGTAAATTTTATTATTTCTTTTTGCTTGTGTTTTCTTCACCAAAAATCCAAAAAAGGAAAGAAATGTTGTTGTCTTCATGCCAGTCGCAGTTTTCAAGGCTGTCTTCCGCATCCAATTTCCACACTACCTTAAGTGCAAAATTTTCACGCGATTTTAAAGGCGGAAGTCATAATGCAAGTCGCACTTTTGGAAAAGAGCTATCTTTCATGCAAGTAGCATTTTTTTGGAAGGAATCACTTAAGCTGCCAATGGTAATTTTAGAGGTGGCAAGCACGTGGGAATTTCTTGTCTGCCTAGCAAGTTACTTTTTCCCATCAAGTCAAAATCACTTAAGCTGTAATGGGAATTTTGGCAATGGTAGGTAGGCGGGAATTTCTTACCTGCAATGCAGGGTGAAAATTCCCATTATAAAGAAAAATCACTTAAAGCACCGAGGAGAATTTTTTTGCCTACCTAGCAGGGTGACTTTTCCCCTCAAAGAAGTTTATTCACCCATGCAAGTCACATTTTTGTGAAGAAGACTTTTTTCCATGCAAGTCGCACTTTTGGAAAGAAGGATTTAAGTTGCTAATGGGAATTTTGGCAGTGGCAGGCAGGTGGGAATTTCTTACTTGCAGTGTAGGGTGAAAATTCCTATTATGAAAGTCGAATCACTTAAGTGGAAGATGGGATTTTTGGAGCTGTAGTGCATGGTGGAAATTCTCATTACTTTGACTTCCTATTTTTAGAAACTTCCCTTGCTAAAAAGTGCGACCCACCTTGGCATTAATACATGTAATTAACGATATTTATTAATGGTATTTCTAGCTAAGTTTATCGCCATAAATAGAAGGAAAGTCAATGCAAGTGGATGAGCTAAAGAGAAGTAAGGATGCGTGCTAAAAATAAATAAAATAAATTCATTAAAAAGCAATCAGAAGCATGCAAAATTGGACGCCAAAATTGGAAGAAGAAGCATGGCTTTTAATTAATTAAATTGCCAAAAATAGGGAAAGACAATTATTAAAATTAGCATGCAGATGACTATATAAGCATTGAACGCCATAAGGGAGAAGCAATTAATTATTTTTGATGAAGTTTGCATCCTGGACAGGTTTTGGTGCCAAGGGAATGAAGATTTTGCATTAAAGAGTGTTTTCCATTGTTTGGAAGCTTCCATTTTTGGTACATAGGGTTGGAATAGCCTAATTTTTGTTATTTTGATTGTCTGTATGTTGGTATAAGTGCCCAGGTATTCATCACAGGTGCTCATATTGGTGAAAAGAAGTCCAAATCAATGTCAGATACATTGAACATATCTTCTGAATCAGAGGAAATTGTCGGAACTGCATAAATTGATCCAATTACAAGGGATTCTGGCAGAATTAAAAGAAAAAAGAGCTCAGATAAAGATTGTTCCAGCCATAGTAGGAAAACTCGCCAAAACCAAAAACTCGCCAGACCCCCAAAAAAAAAACTTGCCAAAAACTCGCCAATATTCGGCCAATACTCGGGAATACTCGGCAACTTAAAAAATACTCAATTTTTTTTAAAAAACATAAAATTTAAGCAACACATAGCTACAAAATGTATCAAATGAGCCCATAAAGTGTTGGAGAAGTGTTTTCTATTAGATTTGAATACAAATACAATACAAAATCGCATCATCATGCGAATACGACAACTGGCTGATAAGTAATATGAATTTATGATGATTGACATTGAAAAATATCATCATAAATTTCATATCTATGCACGTTACAATATACAATAAATTACATTTTCCTCTTCCCCAATCTAGAGAAATATTGGGGAGAGGGTCTAGTGCCTCTGGCTCCACTAGTCCCCACACTCGGCTGCGTCTCCACGCTCCTCCTAGAAGGCTGCGAATCTGGCTCAATCCTGGAACTAGATGGTGGTGCTGGTGGCTCCTCTGCTGCATGTTGGAGATCACCTCCAAAGATGTCATCCACTCCAATATCTCCTCGGAGTCCTGCTAGTGCTTCTCCCTCCATAGCCTCCCTCTCAAAAGAAGCAATCTCGTCCGCTGTGAATGCAGGGTTTTCCTCTTCTTGCCTAGTCCACTCACTGTATGGATCTATCTCATCCAAATCAATGAGCTCCTCTGATGTCGCCTCAACTTTTTTGGTGCGAAGCCGGAGATTGTATTGCACAAAAACCAAGTCGTTGAGTCTTTTTTGAGTCAACTTGTTGCGCTTCTTCGTGTGAATGGCCTCAAACAAACTCCAGTTGCGTTCACATCCAGAAGCGCTACAAGGTTGAGATAGAATTCTGAGGGCTAACTTTTGAAGATTTGGGGTATTCCCTCCCCAATCCTCCCACCAAGAACCTACAAACATTTAACAAGATAATCAAAAATTTATAATTAATTAATAAAATCAAATATGTAACTAATAAGTAACTTGGTAAACATTCTAAGTAACTTGGTATTACCTGGTGACTATGTGGTTCTCCCTCGAATAGCTAGCACCGATGAAAAGAGTCTCCCCCTACCATGTTTGTAACTCTGCAGCTCTAAAATGACGAGGTCCCTCGTCTCAACATCCGGTATCATCCTCTCAATACATGTCGAAAGGCCCTCCATAACCTCTCCATTCACATCTGTGAAGCTGTCAGAGTAGAAATACTTGGGGTTGAGGTAGTACCCCCGCTGCATGAATAGGTTGGTGGAGTTGATTGTTCCACCTCCGATCAATAATCTCCCAAAAGGGACCATATCTGACGATATCCCCCCTGTAATAGTTTTGGATAGACTCTTTGGTCCTATCCATGGCCTCATATACAAACCCCATGGGGTTTTGCTCCCCATCAACCAAACGCAAAACTCTCACCAACGGCTCTGACACCTACACACAAATTAAAATGTAAGATTGCAAACTTACAAGTTACAATACATATTAGAAATGAAATAAAAAAGTGAAAAGTAAAACAATATATTTAATATTTATAATTTAACAAATTAAAATAAAGGAATGAAATATAAATCGAAGTTTGAAATTACCTTGATGATCTCTATAGCTCTCTTTGCAAAGATATCATCAAAAACTATCTTTGCAACCCTCTCTCCATCAGCTTTCTTTGAATATTGTGAGTCTAGCCATGCTTGACTCACAAACATTTGTTTCAAAGATGTCAACAAACTAGAAATACTTTGCAACGTCAAGAAGTTAGTTGCAAACCTTGTGACACCGGCTCGAACAAGTTCTTTCCCCTTTGTGTGTACTCTCATCAAGCTCAGAACCCAAGGGTGATTGTATATGGACTTCGTTATAGATCTTGCATCTTCTACAACCGGCCTCACCCAATCAATTTTGCCTGTCCTCCAAAAGAAGGTCAATGCAATGAGCTGCACAAGGAGTCCAAAAGAGTGATGGATGTCTCTCCTGCAATAGTCTCCCAGCTGCCACATATGCTACTGCATTGTCTGTGACAACTTGCACAACATTCTGTACACCAACCTCTAATACAACTGTCTCTAACATAACACTCAAATTTTCTGCATTTTTTATTATGTCAGAGGCATCAATAGATTTTAAAAACACCATCTCACCGTTTGAAGCTGCTAAAAAATTAACAAGGGTGCGGTTCCTTCCATCCGTCCACCCATCTGAAAGAATGGTGCATCCGAATTTTTTCCATTGTTTCTTGTGCTCTTCTAGCATGGTAGTGGCATCTGCAATCGCACCCTCAAGTAATTTCCCGCTCAAATCTTTTGGAGAGGGTGCCTTGTACCCTTTCCCTACAACTGTCAACGCTGTCACCAAGTACTCCCAGTATGGGCTCTTTGCCACATTGAATGGCAGGTTGTTGTAGTACCAAAAACTTGCACAAGCTTTATCCACATCCTCGTGCATATCTTTGTTCCAGTTAGCACCATCCAATGAAGGTTGTGCTCCAGGTGTGTTCCTTGCCACAAAAAAACTCGGTATGCCTTTGCTCGAACTCGATGAAGATGAGCCTCTTCCGGCTCTTCCTCTTCATATGCGTGGACCACGAGTAGAGCCCACAATTGTTGCTACATCATCGTCTAAATTCTCTTCCATTGCAGCCCCAGGTCTAATAGCTTGTGCTATGGCTGCCTTCAGCCTTGCGTTCTCTAGTTTTTTCTCCTCTAACTCTGCCAGCTCTGCTTTAATCTCTCGCGTTGCCTCTTCTGACACGTTGGGGCAAACTGTAACATCTCGGCAAGGAATAGTTGAAAGGTGATATTTCAAACGATTGATGCCTCCATTCACTTTCTTGTTACAGAAAGTGCAAAAAATTTCGCCCGCACAAGTTCCACGTACAACATACTTCCATGCTATGGAACGGGCATTCGGAGGAACGGTCCCTGCTAGTGATCCAGATGCCGAACCTGATGCCTGATGCCATTGTTAAACTCTAATCTGCAACACAATGCACATTTAAAAAATTAGAAAACGTAAATTTAATTTAATTTTAAAAACAAAACATGCCTGAATAACAAATTTGCGTAAGTAAAAAAAATACATTACAAGCATTCAATTTTACATTACATGTATTTAGAATTACACAACGAATCGATTACAATACACATACATAAAATTTAACTAATTTACAATGAATTTGCGTTAATTAAAAAAAAAGACACGTACCTCTAGCTGCAAATGAGTATTAAAAAATTACAAGCATTCAATTTTACATTACATGTATTTAGAATTACACAACGAATCGATTACAATACACATACATAAAATTTAACTAATTTACAATGAATTTGCGTTAAAATAAAATAAAATTACATACCCTCTGGCTGCAAATGAGTATAAAAAAAAGTACAAGCATTCGATTTTACATTGCATGTATTTAGAATCACAATAAGAATCTATAAAACCTAAATAATATATTCAAAATTTGGAAAAACTTCAAAGAATTAAAAAAAAAAAAAAAAAAAAACCTACCTCCAAATGCAAATCTCCACATTCTATCCTCGGGGTCAGCTGACTGAGATCCACTCAGACACCTGAAAGTGGTAAGCATCAAGTTGAGCTTGTGTGAGGGCCCTACTGTGGCTCTGTTGAGGGCGTATAAAAAGAGCTCAAAACCGTGTAATATCCGTGTGGATGTCCTGTGAATGGTACATCCTAAGTTTCCGAGTACAATCATGCAATTGACTACTCTATCTTTCCATCCATTTGTGGATGGAAGACTATTGAAATGAGTTCATTCGGCGAGTACTCAATCATAGAGTAGTGAGTGTACCTGAAGAAAATCAGCCTATTTGGGTTTCTAATCGTTAACAAGGTTTTTTTGGCGAGTTTTTTAAAAAACCAAAGCGAGTACTTGGCGAGTTTTCCATCTATGGTTCCGTAGCCAGTGATGAATTTTTATCTTGGAGAACCTTTCACCTGCCAATCATGGAAAACTATCCAGAATGCTCAAAGATGAGCTTAAAAAAGCCTTTTGTTGATATCTCCGTAAACATAGAATTTTTATCTTGGAGAACCTTTTTGAATGGCATGGAAAACTATCAGAATTTAGTTTGATAGATGTCCTTTTTGAAGGCTGATTTTTTGAAGACCTTAACCCATTCTTCTCCCCGTGGGCCTAAGGAAGAAAGCAAGGGGAAGCTCTGAATTACCTTTTTATTGTTTTTATTTTTATTATTATCATGTTTCCTATTGGGAAGCCTAGCGCTCCAATAGAAAAACTTAATTAGTTAGGAAACAAAAGTATTTTTGAGCATTTGGGCTTAGATATTTAACAATACTTTTTCTTATGGGGTTGGCCATCATTTTTGCATTGTAAAAGCACTCCTTATGGTTATAAAAGGAGGTCGTTTGGCCATTAGTGAGCTAAGCTTTACTTGAATATTTGTATCAAAAAGAAAGTGAAGGATTGCTTACAGTTAAGCAGACCTTCTTCCATCTCTTCAAGGACGCATTTCTTTGTTCTACGGATTTCATTGCTGAGATTAAAGTAACTGATTTAAAAGCCCTAAGCACCTTGCTTGGGAGAGTGTATTCGGGTGATGTTGCTTGATTTTAAGATCAAGTTGCATGATTGGATTCTCCATACTTTGACTTAAACTTCAAATGCTTATGTTCTACTTAGAGAGGAATTCTAGTGTATAACTGATTTATGCCCTAATGTCATTCCTTGCATAACTTGGGAGATGTTATAATGTACAGCTGGAAGGGTTTCATATAAATTGATAAAATTGCACTCTATTGGCTTCTCCAGGAAGAATACAGGTTAAATGCATTACGAATTTGGTTATTTCTTGTAAATTCTTTGAGCCTATTTCCTAGAATTTGAGCTGGAACCCCTGATTCATTTCTAGCAAAAATGTATTTGAATCTACAAAGGAAGGTCAGATTTCCTAAGAGCAAAGTGCTGTCAAGCGGTGCACTTGTGGGTTTCAAAATCAGTTTTCTAGCTATCTAAATTGCTGCCATAGTTATTTCAGTCCTTCATGAACCTAGCTTTCCTTAAATTTGAGCGAAGTTTCTGCCTAGAAAAATGATGTCATTGAATTTCATCTATGTGACCAATGAGTGGACCAACTTTGCATACTAAGAGCATGTTTGCTCCATCTAACAAAATGGTTCATGTCTTCCCAAAGTGAATATTTACATGCTATCAAAGTCTGCCATAGTTCTTTTCAGCTGCCTTACTTGCTGAGACCATTGCTTAGCCAGGGTGTCATGAACTTCCGGAGTTAAAGTAAATCCCTTTCTAAAAAGGACATCAGAAATTCATCAAGGACCAATGAGCTGGACAAAGCCCCAAACTCATTAAATCATGATTTGTCTCCATGACTGCCTAGGTTTTCAAATGGTTCATGGAAAAAATCTAGAACACATATATGCTCAAAGTCTGATTATCCTTGGAACCAATAGCCTGTAAGCTGAGACTGTTTTATAGGGTGTCAAATTTCAATAACTCATCCCAATATTTCTAGGCCTTGAAACTGAAAAACTTTAGGACAATTTTCACAAATCTAATCCCAAACTGATTGACAATTGATAATTTAGACCAACAATTCATTTGTTGAGCCAAGATGCAAAGATCAGCAATATGAGCTGGTCTGTAGAAGTTGGAACATCTTGTAAGCCAATCAAAGATTTGAACAAATATCATGCCTAATCTGAATCATCCACTAATAGAGGTTAGTTTCGTGGCCTTTTAAAAGGCACAAGGATGAACCTTCAACCCTAGTGAACATCGCTAGAGGTCTGAGCTGACTCCAAACCGTAGCTGAATCTCTTGCTAAGTTTATCCGAACATGCAGCCAAGATACAATGATCAAAAATGAGGATCTCCAAACCCTAATTTGTGGTCACACCAATTTGGGAGATTGAACTTTCAATTCGGGTCAAATCTATGAGAGCCGCAATAAGGAGCTAGGTTGTCGTCCTAAAAGGATGCCACACTATGGATTTTCAACCCTTAGTGGAGTTGGAACTAGGCAATCAGCGGCTGAGAGTCCAAATTGATGCCAAAGCTCTCTATGTAAAGTCTTCTCCTTGATGCCCTAATACAAGCCTATGGATCTTCCTTGTTTTCACCCTTTTGTAGATTTTCGTTCTCCAAGAGTCATGCCGCAAGGTGAAGGTTGTTCCTACATGACCGATGCCACATTATGGTTTTCGCTTCATCTTGCATTATTTCCATGTTGGAAACTCTAACGCAATGCAATAGACCTCCAAAATAAATTACTTTATGTTAATTAGTGATGTTTGCAAATGAGCACTATGGAATCCTAGCAATAGACTTTAGTAGGCGTCAAGAGTTACGGGTGACTTTTCCCCATGACCGACCTCATTAGGTGGAAACTCTCCAACCTTGATGACCCATAAGGAACTTACTTTATCTTTAATTTTATGTTGGGAGCACTAGAATGCAATCGACCTACCTTAGGGAGGTAAAATACCAAATAAAAACATTAATAACAATGGAAGAAAATGGAAACCAAGAACTTCCCTTGAGCAATTCCTTTTTGGCCACGGGAAGAGAAATGGCAAGAAGTCTTTGATGAGCCCAAAAAATAGCCCCTTTTATACAATATTTGCCATTCGTATTCCTTGCATAAAGTGGATCTAAATGTGATTTCTGAACTTATGGTTTATTTAGGACAAAATAGAGAGTTTATATGAATTGTCCCCATTTCCGAGCAGTTGGCCTAGGAGGTTTTTTATTCATCGTAGCCTTGGTCATACCCGAGGGGCTAACGACAATGGAGGCTATTGGGTATGGATGACTATTACCACCTTGATTTAATGTTGTTATAATTTATGCGTTGAACCATGAGTATCAATGGCTTGGTACAGACTCTAATGTAATGTTTTGTCCTCTAAGGGGGAACCTCATAAACAGCTTTACATGCTATACATTCATTGTTATAATTTTGCGTTGACATGAGTATCACACTTGGTAAGACTCAATGTAATGTTTTGCGTTAAGGGGGAACCTCATAACACTTTAATGCTATAAGGATCACTATGGGCAACTTGAAGGGGGAAAAGTTAACTTAAGTTACTTCATGATTTTTTATTATCTCTAGAGGGGGTTGATTGGGGCCTTTTTGGGTCACTTGTTGCTTGGGAGAATGACATAAAAAGAGTTTGGGAAGAAAGAAAGCTCATTCTTGCACACTCACATATTTTTCTTAATTGAGCAACTATATTGCAATGCTTCTTACTTGTGGAGTAAGATCCCATAACAACCCTAGCTTTGGATGGTGAGATCCATTCCTAGCTAGTAGGGCACTCGTCGGTAAAGGTGAAAGTATTCCAACCTAGTTTGTCATTTTGGAGTTGATTTCCAAGGTGTATTCATTCACAGATATTTTTCAGAGATTCTAGAGAAAGTGTATTCATGGAGGGTTTCAGAGACATTTTTGTGGATTTGGATAAATAAGGGAGGGAATGAGATAAAGGGCATTGCATTCCTTTTTTTTTTTTAATTTTTAAATGTATTCATTGCTTTTTTTTGTTATTTTCTACTTTTGGATTAACAAGGGAGGGAATGAGAGAAAGGGGGCATTGCATTGTTTGTTTTTTTTTAATTTCTAAATGTATTCATTGTTGTTTTTTTAATTCCAAATGAGAAAATGGGTTAAACAAGGGCATTTGCGATTTGTGCATTGCTAGTTTTTCTTTTTTAAAAATCAAACATGGTTAAAATTAAAAAACTTAAACAAGGATATTATTTTTCAGCCTTTCCCTTAGGGTGGCGTAAATGCCCTAAAGGGTGTTTGTAGCAGCAATGTATAGTTGGGATTGTCTCCAAGTGTTTAATTATTCCAGCCCCAATGGAGGTTGGGCTAGTCTTCTATGATCGTTGGTAGATGTTAGGTTCCAAACATGGGTGATGAGATGGGTATGCTACTCAGAAAGAAGATTCAAAAACACCTAAAACTTTTAGGGTTTTCACATGCCGAGTATTGACTAGATCTACAGGTTGGACTTTCATTCATATTATTGAATAGATGTTATTTCCAGAGGACCTTTTTATAATTTATCACTTCTTTGAAACAATTTGGTCAAATTTTTGAGTTACCAATTATTCAAAAAATTCCTAGATCTAAACATTTCAGCTCTCTGGGCACTAAAACATGGAAATGCAACATATGCTCATTATCTTGGTCAGGCAACATTACTAGGTTGAATGCACAGTATTATTGTGAAATATCGGGGAAAGGTGTAAAACCAATGTCGCTGCCCTAGCTGGTTATTTACTTGCAAGAGAATCCTAGATTTTTATTTGTTGCAATTTTTATATATTTTGTGAGATATGATTCAAGTGGTATCCCACAAGTTCGAGCCCGTCATGTTCAGTGGTACCCCTTCAGAGTTGTTCACTCTCTGAGAACTATGTTGGATTGAAAAGATGGGTGACAGGTGCAAGATCTTATGGGTCAGTGTTTTAAAAACCGGTCAAACCGGAACCGGAACCGGCCGGTTTGACCGGTTCGACCAAAAAAAATTTGAATCGGCCTCTAACCGGACCGCCCGACCGGTTTTAGCCCAAACCGGCCGGTTCCGTACGGAACCGGCCTCGTACTTTTTTTTCCTGTGCGCGGCGCCAGCGTGGAAAAAACGCGTTTTTGAATGTTTTCTTTTATTTTTTAATGCTTCTAAACCCTAATTTAGTGTGATAAATACACCCCCCCCCTCTATCACTTCACACCTCTCTCATTGAGCATTTGTGAGCATTTGTGAGCAAAAGCATTTGTGAGCATAAGATTGAAGAGTTTATTTTTTGTAGTGAGCTTGGAAGTTGGAGGCTTGGAGTTTGTTTGGCATTGCTTGTGGGCTCTTTGTGGTGATATTGGCATCCATTTGTGAGCACCTCACCTCTATTTGTGAGCACCTCTCTTATTTGCAAGGATTTGGAGGATTGGGGCAGCCTTGAATAGTGTTCATTTGGAGTTGTTTGGTATCAAGTGTGGGCTCTTTGTGGTGGCATTTACATCTACATTTGGAGTGTGGGCTCTTTGTGGTGCTATATACAAGCTTGGAGCATTTACTCACCTCATTTGTGTGCACATTGAAAGGTATGTTACATTTTAAACTTGCCTCTTATTTGTAAATTTTATTAAAAAAGAAATAGGAAATTTATTTATTTTTTATTTGCATTTTCAGATTTGTTTGCATTTGCAATGGCCCCCAAATCAAAAGACCCTACATGGGCCCATGCAGACGTAATTGATGACCAAGTTTTTTGTAAATATTGTAAGAAACACATCAAGGGGGGGGGGATTCATAGGTTGAAACAACACTTGGCTGGTCAAAGAGGCCAAGTTACCCCATGTGAGGCACCTGGTATTGATGACATTAGGTTGGAAATGAAAAACATGCTTGAAAAACATAGAGAAGAGAAGGCTAGGCAAAAAGAGATGGAAGCTGAAATAGGGGAGGAGGGAACATGCCTTGAGTGTTGAAGGATCTTGCTCAGACCCTTCTGTGACTGTTAGAGACCCCTTTCAATATATACCTCCCCCATCCACTCATAGTCGAGAAAACCGGCCTCAAAAAAGAAAGAACATTCAAAGTTTTTTTCCATCTTCCACACCTGCCACTGCTAGTGCCTCTATGCCAACACAAAATCAGCCTACCTTGGATAACCATTGGAAGAAGCAATACAAAGAAGCAGCTTTTGAGTACATTGCTAGATGGTGGTATGATGCAGATATCCCTTTCAATGCTGCCCGCTCACCTTATTACCAGCCGATGTTTGATTCCATTGTTGCTGCTGGTAAGGGCTTCAAAGGCCCTAGTATGCATGACTTGAGAGGATCACTTTTGAAGAAAGAAGTTGCATCCATAGATGAATATTTGAAAGGTTGCAAAGCTTCATGGGCCAAAACAGGATGCACTATCATGTCAGATGGGTGGAGTGATGGCAAGAACCGCACAATAATAAATTTTCTTGCCTCTTGTCCACAAGGTACCATGTTTTTGAAATCAGTAGATGCATCTGATAGGGTAAAAGATGCAAATTTATTGTTTGAGCTTCTGGATGAGATTGTTTTAGAGGTGGGGGTAGAAAATGTTGTACAAATCATAACAGATAATGCATCTAATTATGTTCTTGCTGGTAAGATGTTAGAGGCTAAACACAAAACAATATTTTGGACTCCATGTGCTGCACATTGCATAGACCTCATGCTTGAGGATATAGGGAAAAAAGATTGGATCAAGAACACTGTAGAGCATGGCAAGAGCATCACCAAATACATCTATAATCACTCATGGGTATTGAACCTAATGAGGAAGAACACTGAGGGCAGAGAACTTGTTAGGCCAGCCATCACGAGATTTGCAACGAACTTTCTCACGTTGCAATCTCTTATTTCCCAACAACAGAACTTGAAAAGGATGTTTTCAAGTGATGAATGGAATGCATCAAAGTGGAGCCGAAAACAGGATGGGAAAGACACAAAGAAGAAACTTTTTGATAATTTATTTTGGAAAAAAACAGCAGAGATTGTGAAAGTTGCTGAGCCTCTTGTTAAGGTGTTGCGGTTGGTGGATGGGGAAAAATTAGCCATGGGCTATATTTATGAGGCTATGGATCAGGCAAAGGAGCAGATAAGGGCAGCATACAAAGACAGGGTAACTAAGTATGGGCCTATATGGGAGATCATAGATAATAGATGGAACAATCAACTCCATCGACCTATACATGCAGCTGGGTATTTCTTGAACCCAAAATATCATTACAGAGCTCAGCTTGGAGAAGATCAAACAGGAGAAGTAAAAGATGGTTTGTACGAGTGCCTAGAGCGCATGGTCCCTGATGAGATGCAACAACTTGAGGTTCACCGACAGATCAGCTTCTTCAGCAGAGCCACAGGAACCTTTGGGAAAAACCTTGCAAAGATTGCAAGGGATGTGGACCAACCAGGTAAGAAATTCTAAGTTTTTTGAAGTTCATTTGATTAAAATTTTTAATGAATAATCATGAATTTTTAGCATAAGACAATATTTTTCTAATTTGTTGAATTACGCTTTAACCTTTAAGTTATAAGTTTATGTTTTACTTTTAATTTTTAACTGTGTTTTTAACTTTTTGTTGTCATTGTTTACTAATTAAACATTTACATTTTTTATCGCAGCACATTGGTGGGATTCATTTGGTAGTCAGTGTCCTCAATTGCAAAAGTTTGCAATTAGGATCCTGAGCCAAACTTGCAGTGCTTCGGGGTGCGAGCGCAACTGGTCTGTCTTTGAGCGGATTCACACGAAGAAGAGAAACCGTTTGGAACAACAACGGTTGAATGATCTTGTCTTCGTGCAATACAACCTTCGGTTAAGGCGTAACCAGTTGTTGAACCGAAGACCTGATACTGATCCCATTGTCTTGGATGATATAGATCCAACTTCAGAATGGGTAGAGGAGAGTCAGCCAGCAGAGTTTGATCCCGATGACTTGGGGTGGATGGGTTTGGATCAAGAATTTGATGAGCCATTAGCAGCACGGCCGCCATCGTCACAAGACACAGCAGGCACTAGTCGCACTCGTGCTACTCCCCAACCCCGTGCAGCTCCAGTTGTTGCAGATGTACCTGAGGATTTGGATGAGTCCGAGTCAGAGCCAGAGGCCGGTGATCATATTGATGAGGATGACCTTGAGGATCCCATTTCCAGCAGCGGTGCAGAGTTTGATCATGATGATTGATCATTGATGTCATCTAGTTTATTCTAGAGTTTTGTAACTTGTAGTATTTGTAATGTATCAATGATCATATCATGTTGTTTTTTTGGAGTCTTGAACTATGGAGATTGATCATTGGAGACCATTTAGAGCCTCATTGTCTATGTATTTTGTTTCGAAATCTCATCTATGATATATGTATTGTGTATTGGACTTGGAGTTCGTGCCATTTTGCTATAAACACCTTTCTTGCATATATATAAGAGAAAACTTTGCATATTCTGTGTGTACTTGTTGGAATTATGGTTTTTAACCTTTCAAATATATTATTTTCATTAAAAATATAAAATTTTATGTATTTTTTAGTAAACCGGTTCATTAAGTTTGAACCGGTCCGGTTCCGGTCCGGTCCGGACCTCGGCCGGTTCCGAGTCCGGTTCCGATTTTTAAAACATTGCTTATGAGGTGACTGAAGTGGATGCTTTTGGTAGTAGAGGGAAGAGGAAGGTTGTGGCCTCCAATCCAGTTGTGGACATGTATGATACAAAGGCTAGAGAAGAGGCTGATGATGCAAATGGAAAATTCATTTTTGCCATTGGCATCCCATTTCCTGTTGCTCGCTCTCCTTATTACAAGGAGGCTATGGCTAAGGTAGCCAAAACAAGTGTAAGTTATGTGCCCTCAGGAGACACGAAATTGAGAACCACAATCTTGGGTAGGAACTATTCTAAGTTTAACTTATTAATGGAGGAAATGAGTTGCACATGGATCTCTCACGGTTGCAGCATCATCATGGATGGGTGGACAAATATCAGACACCACCCACTCATAAATATCATTGTTTCATGTTTGAGAGGGTCCTTAATTTTTGAGTGCAGTTGATTGTTCAGGAAAGAAGAAGGATGCAGAGTTCCAATTCACCATTTTTACAATATGCCATTGAGGAGGTTAGCCCCGCCAACGTTGTGCAGGTATCACAGATGCAACTTACGTGTGCAAGGCAGCAGTAAGCTTGTTGAGGCTCATTACCGACATATATTTTGGACCCCATGTTGTGTGCATGCCATGATCAATACACTAAAAGACATTGGAAAAAATGATTGGGTCAAAAATGTAGTGGCTGACACTAGAGATGTGCAGATGTTCATATGTAACCACCATACGTCATTGGCACTCTTTCGTAGCTTTTCAAGGAGGAATTCCTCAAGCCAATGGACACATGTTTTGCATCAAACTTTATTTTGCTGGATAGGATGGCCGAGTTGCAAGAGTCATTACAGTATATGGTCATGACATCAGAGTGGTCTGGGTGGGATGGGTCCAAGACAGAGCAGGGGAAGAAGGTGAAAGCAATTGTGGTGAAAGCAACAGTTTGGACAAATGTGAGACATATCATATCCATAGTATCTCCGATTTTCAGTGTGATAAAATATGGGGATTTTGAGAGCTCTAACCTTGGTGAGATATATGAATGTATTGATAGTATGTTTGGCCAAATGAAGGCTGCTATTCGGGCAAGGGACCCCACCTTAGAGTTCTACCATCACCATATTTAGTCGATCATTGAACGGAGATGGGAGAAGTTGAACACTCCTTTACAAATGGTTGCATATGCACTAAATTTGAAGTGGTATATTGAGAGACCTGACAGAGTTGTCCCTGTAGATGATGAGGAGGTGAGGAAGGGTTTCTTGAAAGCCTTAAAAAAATGTATAATGCAGAGGATGCTTCACGAGTCAGGACTGATTGGCTCAAGTTTTCTTATGTGGAAAGCTACAAAAAATCTGAAAAGATAGACAAGACCACATTGGCACAAAAGAGTCCAGTTGGTGGCGATTGTATGGACCTGCAGGACTGCTACGTACACGTGCTATCTGTCTTCTTTCTCAGGTTTCTAGTTCCTCTACTTCTAAGAGGAATTGGTCAACATATGGGTGGATCCACCCTCTTAAGAGGAACAAACTTACCTCTAAGAGAGCAAAGAAACTTGTTGTACATGGTGTCTTGGGGTTACTTACGTACAAGGAGACCCCAACATTATGGTGGGATGTGGATCTTGAGGATTCAAGGCAGATTGACAAAGATCGGGAGCAACAAGAATTTGCTGATATCTCCTTTACAAATGTAGATGATGCTAATACAAATACTTCTAGTGAAGAGGAGCGGTTCACAAGTGTTCCTTCAGAGGGCTCTGATAGTAATTATTGAGTTGTCATTTTGGTTATGTAATATCATATAATGATATATGTACTTCTGAGTTATATGACTACGAGTCTATGACATAATATTTAACAACATATGTAGTTGTGGTATGTACTCTTCTCATGTTGATTATTGAAGACTTGTTTTCTAATATCCAACCTTGATTGTCATATTGAAGTTTTGAGCATTAAATATATAGCAATTTTGGGCCTTGGCTTATGTGATGGATAATTGGATTAATCATTAATGGTTTCAAACTTCAAACTTTCAATTTTAAGTCTTAGTTTATTGAATATCCCCTTTCTCGGAAGCAGTGTTAGGAAATAAGGGATAAAATATGCGGAATAATCCCTCACAGAATCGTAACAGTTAGAAACTAATATGTAGAAAATATTACAGATCTCAAATAAAAGTGCAGAATAATAATAACACAACACAAAGAGACAGTATTTAACGTGGTTCACCCAATTTGGGCTACGTCCACCAAGAATCACTTGCTCAAATTTTATTACAAGCCACCGCTTTCTCAATACAATACCGAGATCTGTTTGGAGCTATGCTGAACAAACTCTACAGAATTCACACCCGAATTCAAAAAACATCTGCAATGTTACATAATTCCTACCATATGCACAAAACCACATAAGTAGACAACTGCTTAAGCAGTTTTACAAAACCGTGGGTATCAAAACCATGGGTCAAAACTGTCCTATAAACCTATGGGTCAAAAATCCCGTCCATATGAGAAAAAGCACATTTCCTGGTATATCGGGCATGTTTTGTTTCGAGGTAACTGTGGAAAGTGTACGGTACTCTTAGTGTATAGTCTTCGACACTTTCACACATGAAAATAGGCTCCACAACCTAACAATCTCCCACTTGGAGACTAGTTTTCCTTTGAGCAAGCTTCTCAACCCTTCACTACTTTCCGTGAAGACCAACCAAGGCTGAACACAGCTTCAGTTTTTCCCTTGTGACCACCTTGGTCATCATGTTTGCTGGATTCTGACTAGTATGAATCTTCTCCAACTTCAACTTCTCTTCCTCCAAAGCTGTCCTGATGAAATAGCACCTTAACTGTATATGCTTCATCCTAGAGTGGAAAGTAGAGTTCTTAGCTAGGTGTATAACACTCTGACTATCACTATGCAACTTTCCTTCCTCTCTGCTTATGCCTCAACTCCTCAAGCAATTACTATAACCAAATCATTTCTTTGCTTGCTTCTGTGACAGAAACATACTCAGCCTCCGTGGTTGACAAAGCCTCCAGCTTCTGTAGTCGTGAAATCCAGCTTACTGCTGTCCCACCTATAGTGTAAACATAACCTGTCGTGCTCCTCATGCTGTCTACATCTCCAGCCACATCTGAATCTACATAACCACACAAAGTGGTGTCTGATCCACTGTAGCACAAAAACTATCCCCATGGTCCCTCTCAAATACTGAAGGATCCACTTTACTGCCTGCTAGTGATCTCTACCTGGATCACTCATAAATCTACTCACCGCTCCTGTTGCATGGGCAATATCAGGCCTAGTGCACACCATGACATACATCAAATTGCCAACTGAGTAAGGTACCTTGGACATCTGGTTTCTCTCCTGCTCTGTCTTGAGACACTACTCCTTTGATAACTTGAAATGGCCTGCCAAAGGTGTCCCAACCGGTTTAACATCCTGCATATTAAACCCCCCCAAGACCTTCTTAATTACTTTTCCTGAGATAAAGTCATCTTCGGTTCCTTCCTATCCCGAGATATCCTCATACCAAGGATTTGTTTGGCTGCCCCCAAATCCTTCATAACAAAGGATTCACTTAGTTGCTTCTTAAGTACTTTTATTTCCTGCATGTTTTTATCTGCAACCAACATGTCATCCACATATAGACACAGGATAATATAACTGCCATCCTCAAATTTCTTTGTATATACGCAATGGTCAGAATGACATCTAATATAACCTTGCTTCATCATGAAGCTATCAAGTTTCTTATACCATTGACGTGGAGCTTGTTTCAAGCCATACAAGCTCTTCTTCAGTTTGCACACCATCTCGTTTTTACCTTTGACCTCATAGCCCTCTGGCTGCTACATATATAGATCCTCTTCCAGATCACCATGGAGAAATGCAGTCTTTACATCAAGCTGCTCTAAGTGCAAGTCTTCTGCTGCAACTATTCCTAGAACAGTTCTAATAGAAGTCATTTTTACTACAGGAGAAAAAATTTCATCACAATCTATACCTTTTTTCTGTGCAAACCCCTTGACCACCAACCGGGCCTTGTATCTTTTCTTGCCTCCTTCCTCTTTGACTCCGAACACCCACTTGTTCTGTAATGCTCTTTTGCCTTCGGGTAGCTTCAACAAATCCCATGTCTGGTTCTCCATGAGAGCCTGATGCTCCTCATCTATGGCTTGCTCCCACTTTTTCCTAGCATCTACCTGCATTGCTTCATCAAAGCTCTTTGGCTCTCCACTGTCAGTGAGTAATAAATAATAAAGATAAGGAGAAAAACGTTCAAGTTCTCTTCTTACCCTAGAAGACCTCCTCAATATAGGAGTTTGGGGTTTCTGTTGAGGAGGTTCCTAAATTGATTCATTTGTCACTTTCCCATTCGGAAGATCCTCTACTGCTGCATATTCTTTCTTGGATTCTACCATGTTTTCCTGCAACTGCTACTTATACACGACTTTCTCATTAAAGACCACATCCCTAGATCGAATGATTTTTTTGTCCTTAATACTCTAACATTTATATCCAAAGTCATCATGACTATAACCAATGAAAGTACATTTTTCTGATTTAGCCTCTAGCTTGGTCCTATCATCCTTGTCTATATGGACAAACACCTCACATTCAAAGACTCTAAAAAATGAATAATCAACTTTCTTAGCATACCAAGCCTCTTCAGGTATGCCTCCATCCAAGGCACTTGAGGGTCCTCTGTTTATCAAGTACATAGCTGTGCTCATCGCTTCTGCCCAAAAAGAAAGAGGTAGTCCTGCATGTAATCTCATGCTCCTAACACGTTCCATTATTGTTCTGTTCATCCTCTCTGACACCCCATTCTGTTGCGGAGTTCCTGGTACCGTCTTTTGCCTGCGGATTCCATTCTTAGAACAGTAATCATTAAATTCATTGCTGCAATACTCCCCTCTATTATCTGACCTGAGACATTTTAGCTTAAGACTTGTTTCATTCTCTACCAAACCTTTCCATTTAACAAAAGTGTCAAATACATCAAATTTGTTTCTATTACAATAAACCCAAACTTTCCTTGTTGCATCATCAATAAAAGTAACATAATAACTTGAACCCCAAGAGATGATACCTAAGCCGGCCCCCACACATCAGAATGCACCAACTCTAACTTACTCTCTTTCTTTGTAGGTCCAACCTTGAGAAACCTTACTCGCTTCTGTTTCCTATATATGCAGTCCTCACAGAACTCCAAACCTGTTTCTGTATATCCGGGCAAGTCTTTTATGATCTCCATGCCCTTATGGCTCATATGACTGAGCCTATTGTGCCACAATGTTGTATCTACTCCTGAAGCCATAAGATTACAAACATTAGTGCTATTAGTGGTTAAATACAAGGTTCCAACTTTCTTACCTCTTGCCACCACAAGAGCACCCTTGGTAACCTTCCAAGAGTCCATTGTTAATATCACAATACAACCATCACTTCCCAACTGACCCACCGATATCATATTTCGTTTTAAAGTAGGCACATGTTTGACATCCTTCAATAGCCATGTATTCCCATTCTGCATCTTAACCCGAACAGATGCTTTTCCAACTATACTACAAGGCTCATCATCACCAAGAAAAACATGCCCAAAATCCCCTTGAACATAATCAACAAAATAATGCCTGTCGAGTAGCATGGAAAGAAGCCCCCGAATCTAAAATCCAAGATTCAACAATATTGTGCAAAGAAAGAATCAAAGCATCTTGACATACATTACCCGTTGCCACATTTGCCTCCTTGTTTTCTTCTTGTTGTTTCTTCTTGTCTCAAAGCTCCCAATAGTCCTTTTTTGCATGCCTAGACTTTCCACAGTGCCAACATACTATCTTGCTTTTGGATTTTGACCTTGCCTGATCTTTCGATTTTCCACGACTTTATCTATTCTTCTATCTCCCTCTAGTTTCCACTGTCAAAGCATTTCCTGAAGTAGAAGATTCCCCAGAGCTTTTTTTTCGCATTTCTTCGCTTAGAATCACCCTTACAACATCCTCAAACTTCAACTTTGAGTTAGCTGGAACCGAGTTGCTTACCGTCATTACTAGACTATTCCAACTTTCAGGTAAAGAGCACAGAATTAATAAAGCCCTAACTTCTTCGTCAAATTCTATTGTAACCAAAGCTAACATATTTACAACTGTATTAAAATCATTCAAATGATCTGCTACCGAACCATTCTCAGACATTTTCATATTAAACAACTTTTTCATTAAAAATATCTTGTTAGAGGCAGAGGGTTTTTCATACAACTCCTTAATGCATCCATCAGTTCTTTTGTAGTCTTTTCCTTTGAAACATTAAATAATATCGAAGATGCAAGACAGCCGAATTGTCCCAAGAGCCTTCCTATCCAGCAAATCCCATTCCGTATCCGTCATGCTCGAGGGTTTGTTCACCTTCTCAGACAACGGAATATAAAGATCCTTCTGATAAAGGTAATCTTCCATCTGCATCTTCCAAAGACCGAAATTCTGCTCGTTGAATTTATCAACCCTTGATCTTCCATCATTTGCCATAGCTTTCTTTGTGATTCAACACTTCAGCATACCAAACCAGGCTCTGATACCAATTGTTAGGAAATAAAGGATAAAATATGCGGAATAAATCCTCACAGAATCGCAACAGTAGAAACTAATATGTAGAAAATATTACAGATCTCAAATAAAAGTGCAGAATAATAATAATACAACACAAAGAGACAATATTTAACGTGGTTCACCCCAATTTGGGCTATGTCCACCAAGAATCACTTACTCATATTTTATTGCAAGCCACTGCTCTCTTAATACGATACCTAGATCTGTTTGGAGCTATGTTCAACAAACTCAACAGAATGCACACCCAAATTCAAAAAAACATCTGCAATGTTACATAATTCCTACCATATGCAAAAAACCACATAAGTAGACAACTGCGTAAGCAGTTTTACAAAACCGTGGGTATCAAAACCATGGGCCAAAACTGTCTCATAAACCTACGCAAAAATCCTGCCCATATGAATAAAAACATATTTCCCGGTATATCGGGCCACGTTTTGTTTCGAGGCAACTGTGGAAAGTGTACAATACTCTTAGTGTACAGTCTTCAACACTTTTACACATGAAAACAAGCTCCACAACCTAACAAGCAATTGGTCGAAGACCTTTGGCCCATTCATTGTTTCCTGACGGATAAGAGAGGAATAAAAGGGGAACTTAATCATAATCGATTAATCATAAAGTGCATCATAAAATATTATAAGCACTTTTATTAATTTATTAATGACAAAGTTAAAAAAGAAAAGAAAAGTGAAAAAATGAAATTAGAAAAAGAAAGGGTCGCCTTATTTGATTTTCCCGTTAAGGAAAAATGTGATCCATGTGGAGGAGAAAAAAGATAAAGAAAAATATTAAATGCGGGGAAAGAAATAAGATTGGTAGTTGTGGGTGGCTAGATGTAATGTCCCCTTCTCGGGACATTTACCGCATTGAAGTTTTGAAGGCCCTCAACCTAATGGGTTCGAGGATGGAGCTCAAAATATGTCCTAAGATCTATTTTGTAACCCCTTGGAGGGCTCTTTGGTTAGTTAATGTGCACTTAGGCTAGTTATCTTTATTATTTAATTAAAATAATAAAGTGCACATGGTAGTAGTCATTCAATATTTTATTTTAATTATGTTTTAGGGAGAAAACATTAAATGATTAGTCATTGGATATTGCACCTCTTCACTCTATAAAAGAGGGGTCGCATTTCCTTGGATGTTTATGTTGATGAATTGATTAAAATTGCTCCCTGCGTGGAGAAGGGATGTATGCCCAAAAGTTAAAACTGAAGCTCTCTCTCTCTCTCGCTCTCTCATTTGTTGAAGATATTTTGCAATCCATTGCAGCTGGTTTTGATGATCAAATTGAAGGATTTATTGGTGCCAATATCAAGTCGATTTTCCTTTGTGGTGAAGTCTCTTTTGCCTATCGATTTGGTTGTCTAATGCTCCATATGATTGCTTTGTTATTTGTGTGAGTGGATCTCTCTTTTGACAACAATTTATTTAGGTATTAAACCTCCTGTGCTTAGCGCATTTTATTGTGGTAATATACTGGCTGTAGCTAAGCATTTTGTGAAATATATTAACTGGCAAACCCTCTTTTCTATACTGCTGTTTGGTGAATGGTTGAGAGGCAAGTCGGTAATGGAATTCTGTGATTTATGATCTAGTTTTCACCTTTATTAGTCCGCTGTTCCAGCGACTTATATTGGGAGCTCATAAGGCATGATTTAGGGTGTTTTTGGGATCCTTGTTGCAGATCTAACTATAGTATATCCTAGCAATATTGATTAAAAAAAATCGACTGGGTTAAATGCATTATATATTGGTGTTTGTAGCCTTTAACTGCAGCGAATTGGGTGAGATAGTTTGGTGCCATTTTTAGTGTCCTTGGGCAGCGAAATCCATGTTTGTGTGAATGATAATCACAGTCTCTTGCAGCGACCCACCTGGAGAAGGTTTAGATCTGGTTTAAGTACATTTTCATCCCTCTCATATCGACTTGCATCAATAGTGATTGGCAAAGGTAGCGATTTGTCTAGGAGGATTTGGGGACTCTATTTGGACTTGGATCTATTGTGTCTTGGATGTGCTAAGTCTCTTGTGGCAGCAACTTGCACTAGTTGTGCCAAATCTGATTTCATATGCCCTTTGAGCAGTGAATTCATACTATATTATGATACTATTTTCTCCTAAGTGAATCGACTGGTCTAGAGTGTCGGTTGGGTATTTAAACACCTTTTATTGCAGCGATCTGATTGGGGAATTGTTTAGGTCTGATTCAACACATGTTTGGCTTCCTAAAACAACGAATTGACCCATTGTGCTTGACCATATTCATTACCCAGTTCCAGCGACTGATTATGAGCTTGACCATTGCATCACATGAGAGCATACTTCGCTGAATATGCAGCGATTTTATGAAGGAGTTTTATGTCGATTCAGTTATGGCATTTCCTGCATTGGCTCGCATAGAAGATTGAAATTGTATATCATATAATCAGCTGGGTTTTATATTTTTCTTTACATCATTACCACGTATTTGGAGAAGGGCTTATTGTTGACATGAGAATTGTTGGCTGGGCTTGATCATTGTGAAATTGATTTTCTAATCATTTTGGTGATTGATTCTACTTGTTGGCTGCCATTTTCCATTGATCCCATAAGAGGGATATTACACTAAAAGGCCAAGATTTGTTATAAAAGCAAGTCAACTTGCAAGGGAAGGATTTCTTTCACATTTTGACAAATTCTGGTTTTTTGGTAGAGCTTGTATGCTTTCCATAAAAACTTCAAAGGGTGAAAACCCTTTGAAGTTGGCTTTAGAGGACGAAAACCCTCTTCAAGCTTAGAAAGAAGAACGAAAACTCTTCTTTCTTTTGAGAGGGAACTATATTCAAGGGTTTCCATTGAATGTCAAATTCTATTTGTGTTCTCCAGCATTATTGAAGGCTGATTTGCAGATTTGGCATTGATTTGAGCTAGAGTTTGAAGAGAGAACATTGTTGTTGAGTTCTACCTTCAATTTCTTGCACTTTTACATTAGAGCGACCCATATTGTGTGACAATTTGCGTGATCTGGAGCTCATTCTGATCAGATCTGATTGGCTGTCCATTAATCAAAATTTTGGAGATAAGAACAACTATTTTGCATAATTTTGGCCTAAATAAATTTTATTTTCAGTTGTGTCTGGGGACTGTCATCTGCAGATTTTATAAATAAATTCCAACCTATTATTGATCCAAAATTCTAGTATTTTTCTAATGTTTTAACTGGCATATTAAATGTTTTAATTATGTTTTGATGTAATGGGAGGGAAATTAATGTAAAAGGGGCCACTTGGCTATCCAACTTGTAATTGCAAATTTAAAAAGTGTGTTTTCCCTCCAAGTGGGTCGATCCCTTTGGGAAGTCTATTTAAGGGATGTGAGGGGGTCATTTCACCTCTTGTTGATTTGATCATTTATGTCTCTCCATGCTTGGAGAAATGGGATGTATGCCCTAGCTCTTCATTGTGCTCTCTTTCTCTCTCTCATTCGATTTGGAGTTGAAGTAAATCTGATCTTGATAAGGATCCATTAGTTTTGTGTGCATTTGTTGTGTGTGGCGAATTACACTAGGAGAGCTTCCTTGCCCTAACGCATTTATTTATGGTGCAAATCTGATTATTGTTGCATGATTTGGGAGCGTATTTGTTGGTTTTCAGATTTGTTGTGTTTTACAATTAATTTCCAACTTATTGTGCCAAGTTTGAATACAAAAGAATCATTATTTTTGCTTATTTATCCTTGCTAGTCACTACTGGAATAAATCCAGCTATAACGACTTGGGAAAGAGGGATTTGGGGCACATCTTAATGCTCAAATCATGTGATTTCATTTTATGCATGCAATTTGGTGAATTTTTGGATGAGTATAGAAGTTGGAAATATTTTATTAATTTCTTCTAACCCTAGCGCCCATATCTGGAATTTTAAGTGTTATTTTGAAGGGGTTTTAGTGCTTAGAAAAATATGATCTATAGTTCTTTGGAAAGGGAAAAATCCCAAGTTTATTGTGCACTTTGTTTCATCCGAAAATGAGTATTGATGAAGTTATGAATTTTGGAAACTTTCAACTGTCTACAAGCCTGGTTTATCTAATTACTGTTGTGAAAAAATCAGAATTAAGAGGATTTAAATTCCCATTGATCCACCCATCTAGCCCACCACTTTGGCTACTTCCAACCCCATTTTGGGTTGTAATTAGCCGACATTGGGTTATTTGAGGTTGATTCAAAAGAATTTACTCCTTGAATTGATTTTTATCCATTTGTGGCATTTTCCATCTTGTCCCAAAAAGGGGACATTATAGAAGTCTCCAAAAATTATGCAACTCAAGATTCTGGCCTTTAAAAATATGGCAAATGAGATTACAAAACCATATTTATCAAATTCCTTGCCAATGTCTTCAAACCCTACCCTAGGTAGGTCGCTCCACCTTAGAAAAATAGTATAACTGCTGGAAATGCCAAAAATATCTTCAAATCAGCTTCCTTCTTCAATGCCGAATGGTGATGAATGGTTTTCGTCCTTCACCCAAGCCAAATGAAGGGTTTTCGTCCTTCAACAAGTCCTCACATGAGGGTTTTCGTCCCCAAGTGGATGACTAAGGGGCAAGAAACTCTCTTTTTCCAAGTATAAAGAAAATACGCCAAGTTAGATGCAAATGAATTCTCTTCTCCTTTTATATCTTTCCTTTGGTGCCAAAACTTAATTAGATAGGGCCAACCTGTATAGAACAAAAAAATAGTAAAGAAAACATTATAATATTAGACAAAATATATTATAAAGTGCTCAAGGGTCTCCCCCTTCATTTCTTATTTTTTGCCATGGAGAAGGGATGGCAAGAAGACCATTTTCTAGCTCTTAGGTGGGAAAAAGGAATTACACATGGTGAATCTCTCATCAAGTACTGCTAACCAACCTATCCATTCTCGGTACGTCCTTAAGCCACCCACTCAGGAAGATTAACGCGTAAACAACCTACAAAGAGAAATCATTAGTAAGAGTGAAAAGTAATGTCTATACATAAGCCATGACACAAACCATAAGCACCCATGCCCATGGAACCTCACGATGGATCAACAATCTATGCGCCAATGATAGCATAGACAAAACAACTACAAGCCTAATTATAGTGCATACACATTACACAACAAACTCATTGTTGGTGTAGTTTTTAGATAATTAATCTAATAATTGCAAAGGACAAGAAAATTGTAGAATCCCCGATCAAAATTAGCTCACCTAAACAGTCTCTTGAAAGGAAATGAAAAAAGGAAGAACTAGGAAAAAGGGTGAACTCTCTTCCGAGACATCCTAGTAAAAGCTAAAAAGCGACTAAAGTCTATCTTGATAAAACTCTAATTGAAGAACCTACAGAAGAAAATCTTGATATTACTAGGAATGAGAACATTAAAAATTTGATTGAGAATGTTGATATTATGGGAATCCCATTAAAGGATTTCAGGATCCTCTTGATTTTGACACACAATTGGATTTCAAAGCTAGTCAATTGACACAAGAAATATGTCCTTCATTGGAGAAGATATTGCTTGATTCTCAGGTTGACGAAGATATAGTTGAAGAAAATAAGATGCTTACCAATTTTACTTACAGGAAGTGGAACAAGATGGAATGGTAAACTCCAACAAGACTATGAGAAGGCACAAGAAATTTAAAAGGTTGGAGGAGAGAAACTTTGGAAAACACAAAATGATGAATGAGGTAAGAAAGTAGCTAACTTCCATAGTGGCATTGTTTCTCTCCATCTTCTATGGCATTTCGTAGGATTAAGATGAGCATGGACCTAGAAATTGTAACTTGAAACTGCATTCTTTGGTGATCAACTTAGATAAGTTGAGGAAAAAATCGAACAAATGAGAACATGGGGCAAGAGTGAAGTCAAAAGAGTGGATAATATTCTAGTTAGATGTAGGGAAACATATGTCTAAGCTGTATGTGAAAATAAAAAAATTGGAGGTAGTATCATTCAAGGTTAGGGTACTAACATGTAATGCCCCTTTTGGCTGAATTTGAACTTCAAAGGAACTTGCACCAAACCAAATAGTAAAGTGAAACAAAACTGAAATTAAATTCTCAAACCCTAGTAGCAAGTTGTGAATATATTTTTATGATAGCAATCAAGCACAAAACTTATAGAAAACCCTTCAAAATATTATTCTTCAAAGTAGGAATTAATTGCAAGGAAAAATTACTAGCAGAATATATCTTTTTTACCAATTTAATATCAGCTGAGATATTAATTATCAACAACAACAAATACCCTTTACAAATATGGCTGGAAATAAAGAATTCCAAGCCCAAACTCAAGTACAAACGAAGATTCCAGCTGGTAAAAATAGGAGGAACACAACTGATGAATGAATTTGAAGTTGCCGTGCCCTAGAACACCCCAAACCCCACCTTAGGGAAAGTTGCCACCCTAGGAGAAGGGTCTGGAAATTGGCCAAACAGCTGGTCCAAAACCCTTGCAAGCTCAGACATGCAACTTGTGTGGCTGTGCCACACTCAAAACCATGCAAATCTGATCTGCCCTGGCTGTGAATGATACCCTAACACTGATAAACCTGCCTTGAACCTTTGTAAATCTGATTGTTGCACAAGTTTGACCTTTGTCCTGATATCACCAATGCAAGATGTGAGACGTTTCCGTCCTCAAATCTAAGTGCTATTGAGGGATTTCATCTAAATAGACCTCCATGGAGGGTTTTTGTCCTCAATGGATGAGAGAGAAAGCAAAGCATGTGCTCCAACTCCAAGAGAATAAATTCTAAAGCAAGCATAAAACATCTTCCAAGCCAAGCGACCCCTTTAAATAGCTATAAGTGGCGCCAAAAACAAAATAGAATCCTCTCTAAAGAAGGACCGACCTCTTTAGAGACATAATAGTTCCATTTTCTTTTATTTTTCCATTAGCTTTTCACCTTTTTCCCAGATGACCTGACTCTACTTAGAAAATTACTTAAAATTAATGCAAAACTCACCAAAACAACTGAAAATCATGACATTAACTTCCCTTGCTCATTCTCCTTTAGCCCACAAAAGCAACTGGAATGGGGACAAGGTACATTCAAAGAGACATTAGGCTGTTCCCAGAAGGTGACATTGTCACTACAACAAAGTGAATGATGGGCTTAATAACCTTTTGAATTGAACCTCTTGGAGAGGTGTCATTTTACCATGAATTCTCTCAATAGCTCATTAGCCTACTATGGGAGGCTTTGCCCCATTATTGACCCTTTCAACTTGTACTAGCAGATTAAGATGCTAAATTGGAGATAGAGGACCTCTTTGCTGATCAACTCTCAAATCTTTGAAGAAGCGCAAGGATGTATTTGTACCACGGAGGTTCTTGGCTCACGCTAGGTATCAAAAGAGAGATAATAGAAGCTGGAAGTAAAGTATTATCACTTTAGGACTAGATTACCTCCACAGGATTTCAGTTTGGTCACTGTTTCTCGTTCTGACTATGCTGATGAAGATGGATAATGATGGAATAAATTCTCATTAGAGTGAAGTCTATCTGAAGAAAATGAGTGATTTTCCTATTGACACCTTCCTCAATTCCAATCGTCGTAACTGGACGTGTTGAGACTAAGGGCTGCCACCTTAAGCAGCTTTTTGATGCTCATATATCTGTTTTTGGAGCACATGAAAAATTATGAGCCTATGGATCTTCCAAAACTTCAAGATTACTTTACCTTCCAAGGCTGATCATCCATACACAGTGTCTTAATGAGCTAGGGAATAGCAACATAACTATTTGCTTCCCACCATATGCCGCAATGACAAGATACACAATTGTATCCTGTATTGGGAGGGGATTTTCTTGCTTACTTAAGCCACCTTAGCTGTCAAGGACAATGTATCAAAACTGCAAGTAATAGCCATCCATATCATACAACAAGATTTTTTGTGGTGAAGAAATACAAATCCCCTAAAATGTCTATCAGTTTGTTATTAAAAGGTAACTCAAATGTATCTTTCTGTTGGTTTATCCTAAGTGTGAAATCAAGCTAGATTTTCTGCAGTAATGTGAAATCCCTTCTGACCTTTAAGGCTGTCAGACTCTTGGATATCAAGATGAATTTTCATCATCATATGTTTGAAATGTAGCTGGAATAGAGTGCCATTTGATGTGAAATAGTTCCATCATGGATGCCGCTGCCTTTCTTTCAGCCAGTTTCTCCTCATAGAAGAAACTTCTTGCTTTAGCCATTGGGATGGTTTTTCACAACCAGTTTTGAGAAAGAATTATCAACGCCAATTATGGATTGCACCTTTCATGTACCGGAAACTGTGCTCTATTCTTATCTTTGGAGATATTGCTGTCGATCTAGTATATGTACCCAGGTTCATAGGGACAATTATCTGAGTGTGAAATGAAGCTCCATCTTCTGTAAAGTGTTAACCATCTAATCGGTTTATTCATATTTGCGGACTGTGAAGTCACGGGGACGGGGTTTTCTGCGGACTGTGACAATCAAGATTTCTTGAATTTGGGAGATGGCAGAGTCACCGAGCTATTAAAATCATCTGAATAATAGCCCTAAAAATACAAAATCCAACTATGGCCTATAGAAGTAACCTACAGTGGCAGCCATTAGAGGGGTAGGATCGAGCGAGTGTAATAGTGTAGATTTGCTAGTGCAAAATTTGCATGTCCATTTGACTGTCTCTAGGAGCAATTTTAACTTTTCTTTCAAAATGCTTGGAGGAAGGCGATAAACGTCAAAGAGGTCATGGACCCATCTTGGGTCCATATAACGGAGTTTGGAGTCACCATTTGGCTTCTAATGTTAAATTGGAAAGAGTTTTTCGAATGCCCAACACAGGTCTCAAGCTAGCATCTTATGAGGTTAATTTGGTTTCAACTAGACAACACGAAATTTGCAGATAAGGAGATCCTCCTGATTTAAGTCAACGTTAAGAACTCTTTTCAATGTTAAGTGGACTGACAAATCCAAGATAAGCACCATATGATGTCTTGATAGATATTGGTGTTTTTCAGATAGATACATTCAAGATGATGCTCTAGTATTCGTATAAGCACTTGTTAAACTATCTGTACTAGACTACTAGTATTCCATAATCATTCTAAAAACGTTTTCCTAATGTTAAAAATTACATAAAATTGTTTTGAAAAATATAAAGTACTGGGGATGTAATCAATATCCGATGATCCCAGGATATGAAAACGAGGCTTATGTGCTTAACCATTTGTCTTACCCAACTTTATGCTCAGGTATTACATGTGTGGATCTGTTCCCCTGTCATGCAAGATGTCCAGGACGCCCAAGACGTTTCCAGTAATGAGGGGGATATGTATCCCATGTATATATATATTGGTTTATGTATGTCTTTTATCATATGAGAATGAATTTGTATGATATACATCATTTGATACATATATGGACAATTCAAATTTATGTAGGTGTACCACTTCCCTAGTTTCCTATTGAAGTCTACTTTCATTTTTAGTTCAATCCCTATATGGTTCAATACTACTTACATACAGATAATAGAGAGCATTTTTCTTTGCATATCTATTAGGCCAAGCTGCATGTATGCTGCATCCTATGGTACACAGTTTTATCCCAGTGCATACAACACATACACGTCTATATATTAGTCCTCCAGCATATTTGGTATTCTCTGTTACCATATTGTCCATTATATATGACTATTGTAGTATACCATTAGTGGTTGCCCAGTAGGAAGCACATTTCATACAACACAGAAAATCACTTTGGTTTATCATCATCTGTTGAACCAGTATTTCTCAAAACTTTGCTGGTTACAATTTCTGCCCTTTCACAATTATAGGAATAAGTCTACTGTATTTAAAGTGCTAGACTGCACATTATTCTTTTACCAATATTACAAGCTTCATTATCTTGAATGACACTAATGATAGGATTTATATTTCTGTTCATGAATTTTCAAATCCCTTAAAATATGTTACTCTATCGTTTCATGTACCATGAATGATGGCCTAAATATGTTCTGAAAATCAAAGTCTTGTGTTCATTCATATATTATGCAGTTTTCTTTTAAACGAAGTCTTTCAAAATGGACCATGTAATGATGCATTGGTTATTAATGGTTGTAACCATTCAGAGTATTATTTTCCGCCCCTTTCTTCTCTTTGTAAGCGATATATACATACAGAGAGAGAGAGAGAGAGAGATAGAGAGGAGAGAGATAGAGAGAGAGATTGAAGGAGAGAGAGGAACGAGAGAAGAGACGAGAGATAGGGGAGGGGAGGGAAGGGAGGGAGGGAGGGAGGAGGGAGAGAGAGAGAGAGAGAGAGCGAGAGAGAGAGAGAGAGAGAGAGGAACTAGTTTTCCTTAATCCCATGTGAGCAAGGGGAAGACTCTTGATTAAGTTGTTGGGGGCAGAGCCCCCTCGTGCGCATGGGCATGAGGCTGTCTATTAGTTAAGAGGAGTTTTCTCGTGTGTTGTTTGTAGAGATTAATTCTTTTGTTTCCAGTATCAGTTTAGTTTCAGCAGTCATTAAATGTTCCAGTTACAGTTTCCTTTCTCTGCAACTATGTTGGGTTTACAATTTATGTGACTCATCATCAATGTCCAAGGGGATGAAAACTGAAACAGCCTGTTGGCATCTATAAATTATGCATTGTGTTTGGAGACTGTGGTTGTTCATCTAGATTGAATCTATGGAGTTTTCAGAAGTTGTTCCTTGGGGTTTACCTTTTTCACCAAATAGGTGAACTGGAGGAGAGATGTACATGGAGTAGCATTCTGTGGCAGTAAGGATGACAGTGGCAAGAAGTGGAGCAAGTATATACTCCTAATGAAGAGCCAAAGGCAGCGAGAGTGAATAGTGTAATATTATATGCTCCACGCAAGAGCCTATATATTCCTTCTGGAATTGCTTAAAAAATCTTCGAGCTATTTATAATAAATACAGTCATTTAGACAGATTTTTTTTCCCGAGATGAGATTTCCCAGGGGTAGGTACTTGTGTTAACATTAGTTCACGTTGCCGATTTTTTTCCTTACTTTGTATGCTTTTGTAATTAAATGTTGCATGGTAAGGGAGAGTAGCCATTGTGATGCTTGTTTTGTGGTTTTTCCAAGCATACATGTATTGTCTTTTCAGCAATTTCTATTGGTTGGCATTATTATTTTAATTATTACACACAATATCTATGTTGGTGTATTGCCTATAGAGATATCCAACACAATTACAGATCGCATATTGTTCTGTGGTTTGCAGCTAATTAAATTATTTTAGCCTTCTGGCAGAATCAATCTGTCAGATTCAAAACAAGTTTTGCAGAAATCTAATTTTTTGTTTGTCTGCTAGCAGTTATGCCTCATGCTTTCAGTGTTTGCAGCAATGCAAAAGAATCACGGGGGACTTGATGGAAATGTTGTGTATATTGACACAGAACACAAATTTAACTCAGGAAGGTGCGTGATCTTTCCTTCGTAACTTTTCATATTGTTAAAACTGGTAGCAGCAGGACAACTTCATGTGACTTATATGAGTTATTTTTTCTGCCACCATATGTCTGTCATAGGATGATAGAAATTGCAAAGTCCAGCTTTCCAGATATCTTTTGCAAAGAAGGGGTTTTGCAGGAAGTATGTTGAAGCCTTCAGTATCCCAATTTTGTTATAGTTTGATCGTGTCTGCAAACTTAAATTAGTGTGCTGTCTAACAGTATTAGCTCTGGACAGCTTGCTGCTCGAGTAATGGTCCTACAGCTGACATCATTGACCGAGTTGACAGAAAGGTACTTCTTGGTAATCCCGTTGCCCTTTTAAATGTGACATTTTCTATGTTTTATTGGAAAATGAAAACATGCAAGGGTTTCTTCTCTAGATCTGATGAAATCAAGGAAGCTTTTCAATAAATAAGACTTTAAAGCAATATAAAGATACTGTTACAGTAAAATTCAGAAAACATATATGGTTTGTGCATCTAACTTAAAGCCGAATTGGAGAAAATTCCAGAGATTAATCAAGATATGTTTTGTTTATTTTTTGGGCTTTAGATTATGTGAAACATAAAATATATCTAGATTCATTTAGGTTCTTACCATACATTAACTGGTCTACGATTAAAGGCTCTTGCAGCCACCACGCCTTGCTTAAGATTCTGTTTTGTATATCTTTGTTATTTTTTGGGCTTTGGATCATATGAAACATAAAACTATATCTAGATTCATTTATGTTCTGACCACACATTAACTGGCATACATATCTATGCGTAAAGGCTCTTGCAGCCATCATGCCTTGCTTGAGATTCTGTTTCCATTACATTTTAATGATGTAGAATTGGAGCAACTCTGAATATACTTTATGCCTTCTCCATATTGTTCTCAATAATGATGCACCCGGAAGCCCTAGTGATTGCTTTTGGTCATAAATGGTTAACATAATTTCCCTCTTTTTGCTACCTACCTTTTGTAGCATCATGCTTGCAAGCCTGCTGGCAATATTACAGTCAAAGAGGGTTGCATATGATGGCCCTATTCCTTGCTAAATGTCTGCAACTCCTGTTGTACATAATAAGTGTGTTGCAATTTGCATGAGTTACCGACTTTACAAAATTAGGAAGAATCCAATAATCAGTTTCCAAAAGTATTCACATGAATTATCACCCTTCTATCAGTGTTCTGGATAGATTTCCAGATTTGTTCAACATTTCACTGCTCTCTTATGCTTTCTTAAAATATTTGAATGTCCTCTACCTTTACTTGTGAATGTTTAGGCATGCCTGATGCAATATTTGTTGATATAGCCATTCAAAATCTCATTCATACAGGCTGAACTTAGTTTTCTGGCTATTATTTAAAATTGGATTGAAATGTTGGGTGTATATTTGTAAGTACAATAAATCTTTTAGTGTTAGAGGATCCCAGCATATTGGTAATCTTGTCTATGATAAAATCATTTTTTTGATGGATTATTCCTACCATGGCAATATGACCCACATTCTTATATGTAAATCCTGTTTGATGCATTCATTCGATAAAAAAATAGATTCACCTTATTAATTCAATTTGCTCTTATCTTCCTAAACTTTAAAATTTATGAGAGACTTCTTTGAACTAAGGCAACTATTTTCTGCCTAGATCTCAAACAGTATGTCATGTGGCTCTGAAGTTTCTCTGTTTTTTTGTAATGGCAGCTTGCGGCAAATAGAAGCATCAATCTCTCAACAACGTATAAAGTTGCTAATTATTGACAGTATGGCTGCACTTGTTTCAAGGTATGGCTGTTTGTTTGGTTATCAATTTTTGTTGCAGAACCAGGGATGATATTTGACGGCCCACTTCACTTGTCAATAGAAAATCTAATGACATGCAAGTATTTTTTTGTGATAGGTAAATTGAAGAAGGGACAAAATTGCCTCACCATGGATAGGAAAAGTTGAAACAAATCTGCTCATGGATTCCTACAGAATGAATTCATGAGAGATAAACCAACAATGGTCTTGTTTCCGAAAAGGTGTTTCAAGAAACCCCAAAAACCACTGGAAATCCAAAAAATTAAAATTAGACAGCTGATAGAGTTTTCTATTATTTTTCAAAAAACATGGTCTTTACATATAGGCTTCTTGAACCACTTATCTACATGATGGTAATCATCCTCTAATCAGCTCACATACCCTCTAAAAGATTGATTGTTGCTATACCATGGATTTTCATCATATATTACATCTTGAAAAAGAAAAAAGACACTAAATATGCTAGCATCATCATATGCATTTGCTTTCTAGTACTTGTCCTGCCACACAAAGTGGTGTCCCCAGATTTCACCTTGACATCTGGGACTATCCCTTTAAAAAAAAATCGTTCTTTTTAAAGTAACGGGTCTGTTTTGTGTTTTTATTGCATGAAGTTTTCTTCTATTACATTAATATATTCCTAATGAATCATATGAGACAATTTGGACAAATACCCAAATGCTAAAACTCATTTTATCCCTCTGTCAAGTTTTGTCTTCGGAAATTTTGTTTAATTATTTATTAAATAAATAAAGTCCCCGCTTAAAGTAAATTGTGTTCCGTAGTTGAACCCTTTTGAAGTTCTTCCATGCTAATATTCCCACATTCTCAATAGGGTTTTCACCAGGAATGAATTCAAAACAATTTTCTGCAACTTTTTGCAACATTTTTTCAATTTTATTTATTTATTTTTGCATTTGTTTTTTGTTTTCTCCAAAGTCCTATCTGTTAAATTCCCATTGATTTGTTCTTTGTTATGTGTAGTTTATTTAATTTCCTAGAACATCTGGTATTCATCCATGGCCTCAGCGATGGAAGGAATTAATCTTGGAAGGCTAAATTCTGTCCCAAAAAGAAGAATTTAAGCATAAAAAGTTTGTCCTAGGCAAGTCGCACTGTTTTGGGATAATAGATCTAAGTTGTCATTAGGAATTCTTGGAAGTGGTAAGCAGGTAGAGAATTTCTTACTTGCCTAACAGGTTACTTTTTCCCATTGAGTCAAGATCACTTAAGATGCTAATGAGAATTATAGACGTGGCAGGCAAGTGAGAATTTCTTGCATGCATAACAGGGTGAAAATTCTCATTATGAAGGAAAAATCATTTAAAGCATCGGCTGGGATTTCTTAGAGCTTCCTAACAAGATGAATTTTTCCATCAAAGAAGTTTATTCAACCATGCAAGTTGCATTTCTAAGAAGACAGGCTATTTTTCATGTAAGTTGCATTTTTTGGAAGGAAAGGATTTAAGCTACCAGTGGGAATTTTGGCAGTGACAGTGGTAGGCAGGCGGGAATTTCTTAACTGCTTACCAGGGGGAAAAATTACCATTATGAAAAGTCAAATAACTTAAATGAAAGATGGTTTTTTTGGAGCTCCATTGCAAGGGTGGAATTTATCATTGCTTTAATAACCTATTTTTAGCAATTTCCTCTTTCCAAAAAGTGCGACCCACCTTGGTATGAATACATGCATTTAATGATATTCATTAATATTATTTCTAGTCAATTTTGGTGCCATAAATTAGAAGAAAATTCAAGGCAAGTGGGTTAGCTAAAGATAATTCAAGGATGGATGCTAAAAATAAATAAAATAAATTCATAAAACAACAATTAGAAGCATGGAGACTTGGGCACTCAAATTGGAAGATGAAGCATGGTTTTTAATTAATTATATTGCCAAAAAATAGGGAAAGGTAATTGTTAAAAATAACGTGAAGATGGCTATATAGGCACGGGATGCCATAAGGGAAAAGAAATTAATTATTTTTGATGGAGCTTATAGCCCGAAAGGGTTTTGGCGCCAAAGGAAGGAGGATTTTCCATTAAAGAATATTTTCAACTGTCAGAAAGCTTCCAGTTTTCACACCTAGGGTTGGAATAGCTTTATTTTTATTAATTCCAAGTATCCACATGTTGGTATAAGTGCCCTATGTGAATTAAATAATATTTCTTTCTTTCTTTTCATGCAAGCAAAAGCCTAAAATTTTAGGGCAGTAAGTTTTATATGTATATTTTGGTGATAATAATCAAATATTTCATGCCATGGACTCCATATTTGTTTGAATTAATTGTGGGTATTCATCACAGGTGATCATATTGGTGAAAAGCAGTTCAAATCAATGTCAAATACATTGAATATATCTTCTGAATTAGAAGAAATTGTCGGATCTATACGAATGGATCCAATTATAAGGGATTCTGATATAATTAAAAGAAAAAGAGATCACACAAAGGTTATTTCAATCATGATGAATCATGATGAAGGATAAGGATCAACAGAATCATGCATAGCTTCCATATTTGTTGACATCAATGATACAAACATAGGCTCTGAATCCATCACTGATTTAATTGACATAGAGCCATTGCCGGAACAAATATCTCTCATGCGGGGAACATAAAAGTAGTGGGATTATTCAAACTTTAGTGCTTCTAGTCATAGCTTAATTTCCTAAAAAAAATTATAGAGTGTGCAAGGTCTTATCATCCTCTTTCTAGAACAATCCAAGATGTTGTAGGAAAGACAATAATCAAGTTGGATGCAGAATTCATTAATTATTGCCTAAAGATTCCTACACAATTAGTGGTGATTGCAAATAACATGCTGGATGCTGGCGATAGATGGGAGAAGCACAACAGATTGTGTGGGCATAATGAATAACAGATACATGAAGAAGCCCAAACCTCCATCAAAGTTCCCAAGGACATTTCCACGATCCAATCTGGTGCAGGAAGTTAATGATATTACTAAATTGCTTTGCAGGTTAAACGGAGAAGCCAATACGCATAATTTCCACTCATGGATGTACGCTTTTGTGAGAACTATTGAGATCAACAGAGTTGATTCAATAATTAATTGGGCGGAGATCATCAACGACAACATCGGCGAGTAGCTCCAAAGTTTGAGGCGGACGTTCAACTTCAAAATGACTTCATACCTGGTATATGCAACAACCTCGCATGGTATATTTTCCAAATTGGATAGACGGGGCATACCGTCGAAAGATCCTATTTTTGAGTGCTTTCCACAGTTTTACAGTTCTTGAATGCCATAAAGATTACAGGGTGGTCAACGAAGGGTTCTTCTACGGATTCATCTGCAAATTAAATAGTGATCTGAAGACCAACAGGGTAAGCAAAGAAGCTTGGGAAGCTGTATCCCAGTATGGATATATCTTCAACCAATTTGCAGACTTCACGTATCTCAGGGTAAGTGGCTTTCTAGGAGAACTAGTTAAGTTGCCGAGGTATCCAAGCGACAAATGGGTCATCATGGAGTTGTGCAGGCAACTCGTGGAAATACATGACTTACAATCGAAGTGGCACAAATCTACAGGTTGTTTTCCGGTCACAGTGGGTTATTACAGCTGTCAGAGCATTCATAACGCTGGGGGAATCAAAGCAGAAATGTTTTCTGGATACGTGGATGAGTTCTTCCCAACATGATTGAGCTTTGATCCATATGGGATAGCGAAGAAGACAATCTCCTAAGAATATTCGCATGTACCTTCGTTGGAAGAATTTTGGATGAAGTGCAAAAGTGAGTATGAAGTCAGGAAGAAAGATTTCAGCAGGTTATCAGCGCAACAAGTGTTTGATTATGGTTTAGCACGGATACCTGTAAATCTCGCGGATGATGGGCATGTGGTACTTGACACATACCATCAAATGGGAGGAGATAGAGCTGCTCTTCAGGAAAGCATATGCGGTTGTCAGACGATTGAGGAAAGGTCTTCCGCAGTTTTGGTTAACACCTCAAACTGGTTGTTATCGAAGGGGTATTGCATGGACGAAGCTTTGATGAGTCAAATCACATGTAACTTTATTGCAGGAGTCTCCAACAAAAGAAAGCATGAAGGTGAAAGTAGCAGGAGACTAGAGAAGCTTAAAGTATACAAGAAGTCTCAGGTACTGGAGAAGGTCAAGTCTACAACTCTTGTGCCAGTGCCACTTTCAAACGAAGCTTCTCCAGCGTCAACTCATAGAACTTCAGCAACCCCTGAACCCCAGAAAGATGTTGTCGTTCCTCCTTTGAATCTAACGTCGTTTGTATTTGCTCCTTACTCACTCAGATCTTCACCTCCCCCTGCAGAGAATCTGAAAGCACAAATGGTAGAGTTTAAAAAAGCATTGTCTTTGGACAATTCAGAAGGTGACAGCCACAACACTGTGGAAAATTCGGATGCAACAGAGTTTGAGCATGAGATGGTGGTACACTCAGTGACTTATCATTCCCCGAGAATAAATTTTTCATTATGGTTGGCTTTGTAGACAGTACCTGAAGCTAGAGAGGAGATCAACTTGGAAGAGGAAGACTTGCAGCTGCTTTTGAGCTTGGAAGATAAAGGTAAAAGGTCTAAAGTTGCCAAAATGACTTCAAGGTTGATTATCGAAGAATCAGGACAAAAGTTCGTTGAGTTATCAATTCCAGCTGAAGGGAAACAAAAGGGAGAGCTAACTGCTGCAGACATATCGGTGACTAAGGTATCATTGGGAAAAATCACCACGGAAGGACTAAAGCATGATACACGGACACTGATAGACACTTTATTCCTTAAGCTAGACAAAGAAAAGGCAGAGAAAGATAAGCTTCAGATCCAGATCTCTCAGTTATGTGAGATCATTGCTAAGGTTGCTAAACCTTCTTCTCAGCCCATGTTAGTACAGGGATAGGTATGTAGCCGTCTGGTTGAAGAGATTGAAGATTCAGGGAACTAGGTCAAAGCTATTGCTCAATGGAAAGAGCAAATTATTCACCAAGCTTCATAATAGTTCAAGGGAATACCAGCCGGATTGGATAAGATGCACATGGCATTATCTCAGCTGAAGGAACTAATGACAAGGATAGAAGATGAGAACATAGTTGTTGAAAGTCATCTGGATACCTTAGCTAAGATACATTCATTGCCAGAGGATTTGCTAATTGCTGAGCACATTGTACCTGATGGATTGATCGCAGTTTCCTTCCGCATGGAGATCCTTAAGCTTATGCTGAAAATGATGCAATTGCTGGAAAATGAGATGGGAGAAGTGCCAAAGAACATTCCAGATGAATTTCTCGCTTCCCGTGAAGAATTTTTTTTGGTTGTGCAAAAGAAGATTGATGAAGCCGTCATACCTTTCACGTTAGATTCAATTGGCAGACTCATAGAGCTTCATGCAAATATTGAGGGGTATGGGCCTGGTTTAGAGAAGGTAAAGGCTAACACTGCTGCTTTGTCCAGAGGATTGTTGCGGTTCAAGACTGAGAAGGAAGCAGTTGCTAAAGTAGATGGGAAGTTACTGAGTCACATGTTTGACAAGTATATTCAATTTCAGAACAAAGGAACAACGTAGAGTATTATGGCCAGCACATTTTTCTTCTTTTTCCCTTCTCTCTCTTATTCTTATTCTATCGGACAAAATTGTAAAACTAAAGTAATTGGTTAAAAGCCATTACTTTTAGTTATTTGAAAGGGTCCTTAATTAAGAATAGGTGGCGGACATGCAAAGCTTTGATTTAGTCTTCAGATGCATGCCATGTAGAGAGAAATTTTAGGGGAAAGATTGCCAGTTGTTTTCTTTATAGCTTTCACATGTGTCAGTTTAGTTATTGCTTTCCTATTTGTAATTTCCTTCTATGCACTATAAATAGAAGAAGAACCTACGGGTTAAAGGATTAGAATTTGTAATCAGCATTCTTGTGTTCCAGACTTTGAGTTGAAACCCTTGATATCTTTCTGAAAGCTAAGGAATTGAAAGGAGGAAAATTTCCGAAGACCTTTGTGTCAACGGTGCATTTGTTTCTTACTTTTGTGTAGATCTTTGCATAAACTTTGTGTTATCTCAGATCTAGATTTGAAACTTTACTTTTCTTTAAATTCTGTATTGTGAGATTTGTTTGTTTCATCTATGTGCATGAGACCAACTCTGCAAACTATTGGTTGGATTGCACATCTTGTTTGCTTTCTTCTCAGGATTCAATTATTTCCCCCTTTTGCAAATATTTCTTTACAGTTGCTTACTTGCTGCAGAATTGCCTAGCTATGTCTCATGAGCTTTGTAATTAAAGTAAAACTCACGAATAGTTACTCAGATCCACAATTGATAGAAATCTTGCACAGGAGCCTCACCGGTAAATGAGGGAGATTTATCTCATGACTGCCTAGGTTTTCAGCTGTGCAGAAAATCTAGCCAACACAAAGTCTGATACAATCAAAAGCTCCACACCAAGTGGCACACTTTCTTGCATAACTTATGGCACACATCTACACCTTGTGACACAACTGGCATACACATCTTTCTGGCACCACAGTTGTGCACACTTTTGGCACAACACTAGTCCACACCTTGGCACACAACTCTCATGTGCATCTCCTTAGACAAAAGCTCCATACACCTTTTGTGAGTACTCACATGCACATCATAGTTACCTAAGTCTCGGGGACATGGGTACGGAGGGACGAGGCTTTCGGGATGCAAAAAAATTCCTAAATTTTGGGGACGCCAAGGGGACGGCTATTAAAATAATACATAAAAATCAATATTTCAAACTTAAAAACCTTTTTCAATGACATTTAGGGATTTAAACTGTATTTAATGTATTTTAGGTACTTTCAATATTATAATTGAATGCTCTTGGTAAAAATAACAACTTTTTAATAGTAAAAACATCAGAAAACTTTTGAATTTTTTTTAAAAAAATTGGGGACGTCCCCTCTAAGCCCCCGAGTCCCCGAAACGTTCGAGATGTCACCAAAATCTAGGGGACACGTCCCCGTGTAACACTGATGCACATCGAGTACCATTTAGCACTCTCACCACTTGTTACACACAACCCTTGCACACACTTGTATGAACCGGATCCAGTACTTGTCATACACTAACTTTGACCCGAACTTGTTACACGTTAACTTTAACCCAAACTTACAAACACAAAAAAAACAAGCACTCACTCATTTCTTTGATCGATAGAAACACACACTACCCCACCTTGCGTACCAGGTCCTCCCATTGGTTGGGTTTGATCAATGAAATTCCCCTGGGGAGTCTCTTCAGAGCGACTCACCCTTGACAATGTTGTGAAGCACATATACAATTTGATATCACGTATATACTATGTCTGGAAGTTTGGAACCAAAACATGGCTTCCAACCCACTTGTTCCAGACAGAGTCACCAACCTTTGTAGTCTTCAAAAAGGATGATTTTTCAGTCCCTGCTTCTATCATAACCAAGCTGCAAAAAAAATATATCAAAAGAAGGATCATATACTACTATGATCATAATTGCCAGAAAACAGTACTTACAATATAATGACACTTTCCTTTTCTGTACTTACAATATCATATAGTGCCGTAGATATCCAAGCTAAACAAGTCGAAATTCAACAAATGACCTCACTCCAAAAACAATAACATATTCTTTGTTTCTATAGATCCTCCAAATCCTAATACCATGTCAAGGGTGGGGTCGAGGTCTAGCAACCAGCTCCTATGCCTTGGATACCGAGACAGGTCAGGCTAAAGGGTTTTAATGCATGACCAATGGATAGATAACAGAAGGTCTACTTTAGCCTATGGCGGGATCGATGTCTAATGGCATGGTTTTTGTGCTTAGGACATTGTCAAGACCTGATGTCCCATTCCGACAAGAAATACACAACTAACATGCCTCTCATTGGCTTGCTGCCACATGGTGTTGCCTACATAAAAGTTTTTACATGTGTTGAGGGTTCTTACTTTTGAGGTAAGAGAAAATCTCAAAAGGAGGCAATTTTAACAAGGCTATCCTCTAACGCACATCACTACTGGTCATAACATTGCTCAACGAAGGGGGGTTTCCCAATACATAAATGTTCTTACACTTCTTAACACACCTAAGGCATGGATGCTTTATCAATTACTTTCTTCCATGAGTTGAGCAAAAATGCCCATTAATGGTCATATGGCTATCAAAATCTGGGCCGAGGAAAAGGGATGTGACATCTTTCCCCCCTTGGAGGAAGCATCATTCCGATCCAATGTATAAACTATTTGCCTAGGCGCTTGTCCTTACGAGCTCTATCCTTTTGCATCATTGAAAAAGAGAGCACAACTACATACTTACGAGGATGGGATCTCATCGTTGTAATTTCTTCTGTAGACTCTTAGTGTTTTTGAATGAACCTTTAAGGTCCACTAGTTGGTGATTCCTGTTCTAGCCTTTAGTCCTTCCTCGTATGGGGAACGCCTTATCGAGTGTGTAAGCCTAAAAGGCTTTCCAATTGTGTATTGCTGGAAAATTTATGGTGTATACATTTATTCCTATTAAAGGACACAGAGTTTTAACAGACCATTTGCCTCACTAGTTCGCTTAACATGATTCTTACCACTGTAAACTACCTTTCTTCCAAGCTGATGGGGTATAACCACCATTTTCTTAGCTATAAGACAACCACTCTATGAAAAATGTGAAGGGAACTATAAGACCATTTCAACTTTATAATCACCTTGCCTGAAGAATGCAGCTGGCTGATTTGGATTTAATAGAGCTGCAATAACTGCAAGTGAATCAGCTCTGGAGTTTTGATCTCTAGGGATATAGGAAATTAAGAAAACAACAAAATCTAGAGTAACAGAATAGACCTGGTCTCTATAATGCTGTAGTTTGTCCTTTTTAACTTGATAGAGACCACATATCTGCTTGACAATTAACTCAACGTCTCCCCTTGCATGTACAAGCTTAATTCCCATTGTCCTTGCCTGCTCCATTCCTAACAACAGTGCTTCATATTCTGTTGTGTTAGTATTTTCAAACATTAATTTGAAGGAATGTGCATGTACCTTTCCTTCAGGGGAAATAAGTACAATATTTGCGCCAAATCCAAGCAAACAACAACTATCATCAAACTCAAGAGTCCAAATTTTATTATCCGGATGATGCAACTCTTGAATCACGGGTTGGGTTCCTTCTTTATCCAACTCTAGGTAGTAGACTCCATGATCCGATTCCTGGAACAGGATTTGCGATCTAGGGTCTTCAAATTTTGAAGCCGTATACTTGGATTTCTTCTTAGGTTCCAACTTTTGATTAACTCCCTTTATTAGGATGTGTGCACAAGACCAATCCATCTTGACCTCTCCACCCAATTCTTTACAGAAGTTCCCGCTTAATAACATGCCATAAGATACTGGAATGTCTACTACAAGGATTGTCATCTTCAATCTTTTATATTGAAAGGAAGCAAGTACTGCTTGTGCATCTTTAATCTGTCCAACGAGAGGTACTTTTCTTTCCATTGAGTAGCACCTACCAATGGTTTTTGTCAATGTGAGACCCAAGGCATCAACAACTTTGGTTGGCATCACATTATCGAAAGCTCCAGAATCTAGAATGCAATTGCTCAATTTGTAACCATTGATAAGCAATGAAACATAAAATGGTTCAATCCTTTCAAAAGTGGAAGGAGAAGAAGTTGCATCATTATTCAGAGGAGGAGTATTTTTGGGGTTAGATAGAATGCCCCGTGAAACATTGCTCGGTGAATTATTAGAACCATTACTCTGTACATATTTCACCAATCTGTTCAATTGATCGGTAAAAGCCCTCAAGTGCTCAGCTTTTGACATCTGAATCTTGGTCTTCTTTATATGATCAATAATATCAAAAGGTTAACTTACTTCAGCCGTTTGTCCAATTGTCCTTTGTTGTTGATTAGAGGAATTTACATGCTTGTCTCTTGGAGCTAATGAAAAAGGAAATGGGCTGCCTTTTTTTAGAATGGTAACATCTGGTCCAGGATCTTCTCTCATTTGGCCACTTGAGGAAGCTTTTGCATTTTGACGTGTTTGAGACCTTGTGAACACCGCAAATGTATGACCATCACTATCTTCAAAAGATTCATAATAGCCTTCATTAGATTCATAGTCTAGGTAGCCACTGTTGGAGTCGCTAGCAGGATCAACAAAGTCTTCTTCGTCAAGTGATTCATCAACAACATGATCTTCTTCATTTGTTTCCAAGTTCTTCCTTGAAGCAGCTTCCATTGCCAACCTATGTGGTGCAGCAGTAAGTTTGTTTTGATTTTGATTTTGACCATTAAAAATCCGAGCAAGAACTATTCTTGAAGGAGTTGCATTTCCTCTTTGAGCTATTTGCTTTTTGATTTGTAGCATATCATTGGCTAACTTCTCTAGCAGAGGGTTAGAAGTATTTGTTGAAGAAGTTCCATCTACTTTATGGGTTGATTGCTTGATCTTTCCATCCATAATCAAGTCATCTTCAACTTCATCTGCAGCGTTTTGTGCCTCCAAAAGATTCACAGGCCTTGCCTTTCGCAGTTGATATCCAACTTTAGGCAACAAAGCGTTTATAAAAAATGTCTTTTGATTTTCGTCACTAAGCGCAACAGAAGTGGGGATTTTATATAAAATCCTTTGGAACCTAGCAATAAAGTCCCTCATGTTCTCGTTTGGTTCCTTCTTCAATTGCGTCAGTTGGGTGACCAGTGTACTAGCGTCTTCAACATGTTTGAACCTTTTTAGAATTTGTTCTCGCATGGACGCCTAGTTTGTTGGAAATATTGTCATTGATGTCAAAAGAGGTGCTGAACTGGTAAACGGAAATCTGTCAGAAAGTAATGGAATTATTGACGGAAATGGTAGAAAGTAACGGAAATAACCAGCAGTATAGAAGGGTAGAAAATGAAAGTTTAAATACATGAAAAGAAGCGTTTTTGCATGAGGATTATCATGGTATAAGCGAGATATACACAGCTATACATAAGAGAGAGATATCCGCATTTTAAGGTGTTCATATGTAATGTTTTATGGTGAAAAAGAAGATTTAATGATGGCTGGCAGTGATTTAATGATAACAGTGATTTGTCTAAGGAGGGGCAGCGCTCCTATCAAGTGGTTAATTGCATTGATTAATGTGCATTTAATAATTATGGGCTGCATTAATTATTTTTTGGTTTTAGCCGACTAATGCACTTAATTAAGTTGTGTTAATGGAAAGGTTGTGTCGGTTGGAACGATGTGTCTTTTTGAAAAGGTACGAAAGGCTATATAAGAAGATTCATATGAGACTTATTAAGCATGGATTCAAGTTGAATATCTTAAGGAAAAAGAAGAAGAAGAGGAAGCGTAAGGGCAGAATTTTAGAACAGCAAATCTGAAAGTAAGAAGAAGAATTTTCCATTATTCGTTGAGGAAGCAACAAGTTCAAAAGTGGAAAGAAAATTTTGTAAGGAAGGTTGGTGCCTTCATATTCAAAGAGATCGGTGTCTCTTGCTGAGTTGGTGCTTAGCAAAAGGGGTGGGTGCTGTTGTAGGTTGGTGCCTACAAAAGGGTAATTTGGGGATTGGTGTCTCAAAGTAGGTTGGTGCCTACAAATTTTTGAGAAATATATATAAAGAAAGAAGTTTCTCTGTGGTTTTCTGAAAGGGTTTCCACGTATATCTGTGTCTACTTGCATTAAGTTTTGTGTTCTTTGATTGATTTGAGCAATTCTACAAAAAGGGTGATTATAGATCTAAAAACAAGTATTGAAGTTTGAAATAAATCATAATCGGCTAAGTTCTAGCCCAAGTAGTCCTTCAGTATGGGACGTTGGTGCGCGAACCGGCCGAAAAGCCTCCAGGCGGTCTGCCCAGCATTTGGGACATCTTGGAAGGTAGATCGCGGGACGCACATGTGGCTAGTCAAGTACAAAAATTGGTCTTTTCCTCAAACAAGGGGACAGTTGGGACAAAAGGAACAAAGATGCATTTTGGAGCAAGTAAGCATGAGAACCTATCTGATGGCACTAGGGTTTGATATTGGGCAATCAGTAGCGAAGTCGGATATAGCTGCCATTCCATCAACTCCACGTGTCAACTAGACCAAGCCAGTAAGAAGGTTTTTTGAAAAAAATTCAAAGGCAATGAATGCAATCTTGTGTGGTCTGTCAGAGTCTGAATTTGTCAAGGTAATGCAAGGCGAGGGAAGTGCGGAAATATGGGATAAACTTAGAAAATATATGCAAAGGTGATGATTGGCCGAAAAACTTAACACCAAGGTAACGGTTTTCCCCGCGATGCCTGTCGACGAACCAAATGATGACGATGTCCCAAGCTAAGCGGGGGCGCTACATGGAAAAATGAGAATTTTTCCAAAGTATGAAATGAGGTCGAAATTTCAAAGGAAAGAAGGAAAGGTGAGGAGAAGAATTCTCGTAAATCAGAGCCCGACACGATGTCATCTAGGTGGCAGAGCGCGGAAAGAAATAGAAATATCCGTTTTGGCCTGTTTTTGCCCTAAATCTTAGATGCCAATCTTTTGATCCAGAGCTCGGATGAGCACGTTCTTTATATCAGGAGGAAGCTGGTGAAAGTCTCTGCACGATTCCGGGGTCAATCTTGCATTTTATTAAACAGTTTGGAAAGCTAAAGAAACGTCCTGGCGCTTAATACAATGGCCAGAACTGACATTTCAACAACCGATTTAATGCACATGGGTCGCATTCTCCGAGCATTGCCAACATGGCAGACAGTGACGTTCCAACAACCGATTTAATGCACATGGGTCGCATTCTTCTTCAGCATGGCTAGAGGAGATGTTTCAACCACCGATTTTAATGAAGAAGAGCGTATTTTCAATGGTTGGGTTGCTTGCACGTTTTCCTACGTTTTCACTCCCCAGGGCTCGACCCATGCATTGTAATAACAGATTTGGCTCATTTTCAACAGGATTTTTTCTGCTCTGCCCTCCCTTCTTTTCTTCCCAGGGTTGAAAATGGAGTTCGAACCTCCTCCCTTGATATCTGTAATGGCGTTCATTTGCCTTTACCATTAAAAATGTTCTGTGCAAACTTCTGAAGCAACAAAAACATGTTTTGAGGATGTTCTGTCCATCCTTGCTCGTTTTTCGCTTGTTTTCTTCTTGCCTCTCTTCATTGCAGGTACTGTGCAAGTTTGAATGTCATTGCAGGTCTGGAGCTGTGTTCATGGAGTTTTGGGACATTTTCTATGTGAAATCTATCCAAGGGCCTGTGATGCATCTGTCCATCCTTCCCATTGCTCACCTCTCCTTGTTCCGATGGCAGTTTTGATAGATAATCAATCATTCTCCTCTGGTGTATCACCATTTTAGTGTAGGCTTTTGCTGTTTTTCCCAATCTCTAACGTCTGCTTGGCATGGTTAGATAGGTTTAGATTAGCTTGCCTGCACTGGAAAGCTTGTGGCAGGTAGTTTGGAGCAGAAACCAGCCTTCTCTGGAGATTCACTTTCTCATGACTGCAAGTCCCACACTTGGAGAAAGGTTTTAATGTTGTCCAATCACACTGGATGCTAGAGTGATCAACCGAGAAACTGATCAACATCCAGGGGTGTTGAAATAGTGCACTAACAGGTGCTACTGTAGGTTGGTGCCTACAAAACTGTAATTTGGGGATTGGTGTCTCCAGTAAGTTGGTGCCTACACGATTTTTGAGAAATATATATAAAGAAAGAATTTTCTCTGTGGTTTTCTCTCGAAAGGGTTTCCACGTATATCTGTGTCTACTTGCATTAAGTTTTGTGTTCTTTGATTGATTTGATATATTCACATTGCTCGTGATTATAGATCTAAGTTTAAGTATTGAAGTTTGAAATACTATCATAATATTGATTCACCCCCCCTCTCAGCACATTATCTTGTGCTCAACAATTGGTATCAGAGCAGGTTCGTTCAAGAACAATCTAACAGTTGGAAGTGTAGATCTCGGGAGCAACATATGGCTAGTATAAGTACAAGAAGGTAAAATCGCTCCTCGTTGACAAGGCTCCGTTGTTTGACGGAACAAACTATGCATTTTGGAGCATAAAAATGAGAACCTATCTAAATGGCACTAGGGTTTGATATTTGGCAATCAGTAGCGGTCGGATATATCATTCCATCAACTCCGCCAACAGACCAAGCCGGTAAGAAGGCTTTTGAAACAATGCCAAGGCTAATGAATGCAATCTTATGTGGTCTGTCAGGAGTCCGGATTTGTCAAGGTAATGCAATGTGACACAGCAAAGGAAATATGGGATAGACTTCGAACAATATATAAAGGTGATGATAAGGTTAGAAAAGCTAAGCTTCAAACCCATAGGAGAAAATTTGAGAGCCTAAAAATGAAGGATGAGGAAAAATGTTGCAGTTTTATCTTCTGTGGATGGATGAAGTTGTCAATGCCATAAGAGGGCATTGCTCTGAAAAGATTGAGGACCCTGTGATCGTCCAGAAGGTCTTAAGATCTTTACCATTAAGATTTGATGCTAAGGTGTTTGCCATCGAAGAAATGAAGGATCTTGACAAGCTAAGCATGGACGAACTACATGGAATACTGACGGCTTATGAAATGAGGACCGAGTCTAATAAACTAACAAAGAAGGAAGCCGCATTCAAAGTCTCGAAGAAAAAGGCAATCAAGGAATCTGAAGCGAATGATGAATCAAACAGCGAAGAAGATGAAAAGGAAGCTTTATTCATTCGAAAGCTAAAGAAAGGATCCGGGAGATACAAAGTAAGTTACCATTTAAATGTTTTAACTGTGGTAAAATTGGTCATTTTGCAGCTAAATGCCCAGAGAAGGAAGATAGCGAAGATGAAGAAAGCAAGCCCAAGTTCAAAAGAGAATTCAAGCAAAGCAGAGGCAAGAAAAGATTTGAAAAGCAAAAGAAGAGTCTATATTCAAAAAGAGGTAGCAGCTCATCCAAAGAAAGCGGAATAAGTGATTCAGACAGTGATGATGAAGAAACATTGTTTATGGCTATAGAAGAAGGTTCATCAACTAGCAAAGTTGATTTGGAAGGAATCGAGGACATAGAAGAAGAAGGTGAGGTAAACCTCGAAGAAGAACTCATTTGTGCGTTGGGTGAAATAAAAGCACTCAAAAAGAGGAATCAGAAGCAAAGACTTCAGCTCCAGAAATATGAAGAACAAAATCAATCTTTCGAAGCTAAGTTAGCACAGAGTCTTGAAGAATCAAAGAATCTAATCATTGACCTGAAGACCCAGATTGAAGAAGCAAAGAGAATTGAGGAAGGGTTGAGAAGTCAGCTCAAGGTGAAACAAGAAGAATGTGAAAAGCGTGAGTCAGAGATTGTTGCGATGAGAAAAGACTTAGAAAAGGTAAATACCAAACTAATGAACAACTTGAAATTTGAAAAAAGTACTAAGGTTCTAGATGAGATTCTAGAAAATCAAAGATCACCATCCAACAAATCAGGACTCGGATATGAAGAAAAACTAGAGAAAGCTTCAAATTCCATTGAGATTCCGGAGAAGAAAGGTTTAGAAAAGGCAAAAAGTTATGCAGAAATTCTAAATGCACCTACGAAGAATAAAAGCAGAAAGGAAGAGGAAACTACGAAGACCAGTTCCATCCACAAGGAAGGTGTTAAAGAGAACGACATCAAAAGACCATTTACTCCATGACATAGGAATATGAACAGGTTCGAAAGTTCCTTTCATGGTTATTGTTTTTATTGCAATATATATGGGCATAAAAAGATAGAGTGTAGAAAGCGAATGAGAGATAATGAAGCCTGAAACAAACCAAAATCTGCTCATAGAGTGTTGAATATGAACTATAATTCATTTGCTCCACTATCCTATTATAACGAGGAAGCCATTATCTGCTACAAGTGCAATAATTATGGACATATAGCATGCTTTTGTAGAAGTGTGTTTGACTCGAGACAAGATCAAAAGACAAAGCCTTTAGATACAAAGAAAAGGGAGGCTACGAAATCCTGGACAAGGAAGCAGGAGAAAGATGGGCTAGACAAAGAAAAATCCATGCTTGTTCAAACAGCTTTTCATGCTCGAGATGAAGGACAAGCAGTGGTACATTGATAGCGGATGTTCAAGACATATGACTGGTGATAAAAATAAGTTTCTCTCCTTAAAGAAAGTAAATGAAGGTACAGTAAAATTTGGTGATAATGCTACAGTGAAGATCGTTGGCAAAGGTACGCTGAGTCTGGATAATGGAAAAACAAAAATAGAGAATGTTTTGTATGTTGAAGGATTAAAACATAACCTCTTGAGTGTGAGTCAAATGTGTGATCAGGGACACACTCTTAAGTTCTATGCCGAAGGATGTGAAATAAGGAAAGCAGATACAGGAGAACTAATTGCAGATTGCCACCGAACTGCAAATAATCTATATATGCTCGGAGAAATAAAAGAAGAAAAATGTTGCCTAAGTCAAGTTGAGGAGAGTTGGCTATGGCATAGAAGGATGGGACATATAAATTTTGATAATCTTGTGAAGATAAGCAATAAGCAGGCCGTACGGGACATGCCTAAAATAACAAAGCCTTCGAGTACTCTATGCAAGCAGTGCCAGCTTGGGAAGTAGACCAGAACAAGATTCAAAACAAAGGAGTATTCATCCACCAAACCATTGGAGCTAATTCACACGGATTTGTGTGGACCTACCAGAACGAAAAGTATTCAAGGTGAGAGTTATTTTATGTTACTCATTGATGACTACACTAGAATGACATGGGTAGCATTTTTGAAAGAAAAATCTGAAGCATTTGGAAAGTTCAAAGCTTTCAAGGCATTAGTAGAAAATGAAACAGGGCTGAAGATAAAATGTCTAAGGTCAGATCGTGGAGGTGAATTCATGTCAAATGAATTTATTGAATATTGTGAAGACCATGGAATTAAAAGACAATACTCAGCTGCAAGAACTCCACAACAAAATGGAGTAGTAGAAAGGAAGAACAAAACCGTTCAAGAGATGGCCCGAACAATGCTGAATGAATCTAAGCTATCAGATAGATTCTGGAAAGAAGCGGTAAGTACTGCCGTTTATATTTTGGATAGAGTGCAAATCAGAGTTAACCATGACAAAACTCCATATGAATTATGGAAAGGAAGACCAGCCTCGGTCAAATATTTTAAGGTATTTGGGAGCAAATGTTTCATTAAAAGAACTGAAGAGGACTTAGGCAAATTTGATTCAAGATCCGATGAAGGGATTTTTCTTGGGTACTCCACTAAAAGTAAAGCCTTCAGATGTTATAACAAGAGGTTGCGGACTATCATAGAAAGTGCAAGTGTCAGAGTGGATGAGGGTCTGGATCTAAAGACAAAAGAAAATTCAAAAGAGTCTTTAGAAATACCAAGTCTTGTGAAAGAAGAACAAGAGGAAGAAGAAGATATTGAAGAGTGGAGTAAATCAGAAAGGCAGGATACCAAGACGCCATCTCGCTTCGTTCAGAAAAATCATGATGAAAGTCAGATTATTGGAGAACTTGATACCGGGGTTCAAACCAAAAGAAGAATTACAAATGCTTCTGAGCAAGGGTATTTTTCTCTGCTATCTAAGGTAGAACCTAAGAACTTTTTAGAAGCAAGACATGATAAACATTGGTTGAAGGCGATGGAAGAAGAATTAGATCAAATTGAGAAAAATGAAACTTGGGAACTGGTTCCCAGACCAAAGAGTCAGAATGTGATTGGCACTAAGTGGGTATTTCGGAACAAACTAAATGAAGATGGTCAAGTCACTCGAAATAAGGCAAGATTGGTATGCAAAGGGTATGCTCAAGTGGAAGGTGTTGATTTTGAAGAGACTTTTGCTCTGGTTGCCAGACTAGAAGCAATCAGAATGTTCCTTGCTTTCGCAGTGTTTAAAAATTTCAAAGTCTACCAAATGGATGTCAAATCAGCCTTTTTAAATGGGAATTTAGAAGAGGAGGTTTACATAGAACAGCCTGAAGGGTTCCTATTATCAGAAAATGAAGATTATGTGTGTAGGTTGAAAAAGGCATTGTATGGATTAAAACAAGCCCCCAGAGCATGGTACTCAAGGCTTGATCAACATCTACAGGACCAAGGATTCAAGAGAGGACATGCTGACAGTAATCTTTACATCAAAACTGAAGATGAACACCAGTTAATTGTGGTTGTATATGTGGATGACATAATCTTTGGAGGAGACAATGAAGAAATGTCTAGAAAATTTGCAAAAGACATGCAAAAGGAATTTGAAATGTCTATGTTGGGTGAGTGGTGTCACCTAGATTTCATCCTGAAATCTGCGACTACCCTATCCGAAAAAATTTCGTACTTTTAAAATAATGGGTCGTTTTGTGTTTTTATTGCCTAAAAGTTCTTGTATTGCGTCAAGATAATCCCAAAGAGCCATATTAGCCTTTTTCGCCAAATACCCAGATGCCCAAAGATTGTTATATTCTGTCGTCGGGATTTGTCTGCGGGAAATTTGTATTTAATTATTTTGAGCCCCGTATGAGGCTATTTGCGCTCCATTTTAACTCTGTTATGATCGAACATATCATTATTCCTATATACCAGAAGGGTTTTAACTTGGAATAAGTTTTGGGGGTTTATTTGTAACTTTTGGCAATTTTTCATGTTTTTGTGTTGTCCCGTTTCGTTTTTTGTGAAATTTCTCTAGAACAATTCCTTTGCCGGGTAAGCCGATTTCTGGCCTAGAGCAGCTAGAAAACATATACGCACGTTATGCCCGGAAGAAGTCACCATCGGAGGTCTGGATCATTGGGAAAAAGTGAAGTCGTGCATGGAAAAGCCCCTGCGGGGATGGGCGCATTTTTGGAAAAACAAAGGATTTAAGCTGCAATGGGAAAAATAGAAGCCGCAGACATGATGGAAATTTTATACCTGCCTAGCAGGGTACTTTTTCCCATGATATAAAATTCACTTAAGCTGCAGTGGGAAAATTAGAAGCAGCAAGCAAGTGGGATTTTATTGCCTGCCTTGCAGGGTACTTTTTCCCATGATATAAAATTTACTTAAGCTGCAGTGGGAAAAATAGAAGCAGTAGGTAGGTGGGAATTATTGTACCTGCCTTAGCAGGGCACTTTTTCCCGTGATATAAAATTCACTTAAGCTGCAGTGGAAAAATTAGATACTGTAGGCAGGCGGGAATTTATTGCCTGCCTTGCAGAGTAAAAATTCCCATGGTGAAATAAAAGAAAAGTGACTTAAGTGAAATCACGAGATTTTATTGCCTGCCTTGCAGGGTAAATAATCTCATTGTCAAAGTCAAATCACTTAAGTGGATCATGGGATTTCCGGGGCTGCCTTGCAGGGTAAAAAATCCCATTGTCAAAAATTCTTAAAAATAGAATTCTATTATGCAAAAAGTGCAACCCACCTTGGGTGAATAATAATGCATTAAATAAATATTTGTTAATATTTATTCACCCAATTTTGGCACCCAGGCTTGTGAAAAAGTCAATAAAAGCAAAGGGGAATAAATCAATTGGAAATACAATTCCAAAATTAAATAAATTTAATTTATTTAATGCAGCCCCTTTTGAGAAGGAATTAATACTTTTTAAAGTATTAAATGATTATATTAATTCATATTTTCAGTGGCTATGGTCAAAGCACACTGTGAAGCTTAAGTGAAGTGAAGTGTGGATGATTAAATTGAATTAATTTAATTGATTGGATGGCTGTCCTTAAACATGCTATATTTAAAAGAGAAGAGCTTGATTTTTAATTAATTAATTGCCTTTAATTGTTAGGGCAATTATTAATTATAGAATTGTGAGGGTTATATAAGCATGGGCAGCCATATGGATGAATTATTTAATTCACAGGTAAAGAATTGCAGCCAAGAGGAAAAGTGCGCCCCCATTTGAAGAAGGATTTTGCTCAGGCAAGGTGGAAACAAGGCTAAAAGCTTCCAGATTTGGCGCATGCTTTGAAGAAGGTTGATATTTGTCTGCATAATTGTTTGCACAGGTGTTACAGGAGCTCAAGTGTTGTTGAAAGGATTCATGCTCTCTTTATGTGCAAATTAAACACCATTTTTTGGGGCAGCAGGCTTGAAAAGTGCAGATTTTTACAATTAAAATTCACTATTCATGCTCCGGTGGCCATTTTTGTCTAAATAAATTACAGGAATTCATTACAGGTGCTTTACAAAAGAAAATGAGCTTTTATCAATGTCCAATACATTGAATATATCCTCCGAATCTGAAGGATTGTCCAGATCTGCACCAGTATTGAAAGAATCTGGCCAAGTAAGAAGAAAAAGAATTATTCAGACAAAGATAGACAAAGCTATGGCGAAGAAAGATGAAAAAGAAAGCACAATGGAGTCATGCATCACTTCTAAATTTGCAGATATTGGAGACACAGATCTAGGCTCGGAACCTCTTGTTGAATTGATAGACAGATCCAACAGGAAAATCTCATGCGTGCAGGAGAAGACTTCACTCATGCGTGCAGATTAAAAGCAATGGAATTATTCAAGTTGTAGCCTTTCCATCCATAACCCAGTTGCCAAATTTTGTTATGCAGGTGCAGATCCATATCCATGCAGATCCAGATGCAAATCCATATAGATCCAGATCCAGATCTCATAGTTGCAAAAGCTTCCGGCACAAAGGCTTCATCCTCTTGTTTCAAATGCAGCCCGTGAAGAAGTCAGTACATGGAAAATTCCTTCCAAGATCTTGTGCATGTGCTCTCATCTTCCAGTTGAAGCTTTCATTGAATTTTTATTCACCCTGAGTGCTTTCCAGAATTTTTAATTGCTCATATGCAATTAAAAATAAGGATGATGAGTTATCTACGGCCAACCTTGCATTGATGCATGTACAAAAGAAGAACTGCAAAAGCTTCAAAGGATAAAAGAGAAAACAATGCGAAGGCAAAATTCTAGCTTGCTTCCAATTCCAACTGCTTGCAATTCCAGCTTGTTTCTAGATCCAGTTTGCTTCCATGTATCCATGAAAAATGACAAATCAGCTTTCCTCTTCCTTCATAAAAAAGGACAAAGTCAACTTTCCTCTTCCTTCTTCTTTCCTCCGACAAAGTCAACTTTCCTCTTCCTTCTTCTTTCCTCCGACAAAGTAATTGAGCGATCAATTAAATTATACAACTTAAGTGATTGGTTTAAAATCTATTACTTAAAGAAGTCAACTATTTGGAGATAGGTGGCACGTGCAAAAGTAGAAGGTTCTATTTTCAGTTGCAAATCAAACATGTCACGCAAAGAGGAACTCCAAGAGGAAGATTGCCAGTTGTTTCTTTCCGACTTCCACATGTGCCAGTTCAACTAAAGCTTCCAACTTGTAATTGCCCCTCTACATTCTATAAGTAGATGAAGAACCTTCGGGTTAATGATCGATCAAAATTTGTAAGCAGCAATCTTGTGTTCTAGACTTTTTTGTTGAACCCCTGAGAGCAACTTGGAGCAAAGGAATACAAAGGAGTAGGTTTCCGGAGAACTTTGTGTCACGGTGTACTTTTTTTCTTGCTTTTAATCTTAGATCTATTAATAGACTTTGTGTTATTTAAGATCTGGATCTAGAGCTGCCTTTGTTTTATAATTTTGTGTATTCATATCTATTAAGTTTCTTCTATGTGTATGCAATTAGCTCTGCCATCTACTAATTGGGATGCACATCTTCCCCATTTCTTCTCTGTATTTCCTTTACTTCCTTATTCTATAAAATACTTCCTTTCTTGAACAGCTACTTACTTGCTGCAGAACTTCTTAGTTATGGTTCATGAACTAAGTGGTTAAAGTAAAACCCCTGATAGATAATAACACATTTTTATTGACAAATCTGACACGGGAGCCTCACCGGTTAAATGAGGGAGATTTATCTCATGACTGTCTAGGTTTGATGCTATGCAAAAAATCTAGCCAACAGCTTTTTGCTAAAGGATGTTGCCATAAAGGTGGGATTATGGGACTGTGAAGTCAAATGATAGGGGAACCAATAGGTTCTCGACCTATAGACAGGTGACTTAACGACATCAAGGGAACCAATTTAAGCATTTGATGGCTACAAAATCATAAATGGATTTGATAAAGGAAATCTTTAGTATAAATTTATTGAGAATTTTTTATTTTTACAAGGGTCCGGACCTAGATAAAATGGAAGCACATACTTGAAAAATGGTGTTATGTTTGGAAGCATGAATGATAAAAAATGATAGTTTGGTGCAGGCTGTAGAAGCGCATATTTATGGTGTTTTGGATAAAGGGGACTATGGAATACGGGTTGATGGTATTTGAAAGGAATCTATGACACATTAGCCTAGCTTATCGACAGATTCGAGTTTGGGCAGAATTTGTTTTTGATAGAAAAATTTGATTTGGAGGCTCATTTGGTTCATTGGAAACAACTTGAGAATATAAGATACCAGTAAGAAGCAATATAATTTGATAATCCCTAAGTCCAGATGGAGGAAGTTAGAGGTGTGCAGAGGTGATAGAGACCGACATGTGTTGAGGTAGGTAGGTGGGTTTGACAAGCGGGTACAATCTTGTGTATGAGGTTGTACCTTAGGAGGGTGGTCAAAGTAGAGTATGAACATCCCATATGGTGGCATATTATGTGATAAGGCCAGTATAACAAGTATTTCAGAGACTGAGAGGGCCGGTCATGCAGTATCTGAGTAGGACAAAGCACTAGTAGCCGAGATGGACATAGTGACTGGTGAGCGAGACAGGCTGAGCCAGCAACTCATGTTGTTTAGGTAGAGGTTACACAGGCTAGAGCTAGCAGAGATAGATACATGCGTGATGGAGAGGCCTTAAAAAAGGCCTATATAGTAATAGGTCTTTCAGTGTTTGGTGCTAAGCTACAGGAATCCAAGGCCAGGACTAGACCATCATGTCAAATTGCTTCTGCCCAAAACTGCAAAGATAATCCAACATGTATCATGGTATGGGGGACCTACGGCAAGTTGCACGTTCCATGATTTTCAGTTCATTCTTTTAGGAACACCATCCTCATGTGGTGTTCTAGGAATCATTCTTTCTCTACGTGTTGGAAATATTGTCATTGATGTCAAAAGAGGTGCTGAACTGGTAAACGGAAATCTGTCAGAAAGTAACGGAATTATTGATGGAAATGGTAGAAAGTAACGGAAATAACCAGCAGTATAGAAGGGTATAAAACAAAAGTTTAAATACATGAAAAGAAGCGTTTTTGCATGAGGATTATCATGGTATAAGCGAGATATACACAGCTATACATAAGAGAGAGATATCCGCATTTTAAGGTGTTCATATGCAATGTTTTATGGTGAAAAAGAAGATTTAATGATGGCTGGCAGCGATTTAATGATAACAGTGATTCGTCTAAGGAGGGGCAGCGCTCCTATCAAGTGGTTAATTGCATTGATTAATGTGCATTTAATAATTATGGGCTGCATTAATTATTTTTTGGTTTTAGCCGACTAATGCACTTAATTAAGTTGTGTTAATGGAAAGGTTGTGTCGATTGGAACGATGTGTCTTTTCGAAAAGGTACGAAAGGATATATAAGAAGATTCATATGAGACTTATTAAGCATGGATTCAAGTTGAATATCTTAAGGAAAAAGAAGAAGAAGAGGAAGCATAAGGGCAGAATTTTAGAACAACAAATCTGAAAGTAAGAAGAAGAATTTTCCATTATTCGTTGAGGAAGCAACAAGTTCAAAAGTGGAAAGCAAATTTTGTAAGGAAGGTTGGTGACTTCATATTCGAAGAGATCGGTGTCTCTTGCTGAGTTGGTGCTTAGCAAAAGGGGTGGGTGCTCCTGTAGGTTGGTGCCTACAAAACGGTAATTTGAGGATTGGTGTCTCCAGTAGGTTGGTGCCTACAAAGTTTTGAGAAATATATATAAAGAAAGAAGTTTCTCCGTGGTTTTCTCCCGAAAGGGTTTCCACGTATATCTGTGTTTACTTGCATTAAGTTTTGTGTTCTTTGATTGATTTGATATATTCACCTTGCTCGTGATTATAGATCTAAGTTTAAGTATTGAAGTTTGAAATAATATCATAATATTGATTCACCCCCCCCCCCCCCCCCTCTCAGTATTATCTTGTGCTCAACATAGTTCATTATAGTTCCAGGAGCTAATCGATAGAACCATTCGCTGGTCAAGTCGTGTAGAGTCTCAATGAAAAGCTTGAGCAAAACATCTTCATGCTCCACTGCAAGCACCCCACAAGATATAAAGAATGCCGCCAAGTGATCATCTAGATTTTGCTTGCCATCTCCAAAGAATTTTGGAAAATTCTTTCTTGACCCTTTAGGCAATTCATGCATAGGTGGAGTTAGGTTCAGTGGCCCAAAAGCTGCACCCCATATGACAGGTGGCGGTTGATGCTGATTCTAGTTCAACATGATGAACGAAACACGTATTCTCCGGGAGTAGACTTGATAGATAATTCCAGTTGCCGGATTATGTTGAAGATGATGCGGATTTGGAGGAGTTTGCACTCTTCTTCCTGGCGAAAGACTGGATCTGCGGCTTCTAACTTGAGGATGATTGAAATTGAATTGATCCTGCAATCTATAAAAATGATCAGTTCTTCCTTGTGCCTTGACAGATCAGGTGAATGGGCGTTCAGCCAGGTTGAGAGTTTAGTGGGAACTAGCAAGATAAGCTCTGGTTTGCAAAAGATTGTTGTTCCCCAGTGCAGTTGCCAAAAACTGTTTGCTAGATTTTCTGCATAGCTGAAAACCTAGGTGGTCATGAGATAAATCTCCTTCTTACCAGTGAGGCTCTCGTGTAAGATTCTTATCAATTGTGGATCTGAGTAACTGTTCGTGGGTTTTACTTTAATTGCAAAGCTCATGAGCCATAGCTAGACAATTCTGTAGCAAGTAAGTAGCTGTAAAGAAATATTTGCAAAGGGGGAAGTAATTGAATCCGGGAAGAGAGTAAAGAAGATGTGCAATCCAACCAATAGTTCGTAGAGTTGGTCTCATGCACATAGATGAAACAAACAAATCTCAAAATACAGAATTTAACGGAAAGGAAAATTTCAAATCTAGATCTAAGATAACACAGTTTATGCAAAGATCTACACAAAAGTAAGAAACACAAGCACCGTTGACACAAAGTTCTCCGAAAATCTGCCTCCTTTCAATTCCTTAGCTTTCAGAACAATATAAAGGGTTTCAACTCAAACTCTGGAACATAGGAATGCTAAATACAAATTCTGATCCTTTAACCCATAGGTTCTTCTATTTATAGTGCATAGAAGAAAATTACAAATAGGAAAGCAATAACTGAACTGACACATGTGGAAGCTATAAAGAAAACAACTGACAATCTTTCCCCTGAATTTCTCTCTACATGACGTGCATCTGAAGACTAAATCAAAGCTTTGTATGTCCGCCACATATTCTTAATTAAGGACCCTTTCAAATAACTAAAAGTTAGGGCTTTTAACCAATTACTTTAGTTTTACAATTTTGTCTGATAGAATAAGAATAAGAGAGAGGAGGGAAAAAGAAGAAAAAGGTGCCGGCCATCATACACTACGTTGTTCCTTTGTTCTGAAACTGAATATACTTGTCAAACATGTGACTCAGTAACATCTCATCTACTTTAGCAACTGCTTCCTTCTCAGTCTTGAACCGCAACAATCCTCTAGACAAAGCAGCAGTGTTAGCTTTTACCTTCTTTAAACCAAACCCATACCCCTCAATATTTGCATGAAGCTTTATGAGTTTGCCAATTGAATCTAACGTGAAAGGCATGACAGCTTCATCAATCTTCCTCTGCACAACTAGAATAAATTCTTCACGGGAAGCAGGCAATTCATCTGGAAGCAGGCAGTTATTTTACAGGGTGTGCCAGGGTTGTAATTTTCCTCCATGCAAATGTCAACCGTTCTCTCCCCAGAGCAACGAGATTGTTTGAATGAGTGTTGATCCTCCTCAGACACGTTTCGTGGCTCCCTTTCTGGTTTCATGGCTCCAGATTCCCAGCATTTTCGTGATTTTTATGGTCACGATTTTCACAGGTCCCATGGCTTGAGCTTCTGTGGGTTCATTTTTCTGAATTGTGGGTTTGAATTATTGTGGTTTGCTGACTTTGTGGTCTGATTTTTTTGCTAGTTTTTGCTAGCTTCGTGGCTCACGACCTCCCCTCCACGGAGGTCGTGAGTTCTCGTTCTTCTTGTTTTCGTGGCTCATGCTTCCTTCTGCTGACGTCTTTCACAGGTCCCGTGAATCGTTTCTATCACAGTTTTTTTCTGTCAAACGTAGGGCACGGATTACAGTCAAGTGTTTCATGGCTCCTTTGCAATTCTTGGCTCTTTTCGTGGGTACTCCATGTTCCCTGCATTTTCATGATTTCTAAGGTCACGGTTCACAGGTGGCTCTTGATTGTGGTCTGTGGTCTTGGTGCTCTGCAAAGTTGGGACTATATCCTTGGGCAGTGAGGCAGGGAATTACTGCTGGTTTTGATCAGATTATTTATGTTATCTGATTCTCCCCATATCCTCTCTCCTCTTCAGGTTATTTTTCCCACAGTGTCTGCAAACATGGCCCCCAAATCTCCTACCGGCAGGGGCACGGTTGGGACCCCCTGGGCAATACTCCCAACTGCATAGCTGACATTTTAATGTAACTTCTCAACCGTATCCAAAAAGTTGAAACTGCCAATGAACAACTTCAGAATGAGCTATGTGCACTTATTAACAGGGTTGCAGATGTTGAATCCGAGAATGCTATCTTGAAAGAGAAAACTAGCCAACAACTCCGATAATACCAACCCTCCTAATGATACCTTACACGCAGAAATTGTCGACCTTCGGTTCCAACAGGAGGAGATTAGAAATAACCAGGCTTCCCTAAAACTGGAAACGAAATCATATACCAAGGTTGTTTGCGGGGAGAAACCAATGTCCCTCCATCTTTAGCTGCAGTTGAGGCCGTTGTGCAGGCCAAATTAATTGAGGAACGCACTAGGCGTGACAGGGAGTTAAACCTCAAAGTGAGTTGTCTCCCACCCACCATTCCTACACAAGACCCACTGGTGGTTGGTAACTCCTTTCTCACGAATACTTTGGAGATCTCTGACATTACACTAGAGAAAGCTTGGGTCGGCTATGATTCCATCCTTTTCATCCGTTTCAGGACTGCATCTGACAGGTTGACAGCCCTTAGGGCTAAGAGGTGTCTTTTCTCTCGCCTAGACAAGGTCTTCCTTGATGAGGATCTCACCAAGACACAGGTTGGAGAGCTCAAACGCTCTAGGGAACAGGTCATGGCAGCAAGGAAGGCAGGTAAATGGGCGGTCATCAGGAACCTCCGGGCTGTTATTAGGGATTCACCTCCCCTCGATTGGGAGCTCTGACAGGGTGTTTCCAAATGACGGGTCGGGCAGGAGAGGTGTCGGGGTTTGACTATTAGATGTTGGAATGGTAATGGCTCACTTTGGTCTTCCCTCGGTCTTATGACAGATGCCCTTGGGGCTGCTGATTTACTTTTCATCACAGAGACACACGAGAGCCCAGTTTGACCTCTCTCGGATATTATGGGCGTCCTTTGATTTTCTGCTTCCAAACAGGAGAGTCGGGGTTCAGGGGGGTGTCAGGGGTTCTGGTGGGGTCGCTTGTCTTTATAGGGACTCCTTCCAGGATAGGATCTCGGTGGTTGGCACCGATGTGTCTGCCAGGTACATGTGGATTCGTATTCAAGCGGTAGCTCAAGGTTCTAGGGATTTGTATATTGCTGTCTGTTACTTTCCTTCTGCCTCCTCTTCGTACGCCATTCACAATGGCCCTAATGGTGACCCCTTCTTTGACTTATACGACAGTATTAGTCAGTACTCTGTCGCAGGGAAGGTTATTATTTTGGGCGATTTTAATGCCTGCACCAAACACTTACAGGTCCCTCTTCTTGACCGTTCTAAGGATACATTTTGCACATAGAGTATTGACTTAGAGGCAGTGGGTTTGCATAGGATTTCCGATGATATAGACGGTCCTGTCACAACCTATGGAGGGTTCCTCCTCCAGCTCGGGGAATCATAGGGGATGGTGATCCTTAATGGGATTGAACGCTTTTCGGATTCACGCTTCTTCACCTGCCGCCCCCATGGTGGTAGCACCTGTGTTGTTGACTATATCCTTGCGAACCCGGATCTCTCTCTTCTACTCCGTTCCTTCTCCGTTTCCCCCATTCCCCTTGCCGACCACACTGTCTTATCCTTCTGTCTCAACACCAACCCTCCTCCCACCACCACCCCTCTTCTTCGCTACCCCCCCTCATACTTTTAGTTTGATAAAGGGAGTTATGGCATTTTCTCAGCTCACATCCATGACCTTCTCCCCTTTGAGAATCACTTCTCCAACCTTGTGAGTGTGGAAGCTAAGTACACATGCCTATCCTCTGCTCTGTGGAAGGCCGCTCTACTATCCTTTCCCAGCTCCACCACTCATCCTTCAGCCTTTTGGACTCCAAAATCTTGTCCTATGAACCAATGGTATGATTTAGAGTGCAAATCCCTTCACCATCACCTCCGTCATGCCTTTACCCATGCTCTTCCTTCCTTCCCCACTCTTAGGACTGCCTACCGGTGCCTTCTTCGCTGTAAGAAGCGATCTTGCATCTCCCACCGCAGGCATACCCTTTCTACCTCTCTCCGGTCTAATCCCCGGTCTTTCTAGCGTATTGTCTTTCCCCACCACTCCCCCTCCTCCATGGTTATCGATCCTACCTCCATATTCTCCAACACCTCTACCCTTTATGATATTTTGGGGCAGCAGTCTATCTAGATTGGGAATCACCCTCCCTGTAATCTTTTCACATATAGGAATATCAAAGAGGCAATCAGGTCCTTGAACAACGGCAAGGCAACTGATGAAGACGATTTCCATGTTGAATTCTTCAAGCAGGGTTTTGAGGCATTTGGTGTTTAGTTGATAGATGTCTTCAACCAGGTGGTTCGCCAAGGTTTCCCACCTACTTGGTCTCATCATGTCATTCACCCGATCTACAAAGCGGGAACGACTTCCGATCCGAATAACTACAGGACTATTATGGTGGGCCACTCTTTCTCCAAACTTTATGCCACGGTCCTCCACAGGTGGTTGTCTGATGATTTGGAGCAGAGACAACTCAGAGCTAGAGGTCAAACTGGTTTTTGACCTGGGTATCACATTATTGACCACATCTTCACCCTTTGGGCTATTATTGAGGAGGCCCGACACCGCTCTTCGAAGGTCTACTGCTGCTTTGTGGACTTTCGGAAAGCCTTTGACTCAGTACCTTGCATGGCTCTCTTTCAGAGGCTTAGGGACATCGGTATTTATGAGATTCTTATTCTTGCCATCATGCGTCTCAATGAGTCTGTCCTTAGTCGCCTCCGAACTGTTCTCAGGATGTCGGACTTCATCAGGAGTACCATTGGGGTTAAACAGGGTTGCCCCGTGTCCCCTACTCTTTTCGGTATCTACATTGATGAATTAGAATCTTTTCTTCGGGATCATATTTAGGAAGGGGATGGGTGCCTTCTTCACCATGTTTTGATTTCTATTCTCCTGTTCGCTGATGATATTGTTTTACTTGCCTCTTCTCCCGAGGGGCTTCAAAGACAACTTGATGCACTTGCTCTATTTTGCGATCTCCGACATTTGACTGTCAATCTTGGTAAGACCAAGGTCATGGTCTTCAACGGGTTGAAGACTTCTCATCTCCATTTCTTTTTTCAGGGGATAGGAGGTTGAAATCACCAATGCATATACTTATTTATTTGGGTGTCCAGTTCTCAGGACCTAGATTCAGTACGAGGCATGCCCTTCAGCTGCGTGTGAACAAAGGATATGGGTCTCTTGCCATTCTTGAGCGATAATGTTTCCGACACCACTTACAAGACATTTCCTCTAAGATGTCTCTTATGGTCTCTCTCATCTGACCCACTATTCTTTATGGGTCTATTGTTTGGGGGCCCTCCCTTTTAGCTACGGATTGGTGCATCAGTTGAGAGAGTGTAGACTCTCCTCCTTCGCCGCTTCATCAGATGCAAGTAGACGGTTCCTAAGTTGATTATTTTAGCAGAATTCGGTGCCAGACCTTTCCGTCTGGAGATCGTTTTTGACATTTCGGCCTTCATCCACCACGTCAGGAGGTTTGGGGATTTCTCTGATGAGCGGAATAGGTACCCGTATCTCGCTTATTGTTCCTCTATGAGTATTGCTCAGGATATGGGCCGTTGCTGGTTCTCCGATACTTCGGCTTTGTTGGATTCTGTTGGTATTCAGATTGATCATCTTCCCCCCTTTCATTATTCCTTGAATGCTCCCAGTCACCTTCTGCCCACCAAGTAGGTGTTGAATAGGTCCATCAGAGAGGATATATACAAGTGCTTTATTCGGACTACTTGGGTGAACCCCCATGGCGGCTTGTATCCTATGATGGCCTTTTATGCAGAGCATTTTCTTGAGATCAGCGACGGACTCATCATTTACCCCCAGTGCACCTTTCGCCATTGGATGCATGCCCTGTGCATACCCCTGGGTCAGTTTCGGGTGGGCTCCCACAGATTGTGTTGTGAGACGGATCATCATATAGACCACGATGACAGACTTTGCAGGCTTTGTAGCCTCCAGAAGGTTGAGATTGAGGACCATTTCATCTTCCGCTGCCCCATATACTATGAGATCAGGGGGCGTTTTCATTGTCTCTTCAGAGGGGTCCAAACCCTCCCGGTTTTCTTCAGATATATTGACCAACGATGCCTTACCCTCTATATTCGCAAGTCTTTGGAGCTCTGGGACCAGATTCTTCACCCAACCTCGAGAGTTATTCCCACGAGACAAATTACATCTTTCTTTCCGGTTCTATCTACAGTGAGTGGTACCAAACGACAAAGCCACTTTGATCCTGTTACAGGGCATAGATTAGTTCGTTCCCGGCTAGACCGTCACAGTTCCCCCAGTGGCCACTAGCTGGCTCGGCAACATACACGTCTCAAAGGGCAATCCAGATCTACTCATCTCCCTGGCCGTCGTTCTAGTCTTAGATCTTAATGGGGGAGGGGGCCCTCGCCCCCCTCTTCGAGGAGCCATTACATCATTAGCTACTTCTTGTCAGCTTTGAATGCTAGGAGGGATGTGACTACCATTTCTAAGTAGACAACTCTTTTCCAGTCCCCTCCTTCATTCTCTTCTCTGTTTTTCTTCCCCCATTTGTTTCATTGCCCCTGTCTGTGGGGGTTTTGTTTTTTTTTTTGGGTTTTTGCTTGTTCTTCTCTTATTCTTTCTTCTGTTCTCGAAAACTCAGTTTTGAGTCTTCCCCGCTTGCACTTTGTATATTGTTTCGACTGTAGTCCCATTGATCTACTTTTGTGATCTTTCGTTGGACATTAATACATTTATCTTATCTTATCTTATCTTATTTGGCACTTCTCCCATCTATTGCCAGCATCCAACATGCTAATTGCAATCACCACTGGTCGTGTCGGAATCTTCAGGCAATAATTAATAAATTGTTGCATCCAACTTGATTATTATCTTTCCTGCAGCATTCCAAATTGTTCTGGAAAGAGGATGATAAGACCTTGCACACTCCATAACAAATTCAGGCAATTGAGTTGTGATTGGAAACGCTGAAGCTTGAATAATCCCGCTACTTTTTAATTACCCGCATGAGAGGTGTCCTTCCGGCTCTGGATCTGTCAATTAAATCAGTGATGAGTTCAGAGCCTATGTTTGTATCATTGATGTCAACAAATGTGGAAGCTATGCATGAATCTGTTGATCCTTCTCTTTCATCATGTCTGGAACAATCTTTGTCTGATCTCTTTTTCTTTTAATTCTACGGGAATCCCTTGTAATTGGATCAATTTGTGTAGATCCGGGCAACTTCTTCTGATTCGGAAGATATATTCAATGTATCTGACATTGATTTGGACTTCCTTTCACTAATATGAGCACCTGTGATGAATAACTGCAGTTAATTCAGACAAAGATGGAGTCCATGGTATGAATACTTGTTTTTTTATCACCAAAATCTGCATATAAAGCCTCCCGGCCTAAAATTTGAGATTTTGCTTGCATGTAAAGCAATTATTTTTTATTTTTTTAATTCACCCAGGCACTTATACCAATACGCAGACACTTAGAATAACAACAATCAAGCTATTCCAACCCTAGGAGCCAAAACTGGAAACTTCCCAGCAGTGGGAAAATATTCTTTAATGCAAAATTCTCCTTCCCTTGGCGCCAAAACGCTTTTCGGGCTGCAAATTTCATCAAAAAAGAATTAATTGCTTCTCCTTTATGGTGTCCATTGCTTATATAGCCATATGCATGCTAATTTTAATAATTGCCTTTCCCTACTTTTGGCAATTTAATTAATTAAAAGCCATGCTTCTACTTCCAATTTGGGGCGCCCAAGTCTGCATGCTTTTGATTTTTTTTTATGAATTTATTTTATTTATTTTTATCATGTATCCTTGACTTCTCTTTAGCTCATCCACTTGCCTTGACTTTCCTTCTATTTATGGCGCCAAAATTGACTAGAAATACCATTAATAAATATCATTAAATACATGTATTAATGCCAAGGTGGGTTGCACTTTTTGGCAAGGGAAGTTGCTAAAAATAGGAAGTCAAAGCAATGGGAATTTCCACCCTGCAATGCAACTCCAAAAATTCCATCTTCCACTTAATTGATTTGACTTTCATAATGGGAATTTTCACCCTGCTAGGTAGGTAAGAAATTTCCGTCTGCCTGCCACTGCCAAAATTCCCACTGGCAGCTTAAATCCTTCCTTCCAAAAAGTGCGACTTGCATGGAAAATAGCTTTCTTCTCAAAAATGCGACTTGCATGGATGAATAAACTTCTTTGATGGGAAAAAGTTACACTGCTAGGCAAGCAAGAAATTCCCGTCGGAGCTTTAAGTGAATTTTCTTTCATAATGAGAATTTCACCCTGATAGGCAGGTAGAAAATTCCCGCCTGCCTGCCACCTGCTAAAATTCCCATTAGTAGCTTAAGTGATTTTGACTTGATGGGAAAAAGTAACCTGCTAGGTAGGCAAGAAATTGCCGCCTGCCTGCCACTGCGAAAATTCCCATCTTCCACTTAGATCTATTATCCCAAGAAATGCGACTTACCTAGGAGGCTTTTTTTACTTAAATTCTTCTTTTCTGGTCAGAAGTCAGCACTCCGTGATTAATTCCTTCCATTACTGAGGCGATGGATGACTTCCAGATGTTCCAGGAAATTAAACAGGCTATACAGAACAAAGAACGGATCAAAGGGAATTTAACAAACAAACCGCAGAGGGAGAAAACCGAAAACAAATGCAAAAAGAAATAAATAAAAAACGTAAAATGTTGCTAGAAGAGTTGCAGACAATTGCTCTGATATTCATTCTTGGTGAAAATCCTATTGAGATGTGAGAACATTGGCATGAGAAACTTCAACAGGGTTCAACTCCAACACAAGTAACATTAAACAAAACTTTATTTATTTAATAAATAATTAAATAAAATTCTCGTAGACAAAACTTGACGGAGGGATAATATGAGTTTTTAACATTTGGATATTGGTCGAATATTGGCTCATATGGTTCACTGGGAATGTCTTAACATATTAGAGGCAACTTTAGGCAATAAAAACACAAAAAGACCCGTTTATAGTAATAAGAACGATTTTTTTTTTTAAAGGGGTAGCCCCAGATTTCAGGGTGAAATCTGGGGACACCATGTTGGCAAAATAATATGTCACATGGGAAAATTAGACATCTCTTACCAATAGTGTGGGACTAAGTCCCTCTACTTGAATGGGGGCAGCTCCATTTATTGAAAACAGGGGAAACTATGTACACTATTCTAATAATCAGAGGGTGGTCTTTCAACTGGGGATCACACAGGGGTATTTTCCTACACCTGTGGCAAAATGCTTGTAGATACCACAAGAGAGAAAACAACTTGAGAGAGAGGTGCAAAGAGAATAGTGAGAGGGTTTTGCACAATAAATTACACAATAGAGTTTTATTTCTGAAAACCATAATATATCCATGAATTCAATAAAAAGACACCATTAAACATAGAACAAGGGACACGATACAAATAACACAAAGTCTAGGTGCATACATTCAATAAGTACATTCTCATGGAGTGTAGTTGAGATGGAGAGGAAACATAGACAAAGTAGTTAAATGAATTTGATAACTTGTTCCTAGAAATAAAATGGGAGCTAGTAAACAAGAATAATCGTCTTCTGAAATGAGGAGGCTCTCTCAATTTATAGCTTCTTACAATGCAACTTTTCATCTACCCCCCACACGACTCTTCATGTCCCATCACTTGTGACTTTTCAATTACCATTAGAAGAAACAAATTAACAGTGTTACGTGGGGATGCGCACCCCCCTTTTTCCTGATGCCCCAGACGTCCGGGACTTTCCGGGGGACTTAGGGACGGGGACGGGACATCTCCTTGATGTCCCGTTTTTCCATTAAAAAAGGGGACATCCCGGGGGAACGTCCCCCAAAAAACACGGGAAAGCGCTCGGAACGTCCTAGGTGCAAGAAAACTTTGGGAACGTGGTGACATCCCGTATGACCCAACCGCTTTAAACACTCAACACAAGTAAAAAACGTTTTTTTTAATACTTTTTAAAATATTTTTTCTTACTTTTAATACATTCTAAATAAAAAAGAACATGCCCTAACCCTAAAAGCATAAATTTTTTTTATAAAAAGAATATTTCACACTCATTGTAATCACACAAAGCAAAGACTCAAGAGCAAGAGTAAAAAAAAGAGAAGGAAAGAGCAAGGAGCAAGGTGCAAGATGTAAGAGCAAGAGCAAGGGGCAAGAGGTATGTAGCATACATTACAACCATTCTTTGCTTGTTTTTTAAATTTCCAAATGCAAAGTTGAAAGTGAAGGCATTGCTTGTATTTTTTTTCCTATTTGAATTAGGCAAGTGAGGGAATGAGATAAAGCATAAAGGGGAGGACATTTTTATTGCTTTTTTTTTTAAATTTTTAAATGTATTCGTTTTTGTTTTTTTAAAAAGTGTATTCATTGTTTTATAGTATTGCATAGTTATATTGTTTTATTTTTTTAATTATTGCAGCTTCAAAATCAGTTCAGATAGTGATTATCAAGCTAAACATGAGGTTGAAATGGGTGATGATATGGGTGTGCAAAGAGAAGGAACAAAAACATCTAATACTGCTAGTTCACATGGGAGTGTGGACAAGTTCAGTTGCCCCTCCGCAATGTTTAAAAAAGTATGCGAGGGGACCTTTTGATAAGAAAAAAACCTTTGAAACAATTTGGTCAAATTATGCAGGGGTCCTAGATCAAAGATTTCAGGGGGCACTAAAACATGGAAATGCAACATATGCTCATTATCTTAGTCAGGCAACATTACTAGGTTAAACGCACAATTATTGCACATCTCGGGGAAAGGTGTTGGCATGTGTGGACAGCTATCTCTTGAAGAGAGGTCAGAAATGGTGAGGCTGTATAATGGAGATATGGTGGAAAAAGTTCTAGAAGTTCATGGCCGTCATATTAGAGGCACTGGCACCCCTTCTAGTTCTGTGAGAATTAATACTGGTAGTACTACAGGTGCATCTTATGAGGTGTTTGAAATGGATGCTTTTGGTAGTAGTAGGGGGAAGAGGAAGGTTGTGGCCTCCAATCCAATTGTTGACATGTATGATACAAAGGCTAGAGAAGAGGCTGATGATGCATTGGAAAATTCTTATTTGCTACTGGCATTCCATTTCATGTGTAATGTCCCCTTTTTAGACAAGTTAGGAAATGAAGAAATACTTGTCAAAATCAAGCAAAGAATGGATAAACCTTTTTGCATGAACCTAAAATATCTCAATGTCAGCTATTTCGAACCCAAATGGGGTTGGAACTAGCCAAGGTGGCGGGATAGATTGGAAGAAAACAATAAGAATTTAAACACATTCAAATCAGATTTTACTACAACTGGAAAATAATTTAAATTTGAAACCCTAATTGCTGCAATCTTCAAAACAACATATATTTCTCTACACAACTTCGATCTTTCGCCCCTCCTATTTCGCCCCACACATTCAGGGTTGATTAGGGCATCCAAACTTGCCCAACAATGATGAAATTAATCCTCAAAGCTGCCACTAATTTATGAAGCCCAAATAACCTCAGAAACTCTTCAAAAACCTTAGATCTGATTTTTATTCGAAAGGAAAACACAATAGAGCTTGAAAAGGGCATAACTTCCTCAAAAGTTAGTATTTTCGCATGAAACAAAGACCAAAAAGATCCTTGAATTTTTTTCTTTCCAACAAGCCCAAAATCGCCAAATTCCAAGGGTGGGAAGTCCCTCAAAAAGCTGTCACAAAACCCAGAACAGGTCGCTGCCCTAAAGTCAATCAAAATTTGTAAATCAATATCTCACAAAATACCCAACCAAATCACGCAAATGACATATCAAAATGTTCACAAAATTATGAGGAATCCAATGAGTATTTTTGCATATTTTTCTGGGCATGAAATGTGGAAAAACAGTCCCAAACGTTAGTCGTTAGGGTTAGAAAAAATAGGATTTGCACTAAAATATTCCACCAAGGAAATTTGCCACACTTAGGGCATAAACAATAATGATAATCCACCACAATAATGCAAATATAAGTCTTCAATCAGATCTTCAATAGCTTCAACTTCATTGTCAAAGAGAGAGCAACAACTAGGGCATACATCCCATTTCTCCAAGCATGGAAAGACATAAATGATTTAATCCAACATACCCAAAAGATGGCCATGCAACCTCCTTTTATAAGATGAGGGGTGCAACATTGAAATGGCCGACCTTTTCCCTTTTAGAGGGAAAACTAATAAAACTTAATTAAAATATTAAAAGACTAACTTTATGCGCACTTTATTATTTTCTAATTAAATAATAAAAAGTAACTAACTCATGTGCACATTTTAAAACTAACTAGAGACTCCCCCTTGTAGCGCAAGGCATGCCAAGGGGCTACAATGCAGACAATAGACACCTCAGAACAATCCCCAAGCTTTATCCTCGAACCCACAGGGAGAGAAAATGGGTTGAGGGTCTTCAGTTCTTCATTTTGAAAAATGTCCAAAAAAGGGGACATTACATCATGTTGTTTGCGCTCCTTATTACAAGGAGGCTATGGCTAAGGTAGCCAAAGCAGGTGTGAGTTATGTGCTCCTAGGAGACACGAAGTTGAGAACCACAATCTTGGATACGAACTATTCCAAGGTTAATTTATTGATGGAGGAAATGAGGTGCACATGGGTCTCTCACAGTTGTAGCATCATCATGGATGGGTGGACAAATATTAGACACCACCCACCCATAAATATCATTGTTTCATGCAGAGAGGGTCCTTACTTTTTTAGGGCAGTTGATTGTTCAGGAAAGAAGAAGGATGCAAAGTTCCAATTCACCATTTTGCGAGATACCATTGAGGAGGTTGGTCCCACCAACGTTGTGCAGGTTGTCACAGATGTAGCTTATGTGTGCAGGGCAGCGGGGGTAAACTTGTTGAGGCTCATTACCGACATATATTTTAGACCCCATGTTGTGTGGATACCATGAACAATGCACTAAAAATATATTGGAAAAATTGATTGGGTCAAAAATGTAGTGGTTGATGCTAGAGATGTGCAGATGTTCATCTGCAACCACCATATGTCATTGGCACTCTTCCATAGCTTTTCAAGGAAGGAATTCCTCAAGCCAGTGGACACACATTTTACATCATACTTTATTTTGCTGGATAGGATGGCTGAGTTGCAAGAATCATTACAATGTATGGTCATGACATCAGAGTGGTCTAGGTGGGATGCGTCCAAGACAGAGCAGGGGAAGAAGGTGAAAGCAATTGTGGTGAAAGAAACATTCTTGATAGATGTGAGATGTATGACATCCATAGTATCTCCGGTTTTTAGTGTCATAAAATATGGGGATTCTGAGAGCGCTCACCTTGGTGAGATATATGAATGTATTGATAGTATGCTTGGCCATATGAAGGCTGTTGTTCGGGCAAGGGACCCCCCCCCCACCTTAGAGTTTGTAATGTCCCCATTTTTTAAGACCCTTAGCCTATCATTCCCCGTGGGCTTTAGGGATGTTGCAAGGGGAAAATTATATTAAATAATTTTATAATATTGCCTGGAGAGTGATTTTTATCATTTGACATTATAAAGCAATATTTATTTAATTATTTAATATTTACGGAGCAAGTAATTATTTAATTAAATTCCCAAAATGCAAATTAAAAAAGGGAATTAATTAAATAATATTTAGGTGGCTTTTAAATATTAAAATCACCCTTTTAAAAAGGGGATGCCACACCTAGGGAAAACAAACTGCTTTTATTTAATAATTTCCCTCTCCTAGGGATTTCGAAGTTTGTGCCTCCTTGCTTATAAAAGGAGTGCTAGGATCATTGTTAGACTTATGTTATGATGATATTTATTTTATGCTCCATGCTTGGAGTTGGGATGTATGTCCATTGATGCTTTCTCTCTCTCTCTCTTGCGTGGGAAGTTAGTGAGCTGGTTTTGATATTCAATTGAAGTATTTTCATTAGATTTGCAAATCTACTTGTTGGTGATTCTCTTTCTAGCTTTGGCGCCTTTTATTGAGAGTAAAATCTGCATGTTATTGAATATGATGAAGGGTTTTATGGTGTTTTAGATCTGCTGGTTATTGCTGGTTTTATTCGAACTATGGTGACTTGAATAGAGCATATTTTAGCATGTTTTGAGGGTGAACAAGCTTCATTCAAAATCTGATCTGTGTTGGCTTATTTTTGCTGAGTTTGGCCAACTGTTTTAAGTGTATTGAAGGGCTATTGAGTGCCGGAAATCATTTATGCCATTTACTCAAACCCTAGTGACTGGTTTGGGGACTTAGGGGGCTGTTTTGGAGGGATTTCGGTTATCATAAAATTCAGATCTGTATTTCTGCGGAAGGATCTTAATTTATAGAACTATTTGCATTTTATTTGAAGAGAAAACATGGAATATTGAAGGAGTTATCAATTTTAGAAGATTTCAGTTGTTTGCATGCTTCCCAGTTGTTATAAATTAGTATTTATTTCAGATCTGCAGTTTTGAGGTTGATTTAATATTGAATGTGATTGTAGAAATTAGGAGGAATAAGGGGTGGGTGATTTCATAATTTTTGGAGTAGTTTTTGTGCCCTAAAAGTGCTGGGCGACCTATTTTTAGGTCAAAATTAGGGTTTCGGGTTGGCTGTGCAAAATCTGATTTTTGCATATTGTTCCTCATATTTTTATGGTCCATTATCCAAAATTTCAGCTCATTTGGACTTCCCTAGCCAAAGATATGAATTTTTGAAGTTTGCAGCAGTTAGGGTTTTGAAAATTAATTATTTTCAGCTGTGTGTGATCAGATTTGTATTAATTCTTAACTTATTCTAGAAGGGGATATTATAGGGTTCTACCATCACCATATTTAGCCTATTATTGAGTGGAGATGGGAGAAGTTGAACACTCCTTTACACATGGTTGCATATGCACTAAATTTGAAGTGGTATCTTGAGAGGCTTGGCAGAGTTCTCCCAGTAGATGATGAGGAGATGGGGAAGGGTTTCTTGAAAGCCCTAAAAGAATTTTATAATGCAGAGGATGGTTCACCAGTCAGAACTGATTGGCTCAAGTTTTCGTATCTGGATGGCTACAAAAAATCAGTAAAGATAGACAGGACCACATTGGCACAAGAGAGTCCAGTTAGTTGGTGGCGATTGTATGGACTTGCAAGATTGCTACGTACACTTGCTATTTGTCTTCTTTCTCAGGTTTCTAGTTCCTCTGCTTTTGAGAGGAATTGGTCAAGATATGGGTAGATCCATTCTCTTAAGAGGAACAAACTTACCTCTAAGAGAGCAAAGAAACTTGTTGCTGTACATAGTGCCTTACATCTCATGGATCGCAAGACACCTACGTACAAGGAGACCCCAACATTGCGGTGGGATGTGGATCCTGAGGATTTAAGGCAGATTGATGAAGATCAGGAGCATCAAGGATTGGTTGATATCTCCTTTGCAGATGATGTTGATACAGATACTTCTAGTGAGGAGGAGCGGTTCGTAACTGTTCCTTCAGAGGGCTCTAATAGTGATTTTTGAGTTGTCACTTGTCATTTTGGTTATGTAATGTCATATAATGATATATGTATTTTTGAGTTATATGACTACAAGTTTATGACATAATATTTCATAGCATATGTAGGTGTACTCTTCTCATGTTGATTATTGAAGAGTAAGACTTGTTTTTTATTTTCAACTTTAGTCTTTCATTGTCATGTTGAAGTTTTGAACATTGAATATATATATATATATATATATATATATATATATATATATATATATATATATATATATATATATATATATATATTGGGCCTTGGCTTTTGTGATGAATAATTGGATTAATCATTAATGGTTTCAATCTTCAAACTTTCAATTTTAAGTCTTAGTTTATTGAATTATTCATGTTATATTTGTAAAATTAATAAATTATATATATATTTTTATATATTTTTTATTAGCTGCCCCCTTGTCATCCCCCCGTCGTCCCCAATTTTTTTTTAAAAATTGCCGTCCTGGAAACCCCATCCCTACGTCCCTCTGTCCCGGAGTCTTAGGTAACTATGCAAATTAAGTACCTCTCTTATAATTTGAGAGAGTACTTTTACACATTACAAATATTTTATTGTCACTTAAGTAAATAGGACAAAATGTCATGATTACATACAATGAGGAATTAGAAAGGGGGAGAGAAGAGGAGAAAGAATGAAGAGAAGAGAGAAATGATGCTCCAAAGCATGGGCGAAGGTGTCTCCGCCCTTGATGAAGATCAACTCTGATGATGATGAAGATGAAACCTTGATATATGATGACCCTCCATGATGATTCTCCGCCGATGAAGATTTATCCTTTGAAAACTTTGCCCCTTTGAGACCTCCCTAGAATAAAGCACCACTGTAGCACATTTGTACGCATTAAAAGAGAGGTGATGAACATTTGACCACTGAAGACAATGAAGATGTCCTTCCCTCTCTTGAACAAGCCTTTCAACCTTTGAAACACTGACATGCCTCCAAACTACTAAGTTCTAGATGCAACTTGAGACAATCACCTACACAATTCAACATGATGATCCCGACCCTTGGGAAATAGAGCAACCAATGAGATGAGGTGAAGAACCTTCTGACGATGTGATGAACGAAGGTGAGATATTGGATGGAAGATGCTTTTATCCTTTGATCAACCCATCCGATAGAGTGAGAAGCACATCAAGACCAAAATTGGGGCCTGAGAGAACTCTTCTGCTTGAGACACAATGCCTCTGTCCACCCTTTTGCAAGCACGAGTTTGTCCTCCATAAAGGTTGGGATTAGTGAGGTATGCTGAGGATGAACAACCATGACCATTTTGAGTGTTTTTCGGACACTTACTATTTTTAGTAAGTTCTTCCTAGGTGGCTAGTTTTGGCAATTTTGTCAAATTGTCACTTTTGAGCACTTTCCTCTTGGGGGGATGAATTGAACGACTTTAATCCATTGTTTCTTCTTACTTACTATTCTTAGTAAGTGGTTTTGAATAGGAACTTACTAAAAATAGACATTGGCCATGGAGTATCGGATCGGAGTAAAAGTGGTTTCCAAAAATTCTACTTCACATCGGGATGCTTTGCTCCAATTTTTAAGGGGTTTTTATCATTCGGATCTTTGTGAAAACGAGAAGTAAACTTTCAAGTCTGTGTTTTCTTTTTTAGACAGGGCAAAATGTAAAAAACAACAGTCATCCATATCTTCAAGCATACTCAATTTCATGGGGCAAGCAACTGCTCATTAGAAAGCTAATTTTTTGCAGATCACCGTCTTCAATTTTGAGGCAATTTGGATCGCTGCAACTCCGTAGATCTGAGGAGACATTTTTCATGGTTGGAAACTTTGGGACGCTATAAACAATGAATGAGAGCATTAATGAGGGCACGTAAATACTCATTCCAAAGGCGTTCTCATGGGGAGGCCACCGTCTAAATTTCAAGGCCATCAGAGGCGGGGTTTGCAAGCAATGAGCAAAAATGTGTATTTGCCATGGTGGATGTTTGGGTTTTCTTGACATCCATAACAACAATGGAGGGTGATTGAAAAGCATGGAGAAACATGGAAAAATGGTTAAGTGTTGGGCCATGTTGATATTTAAAAGCCTTGAGCCATTTTCAAATGAATTTTCCCTCCCATTTGCCTAGTTGACTCACCCTACTTAACCCGAGTTAGTTGAGACTCAAGGGTGGGGTTAAAACTTTCCAAATGGGTCTCACACCCCCTCATGTCCCTTACTACATTTAGTAAGGGACAAAGGGACATCAACTCTTCAAAGATGTGCCATGGGTAGCCTCATCATGAGAAGGGGGCATGGGGATGCAAGTTGTGAGGTTGAAAACACCTTCCTAGTGCACAAGTCACGAGTTCTAAGTGACGGAGGAGGATCTCTTCATGTGGTGACACACTTTTGTGTCCCCCATGTTCCCTTAGCAAAGGGACATCAAGGCCTCCGAAGTGCGCATAGGGTTAACCCATCATGAGGAAGGGGCCAGATTTAAGACTGAGGTTGAAAACATCTCCTAACCACCTAGGTTGTCACTTAAGTGATGTAACTCATTTGTCCCCTTTGTCCCCTTTGGTGATGCATTTGCCACTTTTGGAAGTTGGGTGTCACTAGTGCACTGCTAAAAAATAGCTTTCCGGAGTGTCTTTTTGCCTTGAGAGCTTCCCTTGGTGTTTCCTAGGCCAACCTTATTTCATTTTGAGTGGAAAACACCCAAGGAATCCAATGCAACCATTGTAGGACCTGATTCTACCTCCCTTTTGAAATTTAGGCCCCTTTTCAATTCTGGTCACAGGAGGTTCTTGTAAGGTCCAACTGCCACCGAAGAAAAATCTTTCTTTTTTGTCTAACTCAACCTATGGAACATTTAGAGGGTCCCATTTGATCCACTTTGTCCTTTGAATCACCTTTCAAATCATTAGGATTGCTCCTCAAAATCTATTGAAACCTTTTGCACAATGAAGTAGACACTCTTAGCTTTCCAATGAGTATCTGATTGTTTTCCAACACCTATCGAGGCTCTTGAACCATCTGAAACCTGAAAAAGCTGCTTTTTAGGAAAAAGCAATCCCCATCACAGGCTAAGAATAGCCCGGTTTTGAAGAAGATTTTCCTGAGGTTCCAAATCTTTCCTAAATTTTCTTAAATCACTTAAGTGCATCCTATAGCTCCTCTACACAACTCCCAAGTGGGATGTGCTTCAACAACCAACTTTCGAGGGGTGTCCGCTGGTGTGAAAAAAACCTGAAAATAAGCCTTTTTTTGGCCTTCGGGAGAAATTCCTTCTGAATGGTTCTGAATGAATCCTTGAACCACTTTCCCGCACATGAAACACACTTGAAAATCACATTAGCACATTCCTCCTGGCCATTATGAGGGCAACAAAGTAATTGAGTTGGCCAAAGGACAAGTTTACATTGACCGGGAGAGGGATTTTCAAATGTGGGCTAGGTTGTCATGAAAACTTTGTTAAAGTTTTCATGCTAGACATTTTGCTTGACAACAAGAGGCTAGATGTGTTTTGATACCAACAGTCCTCATCGAGGGGCCCAAGATTGTGGCGTGAAGGACAACCCAATAATCTAGGTAGTGAATTATTGAGTTATGAATTGAATATTAACATAACACCATTTGGTAAACTATTACACATTCAAGAGACAAATGCTAATATAGTGCTTTTCTACTCAGAGAAATTGAACACATATAGTGCATGTGTACAAAAGTCCAAAAGGTTGAGAATGAAAATTCCTGTGATAAAAAAACTGGTGGAAATACTTCCTTTCTGATTTGCTTACTTGTAATTTAGAGTGCATGAATATGTCAACCTTGAGGCTGAATGATTATATACTTACACAATTACAAGAAAGGCAGTTAAAAGAAGGATGATTACAAAATGGTTCAACTTTTGTAACAACTAATGGTTCGCCTTTCGGCCAGATGTGTGCTGCATTGATCAGTTCATAGTTCGCATACTCATATTTGGTAGATCCAATAAAATTTGACACGACAAGACTAGGCGAATATTCAACAACTTAAAAAATATGCAAATTTCTTTGAAAATATAATTTTAATGCAAAATATATCTACAAAATGTTTCAAGTGAGTATGCAAAATGTTGGGGAAGTGTTTTTTGTTAGATTTGAATACAAATACAGTACAAAATTGCATCATCATGCGAATACAACAACTAGTTGATAAGTGTTGTAAATTTATGATGATTGTCACTGAAAAGTATCAACATAAATTGCATATATATGCAAGTTATAATTTGCTCTTCGAATGCGCTATAAAATCGCTTCAACTCATGTAAAGGATTCTTAATAGCTGTGTGATTACAAGTGAGGGAGTGTGATGCATTTATAAGACAAAAACCAACATTTTTTTAACGTAAAAACCTTGTTTTTCCTGTTTTCCGTGTCCCTGCCATGTATGGCGAGTTTTTTTAGCTAAACTCATTGAGTTTTGGCGAATATTGATGAGTATTGGTGAATATTGATGAGTATTGGCGAATATTTGGCGTTTTTGGGTGGCGAGTTTCCTGGGCGAATATTTGTCCTAGCAAAAGTTTGGCGAGTACTTGCCAACTCTGTGATTACTTGCCGAATAGGCAAACTATGGGTCAGTTTGTTGACGTGGTGCAAACCATGGGAACATGGCTTGGAGTGGCGCCATGTGGCACTTAGTATTTTTTATTTTGCGCACCAACTTCGAGTGCTTCAATCAAGTAAAGTGCTAACAGAGGATGAGTGTCAAAGTGATGGGATGCTGGTGTTGGTGCTATGTGGTGCAGCGCTGGACAATGTGGGATAGCCAGAGTAGTCAAAGTAAGAGAGCACCATTACAGTGTGGCTCAGATCACATTGTGTGTTATAACCATCCACGTTTATTGTAATGTCCCCTTTTTCGACTTAAGAGCCTAATAATGGACTTCTTACCATTTCCTTTCCGTGGCAATGACGCTTGAATGAGCTAGGGAAGGAATTGCATTCTATTTCATTTTTCTTTTGTTAATTTTAATGTTTCTTTTATTGTTTTCCTCTATTTAAGTAGGTCAACTGTGTTTGGAGGTCATACAAGCAAATTAAAAGACCCAACGAAGCTTTATGAGGTCAGTCCTATTTTGGATTTTGGTGCCAAAGGGAGGATATAAAGGGAGATCAATGACTTCATTTTCATCATCGATCTTGGCGCATTTACTCTACACTTGATCTTTGGGCTGATTGCTCATTGTCATTCCATTTTTGGGTGAAAATCCAATTGTGTGGCTTTTCCAAGGAAGACGAAACCCTTCCTTGTGGTTGGTTGCAGGACGAAAACCCTTCATTCTCGGGTGAAGTGAAGACATCTTGAAGACCTCTTGCAAATTTGGACATTAGAAGATCAAGGGAGACATCTAGAAGGGTTTGCATGCATTGTTGAGTTCTTCCTAGTTGAAGCGACTAGGGTTTGATAACATTTGGGTGCCTTCTAGGGCACAAGTTGCAAATCTGATTTTATATTCTGATTTGGCCTAATTTCTAAAGCTGGAATCTATGTTTCTTTGTGGTTTGGAAACCCTTCATTTCATAATTTTCATGAGCTGTACTTCTTCTGTTTGGAATTAAATTTCAGTTGAATGTGTGATCAAATTTGTTGGTAAAAAGTGTGCAAAATACTTCCTAAATTACCTATCTACATTTTGGTTGAGTTAGTTGATGATATTTGAGTGGTTTTCCTTCATTTTTGGACTGCTGTTATAAAAATCAGACTGCTGATTTCCAGCTGTCATAAAATTCAGTTTGCTAGACTAAAATCAGAATTTAATCATCTTGGGGTTTGTGTGATTTCCTCCTTTTTCAGTTGAAGTCCCACGAAGGGACATTATATTTATGCAACTTCATCTGTAAATAGATGAAGGCTGTGCTACATTTAGATCATGTTGATTTCTTGTGCTAAAGTACCAAAGCATCAATTCGGTATGTTGTGTATATGCTCTCTCTTTCTCTCTTACTGTAACACTGTATTATATAGTTTTTTGGAGTTAAGCAATCTTGAAGGAATAAAGCAACATGTTCCCACATCTTGAATCAAAAATCTTAATTTTTTTTCTGAAAACGGATTCCATTTCCTAAAAGGGTGTTTGCCATTGGGAAAAACAAAATTTGTGATGCATTTTCTACCATTTACTAAAGTCTCCTACAAAATTATCCTCTCAGTTTTAGAACTTCCAGGTAACCAATTTTGGATTCATAGCAGAATAAATAAATCAGTCTGTATGAAATGGTTTATTTGTTTGGAATTCTTAATTTATTGATATTCTTGTCAATGCCATTTATCAGCCCTTGTGAGGAGTGGTGGTTTGCAATTTGAACTGAGGAAAAATAAGATGATCTATTGTCAGAATGGACATCTTAAAGAGGCATGTATAGATTTTCGGATGCTAATTTATTTGAAAGCAATCTGCTGAGATTTTTACTTTATCTGCCACAATGAGCTATCTTTTGGGGACTCATAGTTTGTCCAAAACAGCACTGGATATGAATTCTAGTGCCGACAACTTGAATGTTGTCAATATGTTGGGGTCCTAAGCTATATGTATACACTTGGAACATAATATACCCCATAATTATGTAGAGATGACAGTGTAGTGTTGTTTTGTAGTAATTTTTGAAAATTCAAAATGAAACATTTTGGCATTGGACTAAAGCTGGAAAACTGCAGTGAACAGGGACAGGAACGGACAACTCCAAAACATGACGCAATAGGTCGCCAGGCATCCTTTTTGAAGTAAGTGACACGTGCTAAGAGGATATTTGAGAAATTCACCTCAAGAAAAACAAGGAATTCAAGTACTTTAATAGTTTTTTTTTTAATATATGCTTATATATTTACAGAAAAATATTTCCAACAAGGGCCTGTACAAAAGAATTAAAAGATGCACAGGGGAAATACATAAGTGGTTACATTTTCTGTAAGCAAATCAATAGAGCAGCTAGATCAGAATAGTCCGAGGGTTCAAATTGTTTTGCTTCTTTAAGCAGAGGATGACATTTTGCAAGCAGTTGCATTCTTACTTCACCCTGCCATTCTTTTCTGAAATTCTCTAACTTACCCTCTTCCTCTATGAAAATGTACTTACATTTGAGTTTCTAAAGGATAAAAAGTGCTGAAACACACACACAATGCCATAGATTGCAAAAGGGCCCCAAATCAGCATATTTAAATCTCCTAATAAAGCTGCTCTCCGGTGAAGAGTTTGCTGGCAAACAAATGCCGACCTAATCTAAACATCTCTCCAACATGTTTTGGCAAAGGGGAAATCCCACAGGAAGTGTTTCACAGTTTCGAGTTTAGCACAATAAGGGCATAAAACATTTGTCAAGCCACTCTTTGAAAGCCGAGCCTTTGTAGGCAGCCCCTGAAAGATGACAAGCCATTCAAACACCCTTAATTTGTAAGCTATTGTGATTGCCCAAACATTGTGCAACCTATGAATCCATAAGGATTTACCATCAAAAACAAGACACCTAGGATTAAGAATAGATGACAAGCGATAGTTCTGATGTAGGAGATGGTAAAGCTGGTGAGTTTAATGTCCCTTTTTGGGCTGAAACTGAAAAACAAGGAAATAACACAAATCCCAATTGATAGTAAACTGAATTTTATGCAAGAACTAGGGAAGCAATCTGTTTTAGGTCCAGCAAACCCTATGCGATCTAGGGTAAATTCAGATTTTTGCCTTCTGCACACACAAATTTTTAGAAATACATCAACAACATGAAACCCTTGACGAAATCATGTAAAATAATTGATTCAACCCTAAATCGCGGACTGCTGGAATTAATTAATGCCCAAAAACAACTGAAACTTCAAAATTCCGCAACTTCATAAATACTTTGGAGAAAAATGCAAATGATAGCTCAAAATGACCATAAAAATGGCTGCTATCAAATAAAATTAGAATAAGATTTTTCTAACCTTCAGAAACCACTGAAAAGTGATCCCGAAATCTCCCAATGGGTAGATCAAGCTGGAAATGAATGTGGCAGCCCCAAAAAGGTGTGTCCTAGCTGGAATTTGTGCCCTAACACTGATAGAAACCCTCGCTATTATGAAATTCTTAATTTTGAAGCTCAAATGTGACTCCCGAATGAAGCCACCAATGCAACAAATGAGGGTTTTCGTCCCCAAGTGTTGTAACTATTGAGGGTTTTCGTCCTTAATAGGATCCAATGAGGGTTTCTATCCTCAATGGATGAGAGAGAGGCGAAGCGTGCTCCAACTCCAAGAAAATGTCAAGATCCCAAAAATGCATAACCTTCTCCAAGCCAAGCGAACCCCTTATATAGCTCATATGTGGTGCCAAATCTCTAAAACATGATCCCCATGAGGACCGACCTCCTTGGGAGATATGTTTCTCCTTTATCTTCAAGCATGCACTCGAAAGACCGACCTCTTTATGAAAATATAAGTTTCTTTTTTCCCATTCCATCTTTTTATTTTTTTATCCTTTTTGCCAACAAAAGAAATAAGTATTAAAAATAGCTTTACATTAATAATAATATTAAGTTGCCCCTAAAATGGAGAATTGACCGGACCCAACTTAAAATATTATTAATTGTTTTATTTTAGAAAAGGGGACATTGCAATGAGCATCATATTGAAAAATGGGATGATCATATATCCATCTCCAATCTCTCCTTATATGGCCTTTCAGTTCCAAGTTCAGTTTAAAGGTATTTTTAGGAGGAATAAGGTTATGGATATCCTTAATATTTAATCAATATGTAGGAGTTAATGCAAAGTCTTTGGCTAATGTCTTCCATGCTTTCCAATCACGTCTATCAGTATTCCACAAGTCCTTTGAAAGCAATAATCCCTTTTTTCTTAACCTACAAGCCTGAAAACGGGGAATAAAAGCAATGGATGAGTCCCGAAGTCTCTAAGACCAAATGGATCTTTCAATCAGGTTCCAACCAGTTTGAGCTCTAGTCACCCTCCATGCAAGCAACCCGTCAACTCTTTTCCAAGCATCCAAGTACTGCGGAGTATAAATGATCCATGTAGTTGGAAGTTGTTAGAATCCACAATAATATCACAAAGTCCAAATTTGCCTCTGACCTTGTTTAAGTGTTGGGTTGTGAGTATCCTATGTTGTATGAGAGTTTTCCAAGCTAAAAAACCTTCCAGACAATGAGTTACCCATTTTTTTGACAAAATAAATCCTCGAGTAATAATGCCTCTTTGCTCCAGTTATTTTTCTGTAGCCATTATGCCAACGGGACATGGGACTATTGGGAGATCTCTAGCACCACCATAATTTGTCCACAACAAGGTTTGCAAAATATTTTTAAGGCGGTGTAATTGAGTTTTAGAAGGAAGCCAACATGAGAAATAATAAATATGTGATGCTTGTAGAATTCAACTCAACACAATCAACTTTCCCGCAAAGGAGAGATCCTTATACTGTTAGAAGCAAATTTTAGCTTGAAATTTCTGCAACACCCAGTCCCACATACTTATCTTGGAGAGATACTGTCCAAAAGGTCTCCAAAAGGGATAGCTAAATACCTAACAATGATCCTTGGTTTAACAAAAGTCCACTCGGACAGGATCCCTCGAGGACAAGTATTTGATCCAACAAGCCAAAATTCTGTCTTATGGTGATTGACAACAACACCTGATGCATTGCAAAAGGTATCCAAACAACTCCTTGCTCTAGTTATTGAACTCGGTGTTGCTTGGATAAAGAGAAGTGAATCACCAACGAATTGGTTACTAAGCATATGTGAAGCATTTGGTAAGTAAATACCATGCATCTTGTTCTGTGCACAAGCATTTTCCAACAAACCCTAGAGCGTCATTAGTAAGGACATAAAGATAGGGAGCAAGTGGACAACCTTGTCTGATTGAATGATGCAGTGTAATTCGTGGTGAGAGCATATTGTTTACAGCCACAAAAGATGAGGCACACGAGAATTAAGAATTTAAAATTTTCACAATTTTCATCCTAAAACCAAGACTTTGAAGCATTTCTGTAAATGAAAGTCCAATCTATGCAGTCGTATGCTTTATCGAAATCAATTTTGAGAAAAAGAATTCTTTGGCTCATCTCTTGTGCCCAATCCATTGCTTTATAGGCAGATAAAACAGTGTCAAGAATAAAGCATCCCTGCACAAAACCTGTTCGTTCTTTGCGAACAATCCTGCCAACAATGTTCTTGATTCTTAGGGACAAAGCCAAGGCCAAAAATATTATATGTTACACTTAAGAGAGTAATAGGCCTCCAACCACCTATAGTATACTTGGCAGAAGATTTGGGAATGAGTTTGACGAGTCCCTAATTAAGGGATTCTGAGAGGGATCCGGTAGAAAAAACTTCTCTTGCCAAATGACTGAAATCATCACCAACCATGTTTCAAAGCTCTTTGTAGAATATGCATGGTAAACTGTCAATACTCGGAGCTTAACCATTTTGCATAGAGGAGAGAGCAGCATACATTTCTTACTTTGTTATCCTTGATTTTGTTTCAAAAACATATCATGGCTTTGAATTTTCATTTCAGTGTCTATGCATCTGGACTTTTGTGGAGTTATAGTAAATTTCAATATGTCAACTTTAATTTTCTTCCAACCTATTGAAAATTTGTCCTGTAATTTTTCCATGATTTTCCCAGAGCTCTTGCAGAGTTTTCAAGGATACCTGTTGTGGTAACTAACCAAGTAAAATTGCAAAGCATGCAAGATGATAAGAGTTTAATTTACCCATTTGAAGGTATGTCTACTATTTGTTTTTATGTTTAACTTTCACGATCTTCATTTTTATATTGCTTTTATTGGTCGGTTGATATAGCAGCCAGGAAGAAAAGTGATCATACCATTGAATCCAAAAGCTTTGAGGCACACCTAACGGCAGCTTTAGGAACAAGCTGGGCTCATGCTGTGAACATCCGCCTCATTTTTGAATCTTATGCAGGTTGGATAATAATTTTCTTGGAGAAATATCAGGTTTTATGCATCCCTTAAAGATTTCACTGAGCAATCTCTTTGTGCTTTGTGCATTTGTTCCTTGGTTTTTGTTGGAAAAAATAATTATGGATTGAAAGTCCAGTATATTCCTGATTAAATCTTTCATAATCTTTGTGCTTTGTTGAGATTATTCTCATTCCTCATGTTTAAGCATGTATATCTGAAAGGTAGATTTGATAGGCACTCTGTCAGTTATTGTGGTATGCTGTAAGCCTCAAGGTTTTGATATGTTACCAGGCATATTTGTGTGCATTATACTTACACATTTAATTTCCATAATCTTGTTTTGGTGCTTGGATACAGGTCAGAGGTTTATGAAGATTGCCAAATCTCCTGTGTCTCCTACTTTAGCATTTCCATTTGTGATTACTTCCTCGGGCATTGAACTAGTAGGCACAGAGGCATTTGAAACAGGCGGCGAAGACATAACCAGTATTCATGGTTCTGGTATGTTCCTCTTTTAACTAGTGTATTAATGATCGTTTTCCATATATTTCCAAAAGCTTTCCGGCTATCCCATCTTTAAAATTCTTCACAAGCACATTAGTAAATGTGCCTAAGTAGTTGCTCTTACTATGTATACAGGTTATGAGGATATTTTCAGAATGGAAGCATGATCGTTGCTATGGGTCATGCATATATTTTCAGTACATTATGATCTGTGATTCAAGAAAATATGTATGAAATGGAATCCAGATGAGCTCCTTTTTTGCAAGAAATATTGTAAGTTCATTGAGCAGAAAACAGAATCCATGAACACAGCAAGAAGAGCTTTTCTTTATCCTTTGGCTACATCAATCTCCCAAGTTCTTCAATGCATTCTAATTTAAGAATTGGGATACTATCTATTAAAAGTATGATATTCTTTACTGCCAAAATGTGTCAAATTCGAGTTAATTGGTAGAACCCAAGTGATTGGCTTTTAAGGATGTCATTTTTCAGTTCTTTATTTGAGACCTTATGAAGATTTCTTTCTCCTTTTACTGGGCTTCCCAATGTGAGATCCCCGAACAGTGGCATTATAAGAAAAATATCTTTTTGCATTTTCTACCAGCTCCTCTGTAGGACAATAATAAAGACAAATGTCTTCGTTATCAACCAATTATCAAATGCAATGATGATGAACTTCAATATGCTTGGATCAAGCATGATAGACCATGTTCTTCACTATCTCGAGAACACTTTAATTGTCGCAGAAAAGTGAGGTCAATGTTTTTTAGTCAAGTTGAAGCTCAAACAATATCTTTTATAACCATATTGCCTCACAGTCGATATTGATGGCTGTGTTATTAAAGAAGTCGCGCTTAGGCGGTCCAATGAAGGACTAACTTAGATCACACAACCCACAATACTTGTGCACCAATACCCATAATGGGGTGCAAAACAATAGCTCACACACAATGTAAAACAAAACAAATGATAAAATTAATTCGCAGGAGGAAATTTAGTTATAGGCAAAAAATATGATCTCCCTGATACAATCTAGAAATTTTAAAAATCACATTGATCCATAATAGGATTTTCAAAACAAAGTGCTCCTACACAGGTCACAACAACTCACAGTCTTCTCTCAAAGTCAGCTTTGTATATTCTTACTTTGGCTTCCGACCCCTTAAATGACTTTGACCAACATATCTATAGTCACAAAAGGAAGTTGTGGAAGTTGAAATGGTTCTCCTTGTCAACCAACCGTCCCGTTGTGACTCACCAACTTCATTCAGCTATGCACTCAAACTGTCACAGTCATTCCAAATCCCTCGTGCATTTACACATGATATTAAAGTTCACCATTGAACTGACTTGACATCTGTCTCCTTCCATCCCCAATGATGCACAAGCAATAATTGTTGTGCACAAGTATTTCTGCCCTGCAAATATGTGCAAGACCAAGTTGTTCCAACAACATTTTCGCCAAGCTCGTCAACTTCGTTGTGCAAGACTTCCAACCCTTTGTGCCAGAATGTGACAAGGCCAACACTTCATCCTACCGAAGATTTGTGCACATGCCCAAAGGTTGCGCTAATCTACTTTTTCATGTTCTTGCCTCTTTTAGGGTGATGTGGATTGTTTGTGCACCTGGATGCTTCAACATCACACAACCTAGGTAAAAGAAATGAACTAGGAGCTCATGCTTATGTGTATTCCATGAGGTCTTCAATCGATCTTCCATGATTATCAGTTTTGGATGCACCGAACCACCATGCATCTTCAACTTCTTGACCCTTCCACTTCACTAGATACTCCGTGTACTCACTTTTTTCACATCTTCTTGACTCTATTATCAATCACTTTTTTAATCTCTTCACACTTTCTCAGGAAATTATTGTTTCCAATCAAATTCTCAAGAATTTGTGTTGTCATTTTCTACATTTGTTTGCCCCCAAGTGTAAGGGTGCAAATCTGCAACATAGAAGATAGGTGATATATCTATCCCATCAAGTAACTCTACGTCATGAGTTGGTTGAATTTTTTTGTAACACCTTACGCGGTCTGATTTTCTTCCACATTAATTTGTCATATGTTCCTCCAGGCAAATTTTCCATTCCAAGTGCACCAAGATCATGTCTCCCACCGGGCACACCACTTCTCTTCTCTTCTCGTTTGTGCATTGCTTGTATTGCGTGTTACTCTTTTCTAATTCAGTGTGCACTTCTATTTTGTGAAATCTTTTGTTTCTGCGCTTCTCCCTTTGTCTTCCCTAATGTCATGCAATTCCACAACCTCTTAGACTGTACCCCAAAACAATTTGGAACAATGCACTTCTAGTGCTTTTGTTTACCAAATTATTACAGGGAATTTCATCTTGCTCCAAGATTTCAATTTTTCTTGAACTAGGCATCTTAATTGATTACCCAAACTCCTCTTCAGCACTTATGTTTGACCATTTGTTTGCAGATGATAGGTTGAACAAATTTGCAACTTGGTGTTTAACTTCTTCCATAATGTTCTCTAAAAGTGTCCCGCAATTTTGTACCTTTGGCAATACAATGTTGCATGAAATTCCATGTAGTCTCACAAATTCTCATAAAAACAAATTAGCTACATTCGTAGCATCATTAGTCTTGTTGCAAGACATAAAATGAGCTATTCTTGAAAATCTATCTACCACGACAAAGATAGAATTATAGCCATGTTGCGTCTATGTAATTCCAAAATAAAGTCCATACTCAAATGCTCCCATGGGTTTTCAGGTACCGACAATGATTGATATAACCATGCGTTTTGACTTTTCCCTTTTGTTAGGTTGCAAATTCTACATCCTTGAACATGTTTGCACATATCTATTGCCATATGCAGCCAAAAGTACCCTTCACTTAGCCGAGGCAATCTCTTATCAACACCAAGATGGCCAACCAATCCTCCACTATACTTTTCTTTGACCAAATTTTTGTGCATAGATCCCCTAGATATGTATAACTATGATCCTAAAAAAGTAATCCAACCAAGGTGTTATATATGCCTGCATAGGTTCTACATATACCTTCCATGCTTTTTTGAAGTCTTCGTTCTTTATATAAAACTCCTTCATGGAATCAAATCCCATGACCTTCATGTGCATCGCGGTCAACAAGGCACATCTACTTAGGGCGTTTGCAACTCTATTAAAGTTTCCGATCCTATGTTGCAAGACAAATGAACAACTTTGCTAAAATTCTATCCATTTCATGTCTTTGGTTTAGCTGACCTTGAATATTTATGAATTGTTGAGCTTGACAATTTGTGTACAACACAAACTCCTTCGGCAACAAATAATGCCTCCACTTCTTTGATGCTTGCACAATAGCATGAAACTCTTGATCATAAACTAAATGCTTCTTCTTTACATCATTCATTTTTTTCTCTAAAATAGGTTATAGGCTTACCTTCTTAACTCATCATAGCGCTATTTTTGTGCCACTAGCATCGCAATCTACTTTAAACACCTTGTCGAAATTAGGTTGCACCAATATTTTGCATTCAATTATCCTTTTCTACAACTTTTGAAAACTAAACTGTGTCTACAATCTAGAAAACCTCCTTCCTATCACCCTTCATTGCCTATGTGATAAATGCACAAATTCCACTGAAGTTTCGATAAACTTCCTATAGAATATCGCCAATCCGTGGAAACTTCGCGCTTCAGATGTGCTTTTTGGTGATGACCATTCAACAATAACTCTCACTTTCTCTGAATACATCTTCTATCCTTTTTGAGATATCATAAATCCCAAGCACACCAACTTCTACTTCATGAAGTTGTATTTCTTCAAATTCACCAATTTTTCCCCATGCAAGCACTACGACACTTCTCATGTGCACTAGGTGTCCCTCTTGGATCCTATCAAAAATCAAAATGACATCCAATTTAACAACAACAAACTTACCAAAGAAATGCTTCAATACTTCGTTCACGAATCTCATGAATGTGCTTGTGCATTAGTTAAACCAAAAATCATAACCAACCATTCATACAGACAAGCAAACGTTTTGAATGCAATCTTCCATTCATTTCCCCTTATGTTCTTGATACGATGATAGCCACTTTTTTAGATCTATTTTGGCTGAGCATCATGCTCCACTGAGACAATTCATCAAATCATCCATGTGCAACAATCGAAATATGTACTTATTGGTTATCTTATTGATGGCTTTGGAACTAGTGTACATCCTCCATCCTCCTCCTTTCTTTGTTACTAACACTATATGTGTTGCTCAAGGGCTTAAGCTTTTGTGTGGAAGTGCTTCTCCTTTTCCTGTGCACTCATCTTGCGTGGGCCTGAGAATAAACACATATCATTCTTTCTTCTTGATGTCACTTATGAATTGTTTCCCTGAAACTTACAACACCTTTAGACTCATGTCCACCTCCCCATCCTTATCCTTCAAAGGAACCATCCTTTGTCACGGTGTAAGTTTTTTCTCTTCAATCACATAGATCCTTCCTATCAAATTGTCAAGGTGTTCCCAACAATACATGGCACACATCCATTAGCATTATGTGCACATACCTTCATCTTTATATGTGCCAATATGAAAACTAACTAGACATGGTTCATTTATCGGTCGATGACGTCTCTTCAACAACTAGTGTTAGGAAATTAATTATTAGTGCTAATATTATATTGTTATATTGGTAGGTGTGTATGTGAGGTTGTTTGTAACAACTCACGAAAATAGTTTTACAGGGGTATTTGTTGAAGTTGTTGCAATTGCTCCTCCAACAAATACCCCCGTAAAACTATTTTCGTGAGTTGCTACAAACAACCTCACATACACGCTTACCAATATAACAATATATTGTTAGCACTAATAATTAATTTCCTAACACTCCCCCCTTAGAGCAAACATGGGGAAAACATGCCTTTGTACTTGCACCTATTTTAATGATTAGGTGATTTTCACAAGACAATCACAAACCGGACGGATGGTTTTACACTGATTGACCACAAACCGATACTGGTGGTTTTCAAGTGGTTTACCACAAACCACATCATGATGTGCCAAGTACTATCATCAGCTCTCGTCACTTTTCACTGCAGGGAGCAACATAGAAAACAACTCTCTTAACACAATACTGAAACAATAGAACACATACTGGAAAGATTTCACATTTCCACCTCTAAGAATTGCAGTGTTCTTAGTTGTAGCCATTGTTGTCAATCGTTGCCACTCGATCTCGAACAACATAGACAACTGCCACTACCACTGGAAGCTGCCCTTGACTTAGCTGTTTTGGCGCAGAATGGAACTTTGGTTATTATTCTCACCCACAATGTGAAATATCAAATAGGAAGACAGAAAAGGAAAATTATATCGTGTTACATCCTACTGTCCAGATCTTGTTGCACATGATCACCATTGCCAATGAATGTATTCACTAATTGATCATCTTCCAATGAAGTACGACAGTCAGAGGATCACCGTAGTCAGAAGATCACTGTAGTTCTCTGCCATCATATTCAATTGATTTCCAGTATACACAATACACATAATGCAACATGAACACTGTAAAGAATCACACTACAAAATTGATAAGCACATACACACACTACACATATGTCACCACAGCTGAAGCGACCTCGTCGTTGGCGACTGACAAGAGGACAATACTTGTCCTCCATCCTTCTGTGCCTACATCCTCCAGTCAAATGCTGCTAACTCGGCGAATTTAGCTTTTGAGGATCAATGGTTGCTAGGACGTCGTGTAATACCGAAAATGCGTTCGAAAGGCAATATTTTTTATTTTTTTACAATATTTTGACTTTTAACAATACGATAATTTATTGATCTTGACAACATTAACCCAATACTTCTATATGAAAATGAATGACACCAATTACTCTTATTACTCCAACACTCTCCTAAATTATACATTAATTAAAATTTGGTCATACGTAATGACAATACACATTTGTACATTGAATGAAAAATAAAAGCAAGATTATCCGCAATCCTTAGATCTACGGACTTCTTAAATTCTTCTAAATAAATCAAGGCCAATCCACTTATACTAAATAAAATGTATCTTCCATAGAATTTGAAGTCAACTCTAACCTTTTCAACGTGTATATTTCTGCCATTTACCAGGCACTACTGAGTCGAGCTGGTCGTGTATAGATCTGGAGTATTTAATGCCTCCATTAAATAGCGTCCACTCAGACATATATTGCTCAATATTTCGTGATGCATGAACCGTTGGTAGGTGTTGGTCTTACAACCAAAACGCGGGTTTTGAGAAGAAGACCAAGTTGTGTTGTGGATCGAGAGCCAAGAATGGTTGGCGTAATGGAGATGGTGATTACTTCTGCCGCTTGGAGTTTTTTATTTGCAAGTTTATTTGATCAAAATGACAATAAGCACAGTATACTATCTTCTTTTTATCCTTGCAATGCCTTTTGAAACTCGTGCTTTTGAATATTTGGAATTATTGATATTTCAGTGCCCAAAACACTGAACGTTAATGAAGTTGAATGTAAGCGGCAGCTATTAATTATGTCACCAAAAATAGCGTCCGCGTGGTTATCGACGAAGACCACTCATATTCTCTCAGACCTATGCGCCAACAGTGATTTACGTTTCCTAAATATTAGAGGAAACAACAAAACAATATACGCAAATGGGGGTGAAATACTTATGTGACATGTCTTCTCAAAGTCTGCACACGCCTTAGTCGATCTACAACTATGTACAGGTGTTGAACAAAGCTAAACAGAGAATTTTCTCAGCGTAGAATCACCATCCATAGCGGCAATGGAGATGTACAGTCGCCCCTGCACAGTGATTAGAACAACATAATGAACATGATTATACCATGCTCTGATTAATGAGGTATGAGTAGATTCAGACAGATTAAACACAATAATCTTCTTCACATTCATATGTAAATTATACACATATATATAGGAAATGGACTTCCTATATTTTAGGAAGTTGCTGCAATTGTTCCTCCAACAAATACCCCTGTAAAACTATTTTCATGAGTTGTTTTCTCTTCTATCACATAGATCCTTCTTGTCAAACTGCCAAGGTGTTCCCAACTCTACATGGCACACATCCATTAGCATTATGTGCACATACCTTCATCTTTATATGTGCCAATATGAAAACTAACTAGACATGGTTCATTTATCGGTCGCTGACGTCTCTTCAACAACTAGGACACCTTGTATAATTTGGGTGCACAATCTTCTTCAAACCAAGTTTCTCAACCATTTCATTTGAAACAAGATTATCAATATTGCCACTATCAATGATTACCTTACGACACTTACCATGTAATGTCCCTTTCTAGGGCTAAATCTAGACATAAGGGTTTGGCCTTAAACCCAAATTTGAAATTGCACCTTCAAACACACAAACATCAAACTTAAATACCTGAGAATGCTCTTCAAACAATCAACACACAATATAAATCAATCATTTAGGGCAGGGAATTGCATATGAAGTTCGCTCCAACATCTAACCATGCAAATGGAGCTAAAATGCCAACAAAATAATTTATCCAACCATGGAAATGGTATACCAAATATGCACCCCTTGCAAATTTGGATAACTTATCAAACATGGACTTAGCCATGTTTTCAAACTAGCGGTCGCTAGGATGTTCAGAGCCTAGTGGTCGCTAGGATACAAATGGGAGGTTACAAAAGATCCTAGTGGTCGCTAGGGTGCAAAAGAGCCTAGCAGTGGTTATGCTGCATTTGTCGACTTGCAACTTCATTTTGGACTAAACCGTTTTGCACACTTCCAAGTAATCGTTTTGGAGATTAGCGGTCGCTAGACATTTTCACTAACATATTTTGAGGTTAGCAACCGCTAGGATGATTCACTGGCATGTTTTTTGGATCTTAGCGATCGTTAGACACTTTTCACCCGACCTTGCAAACTTCAAATGGTCATAACTATTGCTCCAGAGCTCCAAATCAAGGAAAATTGGTACCGTTGGAAAGCTCTCTTCAATCCCTTCAACATGGAAGAATAATAATTAGTTTTTGGTGGATTTAAGGAGAAAATGGAGGTTAGTGGCCGCTAGGCACTTTTCACCCGATCATGTGGATTTCAAATGATCATATCTTCTTCAAAACAACTTCAACTCAGGTAAAATTGGTATCGACAGAAAGGTCTTGAGGAGCTCTTCATGATGTATTTATCAAATCAAAAATTAGATGAGGTTAAGAGGGAGAAATATCGAGAAAACAATTTGGGCAGAGTCTGTAGTGTTTAGATATGACAGTTCAATCACCGACATTTAATGAAGTATGGGCGTCGTACACGGCAACTTGTAGATCTGACATCGTGTGTCAGAAGCCATGCTAGTTGCCCACACCTTCCTGCAAGCATTAATGGTGATCCGTCCTTAGTGGTTGAAATTTTGAGTCCATCATTTTGGCGCCTCTCCCTCCTCTTTTTTCCTTTCTCCTTCTCTATAAATATAGAACTCGCTCATTGTAAAAGGGGGATCTCTCTTTGTTGTAACGACACCATGCCAAAATGGTGGCCGACTTCCCATGAGTTTTAGACCTCTAATTTGGTCTCTACAATGTATTCTTGCCTTCTACCACGAATGTAATGGGATGTGCATATTTCAAGTAATAAAATTGGTCTTTGTGGCACGTATGTCTGCCCTTTTCTCATTTTTATTGTCTTTCCTCTCTTTCCATTTTTTGGCATGTTGTGTGTATTTCTTACTTGTAGGTTCAATTTTTCTGTGTTGTCAATGTGTGGGAAAGTTGAATCTACATGGTTCTTGTTTGTGGCACGCTTTTCTGCCATCTCTCCCATGTTTTCTCTCTTTTCTTCCCCTTGTGGAGAGCGATCAACCCCTTTTTTGGTGCTATCACCACCCCTTTTTAGCTTAGGATTTCCCTTCTGTGCATCTCCTTCTAACCCTGGTCCCTTGGAATGATTAGATTAGGATTAGTTAGCTACATTTCCTTCTTTAGGAGTTTTTTTAGCATTAGATTTAGGTAGAGGAACCAACCTTCTCCAGAGGTCTGTCTCAGTTCACAAGGTCCCACAACTTAGAGAAAATCCCATGTTGCCTCAAAATCTTGGGTTGCTCTATGACTCAGGGCAGGGTGCAATTTTGAGTGATAATAGTTTTGGGTCGCCCGGTGGGACAATTTTGAAGAGCTTTACATCTTCATTTCACCAAGTTTGATGTGTTCTTGGTTATATTTCATCCTTTGGAGGCATTTTCAACATATCCGACGACTCCACTGATTCAAACAAACCCATTATCTCATTTGCAGGCCTTTCGCTTATTTTCTTTCATCCATTTCCTTTCTTTCCATCATTCCATTTCCCTCTTTCATGAAGTTGTGTGATCATGGCTTCATTCCGTCATTGGAATCCCCATTTTCAAGAGCAATACAAATTCCCTCCATCCCCATATTTTCAAAATCCTCATCCATATCAATTTTATGAGCATTATCATGAAGAATGTGCATATAACCCAACCCCACTGACCCATATGGGTATTCTTCTAACCAAAATGTTTTTCAAGAACAAGGTTATACAGGTGATGACAGTGATTCCATGGAAGATGTTGATTTTCATAGGAGGATTCAAGAAATGGAGGCGACCATGGTGCAAACCAGGGCTACATGTGTAATAAAGGCATGTAAAATTGGTTTTAGGGTCCCTTTTCCATGGGTTGGTCCTATGCCAAGCTAGTTAGCCCTCAACAGAAGCTCAACTTCATGGTTGAGATGATGCCCCAAATTGCAGAGTGGGTTGAGTTAATGAAAGCTCACCAATCTAGTGGTAGGAAACCCTGTCAATGGGGCAATCCTACACTACCATCTAACAACGCTCCCATCTCTCCTCCCAAACCTACACCATCTTAGCCTTCTTGTCACATTCATACCTTTCTTCCCGCTCCTCTTGAGGATTCACTTTCCCCATCTTCTTTCCTTACCTCTCAGCTTCGCTTCTCCACCCTCTTTTCTTCCAAATCCCCATATCCTCCACATGAAAATCTTGCACCTCCTTCAGTTTTTGAACCCTTACTATCTCAACCTCTCCCTCACTTTACAAAATCACTTGAAGTGCATTCCACTGCAGAAAACAACGAAATACATGCTGAGGAATGGACTGATTATGATAGCATTTCTAAGGAGTATCCTATTATTTTCATGGAACAATCTTCTAGGGAAGATGGTCCCAAGGAGCACACAGAGGAGGAAATCAAAGATGAAGATTAGTTTGATCTTCAAGTAGAGGGAGAGAATCTCAAAAGTGAGCAAGAGATTTTGACTAATTGCAGTGATCCACTAAGAACATCTTCAAATGTTGCAATTGATCAAAGCGAACTTCATGTTGAGGAGGAGGAGAGGTTTGATTTATCAGAATTCTTGTTTGTTGAGGAGAAGGTGATTTTGCTAGAGGTAGAGTCGTTTGTAGAGCAAGCAAAGAAAAGTTAAGATCATCTTGCAAACATCCACCACCTTCAGGAAAGTCTGTAGGAGGACCCCATTTATGGGGTTGAGCTTCAAAAGAATGGGAAAATTCAAAGGATTAACCCATGCCCAATCAGATATTTGGCTAGTCTAGAGCCAAAAATAGAGTTACAGCTAGTCATGCTCGCTTTAGAGCATGAGGAAGAAATTCAATGCATCGAAGGTCGGCTACAAAACCTCCATCTAGATCCAAAAAAAACTTGAGGAGGTATTCATTTTGTTTCTAGCTGATACTTTGAATAATGAGGCGGGAAACCAATTTTGAAACAATTTTCTGCTCTCATTAAAGGCCATGTCCATTGCAAAATTAATTACATGGCCACATTTTGTAAAGAAGGGAAGTTACTTCTCCCTTCTTGTATTAGACTTTGTTTAGCTTCTTTTGTCTCTGGTTAGAATAGGGTAGTGTAGGTTTGTTTTCAGTACAACAAGTGCATTGTGCACACTCTACATGTTCCATTTGGCACATATATGATTTTTCATGTTTGTATATAGTTTTTGTGGGATTTTTTTGTTGTTTCACATTCCAATTTCAGTCCAGTTCATGGTGGAATCAGATAGTTGGAGCAGTTTCTAAGCTTTATTCAGAGCTCCACAGATCAATTTCAGGCTAGTGGTCGCTAGGTAGGTCCAGTTCAGAGCTAAGTTCACACGGATTTAGGAGACACATTTTCAAAGGAAGAGATCAATTTCTTCAAGGTTAGGCTTGACTCCATGCCCAATTGATGCTTCAATGCAATTGGTCTTCATCATCTAGTAGTCAGATGTCCCCTGGAGGTCACCAAACTGTTATCCCAAATTCACACCCCTTGCAAATTTGGATAATTTATCAAAAACGGACTTAGCCATGTATTCAATCGAGCGGTCACTAGGATGTTTAGAGCCCAGTGGTCACTAGGATACACAAGATCCTAGCGATCGTTAGGGTGCAAAAGAGCTTAGCGGTGGCTAGGCTACATTCGCCGATTTGCAACTTCATTTTGGACTTAAGTGTTTTGCACACTTTCAAGTAATATTTTTGGAGATTAGTGGTCGCTAGGAATTTTCACTGACCTATTTTGAGGTTAGCAGCTGTTAGGATGATTCACTGACATGTTTTTTGGAGCCTAGCGGCCGTTAGACACTTTTCACCAGACCTTGCAAACTTCAAATGGTCATAACTTTCGCTCTAGAGATCCAAATCACGAAAAATTGGTACCATTGGAAATCTCTCTTCAATCCCTTCAACATGGAAGAACAATAATCAATTTTTGATGGATTTAAGAAGGAGAAAAATGGAGGTTTGCGGCCGCTAGGCACTTTTCACCTGATTATGTAGATTTCAAATGACCATATCTTCTTCAAAACATCTCAAAATAAGGTAAAATTGGTATCGATGGAAAGGTCTTGAAGAGCTCTTCATGATGTATTTATCAGATCAAAAATTGGATGATGTTAAGAGGGAGAAATGTGGAGAAAATAATTTTGGTAGAGTCTATAGTGTTCAGATCTGGCAGTTCAACCACTGACATTTAATGAAGTATGGGTGTCGTACTTTGCGACCTGCAGATCTGACAACGTGTGCTAAAATCCATGTAAGGCACCCACACCTTCCTATAAGCATCAATGGTGATCGGTCCTTGGTGGTTGAAATTTTGAATCCATCATTTTGGCACCTCTCCCTCTTTTTTCCTTTTCAGGCGAGAACTCCTCACGCCAGGTATTAAAATGCATTAAAATTAATTAATTAATTACTCTTTCTTTGATAAAATTAAAATTTAATAACTTCAGAGTATTTAATTAAATAAATATTAATTAAAATTCGTTTGACAAGTTTAATTTTAATTGCTGGGGAAAAATAAGCTTTCGCTTCCCATTGCCGGGAATGCCGAATTGGCTTCCCGGGCCCAAATTTCCCCCTTCCTGGAAAAATTGTTTAAAATTTCTGCTTGTGGGATTTCTTTTTCCAATTGCCACATTAATAAATTGGCAAATGGGCAAGAAATCTCTTGATTTCCCACATGGGGAAATTGAACGGAGATTGCCAGCCCACTTTGACATTCCCATTGGCAATTGGCCGTTGCTTTCCCCATTTCCCTTGGTAATTAATTCCACTACCCGGGAAGAGGGGAAGTCGGTTTAACCTCCATAAATTTCTTCGTTGGACTTGTTGGAAAGAGTCGTACGAGGCTTTCTAAAATTGCTTCTCACTTCTTCTAAGGAACATCATAATATTTTTATCACATTCCACAATACTGCGAACACCATTGTGAAGGAGAAATACATGAGGACAGTCATAGAAAGTTTTATGCAAAAAAGAGAGAACACAACCAAGGGGACAACAAAGATAAGCATTCCACGCTCAGCTAGAGGGAAGAAAAACTTTACGCAGGTTTCGAATGCTCCAAGATTTTCAACGCATGAGTAAAGAACAACTTTCCAACACATTCCATAGAGATCTACCATGCATAGTTAAGGTAAAGGGTGAAATTAGTCCAAAACGTATTGCTCAAGGCAAACCACGTACTCACCAAAGCTAAGTTGGCAGTCTAAAGCACATATCCACACATTGGTAGAAAGCCAAAAATCCACACAGGCCAAAGCCATACAAGCTTATGTAGGTCAGAAGAAAGAAAGGGCACACATTTGCAAGGGATGACTGCCCATGCATTTAATGTCAAAAAGCCACTCACAGTTGTCCAAAAGGAGAGCCCATGCAGCCTAAGGAAATTACAGGAAAACCAATTCATAGTTGTCATATAAAAACAATACACAAGTGAGAGGTAAACATTGTTGTTCATGTAGGTAGAGGACAGCCACATGCCACGCATTTGCAAAACTAAAGGATCTCCCACGTAGCCAAAGAGGCAGGTTTCAACGCAAGTTATAAGGGAGAAGAAAGCAACACATTTTCACACCTAAAGCACATATCCACACATTTGCCTAGGCAGGTCACACAAGAGACAAGAAAGAAATATCGTGAAGCTATCCAAACATTGCTCACGCGGCTTGTAGGAGGAAAATTTTCAACAAAGACAATCACAACAATCTCCAAAACAGTCCAGAAGTGTCCACGCAATTGTAGAAGAATTAAGCAAGTGTATTCATGCATCACTCAGAAGATCGCAAGGAAGAAGTGAATCTCAAAGTACATGGTTATTTAAATCAAAAAAATTTTACACATACTAGGGAGCATTTGCTCCGGAAAATTAAATAAAAATAAATATTGAACTCAGGTGATTTCATTTATTTAAAATAAATAAATAAATAAAAAGTTGTCACCTGAGTCGGAATTCAAACCTAGTCTCGGTGTGTGATTTTGTAACCAAGACTAATTATTATTATTATTGTTTTTAAATAATAATAATAATAATAAAATGAATCATATTGTTCTTGCACTGACGGGGATTTCAGAGACTGAGACCCGACTCCACTTGTGTTGTTTTGCATGGCTGAGTCATTCTTTTATGAAATTCATAATGGCCGAGAAATCTAACAAATCCGTAGGTAGATCGAGGAAGCCAATGGAGAAATCGAATAAGTTCGCACTCAAGTATGAATTCCAAGGAATCATTCCTCCCAACTCTATCAAATCAGCATATGACAATATAACTGATACAAATATGGGTCATATCAATGTGCAACAATTCTGCGAACAGGTGAAAACTGAAAGTAAAACCATATTCTCGGATAGGCTTTACCATAGTGGTCTACCTCAAGCAACAACATTTCCTGCCTTGGTGCAGTGTCCAGAGTTGGTTATCACTTGTGCTGAGCACTATGATCATGAGAGACGAGGAATTTTTAAAGATAATCGCGAGCCTTTCCTCTTAATCACACCAGAGCACATTGAGGAATTGCTCGACATACTTGACTTTCCTGAGAATGTGGATATCATTTGCCAGTCAGCACAAGAATTTTGGGATGAGGAACCCCTAAGATGGAGCAAGATGGTTAATAACAACTGGTTAGTAGCCAAGAGGCCTCGAATTGACAGGTTTCCCAAAGAACTGTACCGCGTTGAGTTCGTGGAAGAAATCGGGGACATGATTACTCTCCTAAGTCGAGTTTTCGGTTTACCCTCTGCTAGGATTTTCCACCCATGGATGTATCAGTTTATCTATATCATCCTTTAAGAAAGAGTTTGTGGATTGGGCTACCATCATCAGTAACACCCTTCATAAACAATTGATAGAAGTTAAGATGATTGGATGCTTCTACATGACATCGTATCTGACTTATGCAGTAGCAAGAAGAAAGCTATTTCCGGGACTTGAAATGAGAGTAGTCATGGAGTCATCAAATAGTGTTTTTCATTATTACCCACAACTCAGTTTCAAAAATAGCTCTCACCATTTTAGAAGAGTCAACGATGCATTCACCTTCCGCATGATTCCGAACCTGAATCAGAATATAGAGGAAAGATTTTCTAAAGAAGCCATGAGTGTCATTTGCCGATGGGGAACATGGTTTATTCAATTTTCATCCTTTTCCTACATTCGCGTGAGTGGCTTTGCTGGTACTCTATGGAAGCTTTCTAAGTACGTCAGTGACAGATGGGCATTAATGGAACTTACGTGACAACTATTCCAGGTTCATTGTCTTCTTAGTGACAAGCACCATTCAGGAATTCATTTCCCAATCCAAATTGGGGAATACCAATGTCCAAATCTTTTTAGTGCACAACTCATGGAAAAAGAGTTTGTTCTCATTACAATCCATCCATATGTGAAGAGAGCCCAGTTTGATATCAATGGATATATGCAGAAGATTCTGGGAGCAAAGTATCAACATAACCCTACCATGGAAGATTTTTGGGCTGCCTGTTTGGATGAACATGAAGTAAGAAGATGAGAGTTTTCTTTCCTAACACTTGCTCAGATCAAGCCCGATTCATTCATAAATGAAGATGAAAATGTCATTGATCCCTCATATGATGCAGTTGCTTTTACTCCATTGCCTTGAATTGACTGGACCAAAAGAGATGAATTTTCTCTTGATACCAAGAATCAACTGATTCTTGAAAGAAGCATATCTTGGTACGACAAAGAACTTGCCAAGTTATAATCAATTCAAGATCATGCTTCAGGATCACAAAAATTGACAACACGAGGTGGACTTCATTCAACGAAAGCCTCTTCTCGATCAATCTCTATACCATCCAATCATACACAACAAGCAAGAAAGGAGTGGTTGCCAAAATCCACTTCGCCAAGTAACATGTCACGAGGAGAAAAATCTAAAGATCTTAACCTCGAAGAAGGAAGAGAGCGTGTATCAGGATTTTCTACCTCGAGTAGAGATTCTTCTACCCACATTGTTAATAGTGCTTAGAAGCTCATGGAAAACGACCCTCAACCATGCTTCGAACAAGTGTTCACTCAGGTGTAGGTAGTTCAAATATCAAACACTTCGGAGCATGTAGTTCATGAAGGGACTTCCCAAAATCTCCCGAATAATTAGGAGGTGGGTATTGAGGTTGTTTCTCCTCAAATTGAAGTTGTAGATAAGATTCAAGTAGGATCTCATGATGTCGAGAACAATGAGAATATTGATTTGAGCTCTAGGATTTTGTACACAGAAATAGTGCATGATACTCCTTCCTGGGTTGATTTTGAGGTTAAGAAAAGGAAGAGGGTTGTCAAGGCAATTGACATTGATTTTGATGCCCTTTTCAAACTTTCAAATGACATCATTCCAAAGAAGCCTAAGATGCTTTCTCGAATAATGGCGGATAATGACGGAAATATATTTACAGATCTCGCCATCCCACAAGTTGATAAGGAGTGTGATGCCATGACACCTACTGATCATGAAGTTTCCAAACTTGGACTTGGGAGGTCTATATTAGAAAGTGACATGGTGATGGCTCGAGATTCAATTGATATCGTGCTAAAGAGACTTGAGAAATATAAGTCTCAGAACTCTCAGCTCAAGGCTGAAAAGAATCAATTGGTGGAATATGTTCAACATTTGATAAATCCCATATTGTCCACTTTCCCAGTACTTGATGCAGTGGCTGCCCCTAATGAAGAAACTCTCAATTTTTCAAAAGAAATAAACACATTAGGCCATGTCACTAAAACTTGGCTTTCAGAGATTCTTGTTTTAGGCCAAGGGACGATCAAGACCATGGTTAAGCTTCATGAAGATGTCAGTGCGTATCTTGATCTAATTCTTTCTTTCAAAGAAACTTTTGTTTATAATATATCAAATTTGGATGAGATATTGCCTAGTTTGTAGGAGATGACAAGTATGGAATCCTTAGTTTTAGCCATTGAAGGAATTCTCAAATTTGAACATTAAGGGACACGTTTTCTTTGGTGTCTGCATCTCAAATCAAGGAAGACGATTCTCGAGGATTCTATGATCCATTATGAGAGCATGTGCAATGAAGCCTTCACTTCACTCTCCTTGATTCAAGAATTCATAGCTGAGATTCCTTGCAACCTCGTAAATGAGAATAATCAAAGGTGTTCATCAGAGCAAGTGGAAGAGCAATTTTCACAAATTTTTAAGGACATGTACACTCTCGCCAACAATTTCTCGTCAGTTTCAATGGAGCGGTGCATCAAATTAAAGAACTTATTTGAGAACGCTCAATCCAAAATTGTTAATTCAAATGATATGCCAAGTAGGATTCTTGAATTGTAGGTATTTTGTGAAGTTATTCTTCGACCAAACGAACCTCCAGAAGAAGAAAAGATGTTTGAAACTTTGGGAAGGTTTAGATCCTTTCAACTGGCAAAAGTGATAGATCCTAATTTCACCAGTGGTTTAGGGGGATAATTTTCTTGGTATCTAACGAAGTGGGAGAGTCCATTTCTCATACGCTTGAGATAGGCGGGCCCCATTTCAATGGATAAGGCACTAGTTATTATTGTATATTTTAAAAAGTGGATTTTTAAGAAAAGGATGTTGTTATTTGTTTTTCGGAAACTGTGGGTAACTTAAGTGATTTCTATTTTTGGTTGTCTTTAATAAAGTTGGTTAGAAAAATTCAAAGGTCACTTAGGTGCCTTATTTAATGATCATGTTAAACCCTAACTACTTTGTAACCAAATTTTGGGTTAAAAAAGGAGGTGAGGGGATCATTTGTAAAGGTGACTTTGAGAGAGGAGAATAAATATTTTTGTATGCAAGCTTTACTTCAAAGAAAGAAAATTTGTGTTCTTTTGAGAAGACATTTTGGATTTAATGAAATATGAACTTTGTGTCCCATTCATTGTCTCTTATAGCATTTGATGTTCTTATGCTCATTAGATGTTAGTGTTTGAATCTTGCATGCAAATATTATCTTTGATCTTAATGTCAACGTTATTAATCTGTTGTTCTAGTTCACAGTGATCAAGCTTTGATTATCTACTTGCTCACGTGTGTTCCCTTTCACACATTCTTGTTTAGCTAACTCAAACTCCGTTTTATTTGTGTTGGTTATTCATTTTTCCTCTTCATGCGATATTAGGCTCTATTTTTACCTAGCTCTTGCATGTTCTTTCAATTCATTTCATTCCACTCCTTTCCTTCATTCCATTCCATCTCCCTCATTCACTTTTTCTTTCCATTGATGTTCCAAAACACCCCCCACATACAATTTTGAATGTACAAATGTAAATACAGTTTTGGTTTTCAATAAAGGCAACCTCACCTTCATTGAGGAGGGACTTTGTTCCCACACTGTTGCATGTCATTTGCATGCGTGAAAATCCATATGTTAACATAATGTAATGGAATGTGCATATTTCAAGCAATAAAATTGGTATTTTTGGCATGTATGTCTACCCTTTTCTCATTGTATTATGTCTTGCCTCTCTTTTCATTTTTTGGCATGTTGTGTGTATATCTTACTTGCAAGTTCCAGTTTTTTGTGTTGTAAATGTGTGGGAAAGCTGAATCTACATGGTTCTTGTCTGTGGCACGCTTTTCTGCCCTCTCTCCCATGTTTCCTATCTTTCCTTCTCCTCTTGGAAAGCGATCAACCCCTTTTTCTAGTGCTATCACCACCCTTTTTAGCTTATGATTTCCCTTCTGTGGATCTCCTTCTAACCATGGTACCTTGGAATGTTTAGATTAGGATTAATTAGTTACATTTCCTTCTTTAGGAGTTTTTTCAGCATTAGATTTAGCTAGAGGAACTAGCCTCCTCCGGAGGTTTGTCTTAGTTCGCAAGGTCCTACAACTGGATATAGTCCCATGTTGCCTCAAAATCCTGGGTTGCCTATGACTCGGGGCAGGGTGCAATTTTGACCTCCAATAGACAGTATTTATCAACATCAAATACATCAAAAATATGGAGAAATGAATGATAAACCACAACTGTAATTAATTTTTATTAAAAAAACCATACAACCAAATCGAGGGCTAGAAAAATAGATAAATTCCTCATAAAATCCCCAAAATGTAGATTTTGGCCTTATAAATTATGAGGAACAAGAATACCAACTCCCTAGAAGGCACCAAACTCAATCCTCAAGCAAGTCACCTAGGGTTGGAAATGTAGATCAACTGTATAAAATCACTATAAAGTACCAACGTGACCTCCATGTGAGATCACTCTTACACACAAGAGGATTTTCTTCCCCTTGTGTGATCCTATTGAAGGGTTTCATCTTTAATAAGTGACAAAGGAAGGGTTTCCATCCTTCAATGGGAAGAAGAGAAGGTACTTGCTCCACCTTCAAGAGAAAGCAATAACAAAATCAATATAACCCTTAAGCAAGTTGAACCACCTTATATAGGCCTTAAAGATGTCAATGGGAAAATAGAATCCTCTAGAGAGACTGACTCCCCTTAATGAAGGAAACGAACCTTAAAGTCATCATGTAGGCCTCAACAAGACCAACCTCCATAATGAAGAAATAGAAATCCTCCTTGCATTGTTGGACAAGTCTTCCACTACCTAGTTGAACCACTCCAATGCCGTGATTAGTAAATTAAATAATTAATTACTAAAGTACAATGCTTACAACCACGGCGAGTTTCCCTCCCTAATTCCTTCCTTTATGCCCATGGGAGGAGGAATGGGCATAATGTCTTCTATATGGAACTAGCTAGGAAAAGGGGACATTACATGCCCCCAAATTTGCAAATAGTCCTCAAACGATTATGCTACTGTGCAGGTGATTTTCCTCTTTTTCCATCTTTATTGACACTCTCTTCATCACGAAAGCCTCTTCACATTTAGGCTCCCTTACGCAATTAATTGATGTAATGATCTCCTCTTCAGTATGCACAACATGGTTTTTAGCCTTAGTTATTCTTGCGTTGTTTTGTTGCACATGCATGCACTCAAGTGTTGTATGTCCCACGTCTCCACACCTAAATGTGTATCAGTGAAGAATCCACCCTATCCTTGTCTCTTGTATCCTCTTCCCCTAGAAGATCCTCTCCCTCGTTGGATATGATCATGAATTTGATAAGATTTTTCTTCCCCCTCACGGGCATATTGCCCTATTATATTGCTACACGATGAACCTCCTCTCTTGTGCACAAGCTTCCCCTTTCCTCATGAGACACCTTGTTGTAGTGTTTATCTCTTTTGGTAGCTGATATCACACTTTATGGTCCCATTGGCATATACCCCTACATGATTTTGGTGTTTGTATATTAATGACTAATTTTAGTGGGGTTCCTTTTGAGTTTCTTAGTGGATATATGATAACCTATTTCTTTGTTAGTTCCAATGTCAATGTGGATACATTTGAGGGGTCATATTCTTGCACATTTTCTTGAGGCTTGTTTCTACTAGTATGTAATACAACAAAATTCTTTTGAGGGATATCATGTGCAAAATTTTGAGGTATTACTGTGAGCATGATAGTCTTTTGCAATACAAAGAGTGTATTCCGATGCCTAATTCGGGGACTTGAGATAGTTGATCTTGTAAGAAGCCCACTGAGCTCCTTTTTATCCCGTCTTGAGTTCAAGAAGATGTGCATTGACTTGAAATAACTCTATTGTTAGGAGATTTTGCACATTTCCTATTTTATTTTGAAATGTCTTAAGAGTTAGTGAATCAAAGTAGAACATTAGCATCCATCATGCTTTTTGTACACTCAAGAGATTTCAAAGTGTAAAGTATGATGTCTTACAAGGCCATGTACGGTAGGGAGTGCATGCCGTCTTTAAGTTGAGATTGATTTGAGGACCAGTATGATGTCTTACAAGGCCATGTACGGTAGGGAGTGCATGCCGTCTTTAAGTTGAGATTGATTTGAGGACCATGTATCTATTGGATAGTAGCTTATTGACTAGCATTGCTACCTAGTTTGTTGCAAACCTTTGACGTGTTTCACATTTTTGTATCAAGGCAATATGTTTTTGAGTCGTCCCATATTCTAGATTGGATGAAATCGTTGGTGGGAAAAATACCCTTTGTCTTTTCAAGAGCTTGGAGTAGTAGAGGACGCCCCTTTGAGGATGAAACCTAGTCTAGGTTAGAGCCTAGTGGGACATGTATGATGATAAAACCAAAACTTGAGAGGATGCACCATCTTTGTGAGCCCAATACCCATATATGTTCTAAAGATTTAATGTCCCCTTTTTCCACTTGAGAGCTAATATTTGGTCTTCTTGCCATTCCTTTTCCATGGCAAAGAAGTGAAGAAGATAGAGGAGAACCTTGAGCTTCCTCATGTGTTGTTTTTAGAATATTTTTTTATATTTTCTTTTAGTGTTTTTATTTCTTATAACAGGTTGTATGAGTTTTAATTAATTAATGGAAGATAATGACGGAAAATAACATCTTTAAGAGGTTAGTCTTGTTATTCCAAGCCTTGGTGCCAAAAGGAGGATATAAAAGAAGATTAGGATTCGTTTGAGATCTAGACTTGGTGCATTTTATCTTATTTGAGCATAACGAGATAGGAGCTCCTTGTTCTTGCACTTGGGGATGAAAACCCTCATGTGTGTCTTTCCGAGGAGGATGAAAACCCTTCTAGAGGTTGAGTGAAGGACGAAAACCTTTCATCTTGACTTGGGATCGAACTATAAGGTTGATTTGGAGAGATATCTTTCATTTTCAGATTTTATTTGGCTTCCTACATGTGGAACAACGGTCAACCTACCTTGAGTAGGGTTTAGAGGGTTTGGGGAATTTAGATCTACATTTTCGGTTGATAATTTGAATTATCATAATTTCTAAGGTTGGAATATCAAGTTTTATGATTTTTGGGGGTTTCTAGATCCTAGATCTACATTTTTCCTGTGGCTACAAATAATTGGTCATAATTAAATTCCAACAGTGGTTTTTTCAATATTTTTATTGATTTTGGATTTTATGGATGTATTATATATATATATATATAGTGGCTACAAATAATTGGTCATAATTAAATTCCAACAGTGGTTTTTTCAATATTTTTATTGATTTTGGATTTTATGGATATATATATATATATATATATATATATATATATATATATATATATATTGTGGCAAGTTAATTTGAAGTATTTAATGGTGTTTGGTATTTATTTGTGAAGAGTACAATTTGCTGATTTTGCATTTTCGGTCTGCTGGAACTAAAATAAGATCTGAATAATTTTGGTGTTTGGCTAAATTCCTTTTCTTTTGGTCTAAACCCTTGAAAGGTCATTACAAAATACTACCAATAGGAATTCTTGTCTTAGTAGAGGGGGATGTGATGCCACTTTTTGGGTCCCTCTTTGTGCCAAATTTTCATGTCGCATGGTGGCCAATATTCTCTTTGTTGTATTGTATATGATGGTCGATCTTTCCTATTATTGAGACCATGGACACATCTATACATGTTTTTAATGTATTATGTGACTAGCTATGTGATTTTAGATGATTTAGATTTGACTCTTATACTTTGATTTCACTATTATGATCTTACAAACAATTAAGAAATGAAAATATGATTGTGACACATGTATCTAGACATTTGATATTTTTGTTACAATCATATTTCACATATTTGATTCTATTTCACATGAGTTACATTAGCATGTGTTATGAAATGCATTCTTTCTAACTCAATTAGTCTTCACACTGGTTATATTTATGGTGATCATAATTATATCATGTTTTATGATGTCAGATGCATTACTTTCTGAACTTCATTTGTAACACTAACTAGATGTTACACTCCAGAGAGGGTATCACCATGTGATAGCCTAAAACGTGATTGTGAATATGGGCACATTGACTATTTTCACCATATTTTACATTGTGATAGAGAGAACAATTTGGGTAACTACATCAACATGCGACCTTTGATTGTGTATGTAGAAGAATTAGGATTTTCCATATAATTTTGTGAAATGATAAGAATATGTTACACCCTTGAGTAGGTATCACCATGTGATGGCCTATAATATCAATTATGATTATGGGAACATTAAAAATATTCATAGGAATTTTATATCATGATAAAGATCATGAAATGGTAATTTCAGTGTCTATCTTCACCAAATTCTACATCTTGATAGGCATCATGAATTGGGTAACAACATCGACAAGTGAACTATAATTGTCTATGTGTTACCATCATAACTCTCCATTGGATTGCATGCCATAATAGAGCCTATTGGATGAAGTGGATACATAACAAAAATGATGTATTTGATGCCTTGATTATATTATCATTATGTGAACTTTCTATCACATGCAATGAGAGTGCACAAAATAGGTAAATAGTATAAAAAGTGGAACAAGGGGGATCAATCAGGCCTAATGACCACCTAACATAGATGACTTAATACTCCCTTGTTTCATACTCTTTTACCCTACACAAAAGCATGTCATTTCGGACACCTAGACCACATGAATTTATATATGTCGTTGTGTCCAACAATGTAAACATTGATCAAATAATACCTGGAGGAAATAAACATCCTTCAAAACTACATCTAACTACATGCTTATTACCCCAATTCAGATACACCTCTTCAATGCATTTGGGAATCACTTCTACGACTCTAAAAATCCTCATTAAATCAAAAAAATTAATCCCACATTGGTTGATTGTCTTGTTCTGTGGTAGCATATATACCTCGATATATCACAATCCTTATGCCAATAGAGGTGACATTACAATGGAAATGGGCCTCTTACTATCATAATGGTTGCATGGTTGTTGAATGAGTATATTTTCTTTCTTGGCCTTCCCCTCTCCTCTTATGTGGTTTTAAAAAATAAAAATAAAAACCTCTACAACTTGCCTCTAAATACACGCTTACCACCCGGTTGGTTCCCAATCTAACACCCCAAACAAGGAAGCTATTGAGAAAGGAGACGGTGAAAATATAGGCCTCTTGATGTTTCATTTTGTAGCTAGGTATTGATCTATCTATCTATGTTGGCCATGCCTTATGGGAATGATAGTGAGGCACGTGATTAAGGATATGGTTGTTGTCTTGTTGTTTTATGGCTCTACCTAAACCAAGGTGAGAGAACCTATAGGGTGGCTTGAAAGAGAGAAGGGGATACTATGTTTCAAACCCTCATACTTGTTGGAACCTCAATATGAGATCAAGTGCAACCATAGAATGCAATGCTCTTTCAAAAGAATGGTCACACATGAATTGCAAACACTTGATGCATCAGACACAAACCACTAAAAAAAGATCTTAAGGTGATCACAGACATCATCTCTGAAGAAATAGTTGACAATTAAACTTTACAAGTAATGGAAAATACACTTGTAATGTGTGAGATAGGTGTAATTTGCAAGAAAACAGATGTAAAATAAATAAGGATAATGTGATTTGCAAGGGTAGGGTAGGATGGGATAATAATTAGTTTAATGAAGTGGGTAGTAGTTGATCTAGTGGGGAGAAATACCACAACTTGCCATATCATCTTGCTACTTCCATAATTCAAACAAGAACACAGATCAAAACAACATAATCTTCAAAGGGAAATTTGCATTTGTTGGTACCAAATTCATGCAAACATTACCACATAACCTCTGAAATCTTAACATAAACACTTGTGCATAAAAATTCAATTTATCTATTAAATCACTTTCACAACACCTAAGATACAATCGAAGGCTGTAAACATTCACCTCTAAGACAATATTGTAGAAATGGATTTTATAACCAAACATACATTGTAAGGTAATATGCAACACAATATCTGTTCAATAACCAATCACATGTAATAACCAAGATGAAATGCTTTGTATTTCATAAATTTAATAGATAAAAGATTACATCAAAGATCATATTTCCCAACTATGTTCTTACTTAAAATCTAGAATGCCTGACTAAAGCATGGCAGATGGTTTTGTATACATTTATTTAGACAAGGGAGACATACATGATGCTCTCAATGACTGTTAATGACACAGTGTAATCACCTTAGCAAAAACCTAATACTAGAACTAGAGCTTCCCCAAAAAAATAGAACTAGAGCCCTTAGAATGAATACAAACCTTCATTCTTATACAAAATTTCCCTTAAAGATAATATACCCATATGGCCCCCAAGAACCCTTTTGAAAGTTGGAAAACATGGGTTGATAATCCTCAATCTACCAAGTTGAATTGGAAGATCATTCCAAGTGAAAATATTTGACCTTGATACACTATGTTGTAATGGTTTTGGATCATGATAGAGCTTGTACATAAGTGGATAATATTCCTTTTGTTAACAAAATCCTATTTGTCACTTTCTACCCTGTCACCATCATGCATGCACTCTCAAGGAGAGTTTGTTACTCATTGCTATTATCTGATTTGATTTTTTATTTGGAAGAATGATGAATAGGAAAGAATAAAGGAACTACTTATGAAGGGTGAATATCAATGTGTTCACCCCGTGCCTTATTTTCCAACTTATTCCTATATGCATCAAGATGTTCAAAAATCTCCAAGATGGGGTCTTCATCCAGACCCACATGATAAAGAAAGATTACTTCATGTTTAGATAAGACATTGGGCATCTCAACATAAATAAATTTCTTCTTCTTAATTCTTTTGGCCAACTTGTTGATGTAACCCTCCAAATGAATAAATTTATGAATAAAAGAATCATCAAAATTCTTGGAGGCTTCTAGCCCCCCTGCAACATGATGCTTTAGAATCTCAACTAGCTTTTCTACATATGCAATTCTTGGAGTGTATTTATCTTCAAGGGGAAGCATTTTTTCAATCTTAGACTTAATGTCATCTACATATTCTCCAACCTTCTCCCTCATGTTTGGAGCTTTCTTTCTTATGCAATCTCCTAGAGTCTCATTTCGAAGCTTGATAGCCCCTTCATACTCATATTGTCTTCCTTTATAGTCTGGGGGTACTATCACTTCCTTTTCCACCTCTTCATCATTCATAGTAGTGATGGCCTCAAGCTTAGGCAACATTTCATCCCCATACTCCACCTCATCCTTATATTTTTCAATTAATGCTTTCCCTGCCTACATTTGCTTAGAGACTAGATTATAACATTCAATTACTTCCTTGAGGACTTGGCCGCCTTTACCTACCAATTTGTCTTCCCATTTTTTGGTGGCCTCTCCCTTGTTATCCAAATCCTCAAAATTATTCATCATTTCAGGGTTGATAGTAGTGGCAATTTCTCGACTTTCTATGGGAGTTTGAAACCATTTCTATACATAGGTTTAAAAGATGTCAACCTTCTTCTTAAGTTTCTTCTTGGTTTCTTTATCTTTCTCCATTTTTTGGAAAAGACCTCCCATTACCACAATGACTTAATGATTAAGACACTTTGTGGTTGGTTTCTCCAATGGGACTTGGGTGATTTGGTAGTCTGATGGGGTAGCTTCATCCCTCAAGATATCACCTTGTGGATTGAAAATCTCCACAAACATGTCTCCTTGAGGTCCCACCATTGTTATCAATATAATTATGGATTTATTTTGTGCTTTGGATGGTCTAAAGGAGATGATACTCTCAAGGTTTTCTTCCTCTACTTGTACTTTCACTTTTCTCTTCCTTGGGAGTGCTGCTCATAACCATCCTTCACCCAAAGTGTCGCCTTCCCCTTATGTTTGTAATTGGGATGCATTTGGTAAATCAAAAGTTCCTGTGATTTGGATAGTGTGAGGCCAGAGTCATGAACATGAATTCATGGTGTCTCCATATCTTCAATTAATTGCACTTGGGTTTCCTCCTCCTCTGCTTCAATATCTTTCATTTCTTATCCTTTTTTTGTTGAAGGGTGTGAGGTGATTGCATATGTTATTTTAACCACTTCAACTTCAATTTCTTCCTCCATGGATGCAAAAGATCCCTTGGTTGGCTCAATATGATTTTCTAATTGATCCGAATCCTCAGTCACTCCAACCTTCTCTGCAACTTCATGAGTTGTAATCAATATTTCTACCATTTCTAAAGCTGGTTGGAGAGAATCAATAGTTGAGTGTTCAATCTCTATCAATGAAATATCTTCAACATTTGGTTTCTCAACTTTTGTTTCCATCGTTTTGTCTTCCATGGTAAATTTCTCATGAGATGTTTGGCCTCCTTCCTCCACTTCAATTGGTGCAACTTAAAAATTTTCAAAGTGAAGGTCTATTCCCACATCTTGATCCAAGCCATGTAACAAATCAGTAAAGTTGCAGGTCATAGATTATGTTTAATCAAATTTTGTGTTAGGATCTTGTTGTGGAGCTAATTGTTTCATGTCTTTATTATGTCACAATTACAAACCTTTATCTGAGACACTTTTGCATTAACATATTTATTGTGAGTTGTGTATGGTATGTGTGGTTCCCGTGGTTCATCCGTGTGAGTTAAGCTAGTCTGAGATCCTCAAAATTTATGGTGTATCACCATATTTTTTATTTTGTTGCTTATTTATTTCTCCCTTTTCCTCATGGTTTAAGCATGAAGAGTAGGCTTAAAATAGAAACTAGTTCTAGGTGTTACAATAGGGGAACCAAACCTCTTTGAACAATCACTCTAGCATACAAGTCACCCACAAGCTAGGAGTGTTTCTATTTTGTCGATTGAAAGGGGAGATTCTACATCACTCTCCAAGGGGTGCATTTCAAAGTGAAAATAGTTTTTGGCATGCTAATTGGGAAATAAAATGAATAATTTGTTAAATATTTGATGTTGTTCTTGGTAATCGGTGTTTCAAACACATTCATTTAGTATTTGATGAATCTTTAAGTTTAAGGCACATTTTGGTATTAGATTAGTGCATATTTCATGCTAAAATTTACAACTAGATCATCTACAAAAGGTTTTCTCTTTTCTTTCATTAAGTTACCTTTGAGCTCAACGAAGAGAAACATATTTTTGAAGTCCAAACCATACCCTAAATCTCCTCCCACTCCATAAAAACCAATTTCACTTCTCAATTTGCCCATAACCATTCTCAATATGAATATGACCATCCCAAGAAATCAGGATTTTTATTTCCTTCAATGATGGTAGTCCACTATTGCTTTCTTAGGATGATGATATCTTATTTTTTTTCCTTAAGAGCATCCCATTTTTACTAGTAAAAGTCAATTTTTTTTTTATTATTATTATTGGCAAATAGTTTTTTGAAAGGGACTATACCCTTATACAAGAAGGCTCCAGAAGCCAGATGTGAACAAAATAGAAACAAAGGAAAAGATCAAGATCGTGGTAAAAGTCAAGTTACACCTATAGAACATGTTAAATATGTGTCCAATATATGCTTTATTTATCATATTACCCACGACAATGTTGCAGCCAGATTATTAACAAGGCATTGTGTTATCGTGGTACATAGGATTGAGAGTAAATTCTATCACTACATCGGATCAGTTAGGAGAATTTTTTTGCAAGAAATTTAAGGATGAATCAAATCATATTTCATTAATGGAATAATTGACCACCATCAAGAGAGCACCAAAATATTTTATGATTGATTTTAACTACAAATTCCAAAAGACTTGGGACAAAATTCCACAATTGGTAAGGCCTACTTCTAAATATGATTTTTTGTATTATTTAAGGGCATTGAATTTTGATATTTCAGTGATGATATAATCAATGAGCGGAAGGAAACTCCTCATTGTTGTTGACATAGAAACTGGAGCTTAAAGCAATCTTAAACAAATAAGGAAATATCACCAAGGCCTCCCATGTCCAATTTTCAAAAATTCCTCCTCCCACTTCCTTTCAAATACCTGTAATAACTCCAATTCCAACGCCTCTTGCTCAACATGTAAATCAAACTAATGCATCCCCAAGCCAATCAAACGACTTACAAGAGTTGAGGAGCATGTTAAAAGAATTTGGGAATGAGATAGTTTCCCTCAAAATAAAACAATCACAAATGTTTAGACACTACTATCCTCCCAATCAACAAAATTGGCCTCATTTCCAACCAAGTTTGCAAAGCCAAACTTTGTTTATCAATGTTGAACCTATTCTATCATTCAACCCCAATATTTTTAGCACCTCAAAGAAAATTGTACCCATCCAAAAAATATAATACAATACTATGAGTGGTATTATCCTTGCAATTTAGTTCATAACTAGAAATCTTGTTATAATGGTCTTCTAAATCAAGTGCTTATTGTGAAAGCTACTTATATATCTCAGAACTTGTCAGTTGAGGCCCCACAAAAATACAAAGTTTCCCAATAATTGGTACATAATGATGTCACAATTTTGAATTGGTTAGAGGATGATTTTTGTGGAGTAAATTAGCTAGAAAATCAGAAAAATAGTTCTCTACTTCTATGACAACGAACACAAGATCTAAGAAAAGAGCAATAGAAGTGGATCAGCTAACTGGTAAGATTAATTCTCATCCTTCTCCAATATTTCAAAGTGTTGTTTTAGTTTCTAATCAACAAGGCACTAAAAAAAATTAGAATATTAAAGTTCAAGTTTTCCAAGAGATTCCAATTATGACACCACCAATGCAAGAAGGTATCGTTGTTAGCAAATTATAGTAGAAGGTTAGTACTTCATCTTTTAATATTCTTGATCATATGAAGAAAAATAAATTTAACATGAAAATGTAGGACTCTTTGTTTCTTCTAGGTCAAAAAGATCTTTTGTAAGAATCTTTGTCTAATCTCAATCTCTCTAGGCAACCATCCAAAGAACCATCTAAAGTTATGCTTACTAACACACTTGATCAAAAATAATCTTAAGCAAGAAAAAGTGTTAAACTATCCCCTTTCTATGTTTCATTGTTCATAGGCAAAAACCTTGTCCACAATTACATGATTGATTCGGGAGCTTCTAGTTTGGTTATGCCCAAGAAAATTGTTGATAAAATTGGTCTACAATATGAACCTCTTTCCAAAGGAGTAGTTTAGCTAGATGGAATGCCTGTAGAGAACCTTGGAGTCATTAGAGGTTTAAGTTTAACCTTGCATGCATGCCCAAAATATGTATTCCTCAAGATGTTTTAATCATTGGTCTTCCTCCTCTCATTCCTTTGTGTCTTTCTAGATATTTCACGACCAAAATTGGAGTTTACTTATCATTAGACTGATCTCACATGTTTTTTAGAATAAGGTGTGCCCCAAAATTTACCATATGGTCTGAACCCATCTCATTAAATCAAATAGAGCCTTATATTTCTAGTGTTATTAATTTCAATTGTATGATTAAGGATGAAGAAGACCATTTAGTCAACCAAGAACCAACCACACTTTTGGATGGAATTCCAAATTTATTACTTGATGAATGGGCTACTTAGAGGCATGTTATTGATACATATAGTCATATTGAAGAGGAACGTCTTGGAACATATTGTCTACATGAAGAAAATTCTATTATTCCTAACCTTTTCAAATCATATTAACAGGATGAAGGTTTATCGAAAATTTTCTTTGATGGGTCAAGAATCAAGAATGGAGGTGGGGGTATCATGTTGATTTCTCCAATGAAAGAGAATTATTTCTTATCTTTAATATTTCAATTTATATGCAATAACAATATAGTTGAGTATAAAGCTCTTGTTCATGGCATTCAATGGGCAAGAAAGAGAAGAGTAAAGCAATTGCAAGTGTTTGGCGATAGTGAGTTGGTTCTAAATCAAATCAGAGGACAAGATGCAACTAAGAATAACTTGTTGATATATTTCAAAAATAAAGCATGGGATTTGATAGAATATTCTGATGTTTTCAATGTTTCATCCATTCTAGAGGCAAGAATAAACATGCAAATAACTTCGCTATAATTGGTGCTCAATTTTACATTCCAGATCAAATAAGTAGAGACAAAAATAAAAAAACTCATCAAGATAGTTGTAAGAAATTTTATCCCGGAAAACAACGTAAATTGGCAAGTGTTTGACTCAGATCAAAAACTAGTAAATTTCTTGTAAGAGGAGGCCTGAATTTACAATAAAAAAATTAGGATAGATTACAACAACAGTATGAAGGACATATCATCTAGTTAAAATCCAACAAAATACCTCAGGGGTTAGTTACTCTTGAATCCATTTTTAACACAAATGATGAATTCATAAGTGAGAAAGATAACATGATGGTTGAATATGAAGATTATGAACAAATCAACATTGACATTGAACAAATGCTCAAGTTGGGAAAGGTATGTAATCAAGGGGAAAAACTTGCTTTTCTTCAACTTTCTCAGGAATTTGATGATGTTTGTACATGGAGATATGGCGATTTAAAAGTTTTCAACCCAGATTTAGCTCAACATACAATAAAATTGGATTTAAAAGAAAAACCAATCAAACATAAGAAAATGCCTATCAATCCTAGAATTGAATTGCTAATGAAACAAGAATTGGATAAGTTGATCAAAGCTATCATTATTTTCCCTATGGAGCACTCATCGTGGGTTTCCAATTTGGTTCCCATGAGGAAAAATAATGGATAAATTCACTTGTGCATGAATTTTAGAGATTTAAATAGAGTATCCTTAAAAAGGTCGTTACCCACTTGCATCCTTGGAGCAAAATTTACAAAGGGTAAGTGGTTCATAACAATTTTCATTACTTGTTGGTTATTCATGTCACAATCAGATAATTGTAAAAAAAATATCTCAATTTAAAACAATGTTTACCATAAAATGAGGCATGCAAACATACATGAAGATGCCATTTGGACTGTCAAACACTGGAGCCACGTTTCAACATGCAATGGAGTTGCGTTTCAAGGGTTAATCAATGATTGTGTTTTTGTTGATTTGGATGACATAATCGTTTTTTCAAAGCATGTTGCAAATCATATCATTCATCTCAGACACATGTTTGAAAGGTGCATACATTATGGAATTTCACTCATCTAAAAAAGTGCATTTTTGTCGTACATGAAGGTAAATTTTTGGGTCATGTCATGTTTAATAAGGGTCTTGTCATTGATCCAGAGAGGATAAGCAAAAAAATTTCATTATCTTTACCAAGTTACAAGGTGTTGCAAATTTTTTTGGGTAGAATTAATTTTGTACAAAGATTCATTCCAAATTTTGTAAATCTAGTGAAGCCAATAACCTCAATGCTCAAGAAAAATATGGTTTTTAGTTGGAAAATAGAGGGTAAGAATGTTTTTCAAGAAATCAAACATGTTATCTCACAAGATCCAACACTTTTCAATCTAGATTTTAGCAAGGAATTTGTTTTATATGCTTTTGGAGCAATTGACACAATCTCAACCATGTTGGTACAACAAAATGATGAAAAGTTGGAGCAGCCAATTGATTTTTAAAGTCAAGGATTGGAAATGTATGAGGTAAAGTTTTTTTTTTTTTGAAAAACAAGCTCTTTCAGTTATTAAAAGTCTCAAAAAATTCAGACATTTGGTTTCACATAAAAAAGTTCATTTAATGGTTTCTCATCCAAGTGTTAAAGAGTTTATTTTGAGCAAGGATTTAAATGAGAAAATGGCATGTTGAATTACAAAATTCATGGAATATGATGTTGACATCAAAGTTACTAGATTAGTAATAGGAAGAGAGTTGTGTGAGTAACTAGCTTCAAATTTGCATGATGATAAAAATCACATTTTAGTGTTTCAAAATGATCAAGACACGGTTTCTCCTTCACTACCTCTAAGTTGGGATCAAGACATGATCCATTTTATTCATACTAGACAATGCCCAAAAGGTTTGGATAAAATAAAAAGAAGGTATTTCAGATTGTAGTCCATTCCATATGTCCTCGTTGATAATATTTTGTTTAGAAAAATATGCAAATGGAGTTATTTTAGGATGTGTGATTCAGATCAGGTCGAGCATTTTTGGAAGAGTTCCATGGAGGAATATTTGATGGTCATTTTGTACCATGAGCTGCAGCCTTGAATATCATAAGAACATGCTATTATTGGCTAAATCTATTCAAAGATTCTCATGAATGGATAAGAAAGTGTCCAAAGTGTGTTTTTTTGTAGGAAAATAGAAAGCAGTGGATCTTCCTCATCAACCCATTCAAGTATATCATCCTTTCATGTAATGGGATTTGGATTTTATCAGCATGATTAATTCACCATCTAGTGTATGTCATAAATGGATTCTCATGGCCATAGATTATTTCATAAGGTGGACATAAGTAATTGCTTTGAAAGAGGTAAATGAGACTTCAGTTTTGGATTTTTATGAAATTCTTGTCACAAGGTTTTATGTTCCCACTACAATCATATAAAAAATGCTTTAGCTTTCCTTAGCACAAGATTCAACACATGGGAATTCAACCTTGGAATTCATCTCTCAACATCTTCCAATTATTATCCTCAAAGAAATGGCTTGGACGAATCGACTAACAAAAATATTCTCATAATCATCAAAAGAACTACGGTGGAGAATCATAGATCATGACACAAATAAATGAAATTGGCCTTATGGTATGATATGATTACTCTAAAGAGATCAATTGGAAACTCTTCTTTCATGATTATCTATGGTAAAAAATCAAGGTTTCCTATTTCTTATGAATTACCAGCTCTATATATATTATAAAAAATGGAGATGATGGAGGAAGATTCAATGAAAATCAGATTTACAGAGTTAAATGGAGTTAGAAGAAAATAGAAACAATGTAATGGTTACCGGGGAGCTTCATCAAGCTCAAGTGAAGAGATATTTTTACAATAAATTAGTTGCAATAACATGAAGAGAAGCAGAAATTGTGCTCAAGTGGGATGAAGAAAGAACCCATCCTGAAATACACACTAATTTTTAATCCTTCTGGAGTGAACCATATCTGATTACATGTTGCAAACAACACAGTTCCTTTTAGCTCTCCCAGCTGAATAACAATGAGCTATCTATCCCAGTTAATGGGATATACCTCAAAATTTGTTATTAAGGTCATGTTTCATCCTTGTATATAGTAGGTTGTTGTGTTTAATTTCCTCCAAGTTCTTCATGCACATTATTGTTTTAGTTTCCTTTCTTGTGTGCCTTGTGCACTTTACTGGTGTGTTTGTTTCTAATAAGTTATCTAACACATTTTTTGTTGTTGCCGAAAGGTATTTTTGGTATCCTAAGTTGTTTCTAGAAGATACACAAGGCTACTGGTTTTTATATATAGCAAGAAAATTTCTCCAAAAGTCACAAAATTATTATCCAAATAAACCCCATGCTTATTTTCACACTTAGACATATTTGGATGGAAGACCCAAGATCCCAAAAAACTAGCAATTTCAGTATCCCGGGGACTTGGAGTATAAAGTAATTTTTGTAAAGTTCTCAAAATCAAAAAAATCTATGGGGGAAAAGAACAAAGGCCGCCATGCATGGAAACGTAGTCGCACCAAGCCATAGAACTAAGGAGGAAAATTTAGGTAGGTTTTAAGTTTTAAACAATGTCTTGGGGAAAGCCACGAAAAAATCCACAATACAAATGAAATCAATGTCATGGGGAAAGCCATGGAAAAATATGTGATAAAAATAAAAATAATGTCATGGAGAAATCCGTGGAAAAATCCACTATACAAAGGAAAACAATGTTGTGGGGAAAGCCACGGAAAAAGACATGATACTAAGGAAAACAATGTCATGGGGAAAGCTGCGGAACAATTTGCAATACAAAGGAAAAAAATGTCATGGGGGAAGTCCTGTAAAAATATGTGATACAAAGGAAAAAAATGTTATGGATAAAGATGTGGAAAAAACCAAAATACAAAGGAAAACAATGTCGTGGGGAAATTCACAAAAAAATCTGCACTACAAAGCAAAAAAAGAACAGAAAATTCGTGACACACGGGGACACCTACGCATTTATTTTTAGCTTTATTTTCAATCAAAAATATAATTTTGGAGCATATAAAAGCTAAAATAAGATCATAACATGTAAGAGGACTTGATTGGAGCATGTAAAAGTTTATAATTTTGTAAACACAACATGCAAATGGGCATCTATTTTTAAAATATGTTTTAATTTTTTGGGAATGCATTTTGTCTATTTTTGGACACATTTTGGTATTTGGATTGTGCATTCAAGTTTTACCATTACTTTGTATACATTTCATCCAAAATTTTTTAAGCCATTATTAGCAACCATACTTTCATGCCTGCATTTTCCTTCTCTCTTTGAATTTTCTATAAAAAACACCTAGAATTCATTGTAAAAGGGATCTCTCATTATATTCGATTATGTATTTTTTTCTTCATTCTAAGTGAAGGAGCAGGGGTCACAAGATATTTTTGTACTGGTTTCACCCCTTGGATAAATAAACAAATCATTTTTACCTTCTCACAACCTATGTTTTTTTTGCAATTTCTTGTTTTTAAACTGATGGTATTTCGTGATACTTGCTTATCCTTAATTTAGAATTTGAATTCCATGCCTTTATACATTTATATGTTAATTTAAAACTGATGAGGATAAAATATAATAAGAGGTATTCATTTTGGAGGCAACATTCTAAAGAGAATTACAAAAAATAAAAATTTTGCACTTGCACACCATAAGCCAAAATGGCTCCAAAACTTGCATAGAAAAAACTCCTCCCCAATAATTATAGTGAAACCAAATATAGGATTCCAATCCCAATGTGGAAATAAAAAATTTAGATTTGGTGGACAATAGTTTCTTGGCTTGTCATAAATTAATATAAGGTGATCTAAAGATGAATTTATAACTTACAAGGTTTTTTTCAACTGAGCAAGGTTTTTTTATTTCGGCACTCATGTGAACTAGTTTCCATAGTAGAGGCCCATTTCATGTTGTACTGGTTAAGTATGCTTCTAAGGTGGTTTTCATATATGAAGGAATAGGTCATTTTCCAAATTCAATCTCCACTAATCTACAAGCATTTATTATATTAATATTATAAATTTTATTTTCTATCAATAATCATTCGTATAACTCTCACACTCTAAAATAATGGAAAATATTTCAATCATAAGTAAAATGAAAGAACAATAACATTGCTAATAGGAAAAAAAGAGAGATCCATGTTTGTTTACTCTTGTTGCAATAATAAAAAATCCTTTGAGGGAAGATTCTATTGGTACCACAACACAACTTAAACAACTTAATTTCCAAAAGTTTAAAGGGAATTTTAATGATACTGTATTAGACCTCCTCAACATAAAACACTTAACTAAGGTAGGAAACCATGAAAACATACAAAAGGGTCAACCTAGGCATAAATTTATAAGAAAGGTACAAGTCATTAATGCATATACCACCTTTTCCCACTAAACATAGTATGTTGCATGTTAAACCATAAAGATAATACTTACACATAAAGGCATTCTCCAACACCGTATCTCATCGAGGCACCAAGTTGAATATATCATGAGCTTGGGTATGATTTCCACTTGCATACACATCAAACCAAACATGCACTTTTTACAATTTTCGAGGGCCTTTTCAAAAAACCCATTGCACATAGGTTGTCATCATGACACCCTTAGAGTTATCATCCCTTGTTGAGGTGTCTTGTCAAATGAATTACATGCCTTGTACATGTTTCCTTACTTTATCTCATGTTTTATAGGGAAATACAAACCCTTATATATATCCAACACTACCTCATTTTCTCTAAATTACCTCCATGTCATGAACATACTTCCATCATTTTGCATACATAGTTATCTTGTCACTTGTAACTAACACAATGAAATTTTATCGTCCATTATGCTTTGATGGATGGCCATAACTCGTTCTAAAAATTCAAAATGACTTAATTGTGGGGGGAAAATGGAGTGGTCCTTGGAAGGGATATATTAAATCACACTCATTTTGTAGGAAAGTGAGCACCTCTAGGGATGTAACCTATAGCTCACCAACATTCCGTAAAAGACAAACCTGAGCCAGAATCCAATCTTTTATTCCACATAGAGCACAAGGGTAAAAGGAACATGAAATAAAACACTTTTAAAATTTTGAATTACACTATTTTTAGGCTATTCGGTGACTACATCTTGTACTATGACTAGTTAGGGTCATCGAATGAATAACCTCTACCCAAAAACCCAACACTCTTCAAGAAACAATGTGCACAAACCCACAACTTGCAAATATTGTGTAAGCACTATTTGGGGTTTTTTATTGTATCTCATCACCAATCTACAAGGATATATTTGAGCTATGATACTCACCTAATTATTTTATCAACATTTCTACTAGAGAGAAAATTTTAGATGTCAATTTGTTGTTTTGCCCCGTGCGCAAAGTTAGGAAGAGGCATAAAAAGGGAAACATAATTTAAAATTTGATATTTTTTCTCCATACCTGAGATCATCATGTGTTTCTATGGAAGCTGAAATATGGATTCCATAGGAATTTGCAAAAAACCTATTTTATGCATCTCCTACAACTATGAAGGTTATGTAACCACCTTTCTTCTAGCATTGAGTCAAACATATCACATGCCTTATATTGCTTCAACATTTTGTATACCATCTAAAAATTGCTAACAACTACAACATATGACAAAAATATAATTTTAATCATGTGTTAATGGATGTCTATGACTATTGTAAATATCCCACATAGGCGCAGCCAGGAGGGCCATCGTGTAGGCCTGTAGGATTGAATAGAAACACGTTCATTTGGGAAACAAGTTGTTCTTCTCATGGCTGCTTCCCACTACATGCCAACACCCCCACAAAAATTTAAACTCATGTCATGAAGCCAATATTTACTCTGTATAAATCATAAGGCAAGGAGTAGTGTGCCTTGTGAGGGAACCCATGCTACTGACGTCCATCTCATGGTGATTTACTACATATAACTTCTTGACACACTCAATTGACCCACTTCCACACTCCGCCTCCATCACTTTTCACTTCCCACCACCTTCATTCCTTGATAACCAATTCATTTATTTATTTCAAATTTAATTATTACTTTTTATAATATTATTTTATTATATATCTGATCTATTTAATTATTTCTTTGACTAGGAAAACAATTTTGTTTTAATAAGTTTGTTAATGACATATGAGATCATTAAAACCATTTAGGTTATGTATTCATAATAAAATTAAACTCATTAAATTATCTAAACTATCCTTTCTTAGATTAATTTACTTTGTAAATGTAAATCCTCAGTGAAACACTAACTCGAGTGCTCCCACAAAACTTACAATATTCATTTACTTTTACCTTCATCAAGTAGAGTTTTAATAATTTCTTAGTATAGTCATGCCATTTACCTATAGAAAATTAATTGAGGGTCAAATAAACTATAGATTTACATATACATTTAATGTAGAGCTCATATCAAATTCCACACACTCAACAAGTTAAGAATAAATTCATTCAACCAATACCCTGTTTTGGAGATCTTAATCTTAGTCTTAAAAGGCCTAAACATGAAAAAACTGACCACCAAGCATTATCTTGATTCTACAATGACTTAAAACTTTCTCATTCACATCAAACAATGCTAGTTCAACTTACACGATGAGCAAATTTCATAAAAATTTCATTTGCTCTTACCTACCTCCATATTCCAGTCACCAGCTTCTTAAGATCTTAGCTCAAATCAAGATTTTTTTTGAATTTTAGCATTCATTGGATCCTTCAAACCTTGTACCATGTTTCACAAGCTCAAATCCAGGAATAAATAGTCATCTAATTAGTTAGAAACAAGAAAATATCTCAACTTCCTTCAAATTCTCTCAAAATTGTCCTTTAGAGCTCTTAAGACAATGCCTTTGCATGGTTTGTGGTTGGAGGATTTTGTGCATACCTAGAACAAACTGTAAACTTATCCAATTACCCTTTATGTCCCTCAAGGTATGGTCCAAATTTCATAGCATATCTCCTGCAATTGCTCCCTCAATCTTTAATTTCACTTTTCTAGTTCACTAGTCCTACTAGCCCTACTCAGAGAAGTTTTTAGGTCTAAAATTTGATCAAAGAAGTTTCAAGGAACTTTTTTCATATTTTTGAATACCCATTTGTGTGTTTGATCATCCTTCAAAATTTCTTAGTTCAACTCTATGCTTAGGCCACTTTTCTAGCAACTCTTCCCTTTCTAATCAGCCCTTGTCACTGTAGCAAGCTTTCTTCTCCTAAGTTGTCAAGGATTCTAAAAGTATAGCTTTACTTTAACACTTCCAAATCTCAAATGTTCATGCAAACTCTATCAAGTGGTTTTCTTCCAACTTAGTGGTCATAAATAAATGGCTAAAAGCTCCAACTAAGGTTTTCCTACCAAACCCTCACCGTGCTTTGTCCTAACCCGAGAAGATGCAAAACTTATAAAACAATCAATACTCTATTTCAAGGTTCAATATTTGGCTTCAATGACTATTTTGACCCCCTTTCCAATCTTGTTCCATTAGTGAGGTTACATGAATCCAATTCATGTAACCTCACTAACTCTTCCTTCGATCTTTATCCAATTCTTTTCTATTTTAAACAAACCCTAACTCTCAAGACCCATAATGCTCATACATGGAAAATTCAGGCATATTACATCATTTTTTAGAAATTTTAGTGACTCACACTTTAATCTATGACTTTTGACAACATGCCTAGATATCTAAAAAACCCTTCCACTCATTAAAACTTCCTTTTAACTCCTTGATAATCAACATTTCCTTACTTTCAAGCTTTACAAGTTTAAATCCCATTTTGGAGGGAAAACACAATATGGAGAAAATTAAAATTTTCTAGACTTCTCATCAACTTGAAATGATTCACATTGTCTCACTAAGGACTTGAAGAAACTCCAACAACTCAAAAACATGAAAAAATTATAATTGACACCTTGATGCTTCTCATTCTCTGATGCTCGATGTGTTCTTGATCTTGTTTTTGTACTCCCAGTCTTCTTAATTTTCTCATGACCACCTGGATTGTATTTATTATTCTTTATCCTTGCATTTGATTTGAACTTGCTTCTTTTCTTCTTCAATTTCATTTTTATATTTGTTATTTTCAATCTTCCTCCTGCTATACCTACACAAACAAACATAACAACAACAAAAACATAATCTTCTTCATGTTTTATCATAGGATTCATCCCTACATAGCTCTTATTCATCTTGTTTTTAATGTTTCCCTTGCTCAAGTGGACTGAAAACTGTTTATATTCTTCATTTTCTTGTTTGATAACCATTTCACCTTGTGTTAATTCAATCCCTGTACCTTCTTTGCCTTCTTTTAGATCAATATTTTCCCAAGAAATTAATGTTCTATCAGATATAGCTTCATTCATATCTTCTTTATCCATCATACATACCAATTATTGCAAAAGATCATCCACTTCACTCATGAAAAAGTGATCATCATACCTTACATGTTCATCATGCTCATCATTCCACTCACCCTTACTTGTTTCATGCTTCTCAAATGCACTACTAGAGTCATATTTTACAATTTCAAGTAATTCACCTAAAGAAACATCAATATCAGGTAGCAAAAAATCAAATTTACTTACTTTGTCATCATCCCATGCATGCTTTTCTTCTTCAACCTCTTGTACCTACTTGTTTTCCTAGAGTTCTTCATCCTCTTTCACCATTCCATTCTCTTTTTCCTATACCTCAATTACATTCTTCCTTTGCCATATCATTTTTGTCTCATTATGCATTGCTTTTTTCTTCAAAAATCCTGATTTTTCCTCCTTGCCTTGTTCTTTTTCTTGTTCACTTGTCCTTTCAATTAATTTCTTTGGCTTGACCTCTTCTCTTTCCACTACTGGTTTTTGAAGCCATTTAGGCATCACATATCCATTATTCTTGACTGGGTTTGAGAGCTTCACAAGGATCTTCTCTTCATTCATCTCCTTGATGACCTCTTTCTCTTGCTTTTCCATATGCCTCAACTTATTTTCCTCTTTTCTGACTGTTTCTCTCAACTACAACCTCTATTTTCTTCTCACAAGCAACTATTGTAATGTCCCCATTTCTAAAGACCCTTAGCCTATACGTCCCTATGGGATTCGGGATGTGCAAGGGGAACATTTTTATTAAATAATTAAATATTATTGCCTGGAGCAATAATTATTTAATTATGAAGATTATTTAATTTAATTCCCAAAAATACAAAATTTAAATGGGGAATTAATTAAATAAATATTTAAGTGGCTTTTATTGTTAAAATCACCCTTTGAAAAGGGGATGCCACACCTAGGGAAAACAAACTACTTTTATTTAATATTTTCCCTCTCCTAGGGTTTTCAAATTTTGTGCCTCCTTGCTTATAAAAGGAGTGCTAGGTCATTATTATTATTATGCTATGATGAACTTATTTTGATACTCCATGCTTGGAGTTGGGATGCATGCCCATTGAAGCTTTCTCTCTCTCTCTCTCTCTCTCTTGTGTGGGAGATTGTATTGAGCTGGTTTGAGATTCAATTGAAGCATTTGTTGGTGAAATTCATGTCCTTTGCTTGCGAAAAATTTTAGTTGAAATTTACTATTGAAATTTGCCCTTTTACTGTAGCAACGTCACTGTAACGTCACTATAGCAGTTGTTTTGTGTCTTTTTGCAAATCGAATTGGGTGTTTGATATCTCTAAACCCTAAGCGCCTTCATCCATGGTGTTTCACAGACTATTTTAAGAGGTTTTGCTTGATGTGAATCAATTGTTTGGTTGCTAGTTATCATGCCCTTGTACAATGACTTCTATAAGGTAAGTTGCCATACTTCATGATCTGATTTAGTCGGTTGTTCCTGTGATTTCACTTGAGGGTTATATTTAATGTATTGACAATGATCCTTGTAGCTTTCAATTCCAGTCTAGGCAATAATAATTGGCATGTTTTTGAAGTCTTCTTTTGCATTTATAGTTGTGATCCATAACTGAAGTGAAGTGATTAGGGTAGGCATGTGTTTATGACCATTTGAGGCAGCGATCTGGGAGTGTTTGTTTTGGATAAAATATTATATGCTTTGACAACAGAAATACAGGATCCTCATCTTCTTTATAGCTGCTGCTCCTCCATAAAATCAGCGACTATATATAAGGCTGGTTTATAATGATAATTGATGTCTATGGGATTTAACTGCGATTGATATAAGTCTGCCATCTTACCTCTAAATACAACGACTCTATTGGGGAAATATTTAGTTGTTTAGGGAAAATTAGAACCCCTTTTTGATCAGCATTTTATACCCTATTGATTTTGATTATGGAGTTTTGAGTAAGGGCAAGATTTAATGATAATTAAAACCCTGTAGCAAGTGGTTGTGTTGACTAAATGATACCCTAGTTTTCTGGAAGTGATTTACTCATTTTGAGAAAGTTTAGTACATGATATTTGTTGATCTTGCACATGATCCATATACAAATTATTAGCTCATATCTCATATATGTTTCAGTGACTGATCTTAGAAGTTTAAATCTGAGTTGGTACTTTGAATGGACATGCATGACTGAGGGTTGTATGAAGGTTTTTTTGAGAATGTTTGAGAAGATTTATGTCATCTATTCGATTGGTTCAAGTAGGTTTTATTGAGTTCTGCTATTTGCATTTGAGTGGAGTGTTGAAGAATGGTTTATTTTCATATTTTCAATTGATCCTGGAAGGGGGATATTACAGTGGTATCAGAGCTTCCTTCCTCTATTCGTGTGGGTCACTTTGTGTATGCAAGGTTTGTGATTCTAAGTGTAGAAATCAGAGATCATGGAGTTGATGAGTGATGGTGAATGGAAGGAACATATCAAGCATAATATTGACTCATATTGCCAAGAGTACTTTACACTAAGTCAAGATACCCGAGCCCTCTTGACCCTCCAAGGGTTTTGTAACCTGAAGAGGAAAAGAAGTGGATCAAAAAGAAGAAAGAATTTGGTTGATGCACACTGGGATAAGCTTATCAAAGAAGTCAATGGCCATATAGAGACACCTACCTTCCATAAGCTAGAAGATGAAGAATGGAAGGAAGAACAAGGTATAAATTCTTTGGTGTTTGGTGATAAGGTTTTGAAATCTAATGATTGTGTGGGACTTGGTACTTGTACAGAGAAATCAGATTTGATTGAAGGGGTTCCTTTGCAATTTGTTGATTACATGCATGGTGATAAAGTAATCATGGGGGAATATAAGGGTACTACATGGCACAAAGGTATGATGGGAAGCCCCAAGATTTTTATTTTAGTTTTTTTGCTTCCTTACATAAGGAAAAACCATGAGCTCATCCAAGAATCTAATGGCAAGGTGAAGTCACCCGCATTTCCTCCCACGAGAACCTTCCATGCCAAACCCTTAGGGTAGGAAGAAGAGTAAGTGAAGGAAGAAGAACCACTGGATGGGAATAAGAAAGGTAAAGGTTATTTTTTTATTTAAAAAGTTTATTTTCCTTCTAATGTTTGTATGCATAGTGAAGTAACAAAAAAAGGAATCATGGAGGAAGAGCTAAAGGAGGAAGGATGGCTTGATTCACAACTTTGCATGGAAAACAACCTAAGAAAAGAAGAACAAAAAGATTCAGATCTGCATATTGAAAAGACAAGTTTGGTTTGTTTCCATGTGGGAAACAATGGTGATATAAAGAATGAAGATAACAAAAATTGGTAAAGAGATTCCTTGGTAAAAAATCCCCTCCATGGGCACCCCAAGTTATGGAACCCAGGTGATTTCCTATGTTGTAAAAAAGGTGTCAATTCTGATTTTGCGATCATTATGACTGATGTTCTAAACATAAGTGCAAACTTAGAGCTATTTTTGGAGGGCATGAGTATTGGAGTGCATTTGGGAGATCTGGATTCCAAGCTAGAAGGCCAACACCTTCTAGATTTCAGTCTAAACAAAGGTAAAGGCAGCGAGTGCATGACTCCAAGTTGTGGTAAGCTACTTGAATTTGTTTCTACTCAATTTAGTTTTGATAGCATTATTGGGGCCAATTCATGTGAAGAGAGAATCAAAGTTGCATGGGAAAAATGTTGGTTGCTAGAAATTATACATGCTAGGGCAGCAATCTTTCACTTTCATATGTATCATGGTTCATTTGAAAAACATGTGTATGAAGGTGCATTCTCTTGTAAGCATTTTTAGATTTGCACTCTTCCATTAATGGCTGAGTTTGTGCACTCAATGTGGACACTTGGGGTACTTGAGCTCAATCTCACACTTCATGAAAAAGAGGGTATGGTGGGAAATGATGCAAAGGCAGCTTTGGAAGGTAATAATTTTCAGTTATGCAAGTTTCATACCATCAATTTTGAGATGGGATTTATTGATAACATTCCATGTGTAAATTGGGTGAAGGACAATTGTTGGAACAAATTTACAATTGTTGATTATATGAGCATAATATTTGGGATTTCCACAAAGGTTTGGAAAGAGAAGGAAATAGTTGGTATGAGGTTCCTTTATGGTAATATTGATTCTATACTTTCAGCTCCTACACATTCTTCATTTCGTGAGTATTATCAATCCTTCATTTGTGTGTATGATCTTAGAGAGGGCTTCCTAATAAAGGTAGTGTTCAATGGGGGATACTACATGTTGAATAATGATCAAAAGAGGAGATATCTTGCAGCCCCTAAAGGAGAATTTCAAAAGGTAATTATTGGTGGAAAAAATGATTCTTCATTTTCAGCCTATGATGAGCTATTAATTGACATATACTTTCAGATTTCATGGTCTACATATATGCATCATTACAACAATAGATGGGGTAGTTGGGTGACATTTGGGGGAAGCCCATACACGAGGAATTGTGATTCCTTCACACCTTGGAGACTTGATGAGGAAACAAGAAAAGTGTTCTTCAACACTTGTTTTCCTAACATGTTTGTTCCATGCGCAGGTTTAAAGAGAAGATGGCAGATGAAAACATTCCACAATTTCAAGAAGAAGAAGCAACACAAGTTGTTGCAAGTGCTCATTCACTTGATTGGTATGGGAGCAAGACTTTGGAAACACCACAACATTGTATTTTGATGCATGAGCTTGATTTTGCTTGAGGGCAAGCAATCTTGGGAAGGGAGGACTATAATGTCCCCATTTCTAAAGACCCTTAGCCTATACGTCCCTGCGGGCTTCGAGATGTGCAAGGGGAACATTTTTATTAAACAATTAAATATTATTTCCTGGAGCAATAATTATTTAATTATTTAATTATGAAGATTATTTAATTTAATTCCCAAAAATATAAAAATTAAATGAGGAATTAATTAAATAAATATTTAAGTGGCTTTTATTGTTAAAATCACCCTTCGAAAAGGGGACGCCACACCTAGGGAAAACAAACTACTTTTATTTAATATTTTCCCTCTCCTAGGGTTTTCAAATTTTGTGTCTTCGTGCTTATAAAAGGAGTGCTAGGTCATTATTATTATTATGCTATGATGAACTTATTTTGATACTCCATGCTTGGAGTTGGGATGCATGCCCATTGAAGCTTCTCTCTCTCTCTCTCTCTCTCTCTTGCATGTGAGATTGTATTGAGCTGGTTTGAGATTCAATTGAAGCATTTGTTGGTGAAATTCATGTCCTTTGCTTGAGAAAAGTTTTAGTTGAAATTTACTATTGAAATATACCCTTTTACTGTAGCGACGTCACTATAGCGTCACTGTAACAGTTGTTTTGTGTGTTTTTGCAAATTGACTTGGGTGTGTGATCTCTCTAAACCCTAAACACCTTCTTCCACGGTGTTTCACAGACTATTTTAAGAGGTTTTTCTTGATATGAATCAATTGTTTGGTTGCTGGTTATCATGACCTTGTACAATGACTTCTATAAGGCAAGTTGCCATGCTTCATGATCTGATTTAGTCGGTTGTTCCTATGATTTCACTTGAGGGTTATATTTAATGTATTGACAATGATCCTTGTAGCTTTAAATTCCAGTTTAGGCAATAATAATTGGCATGTTTTTGAAGTATTATTTTGCATTTATAGTTGTGATCCATAATTGAAGTGAAGTGATTAGGGTAGGCATGTGTTTGTGACCATTTGAGGCAGCGATCTGGGAGTTTTTGTTTTGGATAAAATACTATATGCTTTGACAATAGAAATATAGGATCCTCATCTTCTTTATAGCTGCTGCTCCTCCATAAAATTAGGGACTACATATAAGGCTGGTTTATAATGATAATTGATGTCTATGGGACTAAACTATGATTGATATAAGTCTGCCATCTTACCTCTAAATGCAATGACTCTATTGGGGAAATATTTAGTTGTTTAGGGAAAATTAGAACCCCTTTTTGATTAGCGTTTTATAGCCTATTGATTTTGATTATGGAGTTTTGAGTAAGGGCATGATTTAATGATAATTAAAACCCTGTAGGAAGTGGTTGTGTTGAATGAATGATACCCTGGTTTTCTCGTAGCGATCTACTCATTTTGAGCAAGTTTAGTACATGATATTTGTTAATCTTGCACATGATCCATATATGAAATATTAGCTCATATCTCATATATGTTTTAGTGACTAATCTTAGAAGTTTGAATCTGAGTTGGTACTTTGAATGGACATGCATGACTGAGGGCTATATGAAGGGTTTTTTGAGAATGTTTGAGAAGATTTATGTCATCTATTTGATTGGTTCAAGTAGGGTTTATTGAGTTCTTCTATTTGCATTTGAGTGGAGTGTTAAAGAATGGTTGATTTGCATATTTTCTATTTATCCTGGAAGGGGGATATTACATCTATAGGTCACTTCACTTTTCTTCTCATCACAAATCCAACTTTTTTCATCATACTCCAATCTCTCATCAATTCTAAAAATTTCTCTGCATCTTTTCCAACTCTTTCTCCATCCACTCTTCTTTTTTTCTTTCCTATTCTCTCTTCTTAGCTTGTTTCTCTTTTCTTTCTCTATCTTCTTGCCTCTTCTTGTGGTTTATAAACTTCACCAACTATTTCACTAACTCTTCTTTATCTATTCTCTATTAATATTTTTGGAGCTCAAATGTGCACCCATCCCGAAATCATAAACAACTTGAGATTTGAGACAACAGGGGACTGCCTGTTAGTTGTGTGACCTACTATCTGAGACAGACCTCCGAAGAAGGAATTTTCCTCTACCTACTCCTCATTCTAAACTACTCCTAATATTGAATTAAAATCCTTAACTAAAAACGTACCAAGGGACCAAGAAAAGAAGGAGATGTAGAAAAGGGGAAATTCTAAGCTAAGGGCAGTGATAGCACCAGAAAAAGGGGTGGTTGAGCTCTCTCCACGAGGGGATGGAAAGAGGAGAAAGAAAAAGAGAGAGGGTAGAAAAAATGTGCCATAGATCAATAACCCTGCATCCTCCACTCGCCCATGCATTGACAACACTGTAAAAATGAAACTTTACAAGTAGGAAATGCAAAAACATGTTAAAAAATGAATATAAAGGCAAGACTACAAAGTAAAATTATCTAGGGCAGACAAAACATGCCACAAAACACAATTTAAATTGCTTGAAATATGCACAATTCCACTATATTCATGGCAGAAGGAACAAAATTATATTGCAGAGGTCACATTCGAGGTCTAGAACTCATAGAAAATTGATCACCATTTGGGAATGGTGTTGTTACAAAGAAAAATCGACCATTCAAATGAGAGGGTTTTTACATATATATAGAAATTTGTCTCACCTACCCTCATTAAATCCCTGAAAGGTGGTTGAACAACCCCAAATACCACCATTAATGTGGTAGTTGAGCTTTATTTTCATGCATGATTATCCTGATATGTGACTCATGAGCCATCCAACTAGGCTAGGTTGGATGGTCATCTAACTGCATTGGGCCATACAACCCTGAAGCAACCACCCAACCAGACGACCGCTGACCTTTCATTGTGGGTTGTCCAACCTGTGAGGTTGTGTGACCTTCTAACTTTCATCCATACTACTAGCCAGTAGGCCACTCAGAAAACCAAGTGACATCTCCATCTTGTGACCCTTCTATCCATGTTGGGTTAGATGGGTGTCTACCCTCCATCCATACAACTATGTCAGCAAATGACCCATCCAACCTTGCGATCCGTCCAACCTCGTGCCCTACCTAACCTTTGTCCGTACAACTGCCAAGACATCTAACTTAGTGACCCATCCAAAAATGGGATGTCGTATGTCATCCAACACCCATACAACCCCCTAGCCGTCCAATCCCCTAGGTTGGACAATTATCCTACCCCTCGGCTATCCAACCCAACCATCCAACCTCTAGGGGCCAACTTGTAAAGGTGATATCTTGAGCTCCCGGATGAGTTTTGGAGTGAAATTTTATATGATTCCACCTAGAAACGACCCAATGAATCCCATGGTTATGTTATCAAGATAAAATTTTGACTTTAACACATCTAAATGGACCCTGATTACTCGGGATGGCCAGTTGTGTGTCAAAAGAATTAGTTGCCTTAAAAATTGTATGATGTTTCAAGATGTCTCGTTATTTCTACCATGAAGGGCATGGAAAATGGTTTCCATAGGAACTTTGTTGAAATCATATACCCTGCCATTGAATTGGCCAAGTCATCTTAAACTGATTGTCTTTTGATACTCGGGGATGAAATTTGACAGCCGACAGAATGTCACATGCCTATACTTCAAATTTTGAATAGGTTATCTGAATTTGTGGGGGTGAAAATTTGGGATAACATTTTTGGAGACCTCCAGGAGACATCTGATTGCTAGATGTGTGACCAATAGCCTTGAAGAATCCATTAGGCATGTAGTCAATCCTAACCTTGAAGAAACATATCCTTCTTTTGAAAACCTGTCCCTGTGAATTTACCACCTGGATTGAAACTGCCTTGGTTTCTCTTGAAGCTGATTTTTGGGATTTTCTTATTGAAATTGTAGCTACTCCCAAAACTAAATTTTTCCAAGGGAAAGGATAATCTAAACTTGTAACTGATCTATTGGGGCTGAAAATATTCATTGCAAAAGCTGCCCCAAAATCTAATTTTACCATGATCCGTAAAACTTATGTACAAATGGGGAGAAATCATACATTCTGCAAATGTGGTATGTAGAGTGTGCACATGTACTTCTTCTAGTGAAAGAAAACCTACCTATTCTACTCTAACCAGAAACAAAGAGGAGCTAATCAAATCCCACAACAGGAAGGGAGAAGTAGTTTCCTTTCTTTACAAAGTGCGGACATGTAATTAATTTGGAAATGAACATGGCCATAAATAACATTGAAAAACTGATTTGGGACCAATTTCTCACCCAACTAGCCAAAGTATCAACATAAAAAAATGAATACCTCCTCAAGTTGCTCACTATTTTGATCTTGGAGGTTTTGATGCTGACCTTTTGTGTATTGAAGTTCATCCTCATGCTTTGAAGTGAGCATGACTGGTGACAACTCTGATTTTGGCTCCAAGATATCAAAATACCTAATTGGGAAAGGGGATTTGCGGACCAATGGGCTGATCCTTGTGATTTTCTCACTCTTTTGAAGCTCATCCCCACAGATGGGGACATCCTACAGACTTTTTGGAATGTGGCTGCTTACAAGTTGATGTGTAATTTCTTCTTCTACAAATAACCCTACAAAATATTTTGTGTCCTCCATGATGAATTTTGATTTTACAATTATGTCATCATATTTCTCTTCCTTCTCCATGGATTGCTGATGAGGAATTATTGTAGAAAGAGGCTCATTGTGTTGGAAGAAAAATGGTGGGGATGCAAAAGTGGTAAGCTCAAGGGTTCCTCTTCACCAATGCAATCTTCCAATTTTGATAAGAAATCAGCCTCTTCAATGACAAGCTTTGCAAGACACTCCTCTTGGATCTAAGCCCCCATGTGCTCCTCTTCTTGCAAATTTGGAGTTGATTCTTCCTTCAATTCAGATTCTGTAAGGTGAGATGAATCAACAACCTCCATGAACACAGTGCCATCATGCACACTACCTTCGGAGAAGAGAGACTATTGATAATATTTTTGTGATTTCTTTGCTGCAAAATCAACTTCCACGTTTGGTTCTTTGTTCCCAACCTCTATTGAGGGCTTATCCAGTAGTGGCATATGATCAGACTCAAAATGTAAATCCCAATGCTTAAAACTTTGTATGAACTCTCTTCTTCTCGGCTCTTCAACTGATTTTTGTGTTTTTTATGGTGGATGGGAAGGAGTAGGATCTTATTGTGGAGGATATGGAGACTTGGAAGGAAAGAGGGCAGAAAATTGAAGGCAGGATGGGAGGGAAGAAGATGGAGAAGGGGGATTCTTAATGGGGGCAGACAAATAAAAACTAGGAGTAGGGGAAACAAGCTGAGATTGTGTAAGTTGGGGAGGAGGAATGGGAGGGCTGTAGGAACTAGGATGAAAGTGTAGGGTTACCCCATTAACATGGTTTCCCAACACTAGATTGGTAAGACTTCATTTCTTCAACCCATTGTGAAATCTGTGGTATTATTTCAACAAAAAATTGCATCTTTTGTTGAGGTCTAAAGCGTTTTGGTGCAAACCCTGTCCACGGGTAGGGATTTCTGAAACCAATCATGGTTGCCTTCAACATGCAAGTAAATCTTGTCTGCTCCATGCTCATTTCCATCTCCTCGATCTTCCTCTAGAAATCAGCTTCTTCCATGAAACTTCCACCATCATCAGCATAACCTTGTTCTTGACAAACATCTTGGTTAGATGAATAACCATATCAGTCATTGGAGGGTGGGTTATGCACATATGCTTGTTGATAGGACTCATAAAACTGATTTAGAGGATTATTTTGAAATTTTGGGGATGGAGGGGAATGGTTTTGCTGTGACAAATGAGAATCCCAAGAAGCAAACGAAGCCATGATTGCACAACTTCATAAATGGAAGAAATTGAAAGATATGGAAGGAGAATTGGAAATGAATGGAAAGAAAAGGGAAAGGTATTTAACCAAGATAATGGGTTGGTCGAATATGTGGAGTCACCAGTTGTGTTTGAACATGCCTCCAAAGGCTAAAATTCCACCAAGAGCACAAAAAACTTGATGAAATAAAAATGTAGACCAAAGTACACACGTGTCAACTGTATAGTTTTGAATGCTTGTCCCACCAAGCATGCCAAAATTGTTGGAAGTCAAATGTGCACCCATCCCCAAATCATAAACAACTTGGGATTTGAGACAACATGTGACTATCTCTCAGTTGTGGGACCTGCTAACTGAGACCGACCTCCATAGAAGGCTGGTACCTCTACCTAATCTTAATACTAAACTAATCCTAATACTGAAAGAAAATCCTAACCTAAATGTGCCAAGGGACCATGGATAGAAGGAGATGCAGAAAAGGGGAAACCCTAAGCTAAGGGTAGTGATAACACTAGACAAAGGGGTGGTTGAGATTTCTCCATGAGGGGAAGGAAAGGGGAGAAAACAAGGGAGAGAGGGAAGACAAAACATGCCATAGATCAAGAACCTTGCATACTCCAATTGCCACAGATTGACAACACTTCAAAAATGGAACCTGTAAGTAGGAAATGCACAAACATGCCAAAAAATGAATAGAAAGGCAAGACTATAAAGTAAAATTAGCAAGGGAAAACAAAATGTGCCACAAAACACACTTTAAATTTCTTGAAATATGAACAATTCCACTATATTCATGGCAAAAGGCACGAAATTACATTACAAAGGCTAGATTTGATGTCTATAACTCATGGGAAATCAATCACCATTTGGGCATGGTGCAAAGAAAATTTGATCGTTCAAATGAGAGGGTTTTTTACATATATATAGAAATTTGCCACACCTACCCTCATTAAATCCCATACAGATGGTTGAACAACCCCAACTATCACTATTAATGTGGTAGTTGAGTTGTCTTTTCACACTTGATTAGTTTGATCTGACCCATGAGCCATCCAACCAGGTTGGGTTAGACAGTCGTTTAACTATATTAGGCCGTACAACCCTAAAGCAACTGCCCAACTAGACGACCACTGACCTTTCACTGTGGGTTGTCTAACTTGTGAGGTTGGATGACCGTCTAACCTCCATCCGTACTACCAGCTAATAGGCTGCCTAGCTAACCAAGTGACCCATTTGTCTTATGACCCTTCTAACCATGTTGGGTTGGATGATCTTCTATCCTCCATCCATACAACTATGTCACCGAACGACCCGTCCAACCTCGTGATTTTTCCAGCCTCGTGCCCTGTCTAACCTTTGCCTGTACAACTGTTGAGACATCCAACCTAGCAACCTGTCCAAACCTAGGATGTCATACGCCATCCAACCTAGGTTGGAAGACCATCCAATACCCGTTCAACCCCCTAGCCATCCAATCCCCTGGGTTGGACGGCCGTCCAACTCAGTCGTCCAACCTCCAGGGGCCAACTTGCAAAGGCAATATCTCGAGCTCCCGGATGAGTTTTGGAGAGAAATTTAATATGATTCCGCATGGAAATGACCCAATGAATCCAATGGTGATGGTAAAAAGAGCCAATTTTGAATTTAACACCTCAAAATGGAACCTTATTCCTCAGGATGGCTAGTTGTGTGCCAGAAGAATTGGTTGCCTTGGAAATTATATGATGTTTTAAGATGTCTCGTCATTTCCACCATGTAGGGGATGGAAAATGGTTTCCATAGGTAATTTGTTGGAATCATATACCACACCATTGACTCGGCCAATCCATCCTGAAATACTTCTCTTCTGATACTCGGGGATGAAATTTGAAAGCCGATAGAACATCACATGCGTGTACTTCAAATTTTGAATAGGTTATCCGAATTTGCAGGGGTGAGAATTTGGGATAACTACTTTCTTATCCACCTATCACACACACTTCACAAACAACTTCCACACTTTATTGTTAGAATAATCAAAACCTCTTTTTATGATCTATCTTTTCTCTGATACCACATGATATAGATCTCATATCACATTCCATGCACTCAACAAGTTAAGAATAACTTCATTCAACTAATACCCTGTTTTTGGAGATCTTACTCTTAGTCTTAGAAGGCCTAAACATGCAAAAACTGACCACTTAACTTTATCCTACTTCTACAATGACTTAAACACTGCTCATTCACCTCAAACAATTCCAATTCAACTTACAAGATGATCAAATTTCATAAAAACTTCATTTTCTCTTACCTACCTCCATATTCCCTTCACTAGCTTCTTGAGATCTTAGCCCAAATCAAGATTTTTTTTTACTTTTAGCATTCATTGGCTCCTTCAAACCTTGTAACCTATTTAACAAGATCATTTCCATGCATTAATAGTCATCTAGTTAGTTATAAACAAGAAAAGATATCAGCTTCCTCCAAATTCTCTCAAAATTGTCCTTTAGAGCTCTTAAGACAATGCCTTTACATGGTTCATGGTTGGAAGTTTTAATGCATACCGAGAACAAACTATAAGCTTCTCCAAGTAACCTTTATATCCCTCAAGGCATGGTCCAAATTTCATATCCTATCTCCTTCAACTCCTCTCTCAATCTTCAATTGCACTTTTCTAGTTCACTAGTCCTACTAGCCCTACTCATAGAGGATTTCAAATCTAAAATTTCATCTAAGAAGTTTCAAGGAACTTTCTTGATATTTTTGAATACCCATTTTCGGGTTTGATCATCCTTCTAATTTTCTTGGTTCAACTCTATGCTCAGACCACTTTTCTAGCAACTCTTCCCTTTCTAATTAGCCCTTATCAATGTAACAGGATTTCTTCTCCTAGACTGTCAAGGATTCTAAAAGTATAGCTTTCTTTTAACACTTCCAAATCTCAAATTTACATATAAACTCTATCAAGAGGTTTTCTTCCAACTTAGAGGTCATAAATAAATGGTTAAAAGCTCCAACTAAGGTTTTTCTACCAAACCCTCATTGTGTTTTGTCCTACCTCGAGAAGATGCAAAAATTATAAAACAACCAATACTCTATTTCAAGGTTCAATTTTTTGGCTTCGATGAATATTTTGACCCCCTTTCCAATATTGATCCATTAGTGAGGTGTCATGAATCTAACAAACTTCAAGAACATGTGTTGCTAACTGACACAGGTTAGTAAAATCAGGGTTTATCCTCTTTTTACTCAACTATACCGCAAAGGTACATACTCACAAGTACATATACTTTCTTTATCCTCTTTAAGAGTTGAAAACCTCCTGAGAATGATCTTCATACATCCTTTGATCAAGACCAATGACTCACACACGTTGCAAGGAACAAACAAACTCATATTTCAACTGTTAGCAATTTTCTCAGTCATGTTTTCTTAATATCTTCAACATACAATTGATATAACTTCACATACAACCTTGAAATATCACGTCAAACACTTCTACAATATGAAGCTATTAAAATAACATGATTCAACACAATTATCTCATGACCATACACTCAAAACCATTGCAAATATACAGTCACACAGTCACAGTCAAGTTCATTTCGAATAACAACTCACAAAATCATAGTATCATATCAAGGTTTGAAATAACACACCAAATAACTTCTCATAACAAGATTACTAATATAAGACCTTCCACATTAGATCAAAATTCAAATACATCAAGTAAATCTTGCACAACACGGTCTTATCATTCATGCAAAATAGAGTTCCATTATTCTAAACTTTGTATTTCTTACAAAAATAGATGCTTCCTCCTCCCTTCCTCCTCTTAGTCCTCAAGGAGTTCTTCAAGTGACTCTTCATTTGATATTTATCCAATTCTTTTCTGTTTTACACAAACCCTAACTCACTCTCAAAACCCATAATTTTCATACATATTACATCATTTTTTAGACATTTTAGTGACTCATACTTTAACCTATGACTTTCCTTTCAAATCCTTGATAATCAACATTTTCTTATTTTTCAAGCCTTACAAGTTTAAATCCCATTTTGGAGGGAAAACACAATATGGAGAAAATCAAAATTTTCTAGGCTTCTCATCAACTTGAAATGATTCACATTGTCTCACTAAGGACTTGAAGACACTCCAACAACTCAAAAACATGACAAGAAGGATGATTGAAACCTTGATGCTTCTCATTCTCTGATGCTCTTGCATCAACCTTGATCTACCAATTCAATTTTCTCAAGAGTGAGGTTAGTGATGTGATAATCATGGGGGCCACTATAAATAATTTATGTACGAAGCCAAAAATATAAACACTTGTGTTGGAAGTACAATGGACTGAGAGGGGGGGGGGGCTGAATTATTCCTGTAAAACTTTAACCAATCTAGAATAACTTTCTTAAACCATTAAGCAGTCAACCATTCATTTATATATGCTTAACATTCATTCAAATGAGCATAACAAAGGCTGAGTACACAAGATATATGTGTAAAACCCTTAAGGGGAGGAAAACCCAATGAAATTATGATTATATTACTGAAATCAAAAGTATTTAGTTAAGCACCAACTTCACAAGGAGCACCAACCCCTAGTTTAGTAGAGCACCAACCCTACAAGGAACACCAACCCCTAATTTAGTGAAGTACCAAATAAACAAATAGGATAAAACCCCCTATGATGATCAAGCACCAAATCAATCACCTTTGGATGAAGATCTATGAAGTATTGTTGTTTCTGCAATTGATGGAGATCAAAATTTCACCTCGAACACCTTCAAACCTCTTCACACACACCTTCACCTAGCTCTCTCAAACTTGGACTTTCATGAACTTATTTGAATTCAAACCCTTGTAAACAAGCTCTATAACACTCCTTAAACTTTTACAATGTACACACACTCTCATCTATGATTTTATGTTCTTGAACCACCTACACTCTCTCACCTAGCTCACACTTTTCCATCTTTTTCAACTAGTTCAAAATTGAACTAAAACACTCACTTTCAATGCTTCTCATCTCAACAACATAAGATGAATTTTGTGACGGCTTTGCTTAGTGTAAACCCTAAACCTAATGGCTTGACTCAAGTTTCTCACGTTGGTTTATATGAAAGAGACGAGTTGTAGACAATGTACTTTGATGATTATGGCGATAAGTTTCAGTGTCAGGGGAGCCATGGGCTTCACATGGAAAGATCCAATGGTATCAGTAGAGCTCTAGGATATGAAAAATTCATGTCTTGGACTACTTCGATCTCTCTACCCAATCGACATGATATCTCAGGGGTCGCTATCCCAAATCATTCCTTGGTCAGTGCGGATAATCCCTTAGGGGAGGTTAATGATGTAGGATGTGATGTCAACAAAGCCCTTAAGCCCTGCGGTGGTAGAATGGTTTCAATTATGTCTCTGTCAATGTTCTACACAAACAACAAACCTCTTGAGGGAGATGATGATTTTCTCTAGGTTCAAGTTTGTACACTACGTGGGAATTCCCTATACATCCATCTCCATTGGCTTGCTCAAGGAAAGGATCTCAAATAAGTCCTTTTTCATAAATTAAGCTGCAGGGTAGGTTTTATTGAGCTAATTTTTATCATAAAATCATTGAAGGATGATTCCATGCTCTTCTCTTATAGGATTGGGAGGGATTCCACAATTTTCATGATTGGTATTTTATTGGGTGGAGTCAAAGAACGAAGCTCTATACCTTTCAAAGAGGCAATTTTTAAAAATTCCACTTCCTCTAAAGATCCTTCTGCTCCTCCTCCCCCCACCTAAATTGAGGAACAAGCTTATGAATCCCCTACTTTGGAGATCAACAGTGATGAAGCTCTAGGATTTAAACAAAAGATGGAAACTAAGGCCCTTATCTATAGATTTAATGGTGCTTGGCCATTGACTAATGCTCTGATACAGTGGATTCATTCCTCATGATTTTTTTTGAATACTTATTATGTGCCCAAGGTTTCTTCATAGTCTAATTTTATGATCATGAGGATTATAAAAGGACTATTGAAGAGGGTCCTTGGTTCTGGGGCTCAGTGGGCCTTTTCACTACCCCATTATTTCCATATTTGATATGAGTTCCTTTTCCATCACATGTCTTCCTGTTTGGGTGAGAGTACCTAATATTCCCCTTCACACTTTCCTTGTTGCAGAGGATATAGAAAATATTCTAGGGAGGTTCATCAAACAGGATAACAAGAGAATACATAGTTTCTTTCTTAATTTTTCTAGGATTTGTGTAGAATTTGATCTCAGTAAAGGATTTCTAGTTAAAATTACTCTCAAGATGGGAGATGTGACTCACATCCATGCTATTGACTATGATAACATGGATTTTAGATTTCATATTTGCAAGACTCTGGGACACCTCTAGGTTTCCTACCATCATAAGAAAGCCCAAGCCCTAAAGAAAAAGGATACATTCAAAAATGATGGATCCCTCTAGATCTTAAGGACAAATAAGAATTTTCTTCATAAGTTCAAGAAATAGGAGATACAACTCCATCAACCGTAGATCATTTTTCCACTACTGCATCTAAAGAGGTGGGGAAGCCAAAGGATCACTCTCCCTCTTTGAAGAGACATACTCCATGGATCAAACAACCTCATGAATTTGATCACTTTGACTTAGATAAGGATGGTCCCAATCCTCTAGGTAAGGAGTTACAGATATGCACCCCTTTGTTTTTTTCCGAATCTAATCCTATTGGTTCAGAGGAGCATTCACTTGTAAATTAGTAGATAGTGTGTTCAAAGAAGGGTAATAAGGGAAAATTTTGATCTTTGATCTCCTTTTATTTTCTCTCCTTCTTCGACATAACTTGTGGATGCCTCTTCTATTGCATCCAATTCTTTGTTTAGCATCTTGTTTTAAGCTACATCTCTTCTCTCCCGCCTTGTTATTTCCCTTTGTTTCTTCTTATTCTTCTTGCATTCACGCGTGGGGTTTCCTCTTCTCTTACTCTATGGTCCTATTTTGTTGTTACAATAACAGATTATCCCTGTTCTCACTTGTGTTTCTTTACTCTTTCCTCCATTATTCTTGGTTATGGGCCACTTTTTTTTGTTTCATTCAGGTTCATAGTGTTGGTTCCCTTCTTTGTCACTTGGTTGTGGATCCTCTTAAAATCATCTTTTCTGTACAAGGGTTTGGATCCTTTCAAAACTCTCATATTTACCCTCCTTCCAAAAAAATATCAACAACATAAGATAATTCAATCCTAATCAAGGAAATTGAACAATATAACATAAAAACATAATATTACATTCACATGAACTCATATCATAGACCCATGTAGGTCAGTCAAGCACCAAGACAATTAAACAAGATAAAAATGACACAAAACCTTATCACCAAGCACCACAAAGACATTGAAACACATCACCATGATTTTTTAATCCTCCAAATGTGTCAAACATTTCAAATACATCATAAAAACATCATCCAAGAAATCCCATTACCTTGCACCAATTATTTTCTTCATAACTCTATCAAGTATGACCATTTCCTACTCAAAACAATTGTTTCCAAGAACTAATCTTCGCCTATGGAGCTCAAGATCACACAAGAACACCTAAACTACAGCATGTAATAACTAATTGGAAATCCAATAATATGTAGAATAAATACATACTTTCTATTCCTCATGAAACATCCATCAATTCAAACCTCACCTCTTTTCCTCTTCACCAAACTAAACTTCCCAGAAAGTATTTTTGGAAATTCAACTCATTTTCACTATTTATTTCACTAGGAATAAAATTCATACCGATGCACTTTCTAGTAGATATAAATCATCATTAAATTAAAAACATGATACTTCTACATCAATCTTCTAGCCACAACAGTCCTATCCTGAATCGGTCAAACTTGGTCTTCACAAACTAAGATGGTTCACCTATCAAAGCACCTCATCAAGAGATAAACCATCTATAAATGGAAATTTCTATAAATATTATTTCTATAACTTCTTACATTTCCTTCCAACTCCAAGTGAAAGGTCTTCAACTAAGTCAATCCCTGCAATTTCTCAAAACAAGCTTTTCAACCTCAAAGATCGATCTTCAAATATAGGGCATGATTTTCCCTATAAGACTTCAACCATGACTTTAAACTATCATGTAAATATAATACATCTCCCAAGATTCAATCAATGTTGATTTATTCATCGGGTTCAATGGAAGACTTTGCCACAAACTGATAATCTTCTAAAACAAGCTATTTTGAGTGGGGCCCATAAACTATCACAAGCTCTATCATACCTTTATGGAGTTATGGAGGAGTCCTCTACAACCTCCAATCATCACATTTGTAAAATTAATCATTTTTGTCTCTATATAATAAATTTCCTCCAAGCCGCTTTGAGTTAGGGTTTAACTAGGATTTTAAACCACTTTAACTTCTTAACGTTTTTTCATAAGACAATAAAGTGACCTCCTTATTTTTGAAAAAAACTCTTATCTTAGTGAAAAAATATCCTCCAAATCCTCTGGGTCCCATGCAAAGCACACAATTCATAATGAGCATTTGAAGTTCCAATTCAAGCTAGTTTTTCCTTCTTCTCAATTTGTTTGACCAAAACTAATGTATTTTGCAAAATTCTCATCATAACAACCTGAAAAGTTTCCAAAAATACCATTAAATACCCTAGAAACATATCCAATTCTCACCAAGTCATAAATAACTCTACATCTATATGACCCATCTCATTTGCACGACTAGGCCTTAGTGTTTTACATGTTCTAGGCCATAACAAACTGAACCAACACTATTAATAAGCTTGAAACCTTTGAAAAATACCTCTACATGATTGAAATAACATAACATACGTCTATAAATTTCCTCAAGATCTCATACACACATGTAATACACTAACATGCCTTATTAGGCCTCCAAACACTAGGATTAGGCCTAGATGAACACCTGTAATTGGGTCTTCTACCTGGACCTACACTATGAATCTCATGTTAGTGTCCCAAAACTACCCTATAATTCTCTCCATGCCTCTACCATTATCCTCAAATCACCAAGAATCGCAATTCATCATGCACCATCACCTAGGATAACTAGGTCACCTTATTAGGCTTACTGGACCAAGCTAATCTCACCTTTTCCACACTTGCAACCATGAACCAACCTGAATTTCCATGTCATCATCATGCTAGGAATCATATAAAACTCCATCATCCTCTTTTTCATTAATGAGATTTTACATTAATGAAAACACCTAATCTCACACACACTAATAGTCTCCCCCATTGTCATTGATGGAAAACTACCTAGTCTTCTCCTTATTTTTACATTAATGACAAAGTACATACCTGAGCATCATGTTATTCATCTTCTTTAACCTCTGTTGATCCCTTATTTGAGTGGACTCATAACTAAAACCATCATACAAGCATGCAAAACACGTCATATCTCACTAAAAATTTGTTTTTGACCTCTTTTCATCATGGGAGCACTGTAGAAAACCTAGATAGAGCTGTTAAAAGCACTCATACATGCCAATAATTATGAGTTATATATTAAACCATCATCTTACCTTCTTCATTGATCTATCTCAACTTGATAAGGCTCACAAACTTACTTACTTCTACCATATCTTGATAATAGGCATAATTTAGGACCGAGATCCCTAAACACCTCCTTCAATGCATCTTGGACTAGCTTCTCCAAGATTTAGAGGCCCATAAACACTATAAAAAAAACTCCTTATATATCCCCTTGGGTTTATACCATCCTCCTCTAACTTTAAAAACAAAAACTAGGGATCTTACCTTGTACATTAGCCATGAATAGGGATCATCATCTATACCCCTGTTCTAAAGTAATATTTCAATTTCTTTGGTCTTCTTTACTTGCTATCATAGTTGATCAACTCATGACTTACTCGCCTTTGGAGTATAATTTCTAACCATTATCAACACAACTATATAAGGATTATTAACACCGTAAAATCTTGATTGAGGTCAAAATCAATCTCCCCGTGCCTTAACATACTTCATCAGACATGTACCTCATTGTTATGGAATAAAATCATGCTACAATACCTTAATAAGGAGCAATCAATCATATATAATTCAAGGTATCACCAATACAATCTTGCAATATTTTCTAATTCCTTCTTGTTATCAACTTTGTAATGCATAACCACTCTTGATACTCTTTCACTCCCTTCAAACATGTAGGTATAACCGAATTTCATGTTTGAGACATTATTACATACCTCATACCACTATACACAAATTAGAGACATCAACCTATCATGTCATTGATAATCTGATGATGTATGAAGAAATTATTTCATAAAGTCTAACTTATTTTTCATGTACAAAACTTACACAAACCTCTTTAAGAGAATAATGATCATGATTACCACTATAACAGTGAATCTACATCTTTATACCACTTAGGAACATCATATACACATCAAGAGCTTATATTATGAATATTATCTTGATCAACTTACCTTCTTGGTTGTCATAGGCTTGCAAAAATGACTACATATTCTTGGCACTAATATCCTTACATCAAGGAAATGCATATCCTTTCTTAATGAATTTCAAACATGAATTAAAAACTAAATAAAATACCTTGTAGAATCATTTAACTCTTGAACATACCTAAAAAACCTTAAAAATCCTTGTTTTTGATGGTCTAATCAAGTCATCATACAAATGATTGACTTGCACACCATGGATCTAGCATCCTTGACTCATGAAAGTGTCTCAAAAAATTCCCAAGAAGGCTAAACTCTTCTTAAATCATAAACTACATACCTTGATATCTTGAAGACACTCCTACGAGAAACATACTTCAATCCAATCAGCTCCCCCTTCTTGTAATGCTTCATATGGATGATAATGTCTCTAAGAATCATAGTCTAGACATAAATCTTCATGATGAATCTAGAAGAGTGACTTGAAGAGGTACCAAACCATCTTATACACTTGAAACTCAACTATTTATTCTTTCTTTTGATATGCACTATGATAAATTCCTTGATTTTTATTCATACTAGCATATTAGGACCTTAAAAGATCCTCATTTACATTGTATGACCATAACATATCATCATTCTTGGTTCCCAAGACCTGATTTGTCTTCTAACATGCATATTAGGACCTTAAAATATCTTCATTTACATTGTATGACCATAACATATCCTAGGAACATGACCAACTTCATTACAACTGACCTCTTACCTTTGTAACCTTTATTACCCCAATTTTGACTTGATGGCTCATACAAACAATACCTAGCAGTATGGCCTTTCTCATGACAATTGCAGCACACCACATTATTTGTTTGCTCATCTATGTTATCCCTCAAAGGGTGATCATCCTTAACAAACCTCCTACACTGCTTTTCCCTATGTCCAAACTCATTACAAGTGAAACAATAACCATTGAATGATATTTCATACCTTGAAGCATTTGGTTTCCTAATTGACTTGGTCTTCACATTGTCTTTGTCACTTTTCTCCTTTTTTGTAATAATGTATTCTATCATTGCCTCTTTTCCCTTGAGGTCATGACTAAATCCCAAACATGTCTTGTCACCTGCAGATTTTTTATTGCTCAAGATGTCATTAAGAGTCTTGGAGATTTTCTCAAACCTCTGAAATGATTTTTTCTTGTTGACTACATCAGATAAATATCTCTTAAGAAGAGTCAATTTTCCCTTGGATTACAAATTTAGACTCATAGAACTCATCTGTATCTCTATCCTTCTAATTTTCTTATCGAGATTCTTTGTCATAGCCCAATGTTTCTCCTCTAGATCTCAAATTTTTGTCTCATATTCTTTGAATTGAGATCTTAGCTTCTTATTGTTTTTCTTAGCAAGATTCAATTCAGATTGGACACACATCAATTCAGTCTCATAGACATCTTCTTCTTCTTCAAATTTCCTGCAATAATATGATATGAATTGAACTAACTATGTAGAGCCCTCACTTATAGACCTCATGACCTCCTTGGTCATGAAAAATACATCATATCCAACATATTCATGTTCTACTTCAGATTTAGAATCTAAAACACCACTCTCACTATTTGCTTCATAAGAATGAGCCTCTTCCTTTTTGTAAAAAATATTCTTGCCCTTCTTTTTGTAATCAAATTTTTTGAAACCCTTCTTTCCTTTACTATACTTGTAATTATTCTTTGCATGATATTCATCAAACTTAGGAGAAAAGTTACCTACTTTACCACAATCAAAACATTTAATGGGAAGTTTAGCTTTGTACTTACCAGATCCAACATTTAGTCTCCTAACAACCATTGCCAAAAGTTATTCATCATAAATTTTAGGAGCGTTACCATCATCCTTAGTTTTTTTACCCTCGGTCTTCATTTTAGATTTGAAAGAAATCTCCTTCTTAGCTGGTTTAGAGTCAACAACCCTCATCTCATAATAAAAAAAAGTGCCATGCAATTAATCCATAGTCAAGAGAGTCAAATCCTTCGCTTCTTCAATGGAAGACACTTTGGAATAAAAATTAGGAATAAGAGACCTCAATACCTTTTGTATCACAACTGCTTACTTTACTTCTTCACCTAGACCTTTCATGGTGTTGACAACATTGTCAAATCTAAGAAAGTATGCAGCAATAGGCTCATCATCACTCATTTTCAACCATTAAAACTAATTTTTTAAGGTCTGAATCTTAATTATCCTTTCCTTGGAATCAAACTCATACATGACCTGCAGTTTCTCCCACATAACTTTTTCTTATTTGCAATACATCACCTTCACAAGTTCAGGTTCAACTAATCCACACATGATTCACTCCATCAAACAATGGTGCCTTGTTGGAAGAAGAACCACTTTGTTGACTCACCATTTTTTTTGCTTTTAGGATCTATTTTCAAGTGATCAAAATTATAAAAAAGTACCTACTCTGATATCAATTTTTGGAAGTATAATGGACTGAGAGGGGGGTGAATAAGTCCTTCAAAAATTTAACCAATCCAAAATAACTTTCTTAAACCATTAACCATTCAACCATTTATTAATGTGTTATTAACATTCATTAAAATGAGAATAATAAAGAGAAAGTACATAAAAACACAAGATATATGTGGAAAACCCTCAAGGGGAAGAAAACCCACTGAACTTATGATTATATTAATCAAATCAAAAGTATTTAGTGAAACACCAACTTCACAAGGAGCACCAACCCATATTTTAGTGAAGCACCAAATACACAAGGAGGCTACAACCCCATAAGATGATCAAGCCCAAATCAACCACATTTGGATGAAGATATATGAAGTTTTTTTTTTCCGCAACTGATGGAGATCACAAACTAATCTCACACACCTTCACCTAGCTCATTCAAACTTGGAATTTCATGAACTAATTTGAACTCAAACCTTTGAAAACAAGATATATAACAATCCTCATAATTTTTCGTAAACTCTCATCTCTGATTTGATTCTCTTGAACCATCTAAACTCTCTCACCTAGCTTGTAATTTTCCCTCTTTAACTAGTTCAAAATGAACCAAAACACTCACTTTATATGCTTATCATCTCAAAAACATAACATAATTCAGTCCTAATCAAGGAGAAAGAATAATAAAACATAAAAACATAACAATACATTCACATAAACTCATATCATGGATCCATGTAGGTTAGCCAAACACCAAGACAACTAAACAAGCTAAAAATGGCTCAAAACCCCATCACCAAGCACATCAAAGACCTCTAAACACATCACCATGGTTTTTAAAGCCTATAAATTCCTCACACATGTCAAATACATCATAAAAACATCATCCATGCTCACACATTACCTTTCACCAATCATTTTCTTCATAACTCTATCAAGTAGGACCATTTCCTACTCAAAATAATTGTTTCTAGGAACCAATCTTCACATATGGAGTTCAATATCACACAAGAAAACCTAAAATATGAAATGTAACCAATTTTTGAAAAGAAATGCACTTTTAGAACACATTCATACTTTATAGACCTCATGAGACATCCATCAATGTAAACCACACCTCTTTTCCTCTTCACCAAACTGAATTATCCATAAAGTAGCTTTAGAAAATCAGCAGATTTTAACCCTTGATGTCATTCTTAAGACCTCTAAATACCTTAAATAGGAAAAAAATTCATCCCTCTTCACTCTACAATCGATAACAAACATCATAAAATCCAAAACATGAGACTTATACATCAATCTTCTAGTCAAAGTAGTCTTGTCCTGAATCAGTCAAACTTGGTCTTCAAAAACTGAGTTGGTTCACCTATCAAAACAACTCATCAAGATAAAAAAACATATATCATACCTGTCAACTAGGTCAATCTCTAGAACACATTACATTTCCTTCCAACTCTAAGTGGAAGGCCTTCAACTAGGTCAATCTCAGCAACTACTCAAAACTATCTTTTCAAACCCAAAGACAAGTCTACAAAGATAGGGAACACTTTTCCCTCTAGGAATTCAACTATGACATGAAAATATCATGTAAATCTATTAAAACTCCTAGGCTTCGATCAATGTTTATTTATTCATTGGGGTCAATGGAAAACTTAGCCACAATCTTAAAATTTTATAAAATAATATATTTTGAGTGGGACCCACATATAATCACAAGATCTATCATACTTTTTAAGAAATATGGATGAGTCCTATATAACCTAAAATCATAAAATTTATAAAACCAATAAATTATGGCTTATTACAATCAATTTCCTCCAAGTCATTTTGAGCTAGGGTCTTTGTAGGGTTTTAAATCACTTTAGCTTCTTAACTATTTTTCATAAAAATCAGAAAATCAAATGACCTCATTTTTTTTACAAAACCCTCTTATCTTAGTTTAAAAACATCTCCCAAAACCTCTGGGTCCCATGCAAGTCACACAATTTGTAATGAGCATCTGAATTTCACAATTTGAGCTAGTTTTACCTTCTTTTAAACCTTGTTTTACCAAAACCGACGTATCTTGCAAAATTATCATCATGGAAACCTAAAATTTTTCCCACATCACCATTAAACACCCTAAAAACATATCCAATACTCATCAAGTCATAAATATCTCTGCATCTCCATGACCCATCTCATTTTCATGACTATGCAGGGTTTTACATGTTTTAGGCCATAACAAACTAACCAACACTATAACCAACCATGTAACCTCTAGAAAATACCTCTACATTATGGAAAAAAACATAAAATACCTCCATGTATGTCCTCAAGAGATCATATACACCTGAAATAGACTATCATGCCTTGTTAGGCCTCCAAACACTAGGATTAGGCATAAATGAGCACTTGTAATTGGGTCTTTCACCCTTACCTACACTCTGAAGCTCATGTGAATGTCCCAACACTATCCTATCATGTTCTTCATGCCTCTACCATGATCCTCAAATCACCAAGCAACTCAATCCATCATGTACCATCACTTGAGATAACTAGGTTACCTGATTAGGTTTGTTGGACCAAGCCAATATCACCTTGTCCACTCTTGCAACCATAAACCAACCTAAATGTCCATGTCATCATCATGCTAGGAATCCTCTATCACTCCTACATAATCCTCTTTGTCATTAATGAGATTTTACATTAATGAAAACAACTAAACTCACACATGTTAACAGCGTGTAAAACTTGGATTAAATTTTCACAAATACACTTGTACAAACTTGATTAAAAATAAATATACACAAATAAAGCCAAATATAAAATTTTATAATCTGGTAGTTCCACCATTTGATGTTTCAACTGTTTAGGTCATTCTCAAACTTCAATATAGATTGTTATTGAAGGATTTCCATGTTGTTGTTGAACTTTACATTCCTATCAAATACATAAATGGATGCTCATGGCAGAGTAAATTTTAGTGGAGAATATTTTTTAATTCACAAATATTCAGATTTTTGAAATTTTCATTTGGCAAGATTTTAGGTGTAGGGATTAGGATTGGTTCGCCTAAATTTTTTGGGTTCAAGTCTAGGGGTCAGTTTGCCTGGAATTTACACCAACAACCAAATTTTTAAATTTAAATTGCCATAGCGGGAAATTAAAATTTGTAAAATTTTTGTTCACACACACACACACACATATTGATTACAAATTTATAACTCTTAATATGAAGTACCGATTAAATTTTCAATTCCTTTACCCATACCCATGGTCTTATGGGCATTAACGATTAATATTGAATGCATATCCCAACACTCCAACATTAAAGGTATTTTAACAATTAATATGGTATTCTGTTGAACTTTCATGTAACAAAAAATGTCAGAAACGCTACTAGTCGGTAGCATATAATGTATGCTACCAACTAGTAGGAAAGTTTATGATACTGGTCCATATCATATATTTATGCTACCGATTAGTAACATATGCTAGATAACATAAATAAATGCTACTATCTGGTAGCATATATAGTTTTATTGTCTGGTAGCATATATTTATGCTACTATCCAATAACATATACTTATGCTACCATTCGGTAGCATAAATATATGTTATCAGCCGATGGCATACATTAATGCTACATGCTAGTAACATAAATATATGCTACTGGGATGTAGTATACATTATGCCATCGGTCAGTAGTATAAACATATATTTTCAAATGGTAGCATATTTTTTGTCATCAGTCGGTAACATAAATATATGCTACCGGTCGACATCATACATTATGCTACTAGTTGATAATATAAATGTATGTTATCGGTCAGTGATATTTTTTTAGTGTAGTAAAAGGAGGGTAAAAAAATACTAGAATTTTTTTTCTTATGTCTTATTTTTTGAGGACATATTTCTCATTGAGATGATCATTTTAGCTTCTAACATTAAAAAAAAAAATCCCATACAAAACTTGAAAAATCATTGTTTTTCACCAAAAAATCAATTTTTTTGTTTTTTTACACCATATTTTACGAGGAAAAATTTCTCATCAAGATGGTTATTTTAACTGGTATTGTCAAAAATGATTTTTGGAAAATTACATATGATGTTAGCCGAAAAACATATATTATTGGCTCACAATTGCTACCGACTGACACCATTATCAAATAATTCACCAAACTGTTTGAAACCTACTTCCTTCAGATTCACATTGATTTTGTCATTCATTTTCACATATTTTGCAAGTATATTCCACGATATTTTTTAGAGGGGTCTAAAATTTTTCCGTCTCATGGATGAGAAGAAAAATCATCTTTACATATAATTGATCAACTCTCATCTACAATTATCAAATAAATAAAACATTCACTAATGTTCTTTATCGATATTATTTAAATCCAAAAAGTATCTTACATGTTATATGTAGTTCCTTATGAATATGAAACTTATTGTTTTTACAATATATACAAATAATTTTCTCAACAACCTAACATTAATCTCCTATACTGGACTAGTGGTTCTAGCAATTTTGTTGAGGTTAGAATATAATGCAGAATTAGAAAGAAAAATTCCACATATGAACATGAAATATCTTACCATTTGGTGAAGTATTAATGGCATTCTTCATATGTAAAAAAATTTAGTAACCAAGTTGTAATGACCTTTTACCCCACATAAATCATTTGGAAAGGTACAAACAAGTGCTCATAATGATGGTACACAAAATTATATACCAAGTTTTAATGGAAGGTAGAAGGAGCATTAAGTGCCTCATAAAACATAATTTTACAATAAAAGTACATTGTGTATTATTATGGGGTCATTGCAATTTTTTTACTAACAAATGTTTATTCTACTAAATTTAATGGAGTTATTTTTAGATTGATAAGTGTAATTTTCTACAGAATAATGAGAAAATAGTCAATTCAAACACTCTCAACTAATTGTAAAATATATTTAAATATATAATATATTAATTTTCAATATTATAAAATACAATATATTAAATCTAATTTCCATACAAGTTTTATAAAATGTAAGAAATAAATGAATTTGATTAATCAATGTATAAAGAACTAAAAAGAAATTGATCATATTAGTCACCCTATCTTTGGAAAGAGCTAATAACAAGATCTGCATAGAGGCGAGTTCCTACCATATTTGTTGTTAAATGTTGGATTTGATTTAATTACATGATGTTAGAAATTTACTTTTTATATATTTTGAAGTTTTTTGGAAATGGGTTTTTATGGGGTGCCTTGTATATCAACATAGATATTGATGCCACAACACTCCCATTTTAAAAATAATTTGACCACATATTTTCTATTTGGTTATAATTGACTAAAATTAATTTCAAATATACTATTGATTATAAATAAATATTGAATAAATTTTAAATGGTTGATAATGAAATATGATTAATTTCAAGGAAATCATGAAGATCATAAATTGTTTTAGGTTGATTATTGAAATCAAATGGACACTTGAAATTTTAATACTAAATGTTGTAAAAAGTGGACAATTTATATTTGTTTCCCTCTTTCTAAACAATAAATGATGAGGGTAACCTTAAATTTATTTAGAGTGCTAAATAGATGCTACAATATCAATTTATAAAAGGACATAAGGAAAAAATATATAATATATGGATTATCGTAGATGTTGGTGAAGGAAAAAAAGATAAGAATGCATCTAATAAACCTTTTCTAAATTATATTTAATTTGATGTTTTCATAGTGATATATGTATATGCTAGCAATAGTGTTTACACCTTAAATAAAATTAACATGAAACCTAATTATTTTTAGTGAATTACACTAAATAAGATACAAAATTGAAAAGAAAAATGAATAAGTGCATCTAATTATTAGTGATTTTGGAAAGTTTTGGGAGGATGCGCTACTATAGCATGCAAATATAAACCTAATGATGCTTTTTTCTAAAGATTGTGACTAGAAATCAACCTAGGGCATGGCCATATAATTCGGTCATGGCCGCATCATACGGTCTTGACCCTTTATTAAAGTGTTGGACCTAATTAGATCTAGACTTTGTAACTTTTACACACCGATGGTTTCTTGGAATTGTCCATTGTTTTCAAACCCTAATTTGTCATCATGATGTGAAGATATTTGAATTATCTAATCATTATCTCAAACCATAGACGTTGATAAGAAGTCATGCAAAAAAAACGTTATCTAGGTTGTGGACACCCCTGTGCACCTTCAAAATTGGCATTACTCCAAAGAGGCATCAAACCACATGTGTTCTCCACCTAGCATGTGATATTTGAATGAATACAACTAGATTTGAAAACCATATTTGACCATTAATTTTTCTCTTGCTAAGATACTTAGTAAAGGGATGGTTGATTTCTTGTCGATGAGAGAGATCGATGTCTTGACCTAGCAATAAGCTTCAAACCTATATATATATATATATATATATATATATATATATATATATATATATTTCCCTAATGATTATAGATATGATTTAATGAGATTGAGAGAGCCTTTGGTTCCTTTTGTAAGTGTTTGAAGTGAGTGTATAAATGTATTTCTATAGGATTTATAAGTTAGTAAATGAGGTAGTGTTTACATGCTTATATATAATTTAGTAGATGATTTATCGAGGAAAGGCTGACCCAAAGAGATTAGTACAACAAAAAAAAGATATGAATTTGAAAAAAAATGTTGGAGGATATGTCATTCCAATACCATATAAGTTGGCCAAGACCAGATATAATATCCTAATCAAACTATACGACCGTGAACATGGAAGGAAAACATGCAACCTGAAGTTTGGAAGTTGTTTCCTAATATTTTTCTATGGGTTTTATGTATTGTGTTCTCAAAATTTGATGACATGTCAGTGTGTAAGGATAAAAAAGGTAAACAAAAAACCTCAAAATGTGTTAAGTAAGAATGGAAATGTTGTATTTATCTTAGTAATAATAAATTTCCAAAACTAGAAGTGTCAAAGAGTGAATTACTATATTTGAGTGTCTACAAATAGTAATCAATGTTATTCATGAAGAGAACGTTTATTTTAAAAAGAAACGTAAAAATTATGACAAAACAATCCACTGAGATTTGAGTAAGGAAATAGTGTCTTACTTTAGATCCTTCCATGGGGACTCTAGGTAGAACTCCAACAATAATAATTATATCTAAAAATGTGAAAATGTCTTTACATCATTTTGGGTCTCAAATTTACTTAGAACATGTCAACATCTACTTGTAGCTTGTTACTTTCAAACACTATCTAGAATTACTTATGAAACTATTTTTTTATGTTTTTTTACACCATAATTAAATTATGTTATAAAAATAACAAAACAATAAAATGGTTGTAAGGGTTTATTACATGAGATTATTTTGATCTAATCATTCAAAATTAACCATGCACAATTAGAATAATGCATTAATACTTGCAATAATGATAAATAATGAAACAATAAATCATATACACAAGAGGAGATGAATACTTTGTTGTGTAGATCAAAACATATGAGATTTATACGTGCAAATAAGTGGAAAAGACATATAAAAAATTATAGATGTTTTTTTATTAGTTTAGGAATAAAAAACTAAGCTAGTGCAGGACCATAGGAATTATATATGACCTAGAATTGGAACTGTATGGTCATGTATGGAGATGTACACTCTAAGAACCTTAAAAAACTAGGTTCTAAAAATTCTTGAGTGTTTCACTTTCCTATAAATGTGCTTCTTTTTATGTAACTCTTGTTCACTTAGCCTCAATACAATTTGTAATCACTTGTAACAAAGTGGAAAACCTAGAAAATTTCAATACCCTTCATCAAAGCATTAGATAAAAAAAAAGGATAAATAATGTATGTGGTGAGGTTGGACTACCCTTAACAATCAACCTAACTGAACTAAAATGATTATTTCACTACATGCCCTCATACGGGATCAATCCTCATGTAGTTATTATATGTGCATATGAAAGTGTGAGTGTGATCTAAACCAGCCCCCTGTGAGTTCCCTCGTGTCTCTTGACATAAATATTGAAAGATAAATATAGAATAGAGAGTTTACCCAATGTGGTAGTAATGTGGCACTGTGTGCTTTAGTTGCACAACCTAACCATTTGTCACTTAAAACCCTTTGAAAATGCTTGGAGTGACTTTGTTATTGTTAAGACATGGATTTAAAAACCTTACATGATTAGAAATGGAGTATTCTATACTTTTTTACCTAATTGATTGATTTAGACATGTATTAGAGGTTGTTTCAAGTGATACACAACTAATTTAGAAACATCTAGGAGAGACTTGAAATATTTTGGAGTGATATTTGCAATAGTAGCGTGTAAGAGTGTTAGGTGATTTATAAAGTGATATTGAATTACTTATATGGAATTCCATATGTGAAATATTATAATAAGTCCAATCCTAAGAAGATTAAATGACACAATAAATATATTCAAATTGAAAAAAATGAAAGATAAGAAGAGTCAAGCTTGTAAAAAGTTAGCTGGGACTTTATAGCACATCCTAACCAAAATGGTGTACAAGGATGATTTACTATTTTGATGACTTAATATTTCCTAAATTTGTGACAGAGAAGAGTATACAAATGAGAATGTCAAGAAAGAGATAGAGATATGTATTGATTGGACTTTGAATGTGAGTATTTTTATTATCAAGGTAGCATATCCAAACTTATCGTTGCCAAATTATAAGTTATTGAATATGAGTATCTATAATTTTCCTCCCTTAAGTGTGTAATTAAAAAAATTGTGCTTAAAATAAAAATAAACCCAAGTGTGCAAACACATTTTGTATTTACTCGATAGTTTTCTTTTGATGTGTTAGTGTTGGCATGCTCCATGGTGAAACCTATAGCACAAATTTTATTTAATGTCTATGATAGAAATTGAATTGTAACTCAAATTATAAATAACACTTGTAACTTTTGTAACTTTGAACTTGCATAAAATAGAGTAAAGAAGATACAAAACATCGAAGGAATACACTTGTTTTTTCTGTTAAGGGAGGATTTTTCATTCTTGTTATACTTTGGATATTTGGAATTATAGCTGAGACATAAAATTATTGGGGTGAGTAGTGCCTAATGGTGTCAAAGGATAAAATTTAGTGTTGAGTGTATATAATCCAAAAATGAAGGAGAGAAAGGAGCTTAAGTACCCCATTAACAGATAAGACTCGTGTATCAAATTTTTTTATAACCTTGATATGTTCCCCTTTAATTTTTTTTGAAATAAGAGGAAGGAAAACCTACAAATAACTTATTAACTGCAATACCTTCCATAACCTCATGGACCACATTACTACAAATGAAACTAGGTCTAATTTTGTACCTATTGTAATTGTTGAGTAGGATAAAACCACATAGTTAGAAATTAATGGATATACCACGCCACCATCATGTGTTGTACTAATAATATTGAGTGTATAAATTCTATAATAACATCGAGGAGAAGAATGTACATGTCCTTAAACCTTGTTCTTACAAGTGTGTCTTAGTAGTGTAGAGGAGAAGGAATGAAATACTCATCCCCATTGTATCATGCTCTAAACTAAGTAATATATGTATGAACCTATGTAATAAGTCTTTACATAATTGATAGAATATGAGAATACTATAATTTTTTGAGAATATTCCCATTGTTTGAGAGTGACCAATGTGGTTAGAATTATACCACGGTCTTAATTGTATTATACAATTTTGACTTGCATTAAATTATATCTCTTTTTAAAGTATGTGTACCTATTTTTTTTATGATATCGACCCTATAAATACATGTTATAATGTCATGTAATATGTTTTTATACGTATAATATACCCCAATAAATGACCCCTATTTTTGGGTGATATGATAAATAATTTGAGCATGCGACGCAAAAGAAAATATGTGTTCCCATGTGTGCTAATTTTGATAATTTATGTAGGATAACATACAAGTATGGAATGGTGGCCACCATTGGTAAAATATAAATGTACAAGGGGTTTCACATGGTGGATACCATGGCACACAAAGAAAGAAACATGAAACACACAATAAGAAATAATACATAAATATAGAAGTAACAATAATAGTGTAGAAAGAGTCAACATGGCATAAGAAAGAGTAGCAATAATATATGTTTTAAGAAAAAAAAATGTGTAGAAAGAGTCAACATAGAAATAATATTTGTGTATATAGATAAAAATAGGTGTGTAGAGATAGGTAATCAATGGTATAGAAATATAATCAGATGGAAACATGAAGTTGCAAAAATGAGACACCTACAATTTCACAAGGAAATTACAATAGAAGGAATTACAGAATGCATATAGAGAATCAAGTATGTCTACAAAATATTGGCATAGATCCAATAACATGGAACATTCACTGTGTCAAAATAAAATAAAATCTCTCAATTCATATATAGTAAAAAATCATATAATCTATTTATCAAAATGAAAAATAGTCAACCATAAACAAGAATTAATGCATTGCAGTAGTCAAGAAACTACTGAAAGAAATGTGTCAAATAATCATAGTAAAATTATAGATAACAAGATAAGTTAGCATTGCAAAAAGCACACATGTTAGTCCTATTAGCTCAAAATATAACATAGAAACTATGCATGTAATTAAGCATGATGAGAAAGTGTAAAGTAATTGTACTAAAAAAATCACATGTATATTGGAGGATATGCCCTCAAGGAGTAGTGTCAATGGGAAGTGTTATCACATATTAGTTAAATTTTGAAACTTTTGAAGTTATGGGTAAAATGATGGTTTGTATAAGAATTTATTCCTTTGAAAGGTCGGTTATCCTTGATAGTTAGTCATTTTAAAGGTACAAAGGTCCCTTTATTGGGTAAATCAGGTTTTGTAAGAACTAGAGGAACTGTTCTCAAGTTCCATCTATTCTCCAATCTGTTGATTTGTCTAGATAATATATGCAGTCATGTAAACTGAGTCCTGTGGGAACTGGAGGAATTGTTCCTTTGTTCTTCTAGTTTTCCAAATCACCAACTTAGCTGATGTATCTTATTTTAAAAGATAATTCAAACATTTAGGGTATTACAAGAATTTTGGGAATGATTCCATCCTTCCCCCTCTTCCCCATCTAGTTGATTTAAAAGGAAGACTAGGTATTTAATGTAAGTCGGTCCCAATATGTTTATATAGAAACTTGGGTCTTTTTATTCATTTGTTTATTGTACAAATTCAAGTCGAGCTATACCCAATTGCTATCATGCCATCCATAATAAATTTTCCATAATATTTTCCATCTAGACACCATTTTCAGGAGTTTTGGGATTAAAATAAAAGTGGAGGAAAATCCTTCATTTCAAGCTAAGTGGATTGAGTTTTTTCAATGGCCTCCTGTCATGGTTAAAATTAAATATTTATTACGAACTAATCATGCCCCTAATTAATACTCCCATTTTGATCAAAATGAAGTTTTAATATTCTGGACATGAACCCATTTCTTCCTTAGAAACCTATGTGCCATAAATTGGTGTTAGTGAGCTCAAACACATGGATTTGATCACATTTTAGGACAAAATTAAAATTAAAAATCCAACGCAACTTTCCCAAAGGATCCTAGATAATGGATTATCCCATGTTGGAGGTCTCCCCACATTTTTACAATGAAATGACACTATTTTGTCTTGTACCTCATGCTTTGACCCTCAGACTAAGGGGTTGAGAGATTCCCAAGGCCAGTTAATTGCCAGATCAAATGCACACCATATCAACTTAGATCTAGGTGTTCCAACCTTTAAAAATGCTAAAGTATTGACTCTTAATGAAGTAAAGAAGGAATTTTAATAAACTCCTAATAAATACCAAACTATGATTGTCAATTATTGGCTCAAAAAATAAATGATCTTCAAAGATGTCAAAGACTTTGTATAGAAGTGATTTCATAGAATAATTGTCTGATATTGTCACCCTTTTGGAAAGAGTTATGGGTTTATTTTTCACTAAATAATTTCAAGACTGCATGTGCATTATTAATAATATTATATATGAAGGAAAATAAGCACTAAACTAAGGAGAGATCATGTATGAGAATCTGACTCAACTGTTCACTCAAATTCACCAAAATAAGTACTTCTACAATGCCTCCTATCTGATGTATATTATAGTTAGATACATGATTTGGATTTGGTTATCAAGTGAAGGTAATAGAAAAAAACTTCCAATCTATGACTTTTATACCCAATTGACTCTTGAAAACATCAAAAATCATTTCAAGAGGGTAAATTATGCCTTTAATATGTTTATAGTTAGACTACTTGAAGGATGTGATACCAACATGATGTCTCAGGAGGCCAATAAATTGACATCCATGTATGGGATTAAATTCACACAATTTTAGATATTCACGTGCATTAGACTAGCTAGATTTGAAGGAATCCTCTATAAGCTTCAAATTTATTGCAATGATAAAATTTTCCTCATTAAACTTTGTAGACAATTAGATATCCTTCATCAAAATTACAGGGAAAAGAAGGTTTTTGGTGTTCAATTTCCTAAATCCTTAGGAAATTATATTTTTAGATCTGTCATCGATGCACATAACATTAAGATAAGTATCACTCTATATAATATGCATCACTTTCAAAAGAGGGTGTCATTTGACAACAAAAATTTCATCAATGGTAATCTTCGTTTCTTATATCTTCATTTGCCTATAAATGAAGACTTAGGAATATTGTGATGGTGAATTTGAAGTAAGGAAAAATGATGCAAGGGAGAATGAATCTTAAAAAAAAATAACAAATTAAGTTGTTTAAATTCCATATGACATGGTTAATGATGGTTCTGACCTACTTGAGCTTGAATTTATGGATTCTATCCAATATTCTCCTCTCCAAACTATTGACTGGTCACTTAATGAAAAGGAAAGCCTTGATTATCTCATTTCTCCCACTCTTTTAAGGACTAAGAAGTGGTTCATAAATAAATTATCTCAGGTTAAGGCTTCCTAAGGAGTAGTTTCCCCTTAAGGCACTCCTTCATCCTCCACTCAGTAAGAATCTAGTTCAAAAGTGTATGCAAGAACTTCAAAGGCTGAAACTAAAAAAAAGGTAGCAAAAAGGAAAATATTGAGCAAAAAGAAAATAATAAATATTTTGAACATGGAGAAGATAAAGGAGAAAAAGAAGTAGAAGTTAAACATGAATAAGAAGATGATGATGATGTTATTGAAGTCTCATCTTAAGATTTGGGGAAAACAAGTACTTCCCAACACAACTTAGATATATGGAGAACCTATCCCACTCCTCAAACATATACTTAAGGATCTCCATCAAAATATGTTCTTGTGTTAGAAACTCCTCCTTCTCGAGCACTTAGTATATCAACTGTAAATTCATCTTTTGGTGAAATTTCAAATACTTCTTTCTTGTGGGTCTAGCACATGATAGAATGTAAGAAAAGGGAAGCTCAATAAAAAGTTTATTTTCCTAATTATGATGCATTAGTATCACTTCTAGGCACTTATACTCCCACCAAGAAGGATAATATTACTTTTTGGTTGGTCACTAACACTTATGGGAAACAATTTGTTTAAATTTCTAGGCTTATAGGACATAAAAGTGAGCACAAGATTACCACCACTAATTATGAAATCACCATGATATTTTTGGGGGGATCTACTCCTAAAAGGGACATGCACAACATGAAATAAACAATCTTCAAGTCATTAAGAGAGTGGAAAAAGGAAAACACACTCAAGAATAACTATATGAGCAAGTGCAAACCCTTACCACATATATCAATTTATCTCTCTCTCCTGATCCTAATCCCTTGGATTCTCTACTAGCCCCTACTGCAAAAACTGACATTGATATGAAAGAAGTAGTTTAAGTACACAAATATACTATCTAAGGGATGTTTGTTAAATCCTGGGTAGAAAAATACTCATGAACGGTCTACAATTCATAGATAATGGGTGCAAAACCTATAAAAATATTATTATCACATAAAAACAAGTGAGTTCGGGAATTGAGCATATTAAGGAGACAAAGATATGGGTGGATGTAATCCAATATCTTTGTATTATGGTTGTTACAAATGAGAAAATACGTATTTCAAAGAAAATAGTTGATGATGTTAATAGTAATATGTCTCACACATGGTCATTCACCATGGAGTGGAGAATGAAAATTCATGAGGAAACCTTTATTGTTTTGTATAACATAATTTAAAAAGGATAATATTTAAAATCTAAAATATTTTCTAATCTCAGGGCTTTCCATTATGATCTCGTACAAGATGATTCTTCCCAAAAAAACTCAGCAGATGAAATCAAAGAAAATTTTAGGAAACTGATCAAAGAATATTTATACCATGATAATATTCATCAAGGTAAGATGGGGGAACTTTCTAAGATAAAAGCTGTGATAATTAAAGCTTCAAAAATCTTAGATCAGTATAGTGGAACTAGCTCTATGTTGGTAATAAACTTTATTGATATGGAAAATTAGGTTTCTCCACCAACATTCACGGTGCTACATCCCTCTGTATTAAATGTGATTAAATAAAATTAACTAACATGTGGGATAATATTAGTTAATATAATCTACAACGACATGTAAATACAATAGGAAAATGACCCAAGCAACTAATTTAATGGAAATGAAAACCCTACTATGCAAGAAAAGTGAGGAAGTGACTTAGCTAATTAGAGGACCTCACTAGACTGTGTCAAAAAATAAATAGAATAATTGGGAAGTAGGAACAAATGTACAGGGGTCCTAAAAAGGACATATATGGACTAATTATCTAGACTGGATCACTTAGAGAAGTACTAGGGCACTCTAGTCTATAGAATGGGTGCACTGGTATGTGAAAAAGGAATTGAACTGAGTTTCACAGGTCCGGTAGGTGGTCCAAAACTTTCACTGTGTGTCACATCAGATTCACTACACTACACTAGGTGTTGGTGATAATAAAAGGTGAGAGAAAGACCTGCAAGAGACCACAAGAAGTATCAAAAACCTAAAAAAATTAATAATGCAAATGAATGGGTCAAACTGACCTCAGCTACCACAATAGTGGGCGTACTAACTGAGTGTTACACTACATTTTGGACTCAAATGTAGTTCTAGTGTGTGTGTGTTTGTGCATCATGTGCCCTAGGTTCTCTTGTGTCAGTCACACTTTGTGAAGTAACGAGTAATAACTAGATGTAAAATGTAGTAAAATGGTGTATGAAATAGAATGAAATCCCTCCCCCTATGCTTGTGTGATGCAGATGAACCAACTTTGTCATTTGTGATGGAGATAAATGTATGCAAATGATCTCCAAATGTATTTAATAGATGCAACCCTACGTGGATGATAGTAGTGACTAGTGCTTGGTCCCTCATTATGGTCTCATATCTTTATATTTATAGGGTTATATTGATCTAATTTTGTAATTAGCCCCAAAATGGATGGCCAAAAAAAGATAAGAAGCTAAAATGGCTAGAAAGTTCCTAAAAGGTGGTAGGAGAGTTCAAAAAGGATCGGGGCACCCTTGGTGGGACCAAGGAACCCATGGGCACCCCAATACTAGCTTGGGCACCCTAATCAAGGCTAAATTGATGTAAAATAATGAAAGATGACTGGGCATGTAGGTGCAAGAGGTCAGGAATGATGAAAGAAAATAAAGTAAGATGGGGTTTAATTAGTAATTTATTTACTCAAAAACCTTCTAAATAGTAGTATGCAACTGAGACTAAATAGTGTCTAAAGTTCATGATTTTGTGACTACATTTTCCCCCACTTTATGTTGGTGAGCATAAATATTGGTAGCATAAAGTAGATAGAGATGCGTAGCTGATGTCCATGAATATTGTAGTAGAAAATGTTCTGAAGGACTAGAAAAAGTATGGAATGAAAAAAAGATGATGGACCATGGAAACTAAGGATGAAAAAGTGCAAAAAAGTAATGAGAGTGAACCTAGGGTAGAAACATGTGTATAATTTCCGATGTGTGTGATGTATCTATATGGTTAGTAAGGTGTGTGCTTCCACAAAGTGTTGTTGTTGACGCCATTTTTTTTGTTGTTGTTACCCCCATTTGACTACTTGTTTCCCATATGGTTGGACCTACAAGGAGAAAAAAATCAAGTAGTCAAATATATATGTATGTATGTGTAAAAATGCAATGTAAAAGAAGCATAAATGTAAAAAACATGTGAATGTAAAATATGCAAATGAAAAATGTAAATAGAACATGTGCACCTCATCCATGTTGACAAAGAGAGTGTAGAAGGATATCTTGTACTACCAAGGTTTTTTGGGTGATCCAACGCCATAGGCCGAAGACGTATAGGGAGGAATTCCATTGAATCCTCTAAGCTTTAATTACTTCCTTGAATGTGTGTGAAGAGATATTTATACGTCCTAGTTCTTTGGGTGATCCGATGCCACTGGCCGAAGAAGTATAGGGAGGAATTTTGTTGTATCCTCCAACCTTTAACTACTTCCCAGAATGCTAAGGACAACCATATCCAATAAAAACTTTTGTGTATGAGGTTCGTAGACTAGTCTGAACCTTCTCGTTGTATATAACCCATAATTCCAAGGGCATAAAGTACACTGAACTGAAACGGTGTTGAAGCGATTTGTAGAATGTAAAAAACCCCAAATCATGCCCCCCTCTTTGAGATCACATGCAACGTCATTGGTAGGAGAATATGAACCCAAAAGAGGACCAACCACATGTACTCTAAAACTCTACCCTCTAGGGGGGAAGGAATGTGCTTAGTAGAAACCAAGACACACACAAATAAGAGGCTAGATAAAGACAAGTGTTAGTACAAAAAAACATGTATGTGGAAGATAATGTGTAAGCTACACAGATAGTGTAAAACTATGAAGAAAAATATTAATGTAAACACATAAGAAGACAAAGTAATCTACACAAAGCATACTATAAACTTGGGACATCACTCATGATGTCGCAAGAAATGCAAGTCCAACATGACCACAAACAAAAAACAAGTGTGCATACCAAACAAAGTGCAAGGCCCGTATATAAGAGAAAATAATAACAGACGTTGTAACAAACAAGTATGGAAGCAAATATCCCTACATAACAAATGTTCCACATGAAGCACCCTTTATCATGTTAGAAATATAACTAGTATGCCAAAATCATGTATAACTAAGTAATGTAAAGCGCTAAGTACAAAATGGAACAATAACACCTTTGAGAGACGAATGTGGATGCCCCCGGTGACCAATGTAGGAAGGGTAGAAGGTGAGCATCCATGATGCATGTAAAAGACATGTTTCTATAATCACAACTAGAAAAATATGTGAAAATTCATGTGTGGATGATATAGATAAATGAAATACAAGTAATCTAATTAGCATGCGTAAAAAAGTGGCCATGAACAAGCAAAAGTTAGTAAGAGTAAAAGCAAACATAATATGCAGTATGTTGTGGATGGATGGAATGGAATGCAATATGGATGATAGGATCCACATTACCCCCAAGTTAATGGAAATGTATGCAATGAGGTTCATTTTGTTTTCCCCCTCAGCAGTCAAGAATGAATCGTAAATGAGAGTGTGTCATCCGTAAATGGTCGAATAATGTGTGTTGTGTCTAGCACGCTGTGATGAGTATGGATGCATAGTGATGATGATATGTGACATATATAAGATATGTGTTATATACCAAGTGTATAACATGAAAAAAATGAATGTATGAGTGATGATTTATCCCTAAAACGTGTATCACTACAAGATAAATCATAGGAAGTGGTGATGTAGCATATAGCATGTACCACTACAAGATGATAGAATAAGTGAATATTTAGCCTATAGCATGTTTCACTATCTTGGAAATTTCACATGATGAAATGTTGAATAATAAACGTGTGATGAATGTAAGGTCCATTTGATTTGTAAACCTTTGGCAGTTGAGTATGGACCGAGGAACTAAAGTGCATCATAGGGTAGTGAGTGGTGTGCATAGAAAGAGATGTAGTATGTGCTATGATGAAAGACAACCATGTGAGGAGTAGAAATGTGTATGATGTATAAGATGTAATGCAAGATGTAATGTATGATGTGTAAATTATGTATAATATATAGATGTGCAGATGTAGACTTAATGTAGTATGTATGAAGTGTGACGTATGATGAAAATGTAATGTGTCATGTCTGTAGTGAAATGTGTGGGGTTCATGTGTAGTAAGGCCTCAACAGTCAAGTGTGAACCGAATCACAAGTGTGTTTCATCAGGTAATGACGATTCTAAAACATGTGATGAGCATGCCTATGCGAGAAGATTGATATATGAGGATGCACATATGATAGATGTGTTGAGAATTATTATGAGGAGGGGGGATGTGTTGGATGCTATTACCCCCAAGTGTGTAAGATGAAGGATCAATCGTGTAACTTCATCTAGTAGATCATCAGCTTCAGGATCAAATTCATATGGATAAGCATTAGTTACATGATAAGCAATAGTGTATATTTGATCACGTAATAAGCCATTGAGGCATGAGTTATACATGCCCATAGCATACTCATCATTGGTGAATGGAGGAAGTGAACAACCTTGCGCATACCAATGAGTTATATTTTGCAAATAGCCAAGAAAATAACTATTCTAGATAAATACATGATGAAAGGGCATGGGGAAAGATATGTTTGTATGATCATAATCAAGAGTGCCCAAAATGTAATCAAGCCATGATTTCCCTAATGTAAGTGGATAAGGGAAAAGAGTGTGCAATAGATAGAGTGTAAGATGAAAGACATGAAAGCCATACGTAGAAGTAATATGAACAAAGCCATAATAAATATTAGGAGCGTGTAGTACAGGATAAAGATCCTCAAAATTAAAACCTAGGTGAGCCAAGCCCACATGTGTACATATGATATCGTTGCATGCATGATTAAATGGAATATGTTCCCAATATGAGTCATGCATGAAGAGTGTGCAAGTGAATGGTTGGAATACTGATGTAGATGGTGTAGGTGAAGGCGTGGGTGATAGAATGACATCCATGGACTATAAATGCCCCTTATATGGGATCATAACAGTAGTAGTAGAATATGGCATAGAATAAATTGCATCGATCATGCAAATGACACCATCAAGTGGTGGTGAGTGAGGTGGTTTTTTGATAGGTTGGGGTTCGTCTATAATATTTGTGCATGGAATAGGAATACTAGTATTAAGAGCTCGATCACAATACTGGAATGGATCATGGTCATGAAAAATAGTGTACTCAATGATTTCATGTAATAATTGACACAATTATGCATAACATAGGTGATAGCTTGCATGGCATGAATCCATGGCCTACCAATTAGATAATTGTAGGATACTGGGAAATCAACAACAAAAAAGACACTGTGGACAATCTTGGGACCAAAATTAATGGGCAAGGTGATGTCACTAAGACATGGATAGAAAAAACCATCATAAACCTGTAGTGAAATACTAGATAGACTAACATCATGGGCGGAGAGACCTAAAACTTCAGAGAATGACATAGGATGCAAGCTAAGTTTAGATCCAATATCAATCAAAGTGCGGTTAACAACTACATTATGAATATGAAATATGATATGTAGAGGTAGGTCATTATCAAAAGTGTGAACATCAGTGGGAAGGTTAGACTTGAATACTCTATGTGAAGAGAATGCATCGACAAATGCTTAATAAACTGAGTCAGGATCCATGTCAGCACGAATGTGAGTAGTAGTAAAAAATGTTAGACTCAATGTAGTAAATCAGGATTTGCAAGAAAATCATCATTGATTGAGATAATCATAATGACCAAACCCTAGGATGAAATGCAATGAATGAAGAACCTAGAAGCGTGCATGATCAAGTCGGGTTAACCAAAATGATTAACTAAAATTAACTAACATGTGGGATAATAGTAGTTAATCTAATCTAGAACGACATGTAAATACAGGAGGAAAATGACACAGGCAACTAATCTAATGGAAATGAAAACCCTAATATACAAGAAGAGTGAGGAAGTGACCTAGCTGATTAGAGGAGATCACTAGACTGTGTTGTAGAATAAACAAAATAATATGGAAGTGGGAATATCTATGCAGGGGTCCTAAAAAAGACATATTTGGACTAATTTTCTAGACTAGAGCATTTAGAGAAGGACAAGGGTGCATGTGGTTACTATGATCTACAGAATGAGTACCTTGGTCTATGAAAAAGTTCAAGAACTGAGTTTCATAGGTCTGGTAGGTGGTTTGAAACCCTCACTGTGTGTCACATTATATTTTCTGCACTGCGTCAGGTGTCCCTGATTATCCAAGGTGAGAGAAAGACCTATAAAAGACCAAAAGAAGTATCAAAACCCTAAAAAATAAGAATACAAATGAATGTGTCAGACTAACCTCAACTTCCACAACAGTGGGCTTACTAATGATAAATGCACTACATTTTGGACCCAAATGTAGTTTTAGTGTGTGTGTGCATCATGTGCCCTACGTGCTCTTATGCTAGTCGTACTTTGTGAATTAACGAGTAATAAATAGATGTAGAATGTAGTAAAATGGTGCATGAAATAGAATTGAATCCCCCCCGTTCTTGTGTGATGTAGATGAAAAATCCTTATCCTTTGTGATGGATCTAAATGTATGCAAATGATCTCCAAATGCCTTTGATATATGTAACCCTAGGTGGATGATAGTAGTGATTAGTTCTTTGTCCCTCATTCTGGTATCATAACTTCATATTTATAGGGTTCTCTTGATCTAATTTTTTAATTACCCCTGAAATGGCCAACCACCAAAAAGATAAGAAGTTGAAAGGGCTAGAAAGTGCCCAAAAGGAGGTGAGAAAGTTAAAAAAGGGTTGGGTCACCCCTAGTGCAACCAAGGCACCCATGGGTGCCCTAATACTAGCTTAGGCACCCCAATCAAGGCTAAAATGACACAAAATGATGAAAGATGACTGGGAATGTAGGTATAAGAGGTTGGGAACGAAGAAAGAAAATAAAGTAAGATGGCCAAAAGTTGTGGGTTAATTTATAATTTCTTAAGTCAAAAACCTTTTGAATAGTAGTATGAGACTAGAACTAAATAATGTCTAAAGTGCATGATTTTTAGACTACAAAATGGTGCAGCTCCCATTATTGAATGAAAACTAATCTAATCCTATATATTTCTATGGGTGGGCCAAAAAGGTCAGGGATCACACATGAACACTCCATTAAACATGTGGAAAAGTAGTTGTATAGGGTATAAGGGAGTAAATCACAATGATGAAGGGGGGAAGTAGATAAATTGGGAAAGGAAGGTTACTGTTGTGAGTAGGCCAATTATAGAGTTCACACCCAATAACAGGAGTAGTTCAACATTCAATATAGATAAAAGAAATAATGAAGCTAGTGGGACCAATTAATTAAAACACAAAGTTATTAGATTCATCTATCGAGGACACAAATTTCTCTCCAACACTATACATTCAAAGTGCATAAAAGAGAGAAGTATAGGAATACATAAGAAAAGAAGAATGGAAGAAATGTAGCTTTTATTTCATGTGCATTGATGATATAAAGTCCAATAATAAATCAAAATCCACTATTGCTACAAAGAACTAATTTTTCAAGATGTAATTTTTTGGATCCTTTGGAATGGACAAGCCATCCCAATTTATAAAAATGTGAATTGACCTTTCATCTCCCCTTACAAGTGACTCTTTCATGTTCCTATTCCACTTGTGACATTTAATTTTCCATTAGAAAAGGACCAAATTAATTATTTCTCTTATAATTTGAGAAAATACTTTTACAATTTCAAAATATGTCACTTAAGTGGATAGGAAAAAATACTATGATTGCACCCAATGAAGAATTATAAGAGGGAGAAAGAGGAAAAGGTAAAAATAGAGAGGAAAGGATAAGATGACTTTTCTGACGAAGAAGATTTCTTGATGAAGAAATTTTTGATTCATGCTTCTCACTCTTGTTCCTTAAATTATTTGTTGAATTGAATTATTGTAGTCATTAACTTATCTACCACTAGAATGCACATGCATCCCAACACCTTGATCCATGTTCTAGGAAGCACATCATCTTGATCTTCCTCCCTCCTTCTTTACCATTACTCTTGAAATGATGAACTCTTCTGAAATGATGAGTCTGATAAGTGAGTGGAGGAAACTCAAATCTTTGAACAAAATGGTAGACCTCGTTCAAGATCTCAGAAAAAACTATTGTCTGCGAGAGATTCAATTTGGATGTGGCATTGTTGAGCATTGCATATCTTACATCCATGATGGGGATCCAAACTTGAGACAAGTTTTCAACAGTAAATGAAAACACTTTTTTACTATACAAGTTAGTGTAAGAGTTGAAGGAATGCATCTACAGACATTAGTATGGAAATCTCATCCAAATGATTGACCTACTTTACAAACCCATTCCTCCTTCACCTTGTTCACTTTCAGATGATGTTGTAAGAGCATACTTGATGAGAAAAATGAATTCTGGACACAATGCCTTGCCTTACTCAATGATTTTTTTCAATTCACTTCTCATTATACCTCCCCCATATCATGTATCCTCATTATTTCTTGATTGATTTGGGATCCACACTGCTGATTAGAGTAATATCTTCGATCAGAAGGGAAGACGTTGATTTAGGTTCTAAGAAGGTTGAATGTAGACATTAAGAGCTTTTACCTATTTATCTAATTACATGATTATTTTATTACTTTATTCATTTTAAGCTAGGAGGAAAGAGGCGTATTCCCTAAATAGATGAGAGTCATATTCATGGGAAGATTGACCCAATGGGATGTATGTCAACTCATAGTCTGATGGATTCATTTCTTCGAGAGGAATTTTGATCTTAGGCATGGAAACTTCAACATAATGATTATTTGAGGCCCCAATGAAGAAGTGAGATGTTTTATGAGCTTTATTTCTTTGTTTGGGCTTCCATATCTATGAGATTTCTTCAAAACTTGGCATGGTAACTTGTTGCGTTGTCATTGGCTCACTGTTGATCATTTGGAGGATCTAAGGGAATGTTTCATTGGGTGTTTACATGGTGTTTTCCACTAGATAATTCTTAAGAGCTTATTGTGAAATCAATTCTCTATTGTCACAGGGAAGCTCTGACCTTCGAGGGGACATAATCAGACACTTGAATGTTCTATAATGAATTAATCCTACTTGATGGATCTTTCTTGTCTTGAGAAATTTAACCCAACTTTCTCACCTAGCCCACTGAGTTTAACTAGTTTGGCTCACTTTGATAACTCAGTGAGCTCATTCAAATTTCTCACCAGGGGAGGGCATATGCCTTCCACCTGGTTGAATATTTACAATGTTGATCTTAAGACCTCTTGATTTTTTTTTAATATCCTCTTGGACTGCACGATGCCTTTAGTTTTCCACTTTTGTGCCTCGCAATTCTCTATTTCACTCACATATGTCTTTTTTACCACAATGATACCTCGTGATCTTCCATGAATGATGGATTTCCTAACTCAAATTGTGCAACTGTAACACACCCTTATGGAGATGGTGAAAGTAGAGAGATGAATGGAAATAGAACCAACTCCAACTTACAACACTCAACATGAGGATTTACTATTTTTATAAAATTTCCCTTTTTCATTTTTTTTACTTTTGACCACCTCTCTTTGTTATCTTTGTTTCTCCTTGTGAAAATTACCTTCAAGAATTCTTCCCTTTGTGTAAGTTTACTATTTATAGTAAGTACTCATGTAGAGACTTACTTCTTTTGGCAAGTGGATTACCACACCTTGTATTTTGAAGAAACCACCTCCACTAGGATAGGTTTTGTCCCATGATCTCCCGTACAAATTTTCAACTCTATTTGATCACCATAACAACAAAAATAAATGTTTATGAAATCTGATTAACTAAAATTTACTATGTAGTATAAGGGGATAGTTAAACTAAGCTATGAACATATATAATAAAGTAAATAAATGTAGTAAGGACAATATGTAAATGATCTAAGTAACTATGTAAAAGGAAATGCTAACCTTAATGTGAAAGAAGGAAGAGGAAAGAACTCAATTGAATAGAATATTCTCACAGGACAATGTCACAGTGATGACTTGAAAATATGGAGGTGGAAATGACTGTGCAGAAGTCTTAAAAAGTATGGATCTTGAGGATATATATATATATATATATATATATATATATATATATATATATAATAATACTAGAGTTCTTGGAGAGGGACTAGGGCACCTACGGGTGCTCTGGGTTGTAATCTGGGTGCCCTAGTCTATGTAGAAGCTCTAAAATTGATCTTCACTAGTTCGGTAGATGGTTTGAAACCCTTGCCGTGTGTTGCATTAGATTCGCTATCCTGTGCAAGATGTCACCAATAATCCAATATGAAAGAAAGAACTGCAAGACCCCTAAAATAAACATCAAACCCTAAAAAAATAAAAAATACATATGAAGGGGTCATAGTGACCTCAGCTACCACAATGGTGGATTTACTAACTGAGCGCTACACTACATCTCATACCCGATGTAGTTCTATGTGCAAGTGTGTGTAAACATTTCCTAGGTTTCTCTTATGTTAGTCGCACTTTGTGAAGTAGCAAGTATTAACTATGTGTAGAAAATTTAATAGTATGTGTGCATGGAATAGAATAGAATCCCTCTCCCTATGAAGTGTGATGCAGATGTCTTATCCTTGTTCCTTGATGATGGAGCTATGTGGATTCAAGTGATCTCCAATGCAATAGATGGATGCATATCTAGATGAGTGATAATAATAAGTGATGTTAGGTCCCTCATTATGGTCTCGTAACTTTATATTTATAGGGTTCTCTTGGTCAAAGTTTGTAATTAACCCTGAAAAGGATGACCGTAAGAAATATAAAGATATCAAATGGCTAGAAAGAGCCCAAAAAGAGGTGGGAAAGTGAAAAAAGGACTAGGGTGCCCATGGTGGCACCATGGTACCCACGGGTACCCCAATACTAATCTGGGTGCCCCAATCAAAGCTAAAATAACACAAGATGACAAAAATTGACTGGACATATAGGTGTAAGAGGTTGGAAATGAAAAAATAAAGGAAAATAAGATGGCAAAAAGATGGGGGTTAATTAGTATGAGATTGGGATAAATAATTTCTAAAGTGCATGATTTTTTGACTACATTTTCCCCCCACTTTATGTTGGTGAGAGGAAAGCTCAGTAACATAAAGTAGACAAATATGTGTATTTGATGTTGATGTTGAGTGATGAAGAAGGTGTGCCGAAGGAATAGACAAAGCATGGGATAAAAAAAAAGGTGGAGGAGCATGAAAACGAAAGATGAAAAATGCACAAAGAAAAAAATGAAAGTGAACCTAGGGTGGAACGCGCGTGTAGTTTCCGTGGTGTGTGATGTAACCACATGGTTAGTAAAGCATGTACTGTCGTGAAGTGTTGTTCTTGAAGTTATTATTGTTGTTTCCCCCCATTTAACTACTTTTTTCTCATACAAACGGACCTGCAAGGAGAAAATGATCAAGCAGTAAAATATGTATGTATGTATTTGAAATATGCAAATGTAAAATACACATGTATATGAAAGCATGTAAATGCAAATGAAAAAGTTTAAATGGAACATGTGCACCTGATCCATGTTGATAAAAGAGAGTGTAGAAGGATATCCTCTACTGCGAGTTTTTTGTGCGATCTCACGCCATAGGCCAAAGAAGTATAGGGAGGAAATTCTCTATGTCCTCTAACCTTTAACTACTTCCCTGAACTGTGTGTGAAGAGATCTGTGTACGTCCTAGTTTTTTGGGTGATCTAATGCCACTGGATGAAGTAGTGTAGAGAGGTACACCAACTATAACCTCCAAGCCTATAACTGCTTCCCAGAATACTAAAGACACCATGTCTTGTAAAATCTGTGGTGTATGGGGTTCATAGACTAGTATGAATCCACTCACTATATATAATTGAACTAAACCGGTGTAAAATCTCTATGTTAGTATGTAAAAATCCCCAAATTATTCCCCCCATTTTGGGGGGTGCATGTAACATCATTGATAGGAGAAATGCGGCCCCAAAATAGGACCAACAACATGTATGTTGTAACCCTAGAAATTTCTTGGTAAAAACCAAGGCACGCATAAATAAGAAGGATATCCGAAGACAAGTGTGAACAAACATGCATGCATATGGAAAATATGTGTAATCTACGCAAACAATGTGTAAGATAATAAGAAGAGAAGTAATGAAAACACACAAGAAGAAAAGTAAGCCGCACAAAGCAGATTGCAAATATGGGACATCACTCACAATGTCACAAAACACACAAGGCCATCATGGCCGCAAACAAACAAATAAATATGCACACAAAACAATGGGCAAGGCCCACATACAATAGCAAACAATGTAACAAAGAAGTATGGAAACCAATATTCCTATATAACAAATGTTGCACATGAAGCACCCATTATCATGTTAAAAAGATTACTAGTATGTCAAAAGCATGTATAAAAAATTAATGTAAAGTGCTAAGTACAAAATGACACAATAACACCTGTGAGAGATGAATGTGGATGCCACCAATAACCAGTGTAGGAAGGGTAGAAGACAAGCATCCATGATGCATGTAAGATACATGTATCTATGATTATAACTAGAAAAAGTCATGAATGTGCATGTGTAACAAAGTAACCATGAACAAGAAAAAGTAAGCAAGAATAAAAACAACCATAATATATAATATGTTGTGGATGGATGGAATGGAATGCAAGATGGAATGATAGGGGTTGCATGCCCCCCAAGTGAATGGAAGTGTATGCAGTGAGGCTCATTTTTTTTTATCCCTTAGCAGTAAAGAATGAACTGTAAACTAGAGTGCGTCAATGGGAAATGGTCAAAGTGTGTTTTGTGTCTAATGTGTTGTGAGGAATGTGTATGTGTAATGATGAGATGCAACCTAGTGATGATGTGTGTGTGAAATCTATATTCAGAGCATATATCATGACCATATGAACGTATAAGTGATGATTTATCCTAAGCATATATCATTATAAGATGAATGGACGAGTGATGATTTATCCCTAAGCATATATCACTACAAAATGGAAAGAGGGAGTGTTGATGTAACCTAAGGTGTATACCACTACCAAATGATAGAATATGTGACTATTTAGCCTAAAGCGTATGTCACTAGCCTAGGATTATTACATGATAAAAGGTTGAATGATAATCATGTGATGAATGTAAAGTCCATTTGATTTGTAAACCCTTGATATTCGAGTATGGACTGAGGAACTAAAGTGTGTCATCAAGTAATGAGTGAAGCATGTCATCAAGTAAGTAGTGTATGTAAGGATGAAAGATGGCCATGTGATGAGTAGAATATGTAAATACATTATGTGTATAATGTATAAAATGTAATGCATAGGGTGGCATGTAATGTATGTAAATATACTAACAATGTATTATGTCGGATGATGTAATGCTAGACCCATATGTGATGAAGACTAGGATGATATGTGATATGTAAATGCACTAATATAAAAATGTTGTAGACTAAATGTAGAATGTACAGTGTATAACATGTTATGTGTAATGAAATGCCATGTGTAATGCTATAGTGCAGTGTGTGGGTTCTTGTGTACTAAGCCCTCAACAGTCAATTATGAATTGAAGCACAAGAGTGTGTCATTGGGTAATGAGTGTGTCATCAAGTAACAAGTGAGGTTTTGCGAATAGCCAAGAAAAGAACTATTGTAGATAAAAATGCACCCAAAAGACATGGTGAAAGATATATTTGTATAGTTAGGGTTTAAAGTGCCCCCAAAATAATCAAGCCATGATTTACCTAATATGAGTGGAGAAGCAATAGGAGTGCATGTAAGAAAGACATCGATGTGAAATACACAAAGACCATAGGCGGTCGTGACAAGAACCATCCCATGATATAAATGAGGGTTATATGGTGGAGGATGAATGTCATCGATAAAGAAGCCTAATCAAGTTAAACCTGCATGTGTACATATGGTTTCCAATGAAGTGGGATCAAATGAAATATGTTCCCAATATGAGTCATTCATGAAAAGTGTGCAAATGAATAGTGGGCGTGCTAAGGTAGGTGGTGCATGTGAAGGTGGATGTGCTAGAATGATGTCCATAGAATGGAAAATCCTCTTATAAGGAATCATAGCAGCAATAGTAGCAGGCCGCATAGAAGAAACTACATCTATCACATAAACAATACCTTCAAGTGGTGGTAGGTGAGGAGGTTCTTTTATAGGTTGGGGCTCGTCGGTGAAATTTATGCGTGGAATAGGAAGACTAGTATTAGGAGCCTGGTCGCAATACATGAATGGATCACAGTCATGAAAAATGGTATGCTCCATGTTCTAATGTAAGAATTTGACATAATTATGTACAGTGGATGTGACTACTTGCATGGCATGAATTGATGGCCTACCAAGGAGATAGTTGTAGGAAATGGGGAAGTCGACTATAAATAAGACAATGTAGACATGATTTGGACCAATAGTAATGGGAAAAGTAATTTGAACAAGACATGTATGGATAAAACCATCATAAGCACATAGTAAGATACTAAATGGGCTAAAGTCACCAGCGGAAAAAACTAAGAATGCCATAGGACACAAGTTAAGCTCGGATCCATTATCAACCAGAGTGTGCTTAATAGATACATTATGAATGCAAGATATGATATGAAAAGGTGGGTCATTATCAAAAGTGTCAAAATCGGAAAGAAGGTTAGACTTGAAAATGATGTGGGGAGAAAATGCATCAATAAATGCTTGATAAACTGAATTAGGGTGCATGTCAGCACAAATACGAGTAGTAGAAATAAAATTTTGTACTCTATGTAGTAAATCAGGATTTGCAAGCAAGTAGTCATTGCTTGAGATATTCATGATGAATCAACCCTAGGAATGAAGAAGGTTGAAGCATGAATGATTGAGTTGGGTTCACCAAAATGATTAACTACAATTAACTAACTATGTAGTATAAGGGGATAGTTAATCTAAGATATGAAAAACTATAATAAAGTAAATAAATGTAGTAAGGACATTATGTAAATGATCTAAGTAATTATGTAAAAGGAAATGCTAACCCTAATGTGTAAGAAGGAAGAGGAAATAACTCATATGAATAGAATATTCTCACAGGATAGTGTCACAATGATGACTAGAAAATTTGGATGTTACAAAAAACTATGCAAAATTCTTGAAAAGGATGGATTTGGAGGATCTAGTTGGAATGAAGAGCCTAGAGAGGGACTAGGGCGCCTACAAGCACTTTGGTCTATAATTTAGGCACCTTGGTTTGTGTAGAATCTCTGAAACTGATCTTCACTAGTTCGACATATGGTATGAAACCATCTCTTTCTGTCGCATCAGATTCCCTGTCACATGCCAAATGTTGCTAATAATCCAAGATGAAAGAAAGAATTACAAGATCCCCAAAACAAACATCAAACCCTAAAAAAATAAAAATGCACATGAAGGGGTCAGACTAACCTCATGTACCACAATGGTGGACTTACTAACTAAGCATTGCACTACATCTCAAAACTGATGTAGTTATATGTGCAAGTGTGTGTGAACATTCCCTAGGTTGCTCTTGTGTCAGTCGCACTTTGTGAAGTAGCGAGAAATAACTATGTAGAAAATGTAATAGAATGTGTGCATGGAATGTAAAAGAATCCCTCCCCCTATGAAGTGTGATTAAAATGTCCTAGCCTTATGCCTTGATGATGGAGCTATGTGAATGTAAGTGATCTCCAATGTAATATATGGATGCAACTCTAGATGAGTGATAGTAATAACTAATGCTAGGTCCCTCATTATGATCTCATAACTTTATATTTATAGGGTTCTCTTGGTCTAATTTTGTAATTAACCCCGAAAAGGCCAACCAAAAGAAATATATAGATCTCAAACAACTAGAAAGATCCCAAAAATAGGTGGAAAAGTGTAAAAAGGACTGGGGCACCCCTGGTGGGACTAGGCTGCCCACGAGCACCCTAGTACCAATCTGGGCACCCCAGTTGAGGCAAAAATAATGGGGAATGATAGAAGATGACTGGGAATATAGGTACAAGAGGTTGTCAATGAGGAAATAAAGTAAAACAATATGGCACAAATATGGGGGTTATTTAGTACTTTCTTCACTCAAGAACCTTCTAAATAGTAGTATGAGACTAGGATAAATAATGTCTAAAGTGCATGATTTTGTGACTACAAAATTAGGGCACAAAGTTTGGGTATTTTTTCCATAAAAAATTTGGGCATGCATGTCATTTCTATCACTTTGGTTATGAGGGCACCTAGAAATGATGAAGGACCCAAAAATCCCCACCTTAGTTCATGCACCAATTTGCAAGATACAAAGATTTTTACTTTGCGGGCTACAAAGTCAATCTAGCAAAAACTGTGCTTGGAGCCTTTTTAAAAATTTCACTTTTATGAGATATTATTTCACTACAATAAGGGAAAAATGGAGAGATGAATGCAAGGGAAAAAATGGCAATGGAGGAATCTAGAAATTTCTTTCTAGAGTTCGAGGTAGAAATGGAGAAAAATGGGGGGAGAATGGAAAAATGGCTAAGTGTTGGGTTTTATAAGAATGAGGAAGGGGCCAAATTTTTTCCCCCTTGTCCCCTTGGAAAGTGACTGAGGGACACCAAAATTTTTCCTTTTCCCCTAGGTGACAAGTGGCATGTATGCATAGGCAGAGGAGATAGCGGAAAGGACTGAATTTAAACACCTGGGAGCTGATTTTGTGGTACATGAGGAACCTATTAGGAGAAAGGTGGGGGTTGTATTTTTATATCCCCCTTTTCCCCTTGGGAAGTGACAAATGGAAACAAAAATTGCTCCTTAGCCCCTAGGTGATAAGTGGAAAACATGTATAGTATGGAGTGAGAGCTAGAAAATTGCCAATAAGAGCTCCCAGGGTCATGTGGTGTGTCCATGAGGTCTAAGGTGGGAGGAAATTTTTTTTTCCCCCTTATTCCCTTGGAAAGGGATTAAGGGACACCAAAAGTGCACCTCAGCTTCATGCTGCCACATAGCACCGAAAATTTTGCTAAGGAAGGAGCTTGTACCTTGGAGAGGATCTTGAAAACAACATTTCCAAAGCTCCTAGAGGACTTTTTTGGCACTTCCTTACATGATCTTGATTTAATAATGAATTTTAATAATAATGGGATTGGTCTTGAGGTATTATTCAACTTAAAACCTTCTTAAAAATGGCCTTTTTATCGAGATCACTAGTTGTTCCTGGAAAGAATGAGTTGTAGAAAGAAATTCTTGGGCCTTGAGAAAACTTTAAAATTACCACCATGTAGAGAATTGAACCATATTTTATATTTTGTTTTACCTCTAACTCATTTTGAAGCTCCCATAATCATCCTACAAAGTTTAGGTGTTTTTTTGTAGTGCAAGCTCCTTTGGCCTTAAAAACTTGATTTTGTTGAACTTGCTCCTGAATCAATAAATCTTCCCTAAATATTCCTAAATCATTTAAAAAATGATTTAGGATCATGAATGCAACTCCTTGATGAATTTAGGACTTGAAATATGATCTAAAGGGTATGCAACAACCTTAGAAAGGATTAAAATAGACATTCATGAGCCTTCTGAAAGATCCAATTTGAAAGACACTATCTTGAAAGAATCATGCAAGCTTGTTTTCACCTCTTCAAAATATGGTAAAGGTTAAGACCACAAACATGAAAATTACATGGATGGGGATAGGCATGACATTGGAGAAGGATTGATCTGGGAGAGTGCTCAAGAAGTTTTTCAATGAAATTTTTTGACATTAGGGTTCGTTATCATGCTTGAAAATTGGAAAGTTTCATGTTGCACATTTACATGACAATAGTTGGTTATAGCTTGGGGAAATATTTTGGATTAAGTGCATTGATGATATAGTATGAAGGAATCCTAGAACCTCAATTCATTTCATGGACCAATGCCTTATCCAGTGGGCTTATGGAGTCATTTCTTCTAACACACACACACACGCGCGCGCAGCGCGAAGGGGAAACACACCAAAAGAAAAAAACAAAACACAAAAAAAAGGGAAACACACACACACACACACACACACACACACACGTGTGCGTGCGAGCGTGCGAAGGGGAAACACACCAAAATAAAAAAACAAAACACAAAAAAAGGGAAATTATATTATAGGGGAGGGGTATTTACAAAGGAAGGGAAAGAATGTACACATACAAAAATGGGTTGAGAAAATTACACACCATCATGGAACAACAAACTGAAATGTGATCTTTGAAGCATGAAAATTACTATTTGATCATACCATGCTCCTGTGATGTCTTTGCATGGTTTGATAAGAAGAAGACTAACGCATAATATTCCATCTTCATATTCATATGTCACTGAAAACGTTCTTGCATCCAATGAAAACTTTGTCACCTGTATGGAAACGTTGCATCTTGTAGCTTCCATTTGATGTCATGAGATCATGACACATCATTTCTCCATGTCCTTAAGAGTCCAAAAAATCAATCTTATCATGGAAAAATTCTTCATCATTTTATTTCAGCATGGAAACATCTATTGACATCAACGAGGTACTCTAAAGGATTAAGAAAAAAATAATTTTCCTTCCCACTCGACAGCTTCTCTGAACATCTGATTTTGTTTCTCTGAGCAATTACTTTCAAAATTAGAGGTCCACATCATTGGGCTGGAGGCCTTCATTGTCATTGAGAAACGTTGCAACATAGAGACATGTTCAAGACAAATTGGAGATAGAGAAATGGTGAGTATAATCTGAACTTTGAATTCCTTTCATAAGAAGCATGCACATCTTAACTTTGTTGTCTGGAACAATTGTTGTCAATTTCCATCCACTCAACATTGGTTTTGGTATCGTTCTCAAAATTGAAACCCTTGATTTGGTCATAGAAACATTCTTCATCCTTGAGTGAATATTGCAATGTGGGTTCTTGTTACGAATTGGTACGAAATACAATGGTGGTGAGAACAAGTTGATCTTGAATATAATTGCAAGGACCCTTGAAACTTTTCTCTTTGTTCTCAAACAACTCTCTTTAAGGGAAATACCTGATCAACATTTTTCTTACAATCATCCTTCATGGTAGAGATGTCTTCAAGATTGGGAATATTCATTATAGATTCAAGGATCTCGTTCCTTTAACATTCATGATCTTCTTCACAAATCATGAAAGAGAAATACATATATTCACATTCACTCTCACCAACCAAGGCATTGGGAAGGACATCAAACACATCCATTTGCTCTCGTATTAGTATCAAACATTGGTGTATCAAAATGAGAAACACAAATTAACTCATACCTATCTTGCATTTCCATATCTTGAGTCAGGGTCTTGAAACTGAGTTGAGGGTCTTTATTTTATTTTGTAGCATTCAAATTTCTTACATGGATATGTTCACTCATGAAACTGCCATATACACATTCTAGTCATCATTGGAAGAATCTTCACATTATGCTTATAGGAGATGGTTGATAATATAATCTGCACAAGGCCAAGATTTATCTAAAATATCCTCATTCACCTCCTTTATGCTTTCTTGTCTCCCAAGGCTCACCTTCTTGCAAGCATGGGCATACCTGATTCTCAAAATTTTTTAACAAGGAGAAGAGATCCATGCTTTGTGCGAAGGGAACTCCTTCGAGCTTGAAATCCATTTCATCATCCTCTTGATGAGAAGACATAGAACCATGTTAGGGAAGCAATATGGGAAGAGATTTTCAACTTTATCTTGATCATTCATTATTGAACCCTCTTGCTCACATGGAAAATGAAAGACTTCATACTCACCGTGATGATCAACATTATGATCCTTGGGTGAGAATGGTGGAGTCAACTCCTCAAAGGGGTTATGCCCAAATTGCTTATTCTCCTCGGATCAAAAAATCAAATTTTCCTCTTCAATATATTCATCCATGATTGTATCGACAAGGGAACTTGATTCCTTCAACCATCTCCATTCCATCATTAATTGAAGGATAAAAATTTGAAAGGATATTGTCCATGATTACCTCAAACTCGATCATCTTGAGTCTAGGATGCAAGACGTGCTTCTTTTACTTATTCATCATTAGTGGAGTCTTCAGAAAGCATTGGATATGTCTATCGTACAAAAAGAATATTCCTCTTTTGAATTCATTGTTTCATCAACGGGTTGTGCTTTGAGCCAGAATGAATTGATGAGTGGAAATTCAACCATCATATCTTCTACATCACACTCCATGATGTTGATTGAATTCTCATGAAGAGGTTTAAGGATATGATCTTCTTTAGAATTTTCCATGAATCTTCCAAGGATGAACACCTCATAGTATGGGCAGTCATCGAGATCTTCATCCATACAACAAATCTCCTCTTCTTCTTCTTTGTTATGGAGTGCTTCAAGTTATTGATACATTTCTTATAAGGCTTTAAAATTGTAGAATATCGAGGTAGATTTGGGGGTCAGAATATTAGTGTACAATGCTCATGATTCTTAGCACATATTCATTCTTCAAGGCTTCCATTTCATCATTTCTATATGCCAGGAAATCATCCCAAGGGAGAGTGATAAAATACATGGCTCTGAGATTTTCATTCAGCTGTGTGAGATTAAAAGCATTACCTTCAGCAAATTCTTGGTTTTCGTGGGCTTCACACAACATATTGTATCTTATTTGCATCTTTTTCAATAGTTTAGCTCACCTTCTTCCTCGTTGGAAAGTCTTTTTTTCCTTTTTTCTAATTGTGGGTTATTACTTGAAGTAAGAGACCTTTTGTCATTCTCGAGTTTTCCTCTTCACAAGAACTAGCCCAAAATGGTGGATGATCAAAAATTTGCATTTCTCAGAAACCATCTTCTTCTTCTTCATTGTCACTCATTGATACTTCAATCCAATTTGGAAATTTCTTCATTGTAGTGCGGGAAACAAACGTGACATGGACTTGTTCCTTGACAGAGTCGCCTTCAAGAATGATTCTTCTTTGAAAATTGATTTTTTATTTTATTTTTTGAATATATAATTTTTTGTTTTTTTGGGTAAAGATCTTTTTTGGGAGCACTTGGGAAAATCTCTCCCCATAAGAGTCGTAAAAAATTGTTGGTGATAAAAATTTTCAGTTGGGAAAATTAGGTGTCTCCATCAACGTTCATGGGGTTACGCCCCTCTACATTGAATGGTGAAGCTCCCATTATTGAATGATAACTAATCTAATCCTACCTAAATGTTGTGGGTTGGCCAAATAGCTCAAGGATCACACAAGTACACTCCACTGAACATGTGGCAAAGTGATTGTATGGGGTACAAGGGAGGAAATCATAGTGATAAGGGGGAATGAGAGAAATTAGGAAAGGAAGGCTACTGCCTTGAGTAGGCCAACACTATACTTGCAAAGTGCATAAAAGAGAGAAGTATAAGAATACATAAGTAAAGAAGAATGGAAGAATCATAGATGGAAGAAATTTCTTTTATTTCATGTGCATTAATGACACAAATTCCAACAACAAGTCACAATCCACTATTGCTACAAAGAGCTAAATTTTCAAGATCCTTTCAAATGGAGAAGCCATCCAAATTTATAGCAATGTGAATTGTCTTCTCATCTCCCCTCGTATGAATCTTCATGTTCCTAATCCACTTGTGACCTTTCATTTACCATTAGAAAAGACAAATTAATTAATTCTCTTATAATTTTGAGAAAATAATTTCACAATTCAAAAATATGTCACTTAAGTGAATAGAAAAAATACAATGATTAGACTCAACGAAGAATTAGGAGGGAGGGAAGAGAGAGGGAGAAGTTAATGTTTCTCATGAATAATATTTCTTGATGAATAAAATGTTGATTCATGCTTCCTTCTCTTGTTCCTGGAACTCTTTTTTGAACTGAGTTATTGTAGACGCCAACTTAACCACCTCTAGAATGCACAGGCAAAAACCTAAAAACTTGATCCATGTTCATGGAATGAAATGATGAAATCTTTTGATGATGATTCCTTGGTGAGTGGAGGGAATTCAAGTCTCTATACACATTTGTAGACATCATTCAAGATCTCAAGAACCTGTTAACCGTAAGAGTCTAATTCATATATGTCATCCTTGAAAATTACGTATATCACATCCATGATGTGGATCTAAACTTGAGATGAGTTCTCGGTAATTGATACAAACATTTTTTTGCTCACAAGGGTGTGAGATTTGAAGTAACTCATTTCAGACCTCAATTGGGTCATTTTATTCATATGGATGACCTCTTTTGCAAACTCCTCCTCCACCTAGTGCACTTCATAATATGATGCAAGAACATACTTGATGAGGGAAATGACAAAAGGAGACAATCCCTTGCCTTGCTCAATGATCTTCTCAATCATGTATCCTTGTGATTTCCTTTTTTAATCATTTATAGATTCCATGGGGATAGCTCATCAGGTCTTCACATGATGTTTTCCACTGGGGAATTATCAAAAGCTTGTTGTGAGATCAATTCTTTGATGCCGCAGGGAAGCTATGACCTTCGAGGAGACATGCTCAAGAACTTGAACATTTTGAGATGAATTACTCTTACTTGATATATCTTTATTCTCTCGAGAAATTCAACCCAAATTTCTCACCTAGGCCACTGAATTCAACTGATTTGAATGGTGTTTTCCACTTTAAACAACTCACCAAGCTCACTTAATTTTATCACCAGAACAGAGGAGAGCATATGCCTTCAGCTTGATTGAATATTTGTAATGATGATATTTGGAGCTCTTGAACCCTTTTTGGATATCCTCTTGGACTATATGATTCCTCTCATTCTTCCATTACTGCTCTGCATGATTTTCTACTTCATCCATGTACACCATGGTGACCAAAGTGATTCCTCGGGCTCCATGTGAAGGATGAATTGTCTCATTTGATCTATGCCACTATCGCACACCCCTGTGAAGATATTGTAAATTAGATAGATAAATGAAAATAGATCCAAACTAACAAATTCCAACACTCAGCATGAGGATTTACTATTTTTAGAAATTTATCTTTTTCAACCTTATCACTTTTCATCACCTTGCTTGTTGCCCTAGTTGTTCCTTGTGAACACTAGCTTGAAGAAATTTGCCCTCTGTGAGAATTTACTACTTTTAGTAAGTTCTCATATATAGACTTACTATTTTTGGAAAGTGGCCTTCCACACCTCATATTTTGATGAAACCATCTCCATTGGGATGGGTATCTTCTATCAATCTCACGTATAAATTTTTAGCTCAATCCGATCATCAGAATGATGGTAAATAAAAAATTAAAAAACTAGGGCAAAAAGTTGGGGTTTCTTTTCCATAAAAAATATAGGGCATAATTTAATATTTTGTCCTATTCTCCTTGAATGCGTTTGGAAATGAATAAGAATGTAAAAAATCCCACCTCAATCTGTACACTGGTTTGTACGATATAATAATTTTTCCTTCGTAGGCTACAGAGTCATTCTAGAAAAAAATGTACCTAGATCTTTGAAAAAAATTGCAAATTTATGAATAATTTTTTTTTGATATCATGAAAAAATGGAGGAATGAATGCAAGAGGAAAAATGGATGTGGAGGATTCTAGAAAAAGTTTGCTAGAGTTCTAGGTAGAAACAAAGCAAAATGGGGGGAGAGCAAAAAAATTGCTAACTTTGGGTTTTATAAGCATGAGGAAGGGGGGAGAATTTTTCCCCCTTGTCCCCTTGGAAATGGAAACCAAAATTGCACCTTAGGCCCTAGGTGACAAGTGGCATGCATGCACAGGTGGAGGAGATAGCGGAAATGGTTGAGTTTAAGCACCCAAGAGTTGATTTTTGGGCACATGAGGAACCTAGCGGGAGAAAGGGGGGGGGGGGGGGGGGGAATTTTTATGTCTACCTTGTCCCCTTGTAAATGGATTAAGGGACACAAAAATTTTGCATTATCCCCTGGATGATAAGTGGAAAAACATGTGTGATCTAGAGCGAGGGCTAGATAATTGCCAAAAAGAACTTAACTGAGCCTCCCAATGCCATGTGGTGTGTCCATGAGGTCTAAGGTAGGGGGGGTGCATTTTTTTGTCCCCCTTTTCCCCTTATAAAGGGACTAAAGGGACACCAAAAATTTTCCTCAACCTCATGTTGCCATGTGGTATTGAAAAATTTAGCTAAGGATAGAAGCTTGTACCTTAGAGAGGAGCTTGAAAATGATGTTGTCGAAGCTCCTAGAGGAATTATTGGGAACTTCCTTATATTATTTTGAATAAAAAATGCATTTTGATAAGAATGGGATGGGTCTCAAGGTATTATTCATCTTTAAAACCTTCCCAAAAATGGATATTTTTATCAGGATTGCTAGTTGTACCTACAAAGAATGAGTTTTGGAAAGAAATGAATGGGCCTTGAGAAAAAAATGAAAGTACCACCATGTAAGTAATTGAATCATGATTTCCATTGATATTTTTTTTGACCTCCAACTCATTCCAAAGATATCCTGGAATCATCTTTGAAGCTTAGGTGATTTTTTCACAGTGCAACTCCTTTGGCCTCAAAAACTTGATTTTGCTGAACTTGCTCATGAATCACCGAATCTTCCCTAAATATTCCTAAACACTTAAAAAATGATCTAGGCTCATTAATGAAACTATCTGATGAATTTAGGACTTGAAATAAGCTATGAAGGGTACACACCAACCTTAGAGATGCTAAAAATAACCATTCTTAATCTTGTCAAAAGATCCACCTTGAAAGACATTGTCTCGAAAGACTAATGTGAACTTGTTTTCACATATTTAACACATGGAAAAGGATAAGAAAAAATAGATTGGGATTACATGGATGGGGATAGGACTTAAACCAGGGAAATAATGATTTGGGAGAGTGCTTGGGAATTTTTACAATTTTTTTTTTTTATAGTGGGGTATGTTATCATGCTTGAAAATTTGAAATTTTCATGTTGCACATTTACATGAAGACACTATGAAATGGGTAACTCATTGGGAAGCTAGATGACCAACCTTGGACACATGATAGCATTGAAATAATTATAAATATCATCTACAGTGACTAAATTTATAATGCACATGTTGAAGCTCAAAATCCCAGCTCTTATTGGACCTTTATCATGAGTCAAATGTGTTGTCATTGATGTCAAGCTGAATCAGATGATGTCAAGTTACATTGATGGAAAAAAGAGTTAATTTGGTAAAGTGAGCATACTAAAAAGATGAAGGTTAATTGGTAGTTTAAGCTAACAGAGGCTCAAAATGACTAAGGATAAGTGCTAAGGGACTTGTTGATGCAAAATCACAGCACCCCTGGATGTTGATCAGATTTCTATTTTGATCACTCTATCATCCAGTGTGATTACATAACATGGAATCCTTTCTCCAAGTTTGGGACTTGTAAAGATGAGAAAGGATTCTCCAGAGAAGGCTGGTTCCTATTCCTCTGTTCAGATGCACACGAAAAATGTAGAGGGTTTACTCAAAACCTAATCTAATCTTGCCAAGGAGACAGGGTAAGAAGATGCATAAAAATAAACCTAAGCTAACAGAGGTGATGCACCGAGGAATGAAGAACACCTATCTTGCTAATAAACACAGACCATTCAAATGTGATGCAAGATCATGCACAGATAACAAAATTTGCAGTGAAAGATCAGGAGGATGCAAATGAACACAAAGAGGGTTGAGAATCATCCACAGACATGCATTACTTGCTCCAAAGATTGATACAATACACTACAAAATGCCAAGAGGCAGAGTCACATTACAGTTTCAAATGGGAGGTTCGAACTCCACAAATTCGCCTGATAAAGAGAAGAAGGGAGGAGCAAAACAGGAAATGTTCGACCTTTAGAAAGAAGCCCCTCCTTACAATATATAGGAAGAATGAGAGAGGGAAGAGAGAGGAAAGTCAGATCTACCCCAACCACTTCTAGGTCTTGCATTTAACTCATCTCATCATGGTAGAAATGGTGAATCCTGGAAAAACGGTGGACTGTAGTAGAAACGGCAAACTGTCTGTTGTATTAAAGCTGGTTGTTGAACGTCACTTCTATCTATTATTACGTGCCAGAGGTGTTTCTTAATTTTCTCTCTCTAAACTGAACCAAAATTCAAGATTGACCCTAGAATCGTGTAGAGAATTTCACAGCTTTCCATTGATATAAAGAACGTGAAAATCTGAGCTCTGGATCGAAAGATATGGCGATCTGAAGATTTAGGGTAAAAAAAACAGAGCGGCCAAAAATATTTGAATTTTTTCCCGCGCTCTGCCACCTGGATGACACGTGTCGGTGCACTTATTGGCTACGCAATTCTCTCCTCCACCTTCCGCGGGTTTCCCTTTGAAATTTTGATGTTTTTATAACTTTTGGAAAAATTTTCCATTTTTTCCCCGCACCCCCACCACTTGGGACACGTGGCTTTCTGGTTGGAGGATGGGGCGCGGGTTCGATCCTTTCTTTTAATTTTTTGGCCCAAGACTTTTTCTGAATTTTCATAAGTCTTCCCCTGGCTCCGAACTCCCCCGCCTTAGGACACGTGTCCTGTTCTGATTCATCCGCGGGCCTCCCAGATTTTCACGTCCTTCGCGTCCTTTTGGCCCGGCTGTCCCAAACTACCTGGGACAAAAATCTCCGAACCACCTAATTCGGGCTTCCTTGTCCCTCTTTATGGCAAAGACACGTGGCACATTTCCATTCGCTTTCAGCTCTTTCGGCTTTCCGCGTCCCACGCATCCCTTTGTCCCGGATGTCCCAAATGAAAGTCCTCTGTTTCGGTCGAACCGGCCGGTTCGCGTCCTCCATGTACCTTTGTTCCAACTGTCCCAGATTTTTTGGGATAAATTCTTCTGAACCGCCTGAAATGGACTGCCTTTGCTCTCGGCCGCTTCACCTTTTTACGTCCTTCGCATCCTCACAGCCCAGATGTCCCAGCCTTATCTGCACAACAGTTAGTCAATTTTTTCACCTTCGGCCGGTTCACCCTTTCGCGTCCTTCGCGTCCTCATGGCCCAGATGTTCCTTTGCTGCGCAGACCACCTGGTGGCCTTTCGGCCGATTCGTGCTTTTACGTCCCAACTGTCCCAAGGACCGCCTGGACCAGGACTTAGCCAATTTTCTTCATTTTTTCGGCCCCAAGCCTGTAAACCTGAAATGCCTTAAAACAATCCTGCAACCATATTTTTTGCATCTCTTCCATTTTATCAACCTGTTGGGATTCCTTCTTGGACAGGAGAGTTAGAAGGAAACTGAGGGGACCCCCGAAAACATGATTTTGGGCTTTGAATCATATACTTGCTCGGGACTGAAAATTCGATGCATGTTATCAAAATTACCTTGGGGGGAATTTTGGACAACAGTTTTGGTGACTCAACGGGGTCACCTGCCTGCTAGGTAGAAGATCAGTGGCCTTTTAACAATCCATTGGGCATGGAGTAATAACCTGAAACCAACTTGATCTCTGATCCCGATCCTGATACCGCAACTCATTCTTCGAGAGCACTCTGAACTGTAGAAATTCAACCTAAGAGAGCAACAAAACCTGTGCCAAAGCACTTAGGGAAAAAGAAACCTAACTACAACAAGACAATGTGCATACACACTTAGAGGAACTGAAATCTAGGCTAATATTTACAAGGGTAAACCTTTTCCTTTTTAGTAGCAATGTTTAAGATAGATTCCGTTAACTGGAATCGGGAGTTCTTCTCCATCCAATGCAGACAATTGGAAGGCATTACCACTTTTACATCTCGTGACCATGTAGGGGCCGCTCCAAATGGCATCAAACTTGGAATGCCTTCCAGGTTTCACCCGATCTGCATCCCATTTCAGAACTAGGTCCCCCTCCTGGAAGGTCCTTGCTCCTACCTTCTTGTCAAACCATCTTTTTACTAAGGTCTGATCCTTTTCAATCATCAGAACTGCATGTTCTCTTATTTCTTCCAATTCCATCAACTCTGCGTACCTAGCCTCCATTGGTTTGAACTCAGACAACTCCAACTGCTTCATGAGCTCCAATGCTGGAAATTCTAATGATATAGGCAATACTGCCTCTTTCCCATAGACCAATTTGTAGGGAGAACTACCTGTAGACCTCTTTGGTGTTATCCTGTCAGCCCATAATGCTGATTTTAGCTTGGTATGCCATGTCCTTTGGTTTTCATCCAGAGTTCTTCTGATGATCCTTAGCAACTTTTTGTTTGTGGACTCTGCCTGTCCATTACCCTGTGGGTAATAATTTGAAGAGGTGCTCAAATAGATTCCATTCTTGACAGCCCATTCTGTAATCTTGGAACCTATGAATGCTAATGCATTATCTGATATGATAGTGGCTGGCACACCAAACCTGGTCACTATTTCTTCATAAAAGTCTAGTATGTTAGACTCACTTGCCTCTTTGAGTGCTACTGCTTCGGTCCACTTGGTAAAATAGTCTGTTGCTGTGAGTATCCACTTGTGACCTTGACTCGAATTGGGATTGATGACTCCAATGAAGTCCAGTCCCCATTGCATGAATGGCTGATCTACTGAAATTGGATGAAGGGGCAGCACTGCTAACCTTCCTTTTCCTGTGAAGAATGCACATTTCTTGCATTTTCTTATCCATGTATAACAGTCACTGAACACTGTGGGCCAATAATACCCTGCCTTCATTATCTTGAGAGCTGTTACTCGTGGGGTGAAATGTCCTCCGGAATCTCCATCATGAAAATCTCGTAACACCCTCTCAATTTGACCTGTCCCAATGCACCTCAGTAGAACTCCATTGATGTCTTTCTTAAACAAAACACCATCAACAAACACATATGGAATGGCTTGTAATCTAAAGTATCTCCTCTTTGCTTTTCTCATTTCTGGAGGGCATAGGCCTGTCTGTAGGAAGTGTATCATATTCTGAGTCCAACAGGGAGTGGGCACATCATCATTTTCCTGTTCTTGACCATCCTGTAGTACCAAGACAGCCTCTTTTCCATTACCTGCTTCAACTTGCTGACTCAAGGCTAGTTGTTCGCATAGTCCCTTCCCACGTACTAGTTTGGTGACCTTAATCTCGATGTCATATTCCATGACACGGGTTATCCATCCTACACGTTTCTCATTCAGATCCTTGTTTAGAAGGAATTCCTTGACTCCCGCATGAGAGACCAATAATTGGATCTTGTTGTTTGAGACTAGGTGCTTGAATTTCTTTAAACTCCTGATCACTACAAGTACATGCTTTTCAATGAAAGAGTACCTAGTTTTGTATTCCTCCAAGCCTTGACTGAAGAAAGCAACTGGTTGTTCTAATCCTTCTTTGTTTTGTTGTGCCAGGATTGCAGAAATTGTGTCTCCACCACCAAAGGCATATAGCATGAAACCCTTGGAGAATTCTGGATTGACGAGAGTGGGAGCTTGAGATATAGCCTCTTTTATTGCCTCAAAACTTTCCTTGCCTTCAGATGTCCACTTAAATGCCATGCTCTTTTTTAACATCAGCGTTATTGGCTTTAAGAGAGCTGCAAAGTTTGGAACAAACCTACGGACAAAATTGATCCTTCCCAAGAAGCTTTGAAGAGCCTTCTTGTGACTTGGCAATGGCAACACTTGAATTGCTTCAAATCTTTCTGGGTCAATCGTCAATCCCTCCTTTGAAACAATATGGCCTAGAAGTTTTCCCTCATGAGCCAGGAATATGCATTTTTTGGGATTCAATGATACCCCAAATCTTCTACACCTCTGAAATACCTGCCTCAGATGAAAGAGGTGATCCACTGCATTTTTGGAGAATACAGTGATGTCATCAAGATATATCAGAACTATTTTATTGATCAACCCCTTGAATGCCATATCCATTGCCCTTTGGAAAGTGGCTCCAGCATTTGATAGGCCAAATGGCATCTTCTTGTAGGCATATGTGCCCCATTTGGTGGTGAAGGCCATCTTGAACTGGTCTTCCTCCTTCACCATAATCTGATTGTAGCCTGAGTAGCCATCAAGTAGTGAAAACCTTTCTGAACCAACTACAACCTGCAATATTTGCTCCATGGAAGGGAGTGGGTAATGGTCCTTGAGAGAGGCTCTATTCAAGTCTCTGAAGTCAACACACAATCTGATCTCTCCACTCTTCTTTCTGACTGGAACTAAGTTGGCAACCCAACTAGAATGCTTGATTGGGAATATGATCCTTGACTCAATCAGCTTGTCCAATTCTTTCCTCATGAGAGGCTCCATGTGTGGGTTGACTGGTCTTTGTTTCTGCCTGACAGGCTTAGTATTTGGATCCAATTTGATGGTATGCTGAGCTAAGTTGGGATTGAAACCTTTCAAGTCTTCATAGCTCCAAGCAAACACGTCAGGGAACTCTTGACATAGCTGTATGAACTCATACCTTTCTTGTTCAGTTGTCATCCTTCCAATTTGCAATGGTTTGTTCTCTTCTACCAAGATGGATACTGAGTCCTCTCTCTTGACCTGAATGTTTGCTTTCTCCTTTCTAAACTGATCATTGGGGTTAAAAATGGACTCCAAAGTGATAAGTCCCTTGGGTAGCTTGTTAGTTCTCAGCTGTACCACTTGGTCACCATACTGCTGTTCCAATTTTTCTTGATTCTTGGCTGAGAACTCAACTTCTTCTTGCAAGAAATGGATGATTTGCTGGTCATTCTCAAACACTTGCCAACTGACATTGTTATCTGGCACTGAAGGCCTCATAATCATGTGGATGTTTGGTTGTACCTTGTCTTGTTGAATGCTTTCCACAATGTCAAAGGCTGCCCCTACTACTGCAAGCCTGTCAGCAGCTTGATTCTCTTTCCTAGGAATGGATTTGATGCCAAAACCCTCAAAATCTTCCATGAGGTCCCACACCCTGTTCTTGTAGCACTTGAGTAGATCATTCTTGGCAGCATGTTGTCCCTTGACCTGATTTACAATCAATTCACTGTCCTCAAAGACTTGCAAGTTCTTTATTTTCTTCTTGATTGCCCAATGCATCCCTTGTACCAAGGCTTCATATTCAGCAGTGTTATTGGAGCATGTAAATTGAAATCTAAAAGCTGAATAGTACTTTACTCCTTGAGGTGAAACAAGCACGGCTCCACCTCCTGCACCTTGTCTACTCCTTGATCCATCAAAAAACAGCTGCCATACCTCATTGTCATCCTTGTGGTTTGGCTTGGTGATGCTAGCAATAGGTTGATTTTCTTCGTGTATACAATAGACCCCTAGCTCAGATTCTTGTACTTCTTGATAAGGATCAAAAGCATGTATCTTGTTTTCCCATTCATCAAGAGTTAGATATGGGATGCTTCCAACCTTAGTGTCAGCTTCATCAGAGCTTGGGTGATTTCTTGATCAAATGCTAAGCAATTGACATTAATCTGACTTGGAGTGTAAGGCTCAATATGGAAGTTTGCAATAGGTTCTGACTTGATTGTAGCTTTGGTTCCATACCTCGTTCTGAACAGCATGTGTGACCAATCAGCAGACAAATATCCCCCAATATTGGCTATGAAGTCCCTTGACAAACACAGAGAAAAGAGTGGTGGAATGTCTATGACTGATACATCTTGTAAAACAACAATGTTTGGACATGCATGCAAGGTCAGACTCAAGTTTTTAATCACTCCAATTGTTGCTACTGCTGTCCCATCTAGCTGCACTACCCCTTTGGATATTGTTTCATACTAGAGCCCTAGCTGATTAGCTATTTGTTTAGGCATTACTGAGCTACTTGCCCCAGAGTCTATCATACAATTGTGCACTAGCTGATTTCCAATGATCAATGAAACATAGAAAGGAGGGGGTTTCAACATTTTACCTTGTTGTCCTCCATGATTCCCCTCAGGCTGGGCAGCATTTGTGAGCACTTTGTCTTGCATCTGAACTTGCTGATTCGAAGTTGGCCAGTCCTTCATGGCAGCCTGCAGCAGATCTCTTTGGCCTGGGATGGATAGGGATTCCCACATTGATATATTGACGTTTGTCTTCTTCATTTGATCAATGATACTGAATGGTGATGAAGGATCCCTTTGTTGTCCCTTGGTTTGCACATTCACTCCTTGCACGTGGGCAACAACAACTGGTATTTGAGTTAGCCTAGGGGCTGTTCTTGGCTGCCCTTGTGCATTTGAAATTGGATTTTACTTGCCAACCATTTGTGGAGCCATGGAAGGTTGTGGATTGGTTGGGGCTAATGGCTATTCCTCACCCAAATTTCTCCTTTTTGACCTTGTGTTGGCTGCAACACCTTAAGAAACTACCTAGTTCATGCCACAAAAATCTTCTGCTTTCCAATTTACCAATGTGGTGTCATTTGGGGCTGATTGCTGTTGGAACATTTCTTGTTGTTGGCTATTTTCTTAACTGCTGTCACCCTCCACACCAGTAGTTGTCACCATTAGTGCTTGATTCAAAGCACCATTGAAGCACATGGATTGGTTATGAGGCTCATTGCATGGAAAACACCGATCATACTCTTGGGAAATGTTGTTTTGTGTTGGCACCAATGCCTTAGAGGCAGATATGGCATTTGGATTGTAGGGCTGAAATGATCTATTGGCAGGAGGCCTTGTTTGGTTCATATTTGCAGCTGGATTAGGTGGCCTTTGTGGTTGGTATGGCTGCTTGTTAGGCTGAGCCTAGGGTTGATAAGAAGGTCTAAAACCTTGGGCCTACTGCCTTTTGAGAGTAACCAGCTCATTGCCTAGGTTTTGCCATTGCTTCATGACTTCTTGAAGCTCATTTGGGGCACTTGGAGATGAAGTGGAAGCTTCATTTGAATTCTAATTTCTAAGAGTGGGAGAAGGAGCCAAATTAGGTGCTTGATTGGTGTTTGGACTTTCTAAACTTGGAAACAGTGGCATGGGAGGTCTAGGGGCAAGTTTTCCAGCTTGGATCAAACAATTTTCAGCCCTAATGGAAATGCCATAAGCCATAGGGATAGTTATGCCTCCCATGGACAGAATCAACATAGAAATATCAGAATTTAGAGCTTTGAGATAGTAGAGAAAAACACCTTCTGCTGTTGGCCTGACTGCCACTGGAATTCTCTCCCAAGTCTTTTGAAATCTGAAGTTGAAATCAGTCAGCTGTTCATTGGGAGCTCTCTTGATGGTCGTCAGCTGCTCCAAAAGAGACAAGTTGTCTCCCTTTTCTCCAAATTACTCATGAAGTGCTATACACAGCTGATTCCAATTTGTGATAGAACCAGCTCCAAGGCTTCTAAACCATTACAATGCTTTACCCTTGAATGAAGATGCCAGTAACTTGACAACCACTTGCATCTCGTTGATTTCATGGATTGCACAAAGGTTAGCAATATCTTTAACATGATCACCTGGAGTAGTTTGATTTTCTCCATTGAAGTACAGAATGTTCTTCAAGGCTGCAATAGGAATTAGATGTTGTGCATTGAGGGAAAGTGGGCTACTGCCTGTGAAGTTGACATAGGGGTTGTTTTGTGTCTTCTTAATTGGTCTTAAAACCCTTGTTGGCTGAATGAAAGGCCTACCAGGTGGAGGAGTTGAGAGAGTTCTATTTGGTGGAGATGGAGACCTTTGAATCCTTCTTCCTCTTTGCCTTCTTCTTGGAGATAATTGCAGGTATTCAAACAACACTTCTTCTCCAACTCTTGACCTTGTGGTGAGTCTTCTCATGATTTTTTAGGCCTGCATTACTGAAACCAGTTGATTCTTCCCCTTGGAGTTGCCAGATATGCAAATAATAGCTCTTTTTCAAGCAAGAAAATTGCAGCAGATGCACATCAACTTTGCTGCAATAAAAATGAGACCTCTAGTGTCCCACCGGGCGTGCCAAAACTGTTGATGCAAAATCACAGCACCCTTGGATGTTGATCAGATTTCTAGTTTGATCACCCTATCATCTAGTGTGATTTCACAACATTAAATCCTTTCTCCAAGCGTGGGACTTGTAAAGATGAGAAAGGATTCTCCAGAGAAGGCTGGTTCCTATTCCTCTGTTCAGATGCACACGAAAAATGCAGAGAGTTTACTCAAAACCTAATCTAATGTTGCCAAGGAGACAAGGTAAGGAGATGTATAAAAATAAACCTAAGCTAACAGAGGTGATGCACCAAGGAATGAAGAACACCTATCTTACCAATAAACATAGACCATTAAAATGTGATGCAAGATCATGCACAAATAGCAAAATTTGCAGTGAAAGATCAGGAGGATACAAATGAACACAGAGAGGGTTGAGAATCATCTACAGACATGCATTACTTGCTCCAAAGATCGATACAATACACTACAAAATGCCAAGAGGTAGAGTCGCATTACAGTTTCAAATTTGACATTCGAACTCCACAAATTCACTTGCCAAAGAGAAGAAGGGAGGAGCAAAACATGAATGTTCGACCTTTAGAAAGAAGCCCCTCACAATATATAGGAAGAATGAGAGAGGGAAGAGAGAGGAAATCTAGATCTACCCCAACCACTTCTTTCTTGCATTTAACTCATTTCATTATGGTAGAGGCGGTGAATCCTGGCAAAACGACGGACTGTCTATTGCATTAAAGCTAGTTCTTGAAGTGTCACTTCTGGCATTACCACACGTCAGAGACGTTTCCTAACTTTCTCTCTCCAAACTAAACCAAAATGCAAGATTGACCTTGGAATTGTGCAGAAAATTTTTCCAGCTTTCCATTGATATAAAGAAAGTGAAAATCCGAGCTCTGGATCGAAAGTTATGGTGATCTGAAGATTTAGGGCAAAAAACAGGTGAAAAATAGGTTTTGAATTTTTTCCCACGCTCTGCCACCTGGATGACATGTGTCAGGTGCTGATTGGATGAGCAATTCTCTCTCCTCCACCTTTCCGTGGGTTTCCTTTGAAATTTTGACGTTTTTATAATTTTGGAAAATTTTCCGTTTTCCCCCTGCGCCCCCGCCACTTGGGACACGTGGCATTATTTGGTTGGTCGACAGGGGTGCGGGCTCAACCTTTGCCTTTTAATTTTTGGCCCAAGACTTTTGAAAATTTTCCTAAGTCTTCCCTTGGCTCCAAACTCCCTTCCCCTTAGGACACGTGTCCTATTCTGATTCGTCCGCGGGCCTCCCGACTTTTCGCGTCCTTCGCATCCTTTTGGCCCGGCTGTCCCAAACTGCCTGGGACAAAAAGCTCTGAACCGCCTGATTCAGGCTTCCTTGTCCCTCTTTGCAGTGAAGACACATGGCACATTTCCATTCGCTTTCAGATCTTTCGGCTTTCCGCATCCCATGCGTCCCTTTGTCCCGGATATCCCAAACGAAAGTCCTCTGTTTCGGTCGAACCGGCCGGTTCACGTCCTCCGCGTACCTTTGTTCCAACTGTCCCAGACTGTTTGGGACAAATTCTTCCGAACCGCCCAAAATGGACTGTCTTTGCTCTCGACTGCTTCGCCTTTTTGTGTCCTTCACGTCCTCACGGCCCAGATGTCCCAGCCTTATCTGCACAACAGTTAGTCAATTTTTTTTACCTTCAGCCGGTTTGCCCTTTCGCGTCCTCAGTGTCCTCACAGCCTGGATGTCCCTTTGTTGCGTAGACCGCCTAGCAGCCTTTCGACCGATTCGTGCTTTTACGTCCCAACTGTCCCAAGGACCGCCTGGACCATGACTTAGCCGATTTTCTTCATTTTTTCGGCCCCAAGCCTGCAAACCCGAAATTCCTTAGAACAATCCTGCAACCATATTTTTTGCATCTCTTCCATTTTATCAACCTATTGGGATTCCTTCTTGGATAGGAGAGTTAGAAGGAAATCGAGGGGACCCCAGAAAACATGATTTCAAGCCTTTGAATCATATACTTACTTGGGACTAAAAATATGATGCATGTTATCAAAATTACCTTGGGGGGGGGGAATTTTTGACAACATGACTTAGTCAATAATTGTGCATGCCTCAGATATGAAGAGATAGTTGCCGAAGACTTGAAGTAGCCACCGAAGTATGTAAAAAGTCATTGTACACTAGAGAACTTTGCAGAAGGTAAGTTGTTTTCACACATAAAATGATAAATTCATGAGGCTACATGGATTCAAAGTCTGAACCACGAAAGAGATAAGTGAAGCCACAAATGTAAGGGAAGAATTGTGAAGGTGAAGGAAAAGCCATGAGAGTAAGGGAGTTAGAAACAAAGATGTAGATAAAGAGCAAAGTTGTGAAGAACTATGAAAGCTGAAAAAGACTATCAAAGATGCAAGAAGAAGAAATAGGGTTGCGTACATGGAATTTTTCCATGAAAGGAAACAAACAAGTAGGAATTTCATGTGACATTGAGAAATCTGCGAGAATAATAGAAGAACCACGGATAACTAGAAAGCCTCCAAGAAAGAAGAAATGCCACCAAACAAAGGCAAGTGCCACAATACAAAGGAGAAAGTCAGAGGAGAAAAGGAAAGCCACAAAATGAGAGAATATGGAATAAAAAGGGTTGAAGGCAATGCAAGTGATTTAAACATGAACAAGTAAGATTTTGGTTTTTAAAAATTGATGATGAATTAATTGTCAGGTAATTGCGGCCAAGTGCATGCCTTAAACTCCATGAAGAACAAAGAAATCCATTGTTTTAGCTATCAACATTTAATGCTCACTGACCTTATGCCAATGTAGTTGAAATTTTCTATGTGATCTTGAGTTTCAAGGTGAAATGAAATTTGACGTAGGAAATGGCTCGCTCATCTCTATCACATAGTAAATTGTAAAAAGATGGGAAAATATATTTTTGGAAAATGGTCAATAAACAACTTCTGGTGGTGCATTTAAAAAACTATGTAATCAAGCCAAAATTATAAGGAAAAAATTATGGTATTATTTGTATTCATTTAATGATATGTATTTTCAGGAGACCAAGTAGGAAGGTGCACGACACGTAACTCGAAGTGAAGATTTGGATTGATTATGAATATAGTTCCAGCTTGGAACTATTTTTTTTGTTTCTCAAGTAAGATATGAAATACATTGAGATAATGTAGAGCAGAACAAGAATTAATACGAGGAAATCTAGTTGAACAAGAGCTACAGATGAAAAGAGAGAGGAATGAGGAGAGAATATCGATGATTCATTTATTTAGGAGATGAATAGAGAATCAAGAGTGGAAGATTGATTGAGCAATCAGGGTTGATTCAGATGAACATAAGAGAGTGAAAAGAAGAACATAGAAAAATCCAAGAAAGTGATCATAATTCATTGTATTAGCAATTTTTGTAACTAGATGATCAAAATGCATATAAACCAAATCTAAGTTGTAGCTTAGAACATTCAGGGAGTTGTAGCTTCCTTGTAAGTATACCTGCAAAAGAAACCTCTTGTGATGCGTAATATTCAATTGAGTCCTTTGTTATGCGTAATATCAACAAAGGTGTACGGGTTGGTATTCCTTGTGGGGTTGGTGCCTCACTAAACAAATATTGTAAGATGTGTTATATTCTTATGAGTCCTTTTTTTGTGTAATATAAGCAATGGTTTTGGTGGGTTTTCTCCCAAAAGGGTTTCCCACAGTAATTTTGGTGTTTTGTGTTATTGTGCAAGACATTTGGTTTATTGAATTCTCATAGTTTAAAGCCACACATTAGTAAAGGAATTGTCATTAAGTAAAAAATTTAATTTATATTGATTTACCCCCCTCTCAGTGCTTGTGATCTCTAACAATTGGTATTAGAGCGATGTCATTATTGTAGAAGCTTAACATCTTTAAGGAGATCATCCTATCACAAACATGACTTTAAATTAGGCACAAGGGGGTTTGTCACTTTCAAGATCACATCTCTTTACTGGTACAAATTATGTATTCTGGAGAGTAAGAATGAAGACATATTTGATGTCACTTGGTTTTGATATCTAGGAATGCGTTGAGAAAGGCTATACTGATCCAGCTATGCCAATCACTATTTCCGCTGATAAGGTAGGATATTAATGTAACTTAAGAGCTATGAATGTCATTCTATGCGGCTTTACTGAGAATTTTTTTGTGAAAGTTATGCATTGCACAACCACGAAGGAGATATGGATCAAGCTGCAGAATATCTATGAAGGAGATGAAAAAGTTAAGCTGGAAAATTTACAGACCTATTCAATTTGAGAATCTGAAAATGAAGGATGATGAGAGTACATTGGCCTATATGCAGAAAATAAATGAAGTTATTAATATCATCAGAGGCCTAAGCCAGACACTAGAAGAGTTAGTTTTATTCTAAAATATCTTGAGATCCTTGACCATCAAGTATGATACAAAGGTTTCAGCCATAAAAGAAGCCAAATACATGAAGAATATCATGATGAATGAACTTCATAGCACTGTGTCAGCATATGAGATGAGGATTTTTGCATCCAAAACTACCAAGAAAGAGGTATTATTCAAGGTCAAGAAATAAACTCAGTCCGCGCAAGAAGAAGAAGAATAATCAACTTCAGGAGATGAATTGGATGATGAAAATATTGAATCTATGTTCATAAGAAGATTAAAAAAGAGGATCATGTAAATATAAAGGAAAAATCCCATTCAAATGTTTTTCTTGTGGACAAGTAGGTCACTTTTCTAGTAGGTTTATGAATAAGAATAAAGACAATTAGTGTGAACATGAATAGGATAGTCATAAACATAGAAAAATAAAAACTGAATATAAGAAGAAAAAAATAAACTTCTATTTAAAGGAAGAATCAAGTGGATTAGAGTCAAGCAACTCTAAGAATTAAAATGATGAAGATCAGTCATAATGTTTGTTTATGGCCATGGTTGTGGTTGAAGAATGCAGTTCTAGAGGGAAGAACACAGTTGAGTATGAAGATTTGGATGAAAAAGAAGCTAAAGTGAATCTAGAAGCAGAGTTGGTATGTTCTCTTGAAGAGTTGAAACTATACAGGAAAAAGAATTAGAAACTAAGATGCACACTGAAGGATTATGAAGAACAAATCTGCATATTTGAAGGAATAAAATCCCAAAGAGAAGAAGAAGAGGAAAATGAGCTTAAGGAACTTGAGAAATAACTGAAATAATTTATCAGTCTTACAAATCAAAAGAATAAGAATGCACAAAATTGAACTAAAAAATGGAGCAACTAAAATCTTAACAAACTAGCAATGTATGAAAAGCTAGAGAAAAGTTCAAATGTGTTAACTGACATACTCATCAGTCAATGGGACACAACTTATAAATCTAGAATTGGCTTCAAGGGAGAAAATAAAGAAAAGGAGCTAGCTCAGAATGAAGGAAACAAGTTCATAGAAACACCAAGTACCTCCTCTGCCACAAACAAATGATTCAAAAAATTTGGGATAAGAAGAACCACTGCACCAAGGATCAAAAATTCAATGAGGTACACACATTTTTTTTATGGTGCCTGTTATTCATGTAATCAGTTTGGACATAAAGTCGTCAAGTGTAGGAATACTCTAGAGGCTATAGAAGAAAATTTAGCCCATCTTACACCAAATCAAACTATAATAGTGTCTAACACAATTATCATAAGAAGAGTAGTGTGGTTTCAACCAACAAGCATGAACAACCTAAACAAAAGAAGTGGGTGTATGTTGCAAATAAAAATGATAACAAGAGAAAATAGTCATTTTCAATTGTACAGACAACATTTCATGTGCAAAATGAAGATAAAATCTAGTATTTGGACATTGGATGCTCAAGCCATATGACAAGTGATAAAATTAAATTCATTACTTTGTCCAATAATGCTTCAAATGTTGCGAGCTTCGGGGATAACAACTCCACAAAAATAGTTGGGAAAGGAACCTTGAGTCTAGATAATGGAAAGACTATAACTGAAAATGTTTTATATGTTGAAGGTTTTAAACATAATTTGTTGAGTGTGAGTCAAATTTGCAAGAGGAAATATAATGTGATATTCCATGACAAAGGTTGTGACATTATAAACTGTAAAATAGGGAAGAAAGTTGGAAAGGCCAAGTGGACTAAGAACAACATGTATGTTTTTCATGAAATAAATAAAGAGAAGTGATTTACAAGTAAGATTTACTATAGCTGGACGTGGCACAGGAGATTGGGGAATATGAGCTTTGAAAATCTAGTAAAATTAAGTGTAAAAGGTTGTGTCAGACATATGCCAAATATTGTGAAACCCACATATACTCTATGCAAGGCCTATTTGCATGGAAAACAAACAAGGAGATCATTTAAATAAAAGGAGTATTCTACAACTATACCATTGGGTTTAATCCATACAGACCTCTGTGGACCCACCAAAAATGAAGGTATAAATGGTGAGGTATATTTCATGTTGCTAATAGATGATTTTATAAGAATTACATGGGTAGTGTGTTTGAAAAAAAATTCAGAAGCCTTAGACATATTTAATAAATTCAAGGCGATGGTGGAAAATGAGAAGAACAAAAAGATCAAATGCCTAAAATCTGACAGAGGTAGATAATTTTGGTCAAATGAGTTTGATGAATTTTGTGAAGAACATGGAATTAGAAGATAATTCTTAGCCGTAAGGACACCTCAGCAAAATGGGGTTGTTGAGAGGAAGAACAATACTATACAAGAGATGTCAAGGACCATGCTAAATGAATCCAAACTCTCAGAAAGGTATTGGAGTGAAGTAGTTTACACCATGATCTATCTTTTGAATAGAGCTCAACTGAGAATAAATAGTGACAAGACTCCCTATGAACTATGGAAGAAGAAACCATCCAATGTGAAGCACATAAGAGTCTTTGGTAGTAAATTCTATATTAAGAGAGATGAAGAGAACCTGGGAAAAATTGAATCTAGGTGTGATGAAGGGATATTACCTGGTTACTCAGTAGTCAATACGGCTTATAGATACTACAATAAAAGGTTGCAAAAGATTTTTGAAAGAAATAATGTGAAGGTAGATGAGACACAGTATGCCAAAACAAACACTAAGAAAAATGGAAATCATGAAGAACAAGAAGATGATGAATATTTAAATAGTCCACATGAAGAATTAGATGAAGAGGAAGAAATACCAGACACTAAGGCACCCTCCAGACAATTCAAAAAGGACCATACTTCATATCAGATCATTATAAAAAAATATGGTGGCATTATCACAAGAAGAAGGCTAAGAGAGAAGCAGAACCATGAAGACAACTCTCATATCAATGATTGAACCTAAGAGCATTATAGAAGCAAGAAAAGATAAATATTGGGTAAAAACAATGAATGAAGAGTTAGATTAGATTGAAAATAATGAGACATGGGAACTGGTACCTAGATTGTGGAATAAGAATGTAATTGGAACCAAGTGGGTCTTCATAAATAAATTGAATGAGAAAGGAGAAGTGGCACGGAACAAGGAAAGGCTAGTTTACAAAGGATACACGCAAATGGAAGGAATATATTTTGATGAGACATTTTCACTAGTGGAAATAATGGAAGTAATAAGACGGTTCCTAACTTACATGACATACAAGAAAATCATAGTATTCCAGATGGACGTGAAGTTAACTTTCTTAAATGGTTTTCTAAAAGAAGAGGTATATATTGAACAACCTAATGGATTTTCACTACCTGAAGTTAAGGATTATGTGTGTAGGTTGAAAAAGGATTTGTATGGATTAAAACAAGCTCCCAAAGTTTGGTACAACAAATTGGATTCATACCTCATCAAGCAAGGATTCAGAAAAGGTGTTACGGATAGCAATCTCTACATCAAGGAAGAAGCAGAAAACTTGCTAATTGTCATCGTATATGTAGATGATATCATATTTGGCAGAGACCATGATAAGATGACATATTATTTTTCTAACATGATGAAATAAGAGTTCGAGATGTCAATGCTTGGAGATCTTTCATTTTTTTTTAGGTTTACATATCAGTCAAATAGATCAAGGTATATTCATATCCCAGACTAAGTATATAAAGGAGATGATGAAGAGATTTAGAATGGAAGAATGTATACCAATAGGTACACCAATGGAAGTTGGATGTAACTTGAGAAAAGATGATGACTCACCTAAGGTAGACAAAACATTGTACATATCCATGATATGTAGTCTACTTTACTCCATGTCATCAAGACCTGATGTAGGCAGTAGGCATTATTGGAATATTTCAATAATATCTAAGGGAAACACACCTCAAGATGGTTAAGAGAATCTTGAGATACCTCATGGTCACAACTGAATATGGTTTATGGTGCCTTAAAATCATTTATTTCAACATCAAAGCATATACAAATGCATATTGGTTAGGAAACATTGATGAGAGGAAGCGCACAAGAGGAGGAGCATTCTTTGTTGGAAATTTCTTGGTATCTTGGCTAAGCAAGAAACAATCATCAATGGATCTCTCAACATGTGAAGCATAGTATATAGCTGCCACAATGTGTTGGACTCAAGTTCTCTAGATGAAACAAACATTGGAAGACTACAAGGTAAAATCTGAGCATCCAATTCCCTTGTTGTGTGATAGTATAAGTGCAATTAGTGTCTCTAAGAATCCTGTGTTCCACTCGAAGACCATGAAAATTACAATTAGATATAATTTATTTAGGGAACAAGTGAATTACAAGAAGATCAATCTATAATATATGAGAACTAAAGAGGAAGTTTTAGATATAATGACCAAGCCACTACCAAGAGCAACATTTGAGCACCTAAGGACTAAATTAGGGGTCATTCCTGAACCCACCAATAACTAAAGGGTGTGCAAAAAACACAAGGGAGAATTCTCAAGCATTATCAACTCCTAAATAGTTCCAAAGTAAGGAGGAGATAATCTATTATCTCAAATTCATCAAAGTATGTATCATCTCAGGGGGAGTGTTACTACGAACACACTAAGACAGGTGTAAGAGAAGCATAAGCCAAAGGGGAGCTTCTTGAGGTAAGAACATGTTGCATCTAGCTTACTATAATATTCAGTTTTATGCAACATAGTTGGACCTTTGTCATTGTTGTCAAAGGGGGAGAGAAGCTGATGAAAGTTAGAAACCAACATGTTATACTCAAATGGGGAGAAATGATGTAATATCTAAGGGGAGAGATGATAGAACTAGCCAAATTATATAAAGAGAGGAGTAAAGCTAAAAAAACATAGGTATACAAGTATTTTTCCATCAAAAGGTTTCTATTCTAGAGGTTGGAATATTTCCATCAATGAAAAAGGGGGAGATTTTTAGACCTTTTTCATGAGTCAAATGTGTTGTCATTTATGTCAAGCTGAATTATCTGATTTCAAGTTACATTGATGGAAAATGGACTGAATTCGGTAAAGCGAGCATGCTGAAAAGATGAACGTTGATTGGTAGTGTCAACTCACAAAGGCTCAGGATGAATAAGGATAAGTGCTAATGGACTTAGTTAATGTTTGTTCCATGGACATGAAGAGATAGCCAACGAAGACTTGGAGTAGCCTCTGAAGTATACAGTAAGTTGTTGTATGCTAGAGAACATTGGGGAAGGTAAGTGGTTTCCACGCATAAAAGGATAAAGTCACAAAGCATATGGAGTCAAAGGACGAGCTGTAGAAGAGATAAGTGAAGCCACAAATTCAAGGGAAGAACCATGAAGATGAAGGAAAATCCACGAGAGTAAGGGAGTTAGAAACAAAACCGCGAATAAAGAGAAAATACGCGAAGAACTGTGGAAGCTGTGAGAGGCTATAAAATCTACAAGAAGAATAAATAGGGTTGTGTACATGTAAAAAATCCATGAAAAGGAAACAGACAAGTAGAAACATTGTGTGACATTGAGAAAGATGCAAGAAGAATAGAAGAGATGCAGATGACTAAAAAGCCGCCAAGGAAGAATAAATGTCGCTAAACAAAGGAAAGTTCCGTAATACAAAGGAGAAAGTTAGAGGAGAAAAGGAAAGCCAAAAAATGAGAGAATATGAATGAAAAGGGTTGAAGGCAATGAAATTGATTTAAACATGAACAACTAAGATTTTGGTTTTCCAAAATCGATGATGATTTGATTGTCAGGTAATTGTGGCCAAGTGCACAACTTGAACTCCACGAAGAATGAAGAAATTCATTGTTTCAGCTGCCAACATTTAATTCTCATTGACCTTGTGGCAATGTAGTTGAAATTTTCTATGTGATCCAAAGTTTCAAAAAAAAATGAAATTTGAAGAAGGAAACGACTCGCTCATCTCTTTCACATAGAAAATTGTAAAAAGATGGAAAAATATATTTTTGGTAAATGGATAATAAATAGCTTCTGGTGGTACATTTGAAAAACTATGTAATAAAGACAAACTTATAAGGAACAAATTCTAGTATTAGTTGTATTCATTTAATAAGCTAGATTTTTAGGAGACCAAGTAAAAAGGTGCACAACATGAACCTTGAAGTGAAGATTTTTACCAATTGTGAATATAGTTCTAACTTGGAACTATTTTTGTTGTTGCTCAAGTAAGAGAAGGAAGCCATCAAGCTAATTTAGAGTGGAACAAGAATGAATATGAGGCAATCTATCTGAACAATATCTACAGATGAAAAGAGAGAGGAATGAGGAGAGCAGATCAATGGTGCATTGATTTAGTAGATGAAATGAGAATCAAGAGTGGAAGATTGATTGAGAAAGTAGGTTCAATTCAGATGAGCAGAAGAGAGTGAAAATAAGAACACAGATAGATCCAGGAAAGTGATTGTATTTCATTGTATTATCAATTGATGTAACTAGATGATAAAAATAGATATAAACCAAGTCTAAGTTATATCTTAACACATTCAGGTATTTATAGCTTCCTTCTAGGTAGGTGCATGCAAAAGAAACCTCTTGCGATGCGTAATATTCACTTGAGTCCTTTTTTGTCTATAATATCAACATAGGTATAGTGGTTGGTGCTCCTTGTGGGGTTGGTGTCTCACTAAAAAAATCTTGTAATATGTGTTATATTCTTATGAGTCCTTTCTTTGTGTAATATAAGCAATAGTTTTGGTGGGTTTTCTCCCGAAAGGGTTTCTCAAGGTAATTTCTGTGTTATTGTGCAAGACATTTGGTTGATTGACTGCTCATAGTTTAAAGTTGCACATTAGTAAAGGTTTTAAATTGTCATTAAATAAAAAAATTTAATTTACACTTATTCACCCCCCACTCTTAGTGCTTGTGATCTCTAACACTCTTCCATTTCTTCTCTTCCTACTTCGATTACTAGTCAAAACTAGTTGTTATGTTTTATTGTTGTCTTTTTTAAAAATAAAATTAAATGTAAAATTAATTTAAGTGACTTAACTAATTAATAGATTAATCACTTAAATAAAAATTAGTTATTTCAAGGTAGTTATTCCCCCCTCGTACTTATAAAAGGATTATATTTCATTTATAAAGGGGTTGGATGCTAGTAAATTTATGTAAAACATATAAAGAATTGTTGAATATAGAAGAGAACTCCTCTTTCCTATATTTTTATATTTTCTCATATCTTTCTAGTCATATTATGTATCATTTTCATATTATCATATTACAAAACTTTGTGTTCATATTTTTTTTATCAGGATTTATTGAGCTTGGAGTCAATGTATATCTTATTTAAGGAAAAGAATCTCCATTATATGCAAATGTGTAATCTGAAATTTTATCAATATGCAAGAGTAAAGTAAGATCTGATTTATTCTTATTTGAAAATGATGTTTTTACTTCCTTCCTTCACTATTATATTCAAACTGGTTTTTGTTCCAACCTCTTTTTCTCTGTGTTCAACCCTATATGTTTACCAAAAAAAAACTAGCATACTCAAAAGTGATTTCATATAATAACTGTATATTTTGTAAATATCATAAGATCAATTTTATCTGAATAAGGGAACCTCCCCATTAAAGAGGAGGGATCATTGTCCCCTGATTTTTGATGTTTTCCTCATTACAAAATTTTTAGCCAATAGTTTTTTGGCTCCCACCGTGGGGCACATTTGTACATTTTGAGTAATGCCCACTAGTTATATGACTATTCAACACAACTATACAACAAAGGATTTCAAAAATGGCTGAGAAAAGACACACCCAAGCTAGTAGAGAACAAGGAGTTGAAGATCCTTCTTTTCAGTTCCAATAATAACATTATTTTAGTTTATCTCCAGAAAATAAAGGAAAAGGAAAAATGTCTATGAGCACACCACCCAATGAAAGGAAGTCTAGACAATCTTCTCAAGTAAGTATAAGTGAAGCCTTGGTCTTATTAGGAATGACTCTTCCTTTACAAAATATATTTCCTAAGATGATTACTCCAATAGTTCTATGGGGATATAATAGTGGGATCATGGATCTAGCTCAACCTCTCCACGACTTACCTAAGGGAAGATGGAAGAATTTCCCAAAAATTAAAGGATATAGAAAAGTTAATTTGAAAGAACACTTGGCATAATTTAATGTTGCATGCAGAGTACTTGGGGTTTCTCATGACGATGTTTCCATTAATATCTTCATTGAAAGTCTGTAAGAAAATTCCATAGAATGGTTTTATCATTTACCTCTCAAGAGTATTACTAATTGGAATTCTATGAAAACAAAGTTTAAGGCCAAATTTAAACCTAGAAAAGATTCTCATGTTTTCTTGGCTTGGATTTACCAGTTAAAAAGGAACCTTATGAACCTATGAGGGAGTTTGTGGAAAACATTAATAGAATTGTGAATAAAATTCCAACTGCTGCTCAACCAACTACTGAAAATTTAAACTTGGGTTTCTTCATAAATTCCCATCTTCCTTAAGTAAGTTTCACATTACAGAGGGATATATTACCCAACTTGAAGGATGATTAGGAATTATATATAAGTGTAGAGGATGATATTATTATATCTGGAAAATTTAAAAAATATCCCACCAAATATAAAGCTTCAACCCTAGGGTCAACTAGTTTTGATCAACTGGTTCAAAAAATAGCTAGTGATCTTATTGCTCTAAAAACAACTCTCTCATAACACCCCGTACAAAGACATTCCCATGATAAAATGTTCATCTAGAAATTGTTTTCCTGCGGATCAAACTTAGTAATTAAAGCTATTCCCGTTAAAACTCCAATCAATGTAGCATGTAAAATTCAGGAAGTAGATGAAGAAGTAGTTGAAGAACAATTTCAAGAAGAAGTCGAGGAAATTGAAGAAGAAATAGAAGAAACTAATGAAACAATTGAAGACTCATAAATTGGATTCATCACATATGATTCATAAGAACATGATTATGAGGAATTAGTAGGAGATATGAATAGTTAATCCTATGTAGATATGACCAGGGAACAGTTAAAAAATAATAAGAATATTGTCTAGCCAGGGAAAAAAAAACTCGAAAGAAGTTCCAAAAGTCATACTTGTGGTTGCAAAGCAAGGATATCCTATACCCACATTTAAAGAAGAAAGTACCTTTTTCTCTCCTGCTCTTGTATCTAAAGTATCTACAACTCCCAAATCAAATAAACCTAAAACCCCTATTTTGTATAATCTCAATGCCTCTACTTTAGGATCTTTTGACATAATTGATCATATTAAGAAAACTAAAGTCTAAGTTTTTGAAGAAGAGTACTATCAAACTCATCTTAAAGCATTTTCTCAAGTCACTAAATTTGTTAATGCCAATTCATCCCAAAGAACTTCCTCTTCTAAATGTATTTTACCTACACCTAAATCCCCATCTCCAAAATTATTTTTGGCACCCACTCCATCCACATCAAATAAATTGATCCTTTCTATGTAACATTGTTAATATCAGGACACAAAACTAAGTAATTGTATCATTGATTTTGGTGCCTCTAATAATGTTACGTTGGTGCAAGTGGCTCATGCACTTGGCCTTAGTATTACCTAATATTTTGGATCATGCTACTCCATGGAAACTAAGGAAGTTTCTTTATTGGGTTGCATAAAGGATGCTCAAGTTTCCTTTGTTGCTTTCCCTGAAAAATGAGTTAAAAATACCATTCTAGTAGTTAATATTCCAAATTCATATGGGATTATTTTAAGTAAAACCTTTTGTAAAGATGTCAAAGGATAAATTCATATGGATTTATGTCACGCTCTAATCCTATTTAAATGAGAGATTAATAAACTATTACTAGAGAGACAAGCCAAATATATCGTTTAAAAGATAGATGATCCCACATCTAAATTTTTATATCAAGATATTAGTCATGGGAACTATATGGTTATGTTTGATTTAGGATTGAGTCTTCCAGAGGTCTTCAAGGATGATACAAATTCCATTTTGATTATATAATTTAATGAGATTTGTTCTTTCATAAGTTCTGGAGCAGGAATGGTGCTTATTTCACCTTTCTGAAAAATACACTCATTCTCATATAAATTTTAATTTTCTAACACCAACAATACAACTGAGTATGATGGACTTTTTCTTAGTTTGGGAGCATCTAAAGAAATGGGGGTTAAGAATTTCTAAGCACAAGGTGATGCTGAACTTATAGTGAAATAAGTTTGAGGCCTTTTTTAGGTTAAAGAATTATATGAATAAGGAGTGGGACTCAATCGAGTATTTTTGAAGTTTTTTCAGTTGATGTTGTATCAAGATAGAATAATTCATTGACATTCTCAAGATCATTATTGGTACCTCACCCAGATTTTGGTCAAGAAAAATATACTATTGAGATGGTCTTCAGGCCTAGTGTACCTAAAAATGTGGAGAACTAATAGGTTTTCAATTATGATCAACACCTCATTTAACTCCTTAAATTAAATAATAACTTCAACCAAATGTAATTTGAAGGATGTGAAATAGGGTATAAGGAGTCTCTCTCATCCAAGACTGATGAAGGAATTGAGTGTGAGAATGATCAGGAAGGTTGTATAAAATTTAAAGGAAACATAATACCTACAGGATTAGTCATCCTAGAAGATATTTTTGAGAAACATGATCATTTTATCAAAATTAAGGCATAAAAAAGCACTAATAAATTAGCTGAGTGCAATAAAGTAAACATAGGAACTGATGAAGATACCACAATGGTCAACAATGGAAAATGTTGTACCACTGAAGATAAGAAAAAACTAGTGAGCTTACTAAAGAGTTACATTGATGTGTTATCCTATTCCTATGAGGATTTTAAAACTTTCAAGCCAAGAAAAATGCAACACTATATTCATTTGATACTTGGTATTTAACCTTTAAGGAAGAAGAAAAGACAATATAATACTAAGATTGTTGGCATAATTTACTAAGAAGTTGAAAAGATGTTGAACGTTAGGATTTTATTCCCCATTCATCATTTAGTATAGCTTGTGAATATAGTACCTATGAGAAATAAAACAGTGATATAAGGATTTGTGTTGACTTTCGCAACCTAAATCAGGATTTGTTGAAATACAATTACACTCTCCCTATCATGGAATAGATTCTACAAACTATTATTGGGTTAGAGATTTTCTTTATGTTTGATGGTTTCTCTAGCTATAATTTAATTGAGGTTGATGTCCAAGATCATTGCAAAACTACTTGTACCAATCCATGCGGAACCTTTTCTTATAGAAGAGTGCCATTTGGAATTATTAATGTTAGATCCACCTTCTAGATAGTAATAGATTTATCCTTTGGAGTTTGAAGAATAAGTGCATTGTTGTTTATCTTAATGAACTCACAGTGTTTTCCAAGGCTAAGGAAGATCATTTTCAGCCTATTAATATTGTTTTGTAGAGGTGTAGAGATCCTGGTATATCCCTCAATCCAAAAATATATGTTTGGAGTAACAAAAGGAAGACTCATGGATCGTATATTTAAAATGATGGTGTTGGTCAGAGAAAATGGCTAAGTACTAGCCATGCGTAAGAGTTGGAAGACACGTGTGGAAGTGCACGCAAGTAACAAATAATGAATGGGTGAGGGTATGCATGTTACAGGGGAACAAGTTAGCACCCAAGGGATCCATGCACATACAAAACATCTAGGACTTAGCCGATTTTCAGGATGTGGCTAAAATATAAGAAATTGAAAGATAACTTGGCATGCAAGCAAGGCCTATAAATAATAAATCACATGCAAACAAAGATGGAGACGATGCATGAAAGAAATATATTAATAGGATTAAAATAGGATAAAGCATGGAGCTATTTATAGCTCGATATATTGTTAAGATAGAAGTTATAAGCATATACAATCTATTGATAACACACCTATATTTAGGAAAATGCATGTAAAAAATGAAGGGAAAGTCCCCACCATGTATAAATAGGTGATTTGGTACTCGTATTAGTAGTCTTGAGAAGTTCTTGATGAAGTATCGATGATTAGAGGATTAGGTGAGTGTATGAGAGCTATTTTGTATACGTGCATAGTTTGGCACATGGATGTAATGTGAAGTATGAATGTAAGGTGAATTATGGATGTAATTAGTGATTATGGTAATGAAAATACCATGTTATGATGGAATTTTTTTTTCTAATTGTAAGGATCACTATAATTGAGTGTGGTTTGATGGGTATTCAAATATTTTTAGTCATTATCTATGAATTATTTCCCTATTATATGTGTTACCATACTTATTTTATGATATATCTTCTTGCATGTATGGATATGAATATGCATGTCTAATATCTTGATAAGAAAACAAAGGAGGGACCCGGTGGCTACACATGCTTTGGGTGAGTGTTTAGATCTTATCTGGATGAAATGTCAGCATGTCTAGCGTAGCTATGTGAATAACCACATGGGTACATTTTGGTTTCGTTGTTGGGACCTATTTTCTAGCTTCTCATCACGATGTTTCATCACTATGTTTCATGCATATGGAATTTTGACTTTCCTTGGATAATATTAATATCTAGATACATGTTGTTCAGGACACTTTTGCTTAGAGATATAACACTAAACTTGAATTTAATGCGCACAATTTGGTGGAAGACAATCTTTATGACATATTATATAAGATGTTCTTCATATTTTTTCTAGTATAATTGTACCACTGGTCGGCAACTTACATAAATAATAGAGGCGTTTGGATATGAAGAAATAAAGTATGAAGCTAGGACGACTATCAAACACTCTTTGACTTGGATGTGTCATGGACTAGAGTTGTATATCATCAATGGGAAGGTTTTTTGTATAGTTATACCTTGGAGTATGTGATTTTGACATATTAGTACTCTGAGGATGTAGAGTTTTGGTTTTTACATGAGCTAATAGGATTGTATTTACACATGATACCGTTAGCTATTAATATTTTGATGATTGAGCTTGGGATGGAGAGCTTACCGATGGTAGGATAAAACCTTACCGTGTGCAGGGGTAGGAATCATGCTTGGGAAGGATGACATTGGATCAAATGAAAGAAAGGGAGAGGGAAGAGATATGACTTAGATATAACGATGCATGAGAGAGGTCAGTTGCGGAGGTGCTAATACTGAGGGTAATGATGAATGTTGGTAGTGATGAGAACCATGCAGAAGGAGAGGGACCACAAGATCATGTATTTCTGGTATTGGGGAATATCCATAAAGAGACCCATTCAACATAAGATGAGAGAGATTCTGAGGTGAGAATGAGAATTGTGGGCACACATCTAACCCAACCTAGCCACATATCCCTTACGTAAGGTACTTGGAATCAAGAGTTGTTGTAGAAGAACATCATATAGAAGGTGAGTAGGAAAGTAATCAAGTATCACCATGTTAGGTATGAGATATAGGTGGGCATGTATTGGTATTAGATCAAGAGGTGCATCAAATTAAGGACACGTATATGGCAACACAACAGGTTCCTGTGTTTGTACAAAGTTTTTTTGGGACCCATTTTATAGGTGCATCATCTAGATAGAGCAATGGTGTGCTGCATGTTGAAAACAATACCATTGGTGGATCCATAAGATAGATGATTGGCGTGCAGTCTAACACAACCATAGGGACACAAGGAAGTTTTTCAACATACCCCGAGGTTACAGTGGGAGGATGAGAAGGTTAAGGAAAACCACTGCATGGAGGTAATCCTAGTGGAGTATCAGGTTTAGGATATGGCCCCACTCCAGGACAAGGGCCACAACAACCATGAAAACAAACAAAACAACAAACACCTATGATTTTATTTGAGATGTTTCTTCATTTTCCATAGTATAGAGGGGTGGAAGATGCATCTAAGCATACACACATGTGATTTATTATGGAGAGTCAAGGGAATAACATCTCCTAATAGGAAGGTAAGTCAATTTGTGACCACACTTCAAGTGCTCACAAAAATTTGGTACAAGAACTATGATCGAAATCAAACTGTAGTTGATTATGATGAATTTCACATAGAATTTTTAGAAAAATTTCATATCCTTAAGTTTGAGTAGTAGAGCATTAGCACGTTGAAGGATATCAAATAGGGTTTGTCTGAGAGTGTTTAATAATATGATGCACATTTTAAGACCTTATTTTATAAACTCTCCTATGATATTCATCAGAGACAACATGCACAATGGTTTAAAAGAGGACTGTTGACACCATTTCAGAGAGCACTTTAGCACAAGACATTCACATATCCACGCGAAGCCCTAGAAGAAGCGCTATGCACTAAATTTGTTTGAAGTGTGGACACATGGGTAATTCCCTTCCTTAAATCCCTGATAAAAGCAATGGATACTCATTTGGAGAAGTTGTATACCAATTCAATGCATGAGACATGTAGTGGTTTATGGTGCACATAATGTGAGGGTGAAGGATATACAAAGGATAGCTACTTGCATAGGAATGTGCACATGTTGTTGACATCCTATGAGATCTACCATAAGAATCATGATGTATGAAATTTTCTAATTTTTCAGCGTGCGACATACAATAATATCTCCATGTATTGTAAAATATATGATGTACATACCCATGACACATCTGAATATCATTTGATTTATTATATTCATGAGGCATGTGAGATAGGGTTTGTGCCAGACCACTATAGAAGGTAGCTCGTAGGTGTAAAAAGGATTGACCAGTGAAGCATACGATAACGGAAATGGAGGTTTCAGATGTGGATTCAAAAGTAGAGGTCATGACATCTGTGGAATATTTACGTGAGGGGCATGTTATACGTGTGGATCACTTGATGATTATCAACATGAGTTTCCAAATAATCAATTTTGTGCATATTATGGAAAGTCACATAAGGTTGAGGATTGTTCAAATCTGTATTCCCATATGTGTAAGAACAATAACAAGGACAAAAAATTAGGTATGATTAAGGTAGATCATGAAAATCATGAGCAGTGGGATCCTAAGAAGATGGTTGAGCTTGAACTTCAACCCTTGTTAGTCACCAAGTGTAGAGTATGTACACGTGTGTGCGAGCATGGTAAGGCCATACCTATCGTTAGAAGGTAATAGGTAGTACATGTAAAGTATCCAAACATAGCTAAGAAAAAGGAAGTTTATCAGGAGACCATGGGTGTCATTAGGTAGCTACAGGGATAGATAAAGTGTTAAAAATTGAAAACATGTGAGATGGATGAATGAGGGGTGTTGAGCTACCTTAGAGGGATATTAATGAACTTAAGGAAGTGTGTAGGATGTTGAGTCAAGAGAACATCATCCATTTGTTGGGATAATGGTTATGAAACAAGGTATCATGCATAGGAGTTGAAAGAGAGCACCAAATCCTACATGTTAATATGCCACCACATGACCATGCATATGACAATGGTATTACACTAGATGCAATGATCAATGGGTGGTTGGTAAATAATATTCTTATTGATATAGGCACAAAGGTTAATGTTATCACCTTAGATGCTTGGAACCAAATGGTAAGGTTTTCATTGCATCCATATTAAAATGTGTTGTATATGGCTAACAAGACAAGGGACATGCCCATTACAGTATTAAAGGATGCATTTATCATTATTCAAGGAGGAAATTTCACAAGCAACTTTGAGGTGTTGGAGCTAGCTAAAGATAATAATTTATCTGAGTGTTAGGATGTCCTTGGTGTTATATTAATAACACATAATTTAATTTCTCAAGAATTATATCAATTTTGAAAACACAGATGAGCGTGTGTGATACCATTGGATGATGTAAAGGTTACTGTTATCCAATTTCATACCCATGTAAAATTGAATAACTTGGAGTAGGAAAAAATCTCTTAGTATTTGGAGCGGTCAACAAGGTCTTTGAGAGAGTTGAAGGTAACAAGAGGAATTTTTCCTCTTCTTGGTCTTCATTGGGTTTCAAAGTTTTATTTAGTTTAAGAACCGCCAGTGGGTCCCAATTTGCAAAAAAAAAAAAAAATTGATAATTTGTCTAAAATCCTATCAACACATTCACACAACTCCCTGACATGTTAAGATGCAAATAAATTCGAAGGGAGGTTGAAATGGTTTAAAAAATTGTCTAGTGGCCTCAATGGTGGGTGATGCAATGCATTGATCTCTAAACTAAGTTTCCTTCATGCTGTGAGTAATGAGTTATGCATCGTAGAGGGGTATAAAGCTACATATCAAAGTTCTTGAAGTTGGTATAGATTATTGGAAATAATCTTTCACAATAAAAACACCGAATAAAATAATATTAGAATAAATTTCAATTCATCTGAGATATGTCTTCATTTACATTAAGAGGTATAAATACACATATGATCTTCTATTAAATAGGAGTCATCCTTTATCCGACATATCTCTCAACCTTCCACTAATCTCTCTCAATCCCTTAGTTATCTCAACAGACTCAACTAATCCTAAAAATACCAATGTTAGTTGTTTATACAAAAAACTCACAACTAATATATAAAACCTATATTATTAATATGAGATATATTTTTCTCATATTTAATAATATTACATTTTATTTATTCACCCATATATATTATCTTCATGATAATATATATTACAATAAAACATTCACCAATGTAAACAATATAATATTCCTAACAAAAGGGGCTAAGTTGAATTCGTGCTGAAGGAAGAGCATGGCCGGCCTACTTTAATGTTATGCATGGCCAAGCTGTTTGTAAAAGTTCAAGCTCTTGAGTTGACTGATTTGGTTATAGGGTGAGCTACTTTGAAAGACATCAGGCTATGCAAAAACACTACCAAGTTATTGTAATGAAGGATAACCCTCGATCTACCCAAAAGCCATGGTGGAATATTGATGATTAAAGGGGGTCGAGATGAGTTGCAAGCCTTGGATGATTCATGCAAGAATCTCTGCAGAGTTGACCAGAGCATGACATTCATAAGGATCAATGTCAGGTCATAAAATCTTGGCAAAGTTAGAGATTCATGTCATTAAACAACTCCAAATGGCATGAGAAATGAAATACAACATAGAAATGGAGCCTCGAGCTGAGTTATTAGAAGCACCAAGTCATATAAGGATGAGGATGTTATAGTGATTTGAGGCAAATGAAGTGATTCCTCATAACTGTACAACTAAGTACAAACTAAGTCGAGTCATTCTCACAGAAATTGATCTCATTTTTGGAGAGATTAAAAGGTCATTGTGTGGGGGTTAAGAAAAATGGAATATCAAGGATGGCTCCACAAGCCAAGTCTGAGCTCATTGAAAACTTTTTGTGGCAAAAGAGGAAGAAAATGGCCCAATCAGTCGTGCTACTTTTATGCACGACGAACCCAATATCACTGACTCAAGAGTGGGCATGGAACATTATGGGAAATGTAGAGTTATAAGGCCCAAGTTGCACTCATTCCAGTCATGTGCACGTGACCCAAAGTAACTGACATGGGCACATAAGTAGTGCAATGCGGTGAAAGTGGAAGAAAATGGCCCAAATGGCCCAAATGGCTAAAGGGCAGGTTAGGACATATGGGACCGAAATCACCGAAGTACCCACAGGAAAATTATGTAGGGAAGTCAGAGTTCAATGGCCCAAGTGTCCCAATCAACATAGGGTTGATTAAGCTCTGTATATCTGACAGGGTTTGTGAGCACTCGTGCAAACGGGTTGGGATTTGAGTACATGGGTGGCATGGGATAGGAAGGACAAAGTTCTTCATGAGGGTCTTAAGCTCGCAATGCAAGGCAGGAAGTCAATGATCAACATGTCAAGCCACATCACATAGCCTAATGAATGTAGAGAATGGGGGCCTTATAATTGGCACAAAACATGTATAAGGCATTGAGTTAGATGCAATGTTGAGGCACATGGAAGGCAATGCGGAGCTTGAGGCATGAAACAATGAGTTGGAATGGGAACCCACCAAGGCATATGTGAACATTGAATGCCAAGCTCATGGTGAATATGGGTGGGAGGTATAAGGTAAATAATGATCCCATAACATGGAGATAAGTATCTCGTTGAGGTAAATGAAATAGCCAACAAAGCTGAGCTGGCATGACGTAAATGCTTTAAAACAAATACTCCCCCCTTTCATATAAAAATAACGAAAAATGAATGATGGCCCCAAAATAATTTTAAATATCCTAAAAAATTAAATCATGCAGGAACATTGGGGAAAGAAAGAAATTATTTTAATGAACTTTTCAAAAAGAATTTAATTCACAGTCCTGTGAATATCAAGCAAGCTTGGAAAAACTCAAATAGCTGCCTCTTCTCAGGAGCTCATAACTTGAGCATTTCTCAATGGAATTTTGCAAAATTGGTCTCGTTGGAATCATAATTTTGAGACCTACACATGAGGATCAAGAAATTATGGGATTAATGAATATTTGATGGTGGATTTTGGAGAAAATATACCCAATTCTAAATAGAGATCTCTAGGTGGTTGAGAGAGCATTAAATGGGCATGGAAAACCATTATTTCTCTGCTGCAAGTCATGGGACAACATGGGGAGCCTTTTGCAAGTAAAATATCATCATTTTCACTAATTTACTATCACTTATAAGTGGCTGGAAAGCATATCTCAGGATTTCACTTCTCCCTCTCTCTCAAATTCTATAAATTGTAAATGGGACTCATTTGTAAAGGAGTTAGTCATTTTTCTCTTGATCCCTCTCTCTTTTTTCTCTACTGGTTATAATGTGGAGTTTAAACCTCCTTTATAAGATTTGTAATGGCATTTTATTTCCTCTTTCCCACTAATTATGTATTGTGTATACCTTAATGGAGCAATAAACGATGTTCTTTTATGCTTCTATCCATCCTTTGCATGTTTTATTGTCTCTACTTTCCCCTCTTCATTGCAGGGTACACTATACATATCCTTGGTGTTTATTACAAGTTCTAGGATCTATGTTTAATGGGAAACAAATGATGTTATTTGTGAATCTACCTTTGGTCTATGGTGCATCTCGTCCACCCTCTCCATTGCTCACCTCTCTTCATTTCAGGCAGTTGGATAGTGATTAACAACCTCCTTTTCTAGTGTATCACCACTTTTAGTGTAGGTTTATTTTCCATGCATCTCTCTCCCTGTCTCATTGGAAGGTTAGAATAGGATTAGGTAGTTTACTTGCCTAGATTAGGAGTAGTTGTGGTAGGTAATTTAGGAGCAAGAACTAAATTTCTCTAGAGGGTTATCTCAAGCATGCAAGTCCCACAACTTTATAGGTAACCCAATGTTATAAAAATTACACTGAATTCTTTACTCCCATGCAGGAAATTCAGGGGGTGCTTTAATTTGGTGATAATAGTTCTAGGACACCTAGTGGGAATAAAAAAGAATTCAATATCATCAGCATGTGTATAGTTGAACATTAGAGGAACCTTCGTTTCAACAGGTTGGTGTGTTCTTGTTGGAATTTCAACTTTTCAAAGCACACACAAACACATCTAGAGACTTCATTTAGTCCAAACAACCCAATCTCTAAAATTTCATTCCTTTCTTCCATCCATTTCCATTCATCTTTCTTTCCATAGCTTTCATTTTCTTTCATTATATGAAGTTGTGCAATCATGACTTCTTTCCCACATTGGAATTCATGTTTGCAGCAGTGCAATCAGCCTCCAATGAGCTTCATAAATCTTCCAGAATAGTTTTATGATCAAATTAAAAATCACTATGCCTATCCCTATGAGCAATATCAAATCCGGTTTGGCTATGGAGCCTATCAAGAACAAGGGTATGCATATAATGACAACAGTTAAATGGAGAGTGTTGATTTACTAGAAAAGATTAAAATAATGGAGGCTAACATGGTTTAATCTCGGGCTACAGCTAAGATGAAATCATCCAGGATTAGCTATAGGGAACCTTGTCTATTGGAAGGCCCTTTTCCAACACAGTATAGCTCATAACATAATCTTGATTTCATGGTTGATATGTTTCCCCAACTTACACAATGGACTGAGGAGATAGAAGCCTATGAAAAAAATGCAGGATAACCTTATCAATGTGTAATTTAGTCACCAACTCCTTGTTCTTGTTTTTATCCTTCCCAATCTTTATCATTTCAGCAATGTCAAGATTTAATCTCATTATATGTTGCCCCAAGTGTTGAGTTCCCTTCTCCATCTTCCAATATTCCATCTCATCTCACTTATTCTACCCTTTTCCCTTCCAAACAGTCATCCCCTCCAATCAAACAAGAAGTTTTATCTTCCCCACCACCACAAATACTTGCAAAATCAGTTATAACCCAACCCAACCCTCCTCTTCCCTTGCCAAGTTTAACTTGGGAAGAAAACAATCAAATAACCAGCCAAGGGAAACATGAAGAAGAGCCTAACAAAGAAAAAATGATTGAAAGTATGAGAAGATGGGATCTTAATTTTGGTATTGAAAATATTCCCTTGATGGTTAAACTATAAAAGGAGGCCAAAGTTGAAGAATTGGTGGTGGCCAAATCTGATTTGGTTGTAGCAACAAAGCAACTAGAGGAAGAGCCCAATGAAAAGAATATGGCACAAATTCTGAGAAGTTGGGCTATGAGATTTGGAATTGATAAAATCCCCATGATGGTGAAAATGATAGAAGAAATCAAGTTTTGGGAACAAGTAATCAAGGTTTTTTTTTAAGCTAATGTTACAGTAGCAGGATAAGAAGAAGAGAGTGATGATTATCAATCTATTTTCTCAGAATGTAGTGATCACATTGAAACCATTTTTTTCATAAGTTGTTGATCATATTCCAATTGTAAAATCAGTGGAGGAAGAGAAAGAACCAGCTTCAGGTCTCACTAAAGAGGAGCACTTAGAGAAGACCACTTCAGATTTAGGAGCACTTAATGAGGATGAAATCATCAAAAGTTTCTTTCTTCCATTTGAAAGATCCAATTTAGTTGATGATTCTGTGGCATATGAGAGATTTCAAGAATACCTAACTGACCACAATATTCCTCCAAAGAATCATATTGAAGAGTTTGATTTTTCAAAATTCATGCTTAAGGAAGAAACTATTCAAGAATAGTGTGGTCTTCAAGAAACAAAGGAAGAACTCCTGGAGTGAACAACAAATAACAACATATTGCAATGATACAAAAGTGATCCCAGTAGACGCTGCAATCAATAACAGTGAGCTACATTTTGAAGAGAGGTTCCATGTTTCCATCGAAGAAAAGGAGTAAAAATATCTCATTTATCTCATATTAATCATCCAAAAGGGACATCAGTTGTCTGTAGATGTGAAAGAAGAATAAAATCCAATTGCAGATAGTCACCTTTTTTCCATAAGGCTTGCAAGAAGACTTCCTTTTTGAACTTGGAATTCGGAGAAATGGGAAAATCCAGTGGACCAGACCTTACCTGATCAGATGCTTGGCTTCATTAGAGCTAAGGGAGAAGCCATAACCAGTCATGCTTACTTGTGAGCATGAGGAAGAGCATCAACGTGCCAAGGATTAACCACAATTTCTCCCACAACCAACTGAATAGCAGCAACTTGAGGAGGTATTTTTTTTATTCTTAGTTGATACCTTGAGGTAGGGAGTGGAGAGCTAATTTGCATCAAGATTTTCACTCCTAATCTCAGTTGTGCTTAATGTCAAATCATCTACATGGCTGCCAATTGTGAGAAAGGGTAGTTACTTCTCTTCACCAGTTTTAGGTTTTATTTTAAGTTTCTCTCTTCCCTGGTTAGTTTAGGAGTAGGAGTAGAATTTATAATTCCTTCAAGTGCTTGTGCATATTATACAGTTGTTGGAATATATTTATTTCCCTAAGTTCCTTTGGCACATGCTATATTGCTTCTAGTGTGTGTTCTTGTACAGTCTCTCATGCTTCTGAAAAGAGAAATTATAGCAAAGAGACTCACAGTTGTAGGAAACGGTTGCTATTTCCAAGAAATTTCAAATGCAAAGAAACTAAAATCAAATCAAGGTAGATTTCAAAATTTCCATTTTCTTGCTTCTTCAGATCAGCAGTTGAGTTTCACTTACCTTCCACCAAGTTAGAAGAATTAGTATTAGAGAAACTTTTGTATTACAACAGATGGCAGTCCTTAGTGCTTCGATCAACCTTCAAGCAGGGAAAATTTTAGTGACAAATTTTTGTAAACTCACAAAAATCAAGGATTATGGAAATTTGAATTGGCAAATATTATGTGGTTTGCAACTTACTTATTTGCAGAAAAAATTAACTGATATGTCCCTTATACTATTCCTTTCACCTAGATTTTACACATATATAAGAGCTTATGAATGTAATTCACCACCATTTCAAATCATATCATGTGTATATTCTCCTAAGTTAACATAAGAAAATTATCATCCACCAACACTAAAATCTGAGTCATCCAACCACAATCCATTCTACTCTAAGCCATCTAACCTTGACCCATCTAACTTTGAAATCTGAGCCGTCTAAACTATTATCCATCTAACTCTGATTCAATCAACACTGATCCATCCAACATTGATCCATCCAAATATGATTTTTCCAACTCTGATCTGTCTAACTATGATCCATCCAAACCTAAGCTGTCCAACTCTGATCCATCCAACTATGACCTGTCCAACTCTATTTTATCTAACCCTGAGCCATCTAACCTTTATCCATCCAAACCCTAGCCATCCAACCCCTGGTCATCCAACCCCTGGCCATCCAAGGGTCAACCCCTAGTCGTCTAACCCATTAGCCATCTGATAACTTAGGCATCTAACCCCTCAGTTATGAGTCATCAAACCACTTAGTGACTCAGTCGTCCAACCCTTTTTTGTCTAACCCTTTACCATCAAACTGATATAGTCTAAACTTAAACTATCCATTCTCAGAGCCTTCAAACATAAGAGCCGCCCCTAAGGGCCTAAGTAGTAAGTAGTCATGGATACTAGAAATCAAGGAAAAAAGATTGCAAATTCAGCCAGTTCAAAAAAGGGTGCAAATACTTTGCTTGGCTATTTTGGAAAATCACAAAAATGAAGTTGGTTTCTACATCAGCTTAAAATATCAGTATGTGGCACGTGATATTTACAAGTTATTTAATATTATAGAATTTAATAATTACGTTTATCATACTGTTCTTGGAACTCTTTGTACTCTGTAAAAATTTAACTATAGATAAAATTAATAATATATAAGTAATAATTTTATAGAATTATATGCGAACATTTAAGAAATTCCTTCACAGAATAATCAATTTAAAGATATCAATGATCCATTATATGTTGAGGAAAACATTTTGTCCCTTGATGACATAAAAGTATAAGAAAATTCATCCAATTCTCAAATTACACCAAGTTAGAAGAATTAGTATTGGAGAAACTTTGGTATTACAACAGATGGCAGTCTTCAATGCTTTACTCAGCCTTTAAGTAGGGAAAATTTTAGTGGCAATTTTTTCGTAGACTCACGAAAATTGAGGATTATGGAAATTTGAATTGGCGAATATTATGTGGTTCACATCTGACTTATTCACTGAAAAATTCAATCGACACATCTCGTATACTATTCCTTTCACCTAGAGTTTACACATATATAAGATATTATGAATGTAATTCACCACTATTTCAAATCATATCATGCGCGCATTCGCCAAAGTTAACATAAGAAAATCCTTGGCTGCCAACACAGAAATTTGAGCCAACTACAAGTCGTCCTACTATGAGCCATCCAACTACAAGCCATCCTACCCTGTCCCATCTAACTCTGAAATTTGAGCTTTCTAACCTCTTAGCTATCCAAATTTGATCCACCCAACACTGATCCGTTCAAATCTAATTTTTCCAACTCTGATCCATCCAACTTGGATCCATCCAACCCTAAGCCATCCAACTCTGATTTTTCCAACTTTGATCCATCCAACTATGATCCATCCAACTCTGTTCCATCCAACCCTGAGCCATCCAACCTTTAGTCATCCAACCCCTAGCTTTCCAACCCCTGGCCATCCAACCGCTAGTTTTCCAACCCCTGACAATCCAATGGTCAACCCCTATCTGTCCAACCCATTAGCCTTCCAATTGTTATCTGTCTAGCCCCAAGCCATCCAACCCCTTAGTCGTCTAACCTTGAGCTGTCTGACCCCTAAGGCTTAAGCCATCTGATAACTTAGGCATCCAACCCCTCAGTCGTGAGTCATCAAACCACTCAGTGAATCAATCATCCAACCCTTTACTGTTCAACCAATACCATCTAACCTTAAACCACCCATTCTTAGAGCCTTCAAACATATGAGCCACCCCTAAGGGCCTAAGCAGTAAGTAGCCATGGATACTAGAAATCAAGGCAAGAAGATTACAAATTCATCCAGTTAAAAAAAGAGTGCAAATACTTTGCTTGGCTATTTTGGAAAATCACAAAAACGAAGTCGATTTCTGCATCAGCTGAAAATATGAGTATGTGGCATGTGTTATTTACTAGTTATATAATCTTACATAATTTAATAATTATGTTTATCATACTGGTCTTAGAACTCTTTGTACTCTATAAAAATTTAACTATAGATAAAATTAATACTATTTAAGTAATAATTTTATAAACTTATATGCAGACGTTTTAGAAATTCCTTTATAGAATAATTAATTTAAAGATATCAATGATCCATTAAATGTTGAGGAAAACATTTTGTCCCTTGATGACATAGAAGTATAAGAAAATTCATCGAATTCTCAAAGTACACTAACAGAGGAAGATTCTACTCCAAGGTCTATTTCTAGAAAAAGGATACATGAGAATCAAATTATTCCTACTGACAGCTCAGATGCAGAAGTTAAATCCCAAGAAAAAAAAGAAAAAATGTCAAAAGAAAGAGGGAAAATTGGACAATTAGAAGGAAATTCCAGTTTGAATGGGCTGCAAAATATCCTTTTATTGAACTTGTGTACACTGAAAATTGTAATGGTGTTCCATCACAATGTCAATGAAAAAATATGTGGTTGGAAACAAGGGAAGGATCACACAATGCAACTCAGATTGGACACAATTGAAAATCACTATGGGAAAACATACATTTCCCAAAAAATAAAGGATGACAGGATAGTAAAAACACATAAATGGAAAGATGCAAAAGATTGTCTACATGTCAAATACGCAAAAGAGTATGAAAAGGAACAAAAACGTATCAAATATATAAATGAAAAAGGTGGGACCATAGTATCCAGATTGAGCAAAGTTATGAAGGTAGAAATGCAAGCAAAGGGTATTCAGTTTGCTACCGTATTTCATATAATGAAAAGGGGAAGACCAATGTCAGATTTTGGAGAAAATAAAATGTTGTATCAAGTTATTAGTCTACAGAATGTTCCTCAATCTCATTGGTCAGATACTAGTGGCTAGGAGATTACAAAATGTCTATATATGGTAGAAAAGGACGATCTGAAACTGTTTGTTCCAAAGGCAAAGTATATTTCCCTTTCATTAGATGAGGTTACTGCAGTCGATAATACTTCATGGATATGTATTCATGTTTACACATTTGCTAATGAAATAAGGACTCCACACCTCTTAGCAATTCATAAAATTATTGAGAATTGCAATTATGAAAATATATATAAATTGGTGGTGTCATAACCGATGGTGCAGTTGTAATGCAGGGAGCCATAAATGGTCTGTGTGTTAGACTTCAAAAAACTATTGCTTTGTATATGGTTCTTTTCCACTGCATGGCTCATAGAATGAATCTCACCTACAAAATTGTGAGCACATTTTAAAATGTAGCTAAAGTGGAGGAATTGATACATGATCTGCATGCCTATTATTCTAGCAGTCCGAAGAGATTTTTAGAATTTCGAAAATTTTCTATTGGACGGATAGAGGGAAAAAAATTCTCAAAGATCTAGATACCAGATGGATATCTATGTATGAACCTGCATGTAGGATATTTGATTAATATCATTCACTGACATTATTTATGTTTAAATACTGCAGGGATGTAGATAAAGCTAAAGATCAATTGTGCCATCTAACTGACATAGAAAATTTACTCACACTCTGTGGTATTTTTCCCATGTTGAGGGAGCTTAATATTTTAACTAAGCATGCACACAATAATTATTTCTACATTACAAACTTCACAAGACTTAGAAGACGTGTTTTCTAGAGTCTAGAAAGTTTATATATTTCTGATGGGAGTTTTCAGGGTGTTACTTTTGAAAACCGGAATGTAGTGATAGATTTGAAAAATTCCAGGCATTTCTTAAAGTACAATATAAATGATCATCTATGTATAACAACACATGGAAGAGAGATTATACTTCATACGTTCCAAAAAAGAGTTGTTATGGCTAACTCAGAAATACAAGAAGTATGAGTGATAAAAAATTTATATGATGCAGTATTAATGGAAACTAGGAATAAGTTGAGAAAGATCTCTGAATCATTAGCTAAAGAGATACAGGAAAGATTTAAAAATGATAAAATACTTGAAGCAATGGGAGTTGTAAATCTGTAGTTTTGGAATTTTTTAGGTGACAAACCATACACAGCTATCAGTCCTTTATTTATCAAAAACATGGGTGATCTAACTGATCATTTCTCTAAGACTGAAGAGATAAATGGAATTTCTCTAGAAGGTATTTTTAAAATAAAACTAATTAGTTCACAATCAATGGATTTTTCTAATACTATGATACGACAAGTTCATCTTCTACAAAACCCACATGATTACAGTGCCATGAAAAGGATTTGGAAGGATATTTGTTCCAGTAGTATTCTAAGTGAAGATTTGAGTGAGTATATTAAGTTGTATGAGCTCTACCAAACAATTATTCTGGGTTTAGTGGAAGATGAGAGGGTTTTCCATGCACTATCCTTTTTAAAGTCCAAAGTTTGAAACAAATTCGATAGGAATCTAGAAAGTTGTCTCAGATTGTATGTTTCACGTTGCTCAGTGGAGTATTTTCCTTATGATAGAGCACTTTCATTATGGAATTCACTAGTAGAAAGAAGAGGAGTTAGTAATATTTTTCCTGACCTAGGGGATTAAGACACATCCATAGATCATGCTACAGTTGATTTCCAAGACAAAAAAGAAAGCTTTTCTCCAGGACTGTTCCAATTCATATAGATTTCATTATAACAATGTTATGTAATAAGTATTGATTTATTTATTATTTCAATTATATGTTTCAATTATCCCATTTGTGTTCTATTTTTGGTTTTCAAATTCAAACTGAAATAAGTACAAATTTGTCTTTTATATCTGTTAATCGATTTATTTTACATCTGCAACAAATCAAAAACGTAAATATTTTAAAGAAACAAAATCAAGTAAATTTAAGCAACATTTACGTAAACAATAAAAAATAAACATAGTTTATATTAAAAACATATTGTAACATTGTACAATTCTAATTTCAAAATTTCTTTTGAAATCCATCTCTCATGTGGCGGATTACTTTATGAAGAAAAGTACAAATTCATAAAGCATTTTTGGCCAATACAATTCCAAAAAGGGGGTTGTCATAACATATCAAAGCTTCCAGACAATTTATTTATTATAAGGACACATTACGAGGTCATCCTCTTTTCTGCCTATGAGTCAAATTCATAGTTGTCCTTACGTCTACCACACAGAATTAAAACTAAAAAGGGTTTGGCCACTATCTTTGAATTCCTACGCCAATGTTAGAATTGTGACAACACACCTGTCACATGGTGAACTTTACTAACATATCTTATTTTATGTTGTAGGTGAAGCTTGTTATTTTTCTTGCATTAGAGGTGGAGGATTCTATTGCATCTATACAAAGCTATCTGCTATAACTCTTGATGCCTACAGATATTTTGCTGCGGTATTGATCTGTAGAATATTCAGCTCCTCCCTCACTACATATCATGTAGACAAAATTGTTACATCTACGACTGTATTTTCCTCAGTAAGACTTATGGATCCATCTTATGCTCCTTTATTATCCTTCTCAATGTATTATTTTATTTATTTATAACAATGAGTTTTTCCTTCAACTGTGCAAATGAATTTAGGATTTTGCGGGCATTCTTCAAATACAACTACTTCTTTCATTAAATTTTCATATTTTTCCTGCAAAATAGAAATATTAAATTTTTAGTCTATTAGATAAAATGAAAAAATATATTGCAGTGCTTATAATATAAGGATTTTGCATGTACAACTAAAATCCCACTCACAACAACTTTTTCTTTTTCAGCATTTGTTATTAAGACATTTGTCTTGTCTTTAGCCCATTTATTGTAGTAAGCATGTACTTCAGCATTGAGATTCTCCAACTTATTTAGCATTATGTCTATAATTTCATCATTGTAGTCATTACTATATGAAATAGTCCCTGAATGATATTTTTTTAGCAAAACATCCTACCATGTTGGTTGGCTCTCTACAGAAGTGAACAATGAATGCCTTTGAGTGTGATTATGGTATCGTGTATTTATTTCTTTTATCAAATTTTTTTCTCTCCTCTCCCAAGACTACACTAAATCCACATAAGACATTACAACCTCTTGAATTGTTTTCCCCCATACTATCTGATATTATATTTTCTAAAATAAAATGTGTCTTTTCATCATCTGTTTGTGGAACATTTCTTGGAGGAGGAGGAGAGTCATTGCCCTTTATTACATGCACATTTTTTGTGGTTGAGGCAGAGTAGATTAAATCATATCGTGGGTGTTAAAATAGTTACCCTTGTCTACATCACCAATTTTGAAGCCCAAATACTCATCGTTAAGGATGATGTTGTTAAAAATCTATGTGGTTGTTACACTTAAAACACCACCTAGTGACAGTCCAGGAAATTTTGTGGTAGAAGGATGAACTGTTCCTAATGACTCTACATGAAACCTTATATTCTTTCCTGTAGTTCTTCTTTTTGTTTAGACTATGTGTTAGAGGTATTGGTGACCTCCTTGCAAGCGGAACGTGCCTAGAAGCCACATTACCTGAATGAAGCAAACAAAAAATTGTCAGAATATTACGGTTGTGCTTTGTAAATGCTAAAAAATTGTAAGGAAACAAAACATGCTAAATATTATACATTACAATATACCTTGCATAAACGGAGACACAATCGTGACATTTCGATCTTCAAACCCGGAATGAGTTTGATCTTCATCATCAAACTTAGTAGTTTTTTAATACAATAAATGTATAAAAGAACATTAGAAATATTAAAATATAGTAGTACATACATAATCTATATTAATTGTTTGAATTAGTTATTTATAAACAAAAATAACTTCATACCTGAAGTTAAATGTGATGGTAAACGTGATGCGCATATCGACCCTTGAGGTCACTTTTGACGAGGAGGTCTTACTGATGTTGATTCTACAGAATCCATGTCAGAATCAGCAGAGACCTCTGGAGGGGATTTAACCCTAGCAATTGCCTCCTTATGAGATGTTGCAGCTATAATTTTTCTCTATAAAATCAAATTGCACAATTATTATTTTATCCAAAAATATTGAATTTGAAATCCTTATAACAAGTAAACAGTAAAAATAACCGTAACTAACTTACCTTTTGTTCTTCAAGAGTAAGACCAATCATTTGATCATTAGTTGCAGTTGGAATTTTATCTTGCATAATTTCATAGTACGCTTCATAATAAAAATCAAGAATATAATTGTAATAAGAGAATACAATCTTGGATTTATCAGATTGATTGGATTTGTGGGCATGGGAGATATATGATTTTACTCTATTTGACAAATAACTACACCAATCGAATTTTTTCCCTACTAGTGTTTGCAATAAATATTGAACTACCCAATATGGAATGTTTGTAGATCTGCCTTGTAATACAATCCTGACCTAAAAAATTGACCCAACTGCAATAAAGAATTTGTTTGTAATACCTTGTAGAAGAAGGCCTCTTGATGAATGATTAAGAGGAGCTACAATAATAGAGAAAAAATGTTAGAGCCTTGGGTGGTCCAGTAATGTTAAGAACAAAAGCATTTAAAAACAATAAACTTACCATCAACCTGTACATTGTAATGAGACTCCAAAAACTTTTTGTCTGTCTATAAGAACAACCTTTGTAGTAACGACCGACTTATTTTCAAATGGTAAACCCATTAATCAATGTACGTCCTCGGGTTCAATTGAGAAATAAATTTGACAGCGTCTCGGATGCACAAGGAGAATGGAAAATTTACTATCACTCTCATTGTAAGAGGTGAGAAGGTAATCAAGGACTGAAGTATCAGTATCAAATTGGGGCATGTCCACAAGCCCGGTAAATTCTAAGTTTTTGACCCAATCCTTTTGTGCGTCCTTTGCTCTTAGTAGAGCTATAATATGTGGGCAAATGAGGTTTTGTATTGAAATTTGGGTGTATGAATAGATGTGGTGTGGCCATTGCCAAAATTTGGGAGAAGTTTGAAGATTGGAGAGCTCAGAGCTTTAGAAATTTTGTAGAAAAGTGAATAATTGAACCTTGAAGGGGTATTTATAAGGGTCTGTATGGTTTAAATGACACATGGCAGAAAAATATTGGTTGGCCATGGTGACCCAACCATTACTCACCCAACCCACATGACCAAACATTAACCATCTAACCCACCCACATAACCCTTACGTGTCCAACTCTATACCATCCAACCATTAGCCAACCAACACTTTTCCGTCCATCCCACCCACCCTTAGTGTGTCTAACCCCATGAGGCTCAACCATCTAAACCCCCACCCGACCAACCCACCCGTCAAACAATAATTCTTCCAACATGAACCCTCATCTGTCCAACCTATACGTCCAATGATTAACCATCTAACCCCTCACCTGTCCAACCCTTAGCTGTCCAACCCTCAACCGTCCAACCCTTAACCATCCAACCCTCACCTTTCCAACCCTTATCCATCCAACCCTCACCCATCCAGCGTTCAACCGTCTAACCCTCACCCATCTAACCCTTAGCCATCCAACCCTCACCCGTGTAAACCCTTAGCCATCCAACCCCTAACCCATCCAACCCACCATCCAACTCTTGGCCATCCAACCCTTAGCCATCCAACCCTTAGCCATCCAATCCTTATCTATCCAACCTCTCGCCCCGTCCAACCCCATCCAACCCTTAGCCGTCCAACCATTAGTCGTCTAACCCCTCACCCATCCATCCCTCTGCCCAACCCTTAACCGTCCATCCCCCTCACATGTTTAACCCTAGTGCCCACCCCGCCCAATAGTCGCCCAACCCCTCACCCGTCCAACCCACACAGCCAACCCCTCAATAGCCCAACCACCTACTAACCTATCCGACCAAATTCCTGCCCAATGGAAACTCCCGACCAACCTACCCGAATAACTTTGCGAAACAAGGAAAAAATGATCTCTGTGAAATTGCCTTTTCCACGAAACATTTTTTCAGATATTCGCCAACGATTCAAAAGTTGATTTTTGAGATTCGCTAATGTTTCGAAAGTAATTTTTCAGAGGGGTCTTCTTAAAATGAACCCTTCCTTCAAGTAGTTTTTAAGAAGCAACATTAGCCACCATGCATACCTCCAAGGCTTGATAACAGTCTTTGTAGCCCAACAATACCCCAGGCAGTAGGACAAAATTGGAACATTTAGAAGAAGAAAGAAAATCAGGTTTTAATAGATTTCCATGATGTCTGAAACAATAGTTGTTTTACTCCAAACTCAATGGTGTGCCATAGTTGTCAAGCAATCAAATTTTGGAGCGATAATAACATGTTTCATCATTCAACCTCAATGGATCACAATTGTGTGGAATGGGTGAAATTCAAGTTTAAAAAAAAAATTCTAATCTCATAAAACAAATTGCAATATTTTCTTTCAAGAGTTGGAAAATTGAAATGGTGAATGGCGGTTCTAAGCCTAAAAAACAGTGTCTCGAGTATCTTGGGGTCAAAGTTTTAAATATTTAGACCAGTTAATGTTAACCATGCAAACTCCGTGCCTAATGGATGGCTACAGGTATCTGGTCATACTTCATCTAGCAGGCAGATGAACCCATGAGTTGCCAAATTATTATCCAATTTCACCCTCGGGTGAAATTGAATAACTCAGAGTAGCCAAGCAACTCTTAGTATTTGGAGGGGTTAACAGGGTATTTGAGAGAGTTGAAGGTTACAAGAGGAATTTTTCCTCTTCTTTGGTCTTCATTAGGTTCAAATTTTTATTTAGTTTAAGAACCGCCAGTGGGACCCACCTTGCAAACAAAAATGACAAAAATTGATAATCTGTCTAAAAGCCTCTAAGCACCTTCACACAACTCCCCGACATGTTAGGATGCAAAGAAATTTAAAGGGAGGTTGAAAAGGTTTAAAAAATTGTCTAGTGGCCTCAATGGTGGGTGATGCAATGCATTGAGCTCTAAATTTTGATGACTTCGTGTTGTGAGTACTGAGTTATGCATCGTAGAGGGGTCTCGAGTTACATATCAAAGGGACCAATTTGAACTTGTGCCTAAGGAAGAGCATGGCTGACCTACTTGCATGCTATGCATGGCCGAGTTGTTTGTAAAAGGTCGAGCTCTTGAGTGACCGAGTTGGTTATAGGGCGAGCTACTTTGAAAGCCATCAAGCTATGAGAAAACACTACTGAGATGCTGTAACGAAGGAGAGCCGTCAAGCTTGTGACTGATATACCCAGAAGCCATGGCCGAAGACCAATGATTTGAGGGGGTCGAGCTGAGTTGCAATCCTTGGATGAGTCATGCAAACATCTCTGCAGAGTTGACCGGAGCACGACATTCATAAGGATCGTGGTTGGGTCATAAAATCTTGGAAAATTTAGGGATTCGTGGCAACCCCATGGACCAGTTCCAAATGGCATGAGCAATGATATAAAACTCATAAATGGAAGCCCGAGCTAAGTTATTAGAAGCGCCAAGTCACATAAGGATGAGGATGTTGTAGCAATTTGGGGTAAATGGAGTGATTCCTCAGAACCACACAACTAAGCGCAAACCAAGCCGATTCGTTCTCATGGAAATCGAGCTCGTTTCTGGTGAGCCTAAAAGGCCATTGTGCGGGGGTTAAGGGAAAATTAATATCAAGGTTGGCTCGCTGAGCCAAGTCTGAGCTTGTCGAAAACTCTTTGTGGAGAAAGCGGAAGAAAATGGCCGAAACGGTCGTGGGACTTTTGTGCACGATGGACGTGATATCGCCAACTCAAGAGCGGGCATGGTGGATCAATTTACACTCGGGCTGTTCATGCGCACAAGAGCTGAAGTCACCGACTTGGGTGCGGAAGCAGAAGAAAATGGCATGAAATCACTGAAATACCCATGCGCGAGTTATGTAGGGAAGTCATAGGTGAATGGCCCAAGGGTGTGATGGGGATGCCAAGGACCAACTTCTCCGCGAGGGGCTCAAAGCCCGTAATGTAAGGTGGGACGTATCGTATAGCTTTATGAACGTAGAGAATGGGGGACCACCGACAGGTATATGGCATTGAGTTAGATGCAGCGTTGAGGCACGAAATGGTGAGTTGGAATGGGAACCCACCAAGGCATATGTGATCATGGTGAATATGGGTGGGAGGTATAAGGTAAATAATGAGCCCAACACGTGGAGCTAAGTAGTTCATTGAGGTAAATGAAAGAGCTAGCTCAGCTCAACTAAGCTAGCCAAGATGACACAATATAAATGCTTTAAAACAAATATTCCCCCCCTTTCAAATAAACGCAATGATGGACCCACAACAATTGTAAATACCCAAAAAAAATTAAATCATGCAGGGACATTGGGGAAAGAGATAAAATATTTTATTGAACTTTCCAGCAAGAATTTAATTCATAGTCCTGTGAATATCAAGCAAGCCTAGCAAAACTCAAATAGTTGCCTAGAACTATTATCATTGGATTTTCGCAAAACTGGTATAATTGGAATCGTAATTGGAATCGTGATCCCTAGAACTACACACAAGGACTAAAAAAAATCTAGGATTTATGAATACTTGATGGAAAATTTTGTGGAAAATATACCCAGTTCTAAATAGAGACCTCCATGTGGTTGAGAGGGCATTAAATGGGCATGGAAACCATTATTTCTTTGTTGAAAGTCGTGGGACAACATGGGTATCCTTTTGCAAGTAAAATGTAATCATTGTCACTCATTTATTATCACTTGCAAGTGGCTAGAAAGAAGAACTCAGTATTTCACTTCTCCCTCTCTCTCAAATTCTATAAATTGTAAATGGGAATCATTTGTAAAGGAGTTAGTCATTTTTCTCCTGCCCCTCTCTCTTTCTTCTCTATTGGGTTGAATGTGGAGTTTAAACCTCATTTCTAAGCTTTGTAATGGAATTTTCTTTCCTCTTGCCCACTAATGATGTATTGTGCATAACATAATGAAACAATAAAATGTGTTTTTTTGTTGCTTCTATCCATCCTTTGCGTGTTTTATTGTCTCTATTTGCCTCTCTTCATCGCAGGGTATATTGTGCATATCCTTGATGTTTATTGTAGGTTTTGGGAGTTGTGTTTAATGGGTAAAAATGGTGCTCTATGTGAATCTACCTTTGGTATGTGGTGCATCTTGTCTACCCTCTCCATTTCAGGTAGTTGGATAGTAATTAACAAAATCCTTTTCTGGTGTATCACCACTTTTAGTGTAGGTTTATTTTCCATGCATCTCTCTCCCTATCTCCTTGGAAGGTTAGAATAGGATTAGGTAATTTTCTTGCTTGTATCAGAAGTAGTTTTGTCAAGTATTTTAGGAGCAAGACCCAGATTTCTCTAGAGGGTTATCTCAAGCCCGCAAGTCCCACAGCTAGAGAGGTAACCCAATGTTACACAAATTACACTGAATACCCCATTCCCATGCAGGCCATTCGGGGGGTGCTATAATTTTGAGATAACAATTACACCTCATACAGATCCTATCAACAAGGAGGATCTTAACAGAATCTATGCACATATGGTGCATGACCCTGAGAACATATAACTATCTAAGGAGGGTGTGCTTCATTGGGAAGACACACAGTCTATCAGTGATACAACTAGTGTGGCTTGTGAAAATTGGGCCCATGACACATACAAGATGGGCAGTCATGAGGTGCAAGGATGTGTTTCCAGTATGATTATGTCGTGCATGATTAGACAGTTGGGTAAGCCTAATTTACAAAAATATATTGGAGAGAAGGATCTTGAATATTTATTGGACGTGATGGAAGACCAGTGGAAAAATGAGGGAGATAGGTGGAACATGATGGTTTATACATTACGTGGGATAGCATTGCATTAGTGGGAAACACATAAAGATGGTTTATTTGGCTGATGTGAGATCATGATAGAATTATTAACACAATTTGAGAGGAGTAATCTCCCTTCTTTAATAAATGATTATGATGGAAAGACACCTCCTCTTATACATATTCAAAATTTTGAAAGGAATTGGGAACAAGGACAAGATGATTTTCCACCATCTCTATAGGTACATAAGTTTTTCTCTACTTTGCATGGTTGTGTGGGTGCTTGGTACGTGCATGTTGAGTTGAAACATGAAACAATAATTTAGCGAGACCTGATTGAGGGTATTGTTCACAATTTTGATTATTTTTCTACCAAGTCATCAATTATTACAGCCTTGCAGATTATAAGGCGCATCACATTGGGGGATAAAGTGAAGGATAAGGATATTATGGTATGGTTTCTTGGTGAATATGATAGCAAGGTGTGTGAGAACTTGGTAGAAACATAAGATATATAGTTAGGGAACTCATGGAAGGAAAAAGAGAAGGAAAAACTTGTCTACCTCATAAATGATGAGGAAGTCAAATATTTGGATATTAAGTACACAAAGGTTGTGTGCAAGGTTTTTGAATCCGTAGATGATTAGGAACATGCATACTATGTGCCCTTGAAAACTAAGAAGGTGAACATTGGGAATGAGGACACACCTAAGGAGGAAATTATTGGTGATTATTGGTTTTAACCTGAAGTTTTCAAGATTATTTAGCTATCCTGTGACTTTCAATATTTGTTACCCAAGGGGTATCATGAATTGAAAGGTTTGCATCCATCCTTGGAGAAATGAGATTCAAGCTTAAGGGCATGTGACCGGTTAGGAAGATGCCTTACCGGATGAATCACAACCTATGAGTCAAAGTGAAAGAGCAAATTGATAAGATGCTCAAGTCAGACATTATTGAGCCTATTGAGGAATCTGAATGGATAAGCCCTATGGTTATTAGCATTAATAAAGATAGTGGATCAAGATTTCTATTGACTACAAGGTTCTCAATGCTTCATGTGTCACAAATCATTTTCCTATTCCATTCACTAAAGAGATCTTGGAAGTTATTGCAGGGTGTGAATCTAATCATTCATTGATGGATTCTTTGGATACCATCATGTGAGGATTGTGCGGAAATAATAGGATAAGACCACATTTACAACTAAATGGGGAAGTTTTATACATTTTTTCATGTTATTTGGGTTGAATAATGTGCCAATAGTGTTCTCACACATAGTTCTTCAAGCATGCCAATATTTTATTCACATTTTTTTACAAGAATACTTGGATAATTAGACCGTTTATGGTCAGGTGAAAGATCATTTTGATTGTATAATATTTATTTTTGAGAGGTATAGGAAGTTAATAATCTATTTGAATATCAAGAAGTTATTTTTTGCAACTCCTTTTGGTACTTTACTTGGACACATTATTTGCAGGGAAGGATTGTTGGTTAACTCATCTAAGGTTACAGTGATTTTAGGATTGGAAGAACCTATCAACAAGAGTGAAATGCATGGGTTCTTGGGGTATATTGGTTATTACCAAAAGTTTATAAAGGGATATGCCAAAATTTTCATGCCCCTTGAATAATTTTTGAAGGAAAAAGGGAAGCTTTTATTAGGGAAATGCAATAACAGGCGTTTGAGATCTTAAAGGAGAAGCTAACCACCATGCCTATACCATGTTTCCCTTCCTAGAAAAAACCATTTGATGTGTCATAGATCATTTTCCTATTCCATTCACTAAAGAGATCTTGGAAGTTATTGTAGGGTGTGAATCTAATCATTCATTGATGGATTCTTTGGATACCATCATGTGAGGATTGCGCGGAAATAATAGGATAAGACCACATTTACAACTAAATGGGGAAGTTTTATACATTTTTTCATGTTATTTGGGTTGAATAATGTGCCAACAGTGTTCTCGCACATAGTTCTTCAAGCATTCCAATATTTTATTCACAATTTTTTTACAAGAATACTTGGATGATTATACCATTTATGGTCAGGTGAAAGATCATTTTGACTATATAATATTTAGTCTTGAGAGGTGCAGGAAGTTAATAATCTATTTGAATATCAAGAAGTTATTTTTTGCAACTCCTTTTGGTACTTTACTTGGACACATTATTTGCAGGGAAGGATTGTTGTTTAACTCATCTAAGGTTACAGTGATTTTAGGATTGGAAGAACCTATCAACCAGAGTGAAATGCATGGGTTATTGGGGTATATTGGTTATTACCAAAAGTTTATAAAGGGATATGCCAAAATTTTCATGCCCCTTGAATCATTTTTGAAGGAAAAAGGAAAGTTTTATTGGGGCAACACAATAACATGCGTTTGAGATCTTAAAGGAGAAGCTAACCACCATGCCTATACTATGTTTCCCTTCCTATAACAAACCATTTGATGTGTCATAGATCATTTTCCTATTCCATTCACTAAAGAGATCTTGGAAGTTATTGCAGGGTGTGAATCTAATCATTCATTGATGGATTCTTTGGATACCATCATGTGAGGATTGCACGGAAATAATAGGATAAGACCACATTTACAACTAAATGGGGAATTTTTATACATTTTTTCATGTTATTTGGGTTGAAGAATGTGCCAACAGTGTTCTTGCACATAGTTCTTCAAGCATTCCAATATTTTATTCACAATTTTTTACAAGAATACTTAGATGATTATACCTTTTATGGTCAGGTGAAAGATCATTTTGACTGTATAATATTTATTCTTGAGAGGTGCAGGAAGTTAATAATCTATATGAATATTAAGAATTTCTTTTTTGCAACTCCTTTTGGTACTTTACTTGGACACATTATTTGAAGGGAAGGACACATTATTTGCAGGGAAGGATTGTTGGTTAACTCATCTAAGGTTACAGTGATTTTAGGATTGGAAGAACCTATCAACCAGAGTGAAATGCATGGGTTCTTGGGGTATATTGGTTATTACCAAAAGTTTATAAAGGGATTTGCCAAAATGTTCATGCCCCTTGAATAATTATTGAAGGAAAAAGGGAAGTTTTAGTGGGGCAACGCAATAACAGGTGTTTGAGATCTTAAAGGAGAAGCTAACCACCATGCCTATACTATGTTTCCCTTCTTAGAGCAAACCATTTGATGTGTCATAGATCATTTTCCTATTCCATTCACTAAAGAAATCTTGGAAGTTATTGCAGGGTGTTAATCTAATCATTCATTAATGGATTCTTTGGATACCATCATGTGAGGATTGCGCGGAAATAATAGGATAAGACCACATTTACAACTAAATGGGGAAGTTTTATACATTTTTTCATGTTATTTGGGTTGAATAATGTGCCAACAGTGTTCTCGCACATAGTTCTTCAAGCATTCCAATATTTTATTCACAATTTTTTACAAGAATACTTGGATGATTATACCATTTATGGTGAGGTGAAAGATCATCATCATTTTGACTATATAATATTTAGTCTTGAGAGGTGCAGGAAGTTAATAATCTATTTGAATATCAAGAAGTTATTTTTTGCAACTCCTTTTGGTACTTTACTTGGACACATTATTTGCAGGGAAGGATTGTTGGTTAACTCATCTAAGGTTACAGTGATTTTAGGATTGGAAGAACCTATCAACCAGAGTGAAATGCATGGGTTCTTGGGGTATATTGGTTATTACCAAAAGTTTATAAAGGGATATGCCAAATTTTTCATGCCCCTTGAATAATTTTTGAAGGAAAAAGGGAAGTTTTATTGGGGCAACGCAATAACAGGCGTTTGAGATCTTAAAGGAGAAGCTAACCACCATGCCTATACTATGTTTCCCTTCCTAGAGCAAACCATTTGATGTGTCATAGATCATTTTCCTATTCCATTCACTAAAGAGATCTTGGAAGTTATTGCAGGGTGTGAATCTAATCATTCATTGATGGATTCTTTGGATACCATCATGTGAGGATTGCGCGGAAATAATAGGATAAGACAACATTTACAACTAAATGGGGAATTTTTATACATTTTTTCATGTTATTTGGGTTGAATAATGTGCCAACAGTGTTCTCGCACATAGTTCTTCAAGCATTCCAATATTTTATTCACAATTTTTTACAAGAATACTTGGATGATTATACCATTTATGGTCAGGTGAAAGATCATTTTGACTGTATAATAATTATTCTTGAGAGGTGCAGGAAGTTAATAATCTATTCGAATATCAAGAAGTTATTTTTTAAAACTCCTTTTGGTACTTTACTTGGACACATTATTTACAGGGAAGGATTGTTGGTTAACTCATCTAAGGTTACAGTGATTTTAGGATTGGAAGAACCTATCAACCAGAGTGAAATGCATGGGTTCTTGGGGTATATTGGTTATTACCAAAAGTTTATAAAGGGATATGCAAAATTTTTTATGCCCCTTGAATAATTTTTGAAGGAAAAAGGGAAGTTTTATTGGGACAACAAAATAACAGGCGTTTGAGATCTTAAAGGAGAAGCTAACCACCATGCCTATACTATGTTTCCCTTCCTAGAAAAAACCATTTGATGTGTCATAGATCATTTTCCTATTCCATTCACTAAAGAGATGTTGGAAGTTATTGCAGGGTGTGAATCTAATCATTCATTGATGGATTCTTTGGATACCATCATGTGAGGATTGCGCGGAAATAATAGGATAAGACCACATTTACAACTAAATGGGGAATTTTTATACATTTTTTAATGTTATTTGGGTTGAATAATGTGCCAACAACGTTCTCGCACATAGTTCTTCAAGCATTCCAATATTTTATTCACAATTTTTTACAAGAATACTTGGATGATTATATCGTTTATGGTCAGGTGAAAGATCATTTTGACTATATAATATTTATTCTTGAGAGGTGTAGGAAGTTAATAATCTATTCAAATATCAAGAAGTTATTTTTTAAAACTCCTTTTGGTACTTTACTTGGACACATTATTTGTAGGGAAGGATTGTTGGTTAACTCATCTAAGGTTACAGTGATTTTAGGATTGGAAGAACCTATCAACCAGAGTGAAATGCATGGGTTCTTGGGGTATATTGGTTATTACCAAAAGTTTATAAAGGGATATGCCAAAATATTCATGCCCCTTGAATAATTTTTGAAGGAAAAAGGGAAGTTTTATTGGGGCAACGCAATAACAGGTGTTTGAGATCTTAAAGGAGAAGCTAACCACCATGCCTATACTATGTTTCCCTTCCTAGAGCAAACCATTTGATGTGTCATAGATCATTTTCCTATTCCGTTCACTAAAGAGATCTTGGAAGTTATTGCAGGGTGTGAATCTAATCATTCATTAATGGATTCTTTGGATACCATCATGTGAGGATTGCGTGGAAATAATAGGATAAGACCACATTTACAACTAAATGGGGAAGTTTTATACATTTTTTCATGTTATTTGGGTTTAATAATGTGCCAACAGTGTTCTCGCACATAGTTCTTCAAGCATTCCAATATTTTATTCATAATTTTTTACAAGAATACTTGGATGATTATATCGTTTATGGTCAGGTGAAAGATCATTTTGACTATATAATATTTATTCTTGAGAGGTGCAGGAAGTTAATAATCTATTCAAATATCAAGAAGTTATTTTTTAAAACTCCTTTTGGTACTTTACTTGGACACATTATTTGTAGGGAAGGATTGTTGGTTAACTCATCTAAGGTTACAGTGATTTTAGGATTGGAAGAACCTATCAACCAGAGTGAAATGCATGGGTTCTTGGGGTATATTGGTTATTACCAAAAGTTTATAAAGGGATATGCCAAATTTTTCATGCCCCTTGTAATTTTTGAAGGAAAAAGGGAAGTTTTATTGGGGCAACGCAATAACAGGCGTTTGAGATCTTAAAGGAGAAGCTAACCACCATGCCTATACTATGTTTCCCTTCCTAGAGCAAACCATTTGATGTGTCATAGATCATTTTCCTATTCCATTCACTAAAGAGATCTTGGAAGTTATTGCAGGGTGTGAATCTAATCATTCATTGATGGATTCTTTGGATACCATCATGTGAGGATTGCGCGGAAATAATAGGATAAGACCACATTTACAACTAAATGGGGAAGTTTTATACATTTTTTCATGTTATTTGGGTTGAATAATGTGCCAACAGTGTTCTCGCACATAGTTCTTCAAGCATTCCAATATTTTATTCACAATTTTTTACAAGAATACTTGGATGATTATACCATTTATGGTCAGGTGAAAGATCATTTTGACTGTATAATATTTATTCTTGAGAGGTGCAGGAAGTTAATAATCTATTTGAATATCAAGAAGTTATTTTTTAAAACTCCTTTTGGTACTTTACTTGGACACATTATTTACAGGGAAGGATTGTTGGTTAACTCATCTAAGGTTACAGTGATTTTAGGATTGGAAGAACCTATCAACCAGAGTGAAATGCATGGGTTCTTGGGGTATATTGGTTATTACCAAAAGTTTATAAAGGGATATGCCAAAATTTTCATGTCCCTTTGAATAATTTTTGAAGGAAAAAGGGAAGTTTTATTGGGGCAACGCAATAACAGGCGTTTGAGATCTTAAAGGAGAAGCTAACGACCATGCCTATACTATGTTTCCCTTCCTAGAGCAAACCATTTGATGTGTCATAGATCATTTTCCTATTCCATTCACTAAAGAGATCTTGGAAGTTATTGCAGGGTGTGAATCTAATCATTCATTGATGGATTCTTTGGATACCATCATGTGAGGATTGCGCGGAAATAATAGGATAAGACCACATTTACAATTAAATGGGGAAGTTTTATACATTTTTTCATGTTATTTGGGTTGAATAATGTGCCAACGTGTTCTCACACATAGTTCTTCAAGCATTCCAATATTTTATTCACATTTTTTTACAAGAATACTTGGATGATTATACCATTTATGGTCAGGTGAAAGATCATTTTGACTGTATAATATTTATTCTTGAGAGGTGCAGGACGTTAATAATCTATTTGAGTATCAAGAAGTTCTTTTTTTCAACTCCTTTTGGTACTTTACTTGGACACATTATTTGCAAGGAAGGATTGTTGTTTAACTCATCTAAGGTTATAGTGATTTTAGGATTGGAAGAACCTATCAACCAGAGTGAAATGCATGGGTTATTGGGGTATATTGGTTATTACCAAAAGTTTATAAAGGGATATGCCAAAATTTTCATGCCCCTTGAATAATTTTTGAAGGAAAAAGGGAAGTTTTATTGGGGCAACGCAATAACAAGCGTTTGAGATCTTAAAGGAGAAGCTAACCACCATGCCTATACTATGTTTCCCTTCCTAAAAAAGACCATTTCATGTTCATGTATATGATTATGGTACAATAATTGGAGAAGTGTTAGTGCAACCAGGTGAAGGAAATGTTGATTATCCAATATGCTTTACAAGTAGGAAGTTGACACTCGTATAACAAAATTACACAACTACGGAGCACAAGGCCTTGTCAATGATATACGCGCTTCATAATTTTCTCCATTATTTCTTGGAAATGCCATTTATATTCTATATAGATCATATGGAATTGAAATACTTTGTAAATAATATGATTTTGCAGGTGCACATTTGACGCTGGATCCTTCTCTTCCAGGAGTTTGATTTATTAGTTATAGTGAATTCTGGAAAGATTTATTTAAGACCTGATCACTTGTCAATGATTAACTTTGGTGAGGACATGTAACACATAGAAGATACCATGTTATATGCACAATTTTTCAGATTAAACCATGCACCAACAGACGTAGAAGATATTATAGTGTTTTTACACATTGGACTTGTGCTTAAAGAATGAAGACTATAGAAAAGAAGCAGCTTATTATTTACACTGCACCTTTTTAGATCATTAGATGATACATATATAAGATGGTTCGAGATGAGGTATTTCATAGATGTGTGCTAGAGCATGAGTGCAAAGCTATTATGGAGGAAGCACATTGAGGAATAACTGGAGGTCATTATAAATGTGAAACAACTGCGTGTAAGATATTTTTGGTAGATTTATGGCGGGAAACATTGTATAAGGATACTAAGGAATTTTTCAAGGATTTTGACCATGTTAGAGGATAGGTAATCTTGGGAACAAAGATGAGATGTCATTGTACCCTATAGCAAGTGTAGAACAATTTGAGAAATGGACGATTGAATTTGTAGGCCCCATTGCACCACCTACACATATAATAGGAGCACACTACATCATAACATGTACATATTACTTGACAAGATGGTCAAAGGCTACACCTACAAAGGATTACATTGCAACAACAATAGCTATATTCCTATGGGAAAACATCATAAACAGGTTTAGATGTACATTAAGCCTTACAAGTGATAGAGGGACTCATTTTTTTATGAGAATATAAGAATATTACTAGTATAGTTTATGGTAGCATGCCATAAGACTACACCCTATCGCACACAATTAAATGGAACTACAGAAGATTATAACAAGATTTTGAGACAAACTTTGACAAAGAAATGTAATGTTAGAAGGAAACATTAGGATGATAAGGTATCAGTTGTGTTGTGGGAATATCAAAAAAATTACAAGCAGTTGAATAAATCCACACCCTTTTAGTTGGTGTTTTGTGTGGAGGTAGTTTTTCCTATTGTTTCATGTTACCCTCCCTATGTATCACGTGTGCAGGTAGATTGTATAATGAAAAATTAACAGAAGAGAGCATTAATAAGTTGATGCATCTGGATGAGCATAACACCATTATGCATTGAAGTTAGAAGATAAAATTATTGTCATGACAGGAACATAAAGAACAAGTCCTTTGCTGTGGGAAGCATGTTACTTATGTATGACTCCAAGTTTACATGCCATCCTAGTAAATTGAAAGCTCATTGGTTCGGAACCTTTGTAGTAACTAAGATACTAGAATTAAGCACATGCCAATTGTAGTTGTTGGATGGAACCATGTTTCCCGGTTACATAAATGTGAGTAGGATGAATCTATATTATAAATAATCTTCTTTTGTATTTGTAATAAGGTAATTTTTCCATTTTATCTTAGATTTCCCTTTCATGTTTTTTTTTTTTCTTTGTTTTATTAAGTGTGTTCATGCGGAGGAGTTGATTACTCTATGTTATATGGATGTGTAGAGGACCGCACATACATTTAGTGTGGGTTGAAGCAAGTGCAAGAATGCATGAGATAAATTGGGAATCTAGTACTCCTTGAGAAGTTTTTAATCAAGCATGCAGGGGTATGAGACAGGTGCAAGTTAAGGAAAAATATTGGTGCACATGACGGTGTGAAATAATGATGCGTAATGGGAGTATATGATGATGGTGCTATGAAAATTGAGATATGGTTTGATGGGTCTTAAGTATTATAATGTAAATTTCTCATATTAGAAACCATGTAGAGGGTTGCATAGTGTAATGCAAGGGAGGCAATAGCAAGATAAGATACTTATGAATTGACGTAGACGAGGATTGAGTGCAACAAAAGGAGATGTGTGCAACGATGACTGTATCCTAGGAAGTAGTAGCCCACTTGAAGGTTACGAATGTCGCACGTGGAAGAGAAAAGTGCGAGGAAAATCAAAAATCACTTTTAAAATAAAAAATATGTGGTAGCTGAGGAGCAATAAATGCAAAAAAAAATGGGAAAGGCTATAAATAGTGCATGGGAAAATTCATTCTTACCTTTCCTTTGAGGACTTGTGCATTTGAGTTTTTGAAGAGTGAGACTATGCTTAAGTGAAAAGACCTAGTGTGAAGAACAAATCAGAGGATTGAAATGAACCAAAGAAGAGTGTACATGACCTTGAATTCAAGAGCTCCTTCGATAGAAGTGGAAGTGTGAAAAGAAGGCGTGGAGGCAAGAGACAACCAAGGATTAGGGTTTGAGAGAAAGAGTTTGAAGAGTGTGAGCTCACATAGCATAAAGTTACAGAGTTAGGGCATGAAATCGTGAAAAATTAGTCAGGGAATAAGGTAGGGCAGATGAGAGAATGAAGGATTGATCGAAGAACTTAGATGCTCAGTACTAGGGCATAAGTTTGAGTAAGTACTTGATTTTTGGTACCTTGGGAACATAATTTAATAAGTGTAGAATTTTGAATGATGACACCAAATAAGGCTTCCATAGTCAATAAATCACCCCAAAACAAGGGAAAGAATAATGTTGTTGATTATGCACTAAAATAATGGTTCTCTAAAATGTAGTACCCCCCAAAGTATTTATGGGGCAGACATGGGTGTCTCATTTAAAAAAATGAAAAAAAGTAATTACAATCATCACACAAAGGCCCATGAAGGAGATATAAGGAAGGATGTGATGAAGGAATTAGCTCAAAGGACAACTAAGGGAAAATAGTCTATTGATGATAAGGTCAAGAAGGACATGAAGAGCACATGCGTCTTATAATTATATGAGCTGCCTTATTTTGGGAAGTCAAAGTGCCTCTACTAATGGTTAATGTTATGAATGCATGAAGATTTTTTTTACTTTGTAGGTAGAAGGATGCACATAACTACACAATTTATTGGAAAGGTGATTGGCTTGCACAATACTAGAGCATAAATTGGGCTATAATTGGAGGATGATGCACAAGTAGAAGCCACTACAAACCCATTCAAATATCATAGAGGGAAGTGTGCATTCACCATAATAAGAATCACCGATCTAGGTATAATGGTAGCAACACACTTGTTGAGTTAAAATTTGGGAACATCTGAATTTTGAATGGAGGTGAACAAGAAGTGGTTATATGTCATGTACAAGATGGTGCAAAATACCCTTAACAACATAGCACTATACATTGATGAAGGGATAATGGAGGAGGTAAAGGTCCAAGTAATTAAAGGTGAAAATATAACCTTAGGCATGATTTTTTTTGTGATTACGTGAAGGATAAGATGTGGATCTATCCTATTGAAAACAAGTCTCCCACACAAAGGTTTACAGACTTCACCTATGATGGGGAAATAAAAATCCCTTACAAACTACACATGGATAAATGGTACAAGTGAATACATGAGGCATTTGAAAATGAGTGCCACGTACTTAGGGATTTTCCCTCATTACTTGATGGAAAGGTAGAATTCTTAGTATACCAACACTTTTTCCTTGATAGGTTTGTGCTCAGTAATGGAGAGATGGACCCGTGAAGAAAGTTTCCTTTTTCCTTCATTGTAAAATATTTCCAAGCCACAGTGAACTGGGTTAGGGAAGAACCCAAGATGAATTTAAATGTGGATAGTGTTGATTCATACTACCATACCCTGTGCCAGACCTATGTCTATCCATCAAAGTCAATGTATGTGGAGATAATAGATTCTAAAAACATGGATCTGAGCCCCAAAACTGTCGTAGTGGGAAAGAAATAATTTAAGGTATTCATTTATCTCATGCTCGAGATGAAGGATAGGAAGTACCTCAATGAATGAGATATTCATCTCCCAAAGCCTCCACAGACTAAGAATACCGTGGGAGTTCTCGAGAGAAGGCGCAAAGAGAATCCTCATCAATAAGAATAAGAAGAGGTAGAGGATAAAGGGGGAGAAGAGTAGGGATATGAGGAAGAAGAAGAGACCACACTTGAACAAAATAGAAGGAAGTGTAAAAGCAGTGTATAGAGAAAAATAAGGGTATGAGTACCTCTAAAGCACCCAAGAATTCCCAGTCAGTCACTACAATTAGGATAAGTAAGGTAAGGTCCAATACGAAAAATAAGCCACAGGTGGTTCATATTTAAGAGAGTGGGGATTATTTGGAAGAAAAGACAACAGAGGAAGTGGCGCGCGATAAGAAGAAAACACATAAGGATATACTAGTGTGCAAAGAAGGGATGACACAGGAGGATGAGACCATGTAAGATGATCAAGAGATACATGATGCGCACGATGGAGAGGATCCCAAAGGGGATGAATAAGAGGAAGAGGGAAATGGTAAGAAACCATGTGGGAAAGACTTAGACGCTAGATAATGTGATGGAAGAAGCATGCAACTAAACATTGTGTAGGATATTCTTAAGGGAAAGTGAGGACAAAGGAAAAAGAGGCATGAAACTCTACAGGTGTCCCATATGATATACATATATGATCCCTCCAAGGTGATAAGAGTAAGGTTCTAGAGCATAGTTATGAATAAATACCTCTTCTGATGGGAATTGATTGATCAATCCGTAGCTTACTCATGGATAAAGAATATGTTTTCATGTAACATACAGACACATATGGAGGAGCCCTAATTTGAAATAAATAGAGAATCATACTCTAAGTTGTACCTGAAGAAGGATTTGAATATAATTCTCAAAATCATTGATCTTATAGAGTTGTCAGATGAACAGGGTTGTAATGCCCTCAATAAGATAACAACTAAAGTTGTGCGCAAAAACATAGGCAAAGGAGATGTTATACGAGTGATGTAACATGAAAAGGAACAAAAATATAAATAAATATAGAGGCTCACAGAGGAGGTGAAAGATTATAAGAAACATATGGTGGACATGTATAACAAGTTGGCAAATATAGTGAAGAATATCATGAGTTCATGCCTAGATTTAGTAAATCAATCCCATGATGTATATCTAACAAAGTTGGACTATCTAGAAGACCCAATGCACATGATGTTGGTGGAGAGGAAGAGTGGGCAAGTGCTAATAGCTAAAGAATTAGCTGTGATAAAGAATAAGAATAAGTAGTTGAGAAAAATACATCAGAATATGAGGCATTGATCATGGAGATCAAGGAGGCCAAAAAGAAGGAATAACTTGTAATTGATAAATGCCAACATTTTGACCCAATTCTTAGCGTTTATGTTACAAATGAGGAGGTAGAGCTGAGACAGGTTCAATCCACAATGAAGAATAATAAGGTTGAGTGGGAGAAATTAATGGCCAAAGTAGTAGGTAAGATATACTTAATCAAATCCATGAAGGATGCTCTTGAGGAAAGGCTTAAGGAAATCCACCCCATGGTCATGTGCATAATGGATGCCTTAGAGATTTTGACCGTGGAATTGGATGTGGTGGTGAAAGAGTTAAAAGAGAATATTGATGAGCTGGCCCTTAAGCATGTATTTGGTATTATTGAATCCATGTTAGACAAGGCTAATAAAGATCTCACGGGATGGAAGGAGTTAGAATATATTTTAAACAGGGAGTTTCCAGAGCTTCTCCAGTCACCTCAAGCCTGAGTTTAGATGTGCATGTGTATGGTAGATTCTCATTCTTTTATTTATTGAGTAAATTCCCCTCCCATTCTTTATTCTTTCATTCTTCAGTAATTATTTGGAGGAACATAATTATTTGTAATATTGTTGAGGATGGACAATATCACTAGTGTGGAGTAATGTTTGTCAGAGAAAATGGCTAAGTACTAGCCATGTGCAAGAGTTGGAAGCCATGTGTGGAAGTGTGAGAAAGGAAAAAAGAAGGAATGCATGAGAGTATGTGTGTTGCAGGGGAAACATTTATCACACAAGGGATCCGCGCGCTTACAGAATGTCCAGGACTTAGCCGATTTTAAGGATGTAGCTAAAAATATAAGAAATCAAAAGATAGCTTGGCATGTAAGAAAGTCCTATAAATAAGAAATCACATGCAAAAAAAGATGGATATGATGCGTGAAAGCAAGATAAAGCATGTAGCTATTTATTTCTTGATCTATTGTTAAGACAAAAGTTGTAAACGTATAAAATCTATTAATAACATGCCTATATTTAGGAAAAAACATGGAAACGGTGAAGGGAAAGTACCCACCATGTATAAATAGGTGATGTGCTTTTAGTCTTAGTAGTCCTAATAAGTTCTTTATGTATTACTAATGATTAGAGGAGTAGGTGAGTGCAAGAGAGCTATTTTTTATTCGTGCACAATCCAGCACATGGATGTAATGTGAAGTATGGATGTAAGGTGAAGTATGGATGTAATCAATGATTATGGTAATGAACATATTGTGGTATGATGGAAAAATGTGCTTACATTGTAATGATCACTAGAATTGAGTATGGCTTGATGGGTATTCAAATATTTTTAGTCATTATCTATGAATGATTTCCTTATTATAAGTGTTTTTATACGTATTTTATGATATATCTTATTGCATGTATGTATGTGAATATGCATGTCTAACATATTGATAAGAAAACAAAGGAGGGACATGGCGGCTAAGCGGGCTTTAGGTGAGTGTCTAGACCTTTATTAGATGAAGTTCCAGTGCATCTAACCTAGTTAACTGAATAACCACATGGCTACATATGGGATACAAATAGATCTTGATAGAGTACTTGAAATTCAAAAGATTTATCTTCCAACTAGTAAGAAAGGAGCTCACTCCTTCAGTAAAATACATTTTCTTAGGAGATTTATTTCAGACTTTGCTAAACTAATGAGACATATTATAGAGATGATGAAAGGGAAGAAATATTTCAATTAAAATTATGAAGGAAAGAAGGATTCCAAAATGATCAAAGAATCTATTTCAAAAAATCCTGTCTTGATCCACCAAAATTGTAATAAAGATTTTATTATCTATTACTATGCGTCAGAGCATGCTTTGTCTACCATTCTAGTTCAGAAAAACACTGAAGGGATTGAATATCCCATTTATTTTATGGTTTATGGTATGAAATCACATGAACTCAAGTATTCTAAAATGGATGAATGTGCCGTTGCAGTAGTTAAAGTGGTTACAAAGTTCATATTTTATATTCTAAACACACACATGATCATTTTTGTTCTTGGTCCTGCTTTTAAATCCATTCTAATTCAGCAATAGCTTGGTTATAAGAGGGAAAATTATATTTCTAAATTATAATAATATGACATTGATATCAAGCCAACCAAGTTTTTATGAGGTCGTATTTTATGCTGATCAATAGTAGAAGACAGAGGCAAAAGTGTCAATAATATTGAGCTTGAAGGATTTCCTATTGTTCTATTTGTCAATAGTATAGATGAGTGGTATTCTAACATTTCACACTTATTGACATATGGATAATGTACCTCATTATGAATGAAAAGGAGAAGAAATAAATTAAACATAAAACAACCAATTATGTGTTATGGGACAATTACCTCTTTAAAAAAGGAATTGATGGTCGTTTCTTACGATGTGTAGACAAGAAACAACAAAAGAAGTTACTAAAAATGTATCATGATCAGGCTTACGGGGGGTATTTTTTACCCCATTGAATACTTATAGGATTCTTCATGGAGGTTATTATTGACTTACTCTCTTTACATATGTAGCTAAGTGGGTATCTAAATGCAAGACTTGTCAAATCTTCATAGGTAGACCCAAGTTAGCAACTTTTCCACTAAAGCTTGTGGTCATTAAAGAACCTTTTCAACAACGAGGATTTATTTTATTGGTACTATGAATCCAAATTATAGTGTAGGTCACACCCATGTATTAATTACTATGGTTTATTTTACAAAATGGGTACAATAAGTCCCTTTGAAAAGAACAACTTCTGAATTTATTTGCAATTTTATCAAAGAAAATATATTATTTCGCTTTGGAGTACCCCATAATTTTTTTAATTTATAATGCTCCTAATTTTTCCTCTTATGAATTAACTGACTTCTATTACGAGTAAAAATTTTCATTTTCTCATTCTTTTGACTATTATCCCCAAGGAAATGGATAAGTAGAGTCTACAAACAAGAATATGGTTACTATTGTGAGGAAACTAGTAGATGACACACAAAGGAACTAACATAAGAAGTTATATGATTCCTTATGAGATGATTGGAAATCACCCAAAAGAGCAATTGGTATGTCTTTTTTTTAGTTGGTGTATGGAATGAATACATACTTACCCATTAAATTGGAATTTTTTTCCTTAAAGTTAGTTATAGCAATAGATAATGGTCAGTTCAAAGATTCCTTTGAGAAGAGAATCATGTATTTGCATAAGCTTGGAGAAGAAATATTCCATTTGGTGGATTAGATCTCATCTCATCAACAAAAATCAAGGAAATTTTTGATAACCAATACAAGTCTCATGAGTTTCAAGTTGGATAAGTAGTCTTGCTTTAGCAGAAGTGAAGAGTGCCTCATGGAAGCTATGGTAAGTTTGATTCTCTCTAGCTTGGTCCTTTCAAGATCCAAATTTTTTGTGTTGAAAACACGTATTAACCTTGTTATATATATGGTATCCCCTCCCATTACCATATAGTGGGAAATATCTCAAATTGTATAAGTGTTGAGTGGGTTTCCTTCCCTTGTACATTAGTTTTTTTTGTGTCTTGTTTTCATTTTATTATTTTGTTGTTCTTTGTGTGTTTTTTCTCACCATTTTTTTGGTTCTCTTTTGTCACCATGTATCTCTTTCTTTATCAATAGATATACGACTTATATTTTAACCAAATATTTTGGGATCCTCCATGAATTTTTTGTTTTCAAAACTTGTTAGATCAATCCAATTCATATTCCCCATCGGAGCTAATTGTTGTCACATATTAGTATAAGTTTGAAACTTTTGAAGTTATGGATAAAATGATAGTTTGTATAAGAATTTATTCCTTTGAAAGGTCATTTATACTTGGTACTTAGTCATTATAAAAGGTCCAAAAGTCCCTTTATCAAGTAAATCACATTTTTTGGGAACTGGAGGAACTGTTCTCAAGTTCCATCTGTTCTTTAGTTTCCCACTTTGTCCAGATAATATATGTAGTTGGGTAAATCAGGTAGTGTGGAAACTAGAGGAATTGTTCCTTTGTTCCTCCATCTTATCAATTAATCAACTTAATCTATGGGTCTTATTTAAAAATTTAAGTCATACATGTCAGTTATTGCAAGCATTATGGGAATATTTCCATTCTTCCTCCTCTTCCCTGAATAGCTGATTCAAAAGATAGACTATGTATTTAATAAAAGTTGGGCCTGACATGTTTATATAACAATGTGGGTCTTTTTTTATTCATTTAGTTATTTTATAAATTCAATATGATCTCTACCCTATAATTTTCACACCCTCCATAGTAATTTTTCCCATAATCTTTTCCATCTAGACACCATTTTCAGAAGTTTTGGGCTCAAATAAGCGTGGAGCAAAAGCCTTCATTTCAAGATAAGTGGTAAGAGTTTTCATCTCCTTTCCTCATAGTTTTACACTTTTCCTAGTTTTAGTTCCCTCCTATCATGGTTAAATTTAAATCTTTCTTAATATCTAATATTTTCCCTAACCAGTACTCCCATTTTGATCAAAATGAAGAATTAATGCTTTGACTATGAACCCATTTCTTCCTTAGAAACCTCTTTGCTAAAAATTGGTGACATTGACATCAAGCACATGGATTTGACAGAAGTTTGGGAGAGAATGAAGCGTAAAAATTAAACACCACTTGCCTAAAGGATACTAGATAGTGGCTTAGCCCATGGTAGAGATCTACCCACATCTGTATATTGCATTAACACTATATTGGTTTGTGCCCCATACTTTGAACCTCATACTAAGGAGTTGAGAGATCCCCAAGGCTAGTTAATTACCCAATTACATGCACACCATATCAACTTGGATCTATGTGTTCCCACCTTTAACAATGATAAAGTATTGACTCTTGATGAATCACAGAAGGAATTTTAATTAACTCCTAATAAATACCAAACTATGATTGTTAAGTATTGTTTGAAAATAAAAATAAAGGACCTTCAAAGATGCCAAGGGCTTTGTATATAAGTGATTTCATAGAATAATTTTCTGGCATCATCACCCTTTTGGAAAGAGTTATGGGTCTCTCCTGCACTAGAAAATTTTAAGAGTGGATGTGTATTTTTTTATTAATATTATCTTTAAAGGAAAGTAAGCATTGAGTTGGGGAGAGATCATTTGTAAAAATCTGAATCAACATCTCACTCAAGTTCACCAAACTAATTCCTTCTACATGACCTCCTATCTAATGTATACTATATATGGATACAATATTTGGATTGGGTTATCAAGTCAGGGTAATATATAAATCCTTCCAATTTATGAATTTTATACCTAATTGAATTTTGAAAATAGAAAAAAATAATTTTCATGAGGGTAAATGATTCCTTCACTATTTTTATAATCAAACTTCTTGAAGGATGTGTTACCAATAGGATTTCTTAGGAGGTCAATAAATTGATAGCCATGTATGGGAGTAAATTCATAAAACTTCAAAGATTTGTGTACATCAGAACAATCAGATTTGAAGGATTTTTATATAAGTGATTTCATAGAATAATTTTATGACATCATCACCCTTTTGGAAAGAGTTATGAGTATCTCCTAATCTAGAGAATTTTAAGAGTGGATGTGTATTTTTATTAATATTTTTTTAATAATGGAAAATAGTTTTTTGAAAGGGACTATACCCTTGAATACAAAATAAGGCCTTTAAGCCGGAATAAGAGTGAGAAACATAGCAGGACTAACCAAGTCCAGGTATTACAATGAAATTCCACGTAGCCCAGAAACAGCTACACAAGCAAAAATTATCTGTGAAGGCTAGCAAAAATTAAGATGGGGAGCGATAATTTTTTAGAATCCGGATCAACAACTCACTCAAGTTTACCAAACTAAGTCCTACATGACCTCATAGCTAATGTATACTATATATGGATACAATATTTGGATTGGGTTATCAAATCATGGTAATAGATAAAAACTTACAATCTATGGCTTGTATACCTAATTAATTTTTGAAAATATAAAAAATCATTTCAAGAGGGTAAAGGATTCCTTCATTATGTTTGTAATTAGATTGCTTGAAGGATGTGTTACCAAAAGGATGTATTAGGAGGCCAAGAAATTGATAGCCATGTATGGGAGTAAATTCATACAGCTTCAAATATTCATGTACATTAGAACAACCAGATTTCAAGGAACCCCCTGCAAACTTCTAATTACTACAATGAAAAAAATTTCCTCATTTGAAAATTGTAGATGATTATATATTATTCATCAAACTTACATGGACAAGAAGGTTTCTTGTGTTAAATTTCCTCTATTCTTATGAAATTATATTTTTAGACCTTCTATTGATGCAAAAAACATTGAGAGAGCTATCATTCCATTCAATATGCATCACTTTCAAAAGGGGGTGTCATTTGGCATCAAAAATACCATCAATAGCAATTTTATAGAATGAATCTTCAACAAATCAAAGAATTTAAGTTGTTTAAAGTACTAGATGACATGGTTGATGATGGTTCTAACCTGTTTGAGCCTAATTTTTTTTAATTCTATTCAATATTCTCATCTCCCAACTATTGACTTGTCACATAAGGAAAATGTCAGCCTTAATGATCTCATGTATCCTATTCTTTCAAGGAATAAGAAGTGGTTCACGAATAAATGAATTGGATTTAAGGCTTCCCAAGAATTATTTTCCCCTCAAGGCACTCCTTCATCCTCCACTCAACAAGAATCTAGTACAAAAGTGTATGGAATAACTTTAAAGGCTGGAATTGAAAAATAAGGCAGCAAAAAAGAAAATATTCAGTAAGAAGAAAAGAAGGAAGATGTTGAACATGGATAAGAGAAAGAATAAAAATAAGTGACAATTGAAAATGAAGAAGAAGAAGAGAGTGAAGAATAATATGATGAAAATGAAATTATTCAAGTCTCAGCTGAAGATTTGGGGAAAACAAGTACTTCATGACCCAAGTTAGATATGCACAAACCCTCTCCCACTCCTCAATCATCTACTAAAGGCTCTCCATCATATCTCCATCAAAATATGCTCGTGTGTTAGTAAATCCTCATTCTCTAGTACTTCGAATACCAATATTAAATACACGTTTTGGTCAAATTTCAAATACTTCTTTCTCATGGGTTCATCCCATGGTAGAAAGTAAGAAGAGGAAAGCTCAATCTAAAGTTGAGATTCCTAATTATGATGTTCTGGAAACACTTCTTGGCAGTTATGATACCACCAAGAAGGCTAAGACTACTTATCATTTGGTCACTGAAACTTCTAGGCAATAATTTATTGAAATTTCTAGGCCTACATTAGATAAAACTGGGTACAAGATTACCACCATTGATTATGAACTCACTAGGATATCTTTGGGGGAATCTACTCCTGAAGGGGATGTACATAAATTGAAATAAATAGTATTCAAGTTCATTTAGAGAGTGGAAAAAGTAAAACAAACTCAATAACAACTAGAGGATCAAGTGAAAATCCTTTCCACTTACATCAAAGTTTTTCTCTCTCCTAGTCCTACTCTCTTGGCTTCTCTTCCAACCCATACTACAGTCGGTGATATTGATATGAAAGCAGTAGCTTAAGTGTATAAGAATACTATCTAAGGGAAGGAAATTGAATCCTTGGTAGAAAAAATACTAATGACTAGTCTAAAATTCATAGATGATGGGTGCAAAACCTATAAAAATATTATTACTGCACAAAAACAAGTGATCTTGAGAATTGTGAAGGAGACAAAGATATGGGTGGATGTAATCCAAGATCTTCATATCATTTCTATCATGAATGAGAAAATCCTTCTTTCAGAGAAAATATTTGATGATGATAAGAGTAATATGTCTCACACATAGTCATTCAACATTAAGTAGAGAATTAAATTTCTTGAGGAAGCCTCTATTGATATGGAAAACTTAATTCAAAAAGGATAATCTTTAAAATCTGAAATATTTGTTGACCTTAGGGCTCTCTGTTGTGATATTTTCCAAAATAAAATTTCCCAATATAACTTATAAGATCAAATCAAAGAACATTTTAGAAAACTAATGAAAGAATATTTACAAAAAACTGAGAATCTTCATCAAGACAAGATGGAGGAACTTTTTGAGCTAAGCAACATGATAACTAAAGTTTCAAAAGGCTTGGCTCAATATGGTGGAACTAGCTCGGAAATGGAGAAATCCTTGGGAAGTTGGATGACTAACCTTTCCCACATGATAGTTATAAAATAATCTTAAATATTAGCTACATCGATTAAATTTAAAATGCACATGCTAAAGCTCAATGTCCCATCTCCTTCCATTTATTCTCTTCCTACTTCAAGTACTAGTCAAAAGTAGTTGATATGTTTTATTGTTGAATTTTTTATGAAAATTAAACTAAATGTAAAAGTCATTTAAGTGAATCAAATAATTAATTAATTAGTAACTTACACAACAATTAGCTATTTCAAGGTATTTATTCCCCCCTCATGTTTATAAAAGGATTATTTTTCATTTGTAAATGGGTTAGATGCTAGTAAATTGATGTAAAAAAAGACAGAATTGTTCACTACAAAAGAGAAATCCTCCTTCCTTTGTTTCTATATTTTCTCATATATTTTTGGTCATATTCAATATCATTCACATATTATCGGGTTGTGAAATTTTGTTTTCATCTTTTTTTATCATGAGTTATTAAACTTGGATTCAATATATATCTTGTTTAAGGAAAAGAATCTTCATTATATGTGAATGTGTATTTTGAAATGTTATCAACATGTAAGATTAAAGTAAGATCGGATTTCTTCTTGTTTGAAAATGTCATTTTTCCTTCCTTCCTTCATTACTATATTCAAATTGGTTTATGTTCCAACCTCTTTTTATTTATGTTCAAACCTATATGTTTACACAAAAAGTAGCATCCTCAAAAGGGATTTCATATAATAAATATATATTCTGTAAATATCTTAGGATCAGTTTTGCTATGAATAAGGGAACCTTCCCATTAAAGAGGATGGAATTTTTTCCTCTGAACTATTGACATATTCCTCATTAAAAATTGTTCATCCAACATGAAGGAACCAAGTTGACACTTGTCACCATGTATCAATTTGTGAGTGTCCTGCATCAAGCTCAATATACCTTGTGAACACATTTGTGTAAAGAGTATATAAAAACATATGGTATGATTCAAATTAATATGACAAACAACATGTATAAATTAAAAATCTAGCCAATCAAACCATTAACGTGTCCTAATTTTGTACTTTTTTACAAATATATGAGTGTTTATATATTATATGGTTATTTGAAGTTTTTTTTTAGCAGATCTCCATGGATCATGGCATCAAGAATTAAAATTAGTTGTATTCTAGGTTAATTTATATTAATTCAATACTTAATTATCAATTATGAAATAGTCAAGGATTCAAAATAATTTAAGAAGAAAGAGACAGTGATCGGGAAAGTGCATAAGATAAATATAAATAATTAATATTGAATCAAAACAAAAACATGATTCAAAATGGAAGGAATTAAAATAGATTTATATTAGGATCAAATATCAACCTTATGTGCATTGTTCTTACATAATTTTATACATCATGAGGTGACTATTGAGTTAATAGTTCCTTTTTATTCTTCTCATACAAAAATAGACCCTTTGCATTCTCCATATATCCTAAGAGAACACTATATCTTATATAATTTTTATTATCTGAATTATGAATATACAATAGGATTGTGTAATCATAAAAAATACATACATGTTGTATTTCTAATCCTTTTCACATTCCCAACACTTTCCTAGGCTTAAAAATTTGTCTTGTTTTGAGATAAAAGATATATCGATGTTCTGGAAATTTATTTCTGTTTTCCTTTCATAATTGTGTGGAATATTGATTGCATTGCATAGTGTCATACTCTTCTCATAATTAGTAGAGAGGATGTTGTTTACTTCTTTTCATCCTTTGTGCACTACTTAACTGTCCTTTTCATTTTTTAATTGAGTAGTCTTTCTAAAAGACAACCCTTTCAAGTTTTTAATTTTTAGAAAATCTCTCATAGATGGCCCTTACTGGTTTTCAATCTATGTGGGCCTGCTTATAGATACCAATCAAAATCATGCACTTTTACTTAGATAAAATTTATATTACCTATCATAAAATTATGTTACTCCTTTCCCTTATGGATGTAACTCAAGATTCTTCTCTTTCTCTGGATAACTGCATATAGTGAAAGGTGATAGTGGCATTATAAGAGATAATTTTATTCTATGTAGTGGAATATGTGGTATGACATATTGTGGTGTGTTCTTCATAGTCTTTGCAGCAAGAAGAAATATTTCCAATTCCCCCTTGTACATATTTCAATATGTGAGTACCTCATTCACTTTGCCAAAGTAAATATGTAATCGTGATAATGCTTATTATAATTCATATAAAAAATCCTATTTGGAATTATCTATAGGTTTCCCATGGAGAGTGATGGCATTCTAGGTGTATCGTTACAACATTTCTAGTTGGTCCTACATTCCTTGAGCTTGAACTCTAGAAAATGTATTGCATTATGTGTTTCACTCCAAATATCGTAGTGTATCACTGAAATTTTATCAAGCCTAAAGGATATTTATAATTCCTTATCTATCTCTTGATCATCATATTCATTTAGCATTTTACCTTACATTCTCTTACATGTCTATGTATCCATTTTTTTATTGGCCATTGTGTTCTGAGATTGAGTATTCCAATCCAAAAGTTGAAAAGTGAGTTACTTAATTTGTGCCTTAGCCTATTACAACATCTTGGTATATCCATGAAAGAGGAGATCTACATTCTTCACCTCCTCCTTACTTTGGGACACATATACTTTGAGATTCTTCATAACCTCATTCTCTTTCCAATTTTCCACTAGTTTTACTATAAGAATAGTCAATTGCATTTTCTCACTCATTACTTTATCACCTATGGTATTAGTGACAATTTGTGGATAATACTCTTCAATTTAATATTTTATATTGTATAGATTCATCTCTAATTTTTCTTTCTTTTATGTCATATGAAGTGTGGCTATTCTTATATTAGTCTGCAATGTATGTACACTTTCAATCTACATCTATAATGTTGCCATGTTGTGTTCTAGGTGTTGTAATTGATGTAAAATACCATTAATGACAAAGAGGGTGATGGAGTAGAGTCATATGATGACAATTATGGTGATGGCATATTTTTTCAGGTGTGTTCATGGTAGCATGAGTTGTTTCAGTAAGATTGGCTTGGTCTTGCAAACTCAATCAGGTGACCTAGATAGCCTAGGTGATGAAGCATGGTCGTTTGAGTTTATTGGTGGCTTTATGTGCATGGTAGAAGCATGGAGAGCATTATTAGGGAGTTTTTAGGTACTCATATTATTTTCAGGGTGTAAGTACAAGTTTAAGACTTAGTTGCAGGTGCTCATCTAGACCAGGTCTAGATGTTTGGAGGCATGAGGTTGAGTTTTAGAGTCATGTGATGTCATGGATACATGTATGTAGGTGTTTCATGATGTAATAAGGATGTTAGGACATTTTTGAGAGGTTTTATATGAGTTACAGTGTTGGTTTAGTTGACCCTAGCATAAACTATGCAAAATCCCAAGGGATAGTCATACAAATGAGATGGGATGAGAAGTTGGATACCTATTTGAGACATGTTAATAATTTGAGATTATTTTCAGGGGGGTATTAGAGGTGTGAGAAAAATTTGGAGTCATTCTGAAGAATATTTTACAAGATAAGTGGTTTTTGGTGAAACAGGGTCAAGAATAGAGTGTTTTCTAGCTTGAATTGCACCTTCTAACGCTTACCCTAAATTGTGTTATTTGAATGGGACCTTATATATTCTAGTTATTTTTATAAATTTATTATATAAGTTTTCACAGGAAAAATGAGGTCATTTCATTGTCACATTTTTATGAATGAATGTTAAGAAGGTAAAAAGCTTTTTGTGAGTTCAAAACCCTAGCTTGAAAGTGGTGGGATATATTATATTCCTAAGTGCCCAAAATGTATTTATATTGTAATTATTATTATTTCATGATGTAGAAGAATCCTCAGTGTTTCTAAAAAATTATGGTATGGTATGTGGTGATGAGTGGATCTGACTCAAACAGGCTTGTTTCTGAAGAATTTTAGTTTGGTATAAGTTTTTCCAAAGGAGTCGCAAAATAAATGGAAATTATTTTTATCATGGTAATTTTAATTTATGTTCATGATGATTTTAGGTCATGGGTATGATTCTAAATGGAAAATTGTGCCCTATTTATGAAAACTATTCAAATGGCAACTTTGGGGAAGTTTCAAATATTGGCTTGGATTAAGGACTTCCACTTAGAGTTGGAAGTATTTATAATATGTTATATAAATAGGATTCATATGGTGTTCTAGTGAGATAATTTTTATCTCTTAATGATGAGGATTGATGAGTCATCCATCTTGATTTGTAGATAAGAAGGCTTCTTGTTTCTCAAGATAGAACTGCTTTGGCTAAAAGAATGAAGTGAATGAGGCATGGGATGAATGCGTTTATGTTTTCTATAAGTTGGAGAGTGAATAAGGATGAATGTTTTTTCTATTGAAGGACTTTGGAGGTATTGGAAGTGGCATCAAGGGTGAAAATCAGTTGAGATTATAAAACTACTTTCTGGGTAGCTTATTTTAGTGAAGAGGAAAGTTGTTGTGGTTTCCACATATGGATGTTTCATGATCTATAATATGTAGGTTTGTGGTATACATGTATTAAATATTATATATAGTGGTTACAATCCATATTTTATTTTTTCTTGGGTAATCTTGATGCCCAAATGTGAAGACAAGATGCTAGAAAAAATGTTTTGTGAAGGATATGGGCCTTTTGAGTTATGTTATGATTTTTTTGATTGGTGAAAGATAATTAATTACCATGGTTTATGTTTTTATTTCATATTACACATGTATGGTGAATTTTGGAGCTTAAATAATTATGGTTTTGTCATTTATGGTTTTAGTTCATCCATATGATGGGGTTTTGAGCTTGTTTTATGCAATTTTGATGGTTTTGGGAACGACCAACCTATATGGGTCATATGTGAATGTTTTGATGAATGTGGTGATATATTTAAAAGTTTTATTAGTCAAAAAAAGGAGGGAAACATACCTAGAGTGTGTTTTAATAAAGATAATGGTATAAAATTGAAGTTGTAGTTCAAATTTGAACTAGTTCTTTGAGAGGGAAAAAGTGTGACCCAAGTGTGAGTGAGTAACGACTATAAGGGAATGATTTTATATCTGTTGGCAAGAAAATTTGTCGGGTGGAAAAACTTTTGTATTTCTTGCCAACACTCTGGGAATCTAAATCCCTCTACTTAACTAGTACAGCTGCCGTATGTGCATGCACATGAAAAGGTGAATTTATGTGGTGGCCTTTCGACTAGGGATCCAACAGGAGCACTCCACTGACCCTGCAGAAAATGATTACATATACCTGCAAGAGATGAATTTGTCTAGAAGTGGGAAAGGAAGTGAGAATGGAGGGTAGGAGAACTAATTCTACAGGTAGAAAATCATACTCCTACACACACACTAGTTACAAACTTCATCACATGCATTTATGAGAAGAAACAACCCTGTAAATGACAACAAGACCAAATAGAATTTTATGAGAACAAAGTGTCACGAAATCCCTCAGTCAAAGGAATCTAGAAACTCCTTCTTGTATTTATGCTTGAAAAAAATTTGTACATAGTGTAGGAATGGAAGAAATTTGAGAGGGGAAGAGAGTAGAAGAAAATGGCTATCTCCTTTGCTTTCTCTCAAGGTAGAATGCACTCTTGAGTCTACAAGATCAATCGCGAACACTTTGAAATGGGAATGGATTTAGAATTTATGGAATAGAATATGCCTCTTTATCTTGCTCATGACCTTTCAAATACCTTAATATGACTTAAGACTTTTCATATTCTAGTTCAAATATTTAAGTCCCTTTTATAATAGCAAGGTGACTTAATTTTATATTATGTTTCTAAAGTCACTTTTAAGTGACTTAAAGGCATATCAAAAATTGCAAAACCGCAACGTGAAATTAGAATATTGGAAAGTGAGAGAAATTTGGGGGGAAGAGGAGAGAGAAAGAGGGGGAGAAGAAGAAGAGGAGATGCCATTCCTGATGAATTTCATTGATCCTCGTTGATGGAAAGCTCCAAATGCAGTGAAACTGTAAATCTTCAAACTCCTTGCACACTGTGAAATTCCTCCAAATTATCTCATGAACACTCACTAAGTTGAATGAACTAAGGTGGATCTTGAATGCCCTGTGAAAAAATGACTAAGATGCTCCCGAACAATGATGTCCGCCTAAATGATTAACCTTGTACATCCCATTGTGCCAAAAATTCTCTTTGAGTGTAACTTACTATTTTTAGTAAGTGTGAAAAAGGCAACTCTCTTGATCCTTTGCTGAGTGTTGTCACCTTGATTCCCCTTTCTCCCAGCGTTCCTCACTCCTTTGGATCAAATTTCTATTTTTAGCAAGTGCTTGAGGGGCCACTTACTATTTTTAGTAAGTTCCAAAAATGCCCACTCTGGTGGATTCTCAGCTATAGTGCACCTCTGATATTTTCATCTCCTTCACAGGTTCTTTTGTTAATGACTTTCCTGAAATAGTAGTTCCTATGTAGTAGACCTGCTATTTTTAGAAAGTTGGCCTCTGGGAGTTGGATTGAAATGGAAGGAAGTTTTTTGATATGGGTTTGTACCTAATAGTATCCCTTTGAAATTATGGGCCTGTCCGCTTAATAATCCAGGAGATTTTAAAGTTTTAATTTTTGGACCTGGCAGTGCTTTTGGCTACAGCAGCCATTAATGGACCTCAAAATTACACGTCTGGTTTTCTCCTCCTTTTGTGAATAAAATTTTATTTTTGATGTGGGTTTTTTCTTCTGGTGCTTCACGTGCAAACTTACTTCGATCCGGTAACCGGTTTGACGGGACATCCCATTTCTTTCTTCGTTAAGCCGGAAAGGAGATTTCTTCATTGTGGATGCTTTGTCACACATGGGGGGAGTTTGAAAGGTGTCTTCTTGATGGTATTGGATAAAGGAATGAATATAAATAAATGGTTCATTTATTTGTGAACTGGTTTGCAAGCTTTGTTTAGATTTCCATTTTTTAGGTATGGGGATTTTGTTGTTCTCTTCTTTTTTGTTCTTCGTTTCTCCTTAGCTTGATGAGGATACCTTTTGATACCTATGCATCACCATGGGAAAGGTATTTAAGTTCCTTTGTTGATCTGGTTTGAGCATTTGCAATGGCGGAGTGATGGTAGAATGTTGTAGAGGAAGAATGGAGGAAAGGAGTGCAAATAAAATTGTTAGAAGCTAGAAGTGGGAAAAGCAACACTTGGAAATTTTTCAAAAAGATGTGCATAGGTAGGGCTTGGGTTCATTTTTTTCATGCTTGATGTCCCTAAACTCAAGGAAATGAGTCACATCAACTTCCACAATGAGCAAGATGGTGACACGTGGCACTAGATCCAATGGCAGGGGATGAAGGAGGAAAAAATTGTTTTGGGTGTCCAAAAACACTGGGAGCTGAAATGAGGTCACATGATTGTCCAGAAGACTCCCCATAGGGGCTGGGAAAATTTTATAAGGCCTTATTTCCCCCACCTTAGGTGCATAAGGTAAATCAAATTCCACAGTGGTCCTAGAGCTTACACGTGGCGACCGATCCGACGGCAGGGAATGCATGCTCCAAATAACCACTTGAGGGCTGAACTGTAAGGTCTGGAGGTCATATGAGGGTCCCAAGGGTCACATGAGGTCTGAGTGCATTTTCCAATGGGTTATGTACTCAGGGACTTGGGGGACATGAAATCCCTCTAGGCTCCTGGTGCTGACACGTGTCCTCTCAAAAAAATGACTAAGTCCTGAACTACCTTCAAGAGGGTAACCTAGAACGCAGATAACTTGAGCTTCCGGTGGAATTTCTTGGTGAAAATTTATATGATCTTGACTGTAAATGGAATTTTTAATACAATTATGTGGGTCTCATGTCTTTATTTGATCATATGATCCCTGAAAAATTGGATTTTGATATGGGACCTCCACTTGTACATGAGAAAAACTATCTTCCAATCATATGCGCCAAGGTGCTGTGAAAAATATTATTTCACCATAATTTAGGTATTAGAATCCTATTTCCTAAGATGTTTTTTTTTCACTTCCGAATCCATCTAGAGCTTCTAGAATCTTGGTTTGAAGCTCAACAGTTGTTTTAGGCCTGTGTACTGCCTAGGCTTGTGAACCCTGTTTTCACTTAGACTGCTCCAAGTCTTTCAGAACTTCCCAAATCCTTCCAAAATCATTTCCATGACATTATAAGGTATTCCATTCACTTTCGTGTTTAATTTGGCCCTTCTGCTCTACTTCAGGGGGTTGATCCAATCTCGGGAAGGCCAAAGATAGCCCTTCCCTATACTGCCAAAAGATAACAAATTCAATGAACTCCTAAAATCACCTGGGGGGATGAACAAAATTTCCTAAATAACCTAGGATAATATCATGACATTGGTTGGGAATTCATTTGGACTGACTGAACAGGTCTGAGGTTTCTTAGGAATGATAAAACATGAAATTTTTTACATAGGGGTATAGTTGTCATGCTCGGAAATTGTCAATTTCCCTATTACACATTCTCATGACAAAAATATCTTAAAAATTATGTGACAAGTTTAATAATGTTTTGGAGAGTGTGTGCAAGGTTTTGAGACCAAGACAAGTTGTAGTCATTTTTACCCTGAACACAAAAGAAAGGAACCCCATGCGCATTGGCCTATCACCCAACGAAAGTTGGGTACTCACTCGAGGCACTCGCGGGTGTCGAGTCTCTCTTTTATGTGAGTTTAGTGGGAAACATCATCTATGATTTTTTTAAAAAGAATTTCAAATGGGTTTATGACATACAAGAACCATAGGGCTCAGAACGGCCTCTAGATCCTTGTAGTCATTTTAGATAGAGTACTTAACAGAATCTATAACGTGTATCATATCAAAAATAAGCATACAATCATCCATACTTAGCATAAAAGGAAAGAGAACTCATGAGAGAGAAATATGCATCAGAATCATTGATATTCATGTATATATAACAGGTAATCTCATTACATCCATAGAGTCATTACAGAGTGTCACAAAGAAGCAGACCGCAGTCATGCATAGTAACTAGACTTATGTAACTAAGCTACCAAAAATAAAAATACAATCCCCATGCCTAATACATCCTCTCCCGAATGTAATTATCCATTAACAGAGTTCTTGTAGTATTTCTACAGAGCTCCACCCACACTCTCAGTCTCATTGTTTACTCTACAGGTGCTTGTATTTATAGCTTTTCTGGATTGCCAACTCATCCTCCAGTGCCCTCAGATCTGATGCCAAGTGTCTGAATGTGGTGCTCCATGCAAGCATGCTCCTCTAGGCCCAAGTTTCCCACTTTATCCCATGATGTGCTTCTAGAATATTCTACCACAGGCATGCTCCTTCCTGGGCCAACTTGTCGCTAGACTAGCACCTCATCCACGTGCAGTCGGGTCATGCTTTTCACGTGTTCTGCCCCAAATGTCCAATTTGTCTAAGTCCCAAACCCTTGGTTCTATCCACGCACATCGTGCATGCCACGGGATTCCTTAAACCCTTTTCTAAAACCCGGCCTTATGCATTTTGTCCTTGCATGCCTTTTTTACTAAGTCAATATTCTAGGGGCCCAACATTACCCCACACAACACCTGTTCTCCATTAGCGGGAACACTTTCCTTAGTGAGAGAAAAAATACAAATAGGCTTATGCTTAGGAAAAAGAATATGAGGATGCAAGAATGGGAAAGAAGAAAGAATGGGAGTGTGAAAGAATCACTGTAACAGACTAGGAAAATCCTTTTGCAAGTTGACCTCCAATTTATTCTAGGCATCGACTTCATCCTACGCTCTCTCCAACCCTAGATCTCGAACTTGTGAAGAAAATTACTTAAACCCATACCCTAGTTCTTCAAACCCTAACTGGGATACTCTCTTCACAAGACAACATCTTCTCACACTTTTGTCCATGCCCATGAAATCCCTTCATCCTGGTTCGTAAATCCGAACTAGCTACTCACGATTCAATTTCTCCAAATGTTTCTTCACATGGATCAGTTTTTTGGAAGCCCTAGTTTGCAAAGGTGCAAAAAGTGCTTCATTCTCTTATACGCAAAGTGAAAAATTAAGTGTCCCAACCCCCTTATTTATAGTTTTTCCCTTTTTGAGCATTAAGTGCTACTTCACCTACCATCGTACTTTCTTCATTTAATGCATCTTTTTCAAACAAAGCCAGACTTAAGCGCTTTCCCTCATGCACCCAACCTGCGTAAAAAATTCCTCCAACCTTCTAGCACATAATCAATCTAGCCTAACAAGAGACTCTTACGCACGTAAAACCAGTGCCGAAGGCACTTCTTTTGTCCTAATTTTTTCTATCACCTACCTCATGTTGCTTAATGTGCTTTCTCCTCCTTTGTACGTGGGATCTATAAGTATCTTTATCTTGGCACCAACCATCCATTTTCTATCTTTTCTCTCCATAAACCTCTTTCAACCAGGCCATTCAACTAGGCTTTTTAACAAAAAATTCCTTGGTACTTTAACCATGTGATCCTTCACATTACTCCACCCCACACTTAAAATGATGCTAAAATGATGCGCGGTCCTCTGCAAACTCACAAATTCTCAAAAAGTAGCAATAAGGTTACCGGCACCCAAGGCGCAAAACAAAACAACAACGTGAAAGGGAAACACAAGAAAATAAATGCATAAAGGAAAAAATTCTAAACTAACTGGAAAAACTGCCTTATTTACAAACACCAAGAATACTTATTAATAGTAGGGCTTCAGCGTACTCCCATTGAATTGTCCAAGAAATTTCATCCCATCTAGCACTTGTAATTGGCACGCGCATAAATCAAGGATGTACAAGATTGTGTAAGGACCCAATCAATGGACTTTCAACTTCCTAGGATGGCGCATAAACTTAGAATCATATAGTAAAACCATCTGCCCAACCTCAAACTTCTTGTTTCTAATGTGGCAATCATGCCAATCTTTCTAATTTGCTTTCTTTGTTGTTTAGCTCCACTTGGCCAGTGATCGTCTTTCATCCAATTTCATTAACTCCTCAATTCTTTCTTCTAGCACTTTCTCATCGGCCAACCCTCTTACACGTGCTATTCACAGAGAAGGTAACATGAATTCAATCAACAGAACAAATTCCATTCCAAACACCAACTGAAATAGTGTGGCTTAGTTCATCCATTTATATGTTGTCCAGTAAGCCCACAATAATGCTGATACTTTTTCATCCCAATCTTGTCTTCCGACATCACAAATTTTGGTCAAGGTATGACTCAGTATTTTGTTGACTATTTCCATGGTTCCATTTTCTTGTGGATGATAGGGCGTAGTCTTGTGATGAGCCACCATGAACTCTACTAACAGGATCCTCATGGTCTCATTCAAGAAATGTGTACCCCTATCGCTGGTCAAACTTAATGGACATCCATACCTCGTGATAATGTTCTCCAACAAGAACCTTACCACTATGACTGTTGTGCAATATTTAGTTGGGGCTACCTCTGCCCACCTGGTCAAATAATCTGTGCAAGTGATGACATAGAGTGACCCAGTCCTATGCGCCACTGGTGTAATAGGGCCTACAAAGTATATTGCCCACTTTTCAAAGGGCTCCATGCTAGGGATAGGGTGCAAAGGCATTTCATCTCTCCTCCCTGGTTTGCCAATGTGCTAAAAATGGTCACACACTTTACAATAGTCTTTACAATCCTTGTAGGGTTTCCCACCACAAACCTACCATTAATATCTTACGCATGGTGGAATCATCTGCATAATTCCCACCCGTACTTCCTCCATGTGCTTCCTCCACGATGGCTAGGTACTCATGGTCTAATACACACCTGCGTAAAACTTCATCACGTTCCAACTTGTATAAGTCTCCACTGATTAACATGTAGGGCACGATGTGTATGGCCAACTTATTTTTCTCTAATGTCTTCATTCTTTCTGGAACCACACCTTCCTTTAAAAATATTACAATCTCTTCCAAATCTGAGGGTGTGCGTCGTAACCTAAATAGTTACACGTCTGGCATTGTCTCCTCAATACTCTGCGCATCCCCCCCTAAATCAATTCTTGACAGATGATCAGGTCCACAATTGCTTTTCCCAGGCTTCACTACAACGGTGAATTCAAACTCTTGAAACAAAAATACCCACTGACATATGTGCCCTTGTAGAATAGGCTTGTTCAAAAAATACTTTAATGCCATGTGGTTAGTGTAAAACACAAAGGGTGTTGCCAGCAGATACTGTCTAAACTTGAAAAGCACGTAGATAATTGACAATGCCTTGCGCTCAATTGTGGTGTAGTTTTTCTCTACTGGTGTCACCTTCCTACTTACAAAAGAAAGAGGATGATCAATAATTCCTTCACCTGGCTGTGCAAGCACTGCTCCACTAGCGGTCCCTGAGGCATCTATGTGGACATGAAAGGGCTTGTCCTAAGAGGTAAAATGTAATATAGGTGTGGTGACAAGCCTATCCTTTAATGTATCAAATCTGTTGCGCCTCTCCCCAATGGAAGGAACTTTTATGTTTGAGCAGTTCCTCTAAGGGCATGGTGAGCTTGGCATACCCCTTGATGAATTTTCTATAATAAACCATATGCCCAAGGAATCTGTGTACCACACTCTAGCTAGTAGGCTCCCCTGACCCCAAAATAACTGCAACTTTAGTGGGGTCTACCAGCAAACCCTCCTTACATATGATATGCACCAATAAATTCCCAAAGGGTGTAGAAAACACACACTTCTAATGTTGAGGGATATCCTCAACTACCTACACCTCTCAAACATTAACCTTAAATTGTCACAATGGTCTTTAACTAGACTATACACCATCCAATCATCTAAATAGACCTGAAGAAACTTATGAATGAAGTCCTGGAATGCCTACACCACTATGCACGAAACAACAACAAGCACATTCTTCAACCCAAAGGGCATGACCATGTATGCAAAACTTCCCCACTCAGTGGCAAAATTTATCTTCTCCTGGTCCTCCTTTGCAATCTGGACTTAGTGGTACCCTGAAAATCCATCTGTAAAGGAATAGATTTCACGCCCAATGACTCCTTCCAAAATTTCTTCAGTGAAGGGGGTTGGAAAGGGATCAATGAGACAAACTGCATTCAGCTCCCTATAATCCACGTAGATCCTAATCTGCCCATCCTTCTTGATGTTGATTACCATTAGACTTATCCACTCCGATTCCTCCACTACTTTAATGATCCCAGAAGCTATCATTTTGTCTATCTCCTCCTTAACCTTCACGTGTAAATTAGGATTCATCTGGTAGCACCTCTTCCTGACCGAGCATGCACCGTCCTTCAGCTTTATCTTCATCTCTCCCAAGGAATGGTGAATGCCTTTGAGCTCATGGTACCCACATAGAAATAAATCCTCAAATTCACACAACAGATCAATGATCTTAGAAACTTCCTTCTCCGACTAGTAATCTCCAATAATATCTTCCTTAGGTTCTTCTCCTGAACCAATGTTAACCTTATTTGTCTTTAAGGGTTCATGGTAGGCGCACATGAGTATCAGCACTGTCCACTACCTCGTGCATCCCTATAGAATGGCTAACATCCAAGATTTTTGATTCCTCTCCATTAATCACATACACTAACTTTCCTTTCTCCTTTTCCAAACACTCACACTCAAACTGTAACTCTTCTTTTTCCTCTACTTCCTCTACTTCCTCTTCAAAGTGTGCCTCCAATCCTAGTTCATCTAGTAATTCAACAACCTATCCCCTACCATGGCACTATCCCCCATGGTAAGGCACTTGATAACCTACAAGGCCTTATCAACTGATGGCTTGGTACTTCGATACTCAAATGTTTGAATAAGGTTAGCCGTGAGCTCTTGCTGATTCCTTGCTTGGCATCGTGTCTCTGAATGAATGTACCATGTGCACACATAACCCTATAATGTAGAATACAAATTGTGCACCCAAAGGGATGGTGGAAAAAATTCCACTTATTCTCTCTAGACCCATTCACTCATGGATATGGAAAGAGGTGGTTTCCTTCCCATGGTAGTCCTTGATGGTGGTGGGCACGTTGCTCCTATATAATTTGACAGAGAGAGAAATTATTACCTCACGCCATTCCAAAAGGCTCTCCTGATGTGTAGCCCACCATCGTGCCACTGTGCTGAGCAGGACATAACTTAACATCCCTCTCCGTTCCTTCTCATCCTCCACTGAGATTCCACCTCCTCTTGAAATATCTCAGGGAAGGATCCTCCTGAATACTTGGGCAGCTCTTTTCCTCCTAGGTGCCGAACTATGCACGCTTTTGTTACCTTGGTCACCGATCCTCTCAACTTTCGTCCCATCAATTCATAAGTTCCCTGTGCCCAATTGTCACATGCTAGATTGGTGGTATCACTTATTGACTGAGCATCCTTGAACTAGATAATTTTTTTAGTAGGATGTATTATCTCTGGGTCCCTGATTGAGCACACGTATATCCTGTCCAGAACTTCATCCCCTAAAGGTTCAATATAGGGTGCCAACTTCCCCATCAGCTAAGGGTATAATAACCCACTCCTCCTCATTTTCAAAGATGATGTACCCTTTGTTGAACCAAAGGTTTGCATTGTTCTTGTAACACCAAGGGTGCCCAAGTAGCGCTAGAAAATTGTCTACCTTGGTGAGCGCCAAGACTTCAAAGTCCCCAGTAAACTTAGCTCCCTAGATAGTAATAGCTGCATCCTTTAAGACACCAATTGGCATCACCTTAATCTTATTTTCCATATACAACACATTCAAAGATGGATGTAACGCAGGTCTTCCCATCTAATGCCATGCATCCACAGTTAGAACATTAACCTTCATGCACCAGTGTTAATGAGGATATTACTAAGGAGCCATCCATCTACAATTGCATTCAACGTGATCTCCTTGTCATAGTACAAGGCTGTGAGGGGGAAGGTTTGCATGTGCAAGACCTGCCTCTCGTGGTCTCCTCCAGCGCATGTGGTACCTTCTCTCTCAACCATGATCCTAGCAAGGGAATGATATTCTCTTGTCCTCAACATTTTACACACCTCCTTAACATCATCTATGGTCATCCTTTGGTTCGCTTCGACTCTCCTTCCTTGTTCCTCCCTCTTGGATTTCTCCTTTAGACACTGGATTTCCCCTTGTAAGCTTTGAATGACATCCATAGTGTCTTGATATACCTCCTTTTGATGTGCACAGGGTCTGGATACTTTCCATGAACTACTTCCTCCCTTGAAACCAGGTTCTTCTATCTTGGTATCTCTCTTCCGCGTGTAAATTCTACCCTTGTTGTTACCAAGATAGGCTCCAAACCTACATCATGTGTTACCTAAGGCATCCACTGGGTGTCTTCCTTCTTAATACTGACCATTAAAGTGCACCTTTGTCTTTATCAGTGCTACTGATTCACGTGCTCAAACAATTCTAGGAACTCCTCGTACTTAAGCTTATTTCCACACCATGAGCACTGCAATAGGTCTGAGGCATTCACATTTGTAATGATCTATAGATCCACAGTTTAAATAGGTTCTATGCGGGAACTTAGTCCTTCCTCCTCTATGCGGTTACCATGAACCATAAAATCCTCCTCGAAAACCTCTTCCACGCACACCTCCATCTGCGCACTCCTCATAACGGTGATCATCACCCTTGGAACTACTGAGCAACACTGGTTTGGCACACCCCATGATTAATGGCCTCATGGATCTAATCAATGATCCTATAGTCCTTAGTATCATGGGTTGTAGAGGTGAAAATATTACAGTAACAAGATACATTCTCCTGGAGTCGTGTGCTGCAGTAAGGGGCACCTACTCACATCATGGTCCCCATGGATAAATTTCACAATCTATTACCATGATGTGTACTATCCTTTGGGGGAAATTATCCTTAACGTGCCCCTCTACTTCACAATATATGCACCAAAAACCATTGCGAGTCTCATGGGATGAGTTCACAGACAAATTTTCCAACTACTTTTCCATAGTCTCTAATCAGAGCCTCTAGGAACGGGATAATCACCAGTATCAACACTACTAATAGCATCATTGTGTCAGAGCAACTTCCAATGCCACATGTGCATGTCTATAAAAATTTTATGAGATAAGGCCCTTTTAAAAGGAGTGATCAACCCTCCAACAAACCATTGAGCATGCTATGAAGGGTGGAATATCATATGATAATTTAAATAAGAGAGTTTTAAAGTGTGCATCATACTCCCACACACTCTCTACCATTTCCTTGTTAAATTTCCTTTAAAGTGCTAATGCTCATCTGCTCAAACTCAGGAATGTGGAATTATACAAATAATGCATTCTTTAAATTAGTATAGTCCACCACTATCTGATGAGGGTCATATTTCCTATACAAGCTATGTGTGCGCCCTTACAACGTGGTTACAAACTGACTAGTCTTCCGTTCTAGAGGTTGTGATACCCTTTGGGTGCCATAGCAGTTCACACTTGTGAACATGTTCTGTAGCATTCTAAATACCTCTATAATCAGGAAAATATAGAGACATTTCAAAAGAAAACTTGTGGGGATAGTTGGGGCCCGAATCCTCCTGAGTCAGAGCCTTGGTTTCCGCCTGTGTTTCCTCCACCCGCTTGATCCACTAGGCCCACCAGGTCCTGAAACCACTAGATTCACCAAGCCCACTAGGTCCTGAACCACCAGATCTACTAGACCCACCAGCTCCTATTCCTCTTAAACCACCAGACCCACCCAGGTCCACTAGGTCCTGAATGACTAGATCCACCAGACCCACCAAGGTCCTAAAGTGATCATGCCAAGGGTCCCCACAGTTCCACTGAGCTGCGTGCCTATGGTCTACGACAATGCCCTACTACCAATAGTATACCTCGTGCCACTCCTAGATGTGAGACAAAAATCTTGTGTGCCTATATCTTCCCCAAGAATTCCTAACACTAGGTTAGTGTTTACAGCCATAGAAGGCCCAAATGAGAAATTATACCTCCTGGGTGTAGACCAATCTCTTCTAATGTAACTAACTAGACCGAAAATATTTTCCCCCTGATCTGGAAAACCAAGCACCATAGTCCAGTCACTAGGTAGGCTCAGATGTGCGCCCAATGGTTCTTATTTCTCCACACGACAAAACTCTTATTAGAAGCTAAAAGGGGTCTCTCTTATACGTGCTTTCCAAGATGGGGTCGCACATACTGCTCACAGTTCCACATCCTCTATGTGAACCTCAAATCCTTCCCGTAACGTGTGTTGCCATACACCCATCACACATGTAACCTTGCATTGTCTAGCAATCTTCCTTTTCATTCACTTCACCATACTTTAGTCATCTTTCCTCCATATATTTCTCCATCACAACATCTATCCATCTTCCTCCACTCTAGCTTCCTCACCCAGTGCTCAAAATGGTTTAGGTGACCATTGGGGAATGCCTATAAGCTCATGGTAACCATCAATATTTTCATAGCCAGGGGGACAACACGTAGAAATGATCCTCTGGGCTCCCACAGAAACTCAAACTCAACAAGCTTTGGATAAGAATATGTGGAAATGGAATACTCCAGAGTGTAGCTAGCCAATACTCCTTTCCACCAATAATCCACAACACAAGTCCATGTCAGATCTACATCCTACACCCTCTGGTATTCTTCTTACATCCACACATGTGATCCATAACGCCAACTTGATCTAGATGCATAGGTTGTGAGCCATTCATACAATTCTATTGGGAAGCATTAGAAAAAAGTATCATATAGATCATGATAGAGATTCTCTTCTACCCATCCACATGCATTAAACTTAGGTCCAATGTTGAATGTCTGAGAGAATTCTTCCTCCATGATTTTAAACCATGATTCAACACTTTCCAAAGTTAACCGCTCTGTCATTGCTCACTACACAGATCATGATGCATGTTATTTCCCACTACAACTTTGAAAAGAGGTCCCAGCAATGGAACCAAGATGTAGTCATTTTTACCCTTAACACAAAAGAAAGGAACCCCATACATGTTGGTCTATCACCCAGTGAAAGCTAGGCACTCACCTGAGGCATGCATGGGTGTTGAGTCTCTCTTTTATGTGAGTTTAGTGGGAAACATCATCCATGATTTGTGTTTAAAAGACTTTCAAATGGGTTTAGGACATACAAGAAACCATAGGGCTCAGAACGGCCTCTAGATCATTGAAGTCATTTTAGATAGAGTACTTAACAGAATCTATAACGTGTATCATATCAGAAATAAGCATATAATCATCCATACTTAGCATAAAAGGAAAGATAACTCATAGGAGAGAAGTATGCATCAGAATCATTGATATTCATATATATATAACAAGTAACCTCATTACACCCATGGAGCCATTACAGAGTGTCATAGAGAAGTAAACCACGGTCATGCATTACAACTCAACTTATGTAACTAAGCTACCAAAAATAAAACTACAATCCCCATGCCTAATACATCCTCTCCCGAATGAAATTATCCATTAACAAAGTTCTTGCAGTATTTCTGCAGAGCTCCACCCACACTCTCCGTCTCACTGTTTACTCTACAGGTGCTTATATTTATAGCTTTTCAAGACTTCCAACTCATCCTCCAGCACCCTCAGATCTGATGCCAAGTGTCTGAATGTGGTCCTCCATGCGACCATGCTCCTCTAGGCATGAGTTTCCACTTTATCCCATGATGTGCTTCTAGAAGATTCTACCACAGACATGCTCCTTCCTGGGCCAACCTGTTTCTAGGCTGGCACATCATCCACGTGTAGTCGGGTCATGATTTTCATGTGTTCTTCCTTGAATGTCTAATTTTTCTAAGTCCCAAACCCTTGGTTCTGTCTGTGCACGTCGCACGTGCCACAGGATTCCTTAAACCCTTTTCTAAAACCCTGCCTTGTGTGATTTTTCCTTACGTGCCTTTTGTACTTAGTCAATATTTCAGGGGCCCAAAACAAGTGAAGAAGTAAAGATAAATAACAAGCTAGGTGTGTAAGGGTTTAAAGGTTATAAGATGAATCGATGATCTCAATCAGTTGTGACAGCAACAAGACATCAGATATCTTCATTAAAATGTGGTTGAGTGGGTTTTTGATCATCTCAGGGGGTTGTATCCTCCTTTTGGAGTTGGTACTTCACAAAACTAGGGGTTGGTGCTCTTTGTAGGGTTTTTTTCTCTACTAAATTAGGTGTTGGTGCTCCTTGTGAAGTTTATGCTTCAATAAATACTTTTTATTTGAGTAATATAATTAGATTTTTTGTGGGTTTTCTTCCCCTTTATTTTTATTTTCTTATATTATGTGTTATGGTGTTCTATCTCTTGTTCATGGCTATTTAAATGTACAATATTTGATATTATGTACAAAAATGAATGTTGATTTGTTTATTATTTAATTAAGAAAATATGAAATTGGTTTAATTTTTTAAGGACTAGTTCACCCCCCCTCATTCCATTGTGCTTCCAAAAATTGGTATCAAAGAAGTTCCTTTTGGATAAGTTTGATCTCTTGAAAGGAGATCCTTTGAAGCACAAACATGGTGAGTCAGTAGTGTGGATCTTCTACTAGAAAGGTACTATTTTTTTATGGTGTGAATTATGATTTTTGGAGTTTGAGGATGAAGACTCATATCATGTCCCTAGGGTTTGATATTTGGCAATCTATGGAGGATGGTTATATTGTTCCTACTACTCCACCAACTAGTAATGCATACAAGAAGATATGCAATGATAATTCAAAATCTATGAATGTTATTTTTTGTGGTCTAGGATAATCTAATATGGTAAATGTGATTCATTGAAAATCAGCCAAGGCTGTGGGAGAAGATTTAGGTAGTATATGCAGGATATTCTAAGGTAAGACTTGCTACAATCCAAACTTCCAAAAATCAGTTTGAAGGTGTTAAGACGAGTGATGATGAGTCCATAGTTGCATATCTACTTTAGGTTGACAAGGTTTCAACACCATGAAAGGGTTAGGAGAAGAGGTGGAGGAAGAAGTTGTAGTGTAAATGGTTTCGAGATCCCTAACACTTAAGTTTTATTCTAAAGTGTCTTCTATTGAAGATGCCAAGTATTTAAATTCTTTGAAAATGGATGAGTTACATGGAACCCTAACTTCTTATGATATGATAATTCAGAATGAAAATCCTATCAAGAAGGAGATAAAATTAAATTTTCAAAAGAAGACAAAGGAAAAGAAGACTAGGGTTGATGGTGTTTCTCCTGAGTTGGATTATGATGAGTTATTTTCCATGGTTTCTAGAAGACTAAATGTTGGATCAAGTAAGTACAAATGTAAAATTCCTTTTAAATATTTTAATTGTGTTAAAGTATGTCACTTTACTAGCAAGTGTCCTCATAGGCATGGAAATAAAGGTGATGATGATCATGAAGGTGGTCATGAAAAGAAAAATCAGAATTATAATAAATACAAGAATGAGTTCAAGAATTTTTATCATAAGAATAAGGGAAAGAAGAGTTTTTACACAAAGGACGAGGCTTATTCCTCTGAAGAAATCAGTGAGAGTGATGTTTCAAATTTTGAGTCTGAGTTTGATCATAGAAATGTAGAAGATGAAGTTATTTTCATGACAAAATATGCCATGAGATCTATTACTAGTGGTTTTATATTGTTAGGAGATATCATATCAACTTCATGAAAATATTTTGAAGAAGAAGAAGATGACATTGAGTCTGAATTAAAGCATGGTTAAATGAACAATAAAAAACTAAAATCCCAAATCAAAGAATATGAGGAAAAGATTCTGAATCTAGAGGGTAAGTATTGGGATATTACAGAGAAGATTTATGAGATGATGAGAAAGGTAGAAATGCATATGAGTACTATAAATCTAAACTTACAATATAAGGAAGAACAAGTGACTTTTCTTAAGGAGTTGTTTAATGCAATTAGCAAGCAAAGATCATTTCAGAGATTTGAGAAGAGCACCAAGGATCTTGATGATCTTATTAGCAGTTAGAAATCAACAAGTGATGGAGATGGTTTGGGTTTCAAAGAGGCCACCAAAGGAAAAGAATTTAAGTAATAGAATAGTGTTCCAATAAATCATGGTGGAGAACCAAGTATCAAGGATGAAAAGAAGGATATCTTCACCAAAGACAATGTGAAAATAAAATCAGCAAGACACACAAATGATTCAAGGTATAAGAGATCATTTAATGGTTATTGTTTCACTTTTAATGGTTTTGGTCATAGATTTAAGAAGTGTAGAAGGTTTTATACAGATGATAATCTTTAGAAGGACTAGTAGCAGTGAGCAAGATAAGAGTTTGGTATGTTACAATTGCAATGAGAAAGGTCATGTTGCTAGATATTGCTTGTATAATCTTCCTAGTGAAGTTGAAGGATACAAAGGAAAAATTTCAGTTGTGTGTTTCAGTTGCAATAATTTTTTTCATATTTCTAGTGAGTTTCAATATGGTTACCCAAGAAAAGATCAGATATTTCAAGGATATAGGGTGCAAGAAAGAGGCTTTTAGAAGTCAATAATGCAATCTAGCAGTCAAGACAGGGTATGGGGGCCTATGAGAAACAACAATAATCCATAAAGAGCTGATGTGAATGCTAAAAAAAGTGTTTCCCAAGGTACAAATCAATAGGAATTAAGTGAAATTGAATTTTAGGTGTCTAATAGGGCTTGGGACCTCTTCATGTCACTCTTCTAGGAGCTCATGATGTTTTATGCCTCTATTAGGCTTCTTAGCGGTATAAATATTCCTATGAAGCATTCAGAACAGGGGGAGATATCTTTGCTGATGTTTTTCTCCTCCATGGTGTCAAGGTATGTTTTCATAGTCTCTAAGCATGTTTTGAGGTCTCTCTTGATTGTTCTCAAAATTCTTGAGTTAGTACAGTTATGTTCTCAAGTTTGTATGTGTGTCTTGACATACTGTCATGATGTTTGTTTATAAGAGTGAATATATAGAATATAAAGTGTTTATGTCTCTCTTCTAAGTATTGAAGTTAATAGATGATGTGCCAATATATATATATATATATATATATATATATATATATATATATATATATATATATATATATATATATATATATATATATATATATATATATATATATAGCCATGATGATATTTTGAGTAAATAATTGTCCTTTTAAAATTAAAGATAATATTGAGTCTATGTTGGTCAAGATAAGAAGGTTGTTTCATGTCAAATGTTCCAAAATATGTGTATACTCCTTCATGTGGTAAAAATAAAAGATGAGTTTGTGGGAGTCAAGAAATGAAACCTTGAGTATAAATTTGTTGAGTCATAAAGGAGTCTAGGTATGTATATGATTCAAAAGATTTGTTCTATTGTCAATAGGTTGATTAAGTATCATTGTAACATGATTCAAATGGATCAAAGGAAGTTCATGAGGCATAAAATATGACAACTTGATCAAACCATCATATCAAAGAGGTTTGAGGCAGGGTTCATGAAGACTGTTAGAAGACAAGGCAAGGAGAATACAGGTGTGTGGTTATTTTTTATTTTCTTCACAATTAAAATATGAATGTTCAGGGCTTTATAGAATGTTGGAATAAAGATCTTATAAAATTTTGAGGTCTTGAAATAAAAATTTGTGCATTTTAAGTTGTTACTATCTTGATTAGGCTCTTGAAAATCTCAATAAGTGGTGTGAAGGATAATTTGTGCTTAAGAATCTAAATGGAGTTGAAAGAAAAAATTTGGATCAAATCATCTTAACATGGTGCTCTTGAAGATTCAAGTGGTTTTATTCCAAGTAGAAGTAAATACTCTTTTGAATCTTTATCAGTTCTCAGATTGATCTATGAAGAGTGTTAGGATACCTAATTGGTAATGGTAAAATGCAAACTGAGAAGAGTTTCTTGAGTAACATGCTTCAAGGTTGATGGAGGTGATAAAATGGCTAAATGGGTATTCAAAATAGGTAAGGTCTCTCTAAGAAAGTGAATATGTCAAATTTTATGAGTGTTTTCTTCCTAAGGTAGACCTAATAATTGTAGACACTAAATCATGCACTTTGGGTATATTTTTAAGTCTTGATCACATACCACTATTAATATGATTCCTAAGAGAGAAAAGTTCTAATTTACCATTTTCTTTGGCCTCTTTGATTTCTTTTTGGTTTCCTTCTTGGTCTTAGACACCTTCTTTCCCAGTCTGACTTTCGACACTTCATTTTTTCTAAGTCTGGACACTAGCACCCATCCAAGACACCAACACCTAGGTGCCCCCATCCACTTTGGGTGCCCATACCTCTTTCTATCTTATTTCCATATTTTAGGTCCTTTCTAGTTGTTGGGCATCTTATTTTCTTAGTGGTCAACCTTTGAGTGGTTATTTACAAAATTTTCATAAGGTAATCATATAAATACAAATCTATGTGACCATAATAAAGGACTAAACACTAAACATCTACTATTATCACCTAATTACATCCAAAGGAATTTTGAAGAGCATCAAAGCATCCATTTAATATCCATTCAAGGTATAAGGGACTTCATTATTTTACATATACTTCATAGGAGGGGAATTTCATTTTTCCATGCACGCATCTAATTACATCTTCTACATCTAGCTATTGTTCACTATTAAATTACATATTGCATAAGATCCACCTAGGGCATGACTCTACACACACCTAACTACATGGAATTTAAAATGTATTGTAGTGCTCGGATCGTAAGTTCACTCAATCAGGTGAATGTCAGTGTCAGTCCAACTCCCCATTTGCATCTTTTTCTTTTTATGATTTGATGTGTTTTGGGGTTTTGTAGGTTCTCTTTCTATTTACAGGTTACAGGTGAATCTTATCAACTTAGTGTGACATATAAGTGATAAACAAAAAAGGGCAACGACATAGAAGTGACACTATAAAAATATTTTTTTGAGATTCTAAGTCATCACATGTGGCTAACAGTGGTCTATAGAACCTAGGTGCCCTTTACCTGATCCAAGCACCCTAGTCCCAGCATTTCTAACACTTGCACAATTTTGTAGGTACAATTGTAACACTCTTCCTTCCCATTCCATCAGTTTTCCAGCTCAACATAGCTTCGATATTATTTTGAAATTAGCTAAGTATCTTATCCCTTATCTTGAACTTAGATTTTTAAATTCAATTTCTTATTTCTTAGGTCACATTTGTACTTCATTATTATATCATTGTGATGTTACTTTCAAATTAGAATTTAACATTTATATTTCAATATTTTTTAAATCAGTAGTCTATGTGACTAGGATAGAAGAGAGAAAGATAAATATATGCTCATGATTTTTGGGTGTCATCATGTAAGTATGAGATATAGTATTAATAATATACAAAGGACAATGAGATTGTATTAGATGTCTCCTAGCTCAGTATGAAGTTGTAAGGTCTATTGTGACTAGTATAAGTACATCAAGATCAAAAGGGTAAAGTATGTGCAAAGTGTAAGAATGATGACTTCATGATCTTAAAATATCTTAGATATGCCTTATATAGTGTGATTTTGTACAAGAGGAATAAAAAAGAAGTGATCAAATGTTGCAATGCAGTTATGACTGTGAAACAAGGCTCAGAGAATAAAGAAAATGTAATCTATTGGTATGAGTTGTCTTATCAAGAAAAGGGAAGCTTATTTGATCTTTAATCAAATATATGTCATATCCACCAGGGTTACATATGTTATGAAGATGTGAAGATAAGATAGTGAATTGTGCAAGAAGTTGTTAAAACTCAAATTCAAGCAAAGAATTCCATCATTAGAATGATTTTACAATGACTGAGATAGAAGAAAAAGGTAAGATACATGTTTGAGTAAGTCTAATAAGATAGAGGGAGACTTTTTATCATACATTTAGGTGTGCAAGATGGTTAAAATAGCTTGTTTGGCATAAGATATGGTGATTGTAGAGGTGTTTGTCTAGTTTTCTTTAAGATTGAATGCTTCATGATGCTAGAACTCTAAACTTTTCATGCTACAGGTTGAAGTGGGTATTGTATTAGGGTATATGGTATGTCACAGGCCTATAAGGCTCTTCAATATGAAGGTAATCATTGATCTACATCAAGAAAAACTTGAATGATGAATGATGATGTGTACAAGTTCTTTACAAGATGTAACTTATTTCTTGACTCAAGAAGTTCATGGTAGCATGTTTTTTAGATTGGAAGGACTGAGAAAGTGCTTTAGGTAAATGTTGAATTGTTTTTCATCTCTCCATGACAAGTAATCAAGGTAAGTAGGAAATTTTTCATGTTTTCCTCTAGAGAATGGAGTCATCAGTCTAAGGGGAGATGAGAGAAGTCAAGTCATTGTGTGAGTAAGCTTCATGAATCTTTAGAAATTAGTCTAAATTGCACTAAAGGAATTGTTTAAGGAACTAAGTCCAAAAGATTGTATAGCACAATGTATGGAAGAGATGGAGATAAGTATTAGTCTTTCCATATTGAGATAGGTTGAGAAAGAGGTAGTTTGAAGCTTCTAGTCTTGAATTCATGATTATTGGCACATGAATGAGGTATGCACATCCTCCAAGGACAGCTACAGTTCTTTCCTAGGTTGAAAAAGGTCAAAAACAGGGTATAAGGTGATGGAAACATGTTCTTGAGCCAAATGAGGATGTTGTGTCATAATTGTAGTCAAAGAGAGAGGTAAGAAAGATGTTTCTAGCCATTTATCATCGTTATTGGCATGTGTTGGATCTCAAATTTTCACCCATCCTAAATCACAAGAATCTAGGGCTTTGAGGCAACATGGGACTAGCTCTCAGTTTTGGGACCTACGAACTGAGACAACCCTCCAAAGAAGGCTGAATTCCTCTATGTATTACTAATGTTAAACTACTCCTAGGAATTAAAATGAAATGATCTAGCTCTACTCTTAAATTCCAAGGGACCAGGGTGAGAAGTAGATGCATAAAACAAAAATCCTAAACTAGAGAAGGTGATAGTACCAAAATAAGGGGAAAGATGCTTCTGAAAGAGAGAAAATGGGAGAAAATGATGATGAAGAGGGAAAAAATGACAGCCACAGATCAAAACCATGTCCATATTCCCATTTTTATGATGCACAATAGATACAAATAATGTAATGACACATAAAACATACTTGCATGCAAATAAAGAGGCACGAAAACACAATATAACACTAGCTAAGGCAAGAAGGAGCCACAAAACTAGATATTTGATTGTTTGAAGATCATGCAAGATCTTTACAATGTGTGAAGAAGATGCAAAACATTCACAGAGTCATGATCCAAGGCATACAACTCTTAGAATACTTGTGCAACAAATTTTTTTCCCCTCAATTCCCAAAGTATCCAACATTAAAATTGGGCATCATTTTACAATATATAGTAAAATGGGAGAAGAAGAAAGAGGAAGAAAATAGATGGAAATTTGAATTCCTCCTTCTACCAACCAACTACGTCCATTAATTTTTTCTGAAAATACTTGGATGCCTCTGATTATCCACTGCCACACACCTTTTTCCTTATTGAAGAAGGAACGTCACCCATATTGCATTAAATTCTAGTGGTTGTGCCGCATGAAGCCATCCTTTTGCGTGTCAGATACACCTTCCTTTGTTTCACCCATCTACCACCATTTGATTCAAGAATTCTGATTTTATTGTAAATATCTCTCCAATGATATAAGATTGCAAAGATCAGATCATTGCACTAAGAAGTTACATCCATTTTTAGTTTTGCACAGAAAATTGTCTCTTTTCTTTGATATATGGCTTTCTATTTTAATTTCATGTGGTTTTGAACCTCCGTGGCTTTGTCTTCTTCATTATGTGGCTCTACTATATTCTCTTCTTGACCCATGGTTTATCCAATGTGGTGTGGCTTTGATTTAACATCCGCAGACCCTTTTCCTTCAATCCATGGTTTTTTGACCTGTTTTACTTTTACTCGTGGCTAGCTAAAAAACATCTGTGGCATTGTTTTTATTCTGTAGCTTTGTTTAGACTTCAGCGGCATTTATCCTTTGGCCATGGCTTTTCCAAATCATCTGTGGTATGCTTAAACTCCTCTTCTTCCCTGGTTACTTGACCATGGTAACCCAAGTTGTTCATTTTTTTTTGTAAGGGTTCAAAAATGGACAACATTTTTGGTCAGTCAAATGGAACATCTACCTGATAGATGAATTGATCAATGGCCTTAAATCATCCATTGGGCATGGAGTCAGCCTAATATCTAGAAATTGATCTGAACTGTGAACTTAGATTCCCAAATTTGATTTAGTTTTTCTGTATTTAATTTTCTGAGATGATTGTAACTAATCCAACTGATTTCTTCATACAACAACCCTAGAAAGATGATGAAAATTGTGCACAAGAAAATCCTCAAGAAACAAGATTGTGAAAATCACTTAGGGAAAGAAACCTATACTACCAATAATGTAATGTGTTGAAATCACTTGGAGGATTTGAAAACTAATCTATTATGTACAAGATGCAGTGAAATATCTTAATGAGAGAGTTTAAGGTAAATCTCATTTACTTGGACTTGAAGCACACTCCCATCAAGATCAGATAACTTAAATTACTTATCCACCTTCCAAGCAGTAATTATGTATGGTTCACTCTAGATAGCATAAAATTTGGAGTGTCTTCATTGTTTATCTCAATCCACGTCCCATTTCAAAACTAGAACTCCGACCTTGAATGTATGATCTTTATCCTTTTTGTCAAACCACTATTTTTTTGATGCCTGATGTTCTTCTAACCTAATAATGGTGGAATTTATTCTTTCCTCCAGTTTTACTAACTTTGTCATTCTGATATCCCTTTGATCCATGCCTTCAAATTTCAGTTGTTGAGATAATTCAAGTGAAGGAAACTCAAGTGACAAGGGAAGTCTAGCTTCTTTTCCATATATCAGTTTTAGGAAGAACTACTAATAGCTTTCTTCACTGTTATCATGTCTACCCAAAGAGCATTTCTCACTTTTGTGTGCCATTTCTACTAATTGATTTTCATTGTTCTTTTCATGATTCTGATCAAATTCTTGTTAGTAGACTCTGCCAATCCATTACCTTGGGGGTAGTAATTAGAAGAAGTATTAAGATAAATCCCAAGTCCCAAAGCCCAATTAGAAATCTTTGATCCTAAGAAATCCTTTGCATTGTCAGAAATAATGGTCTAAGGGACACCAAACCTTGTAACAATTTCTTCAAGAAAGTCTAGGATAGATAATTCAGTGGCTTCCTTCAATGGCGTGGATTTCATCCATATGGTGAAATAGTCTATTGTTGTGAGAACCAATTTGTGAATAGAACTAGATGGAGGATTAATCATGCTAATAAAATCTAGACCCCGTTGTGTAAATGGTTGATCTTCCTGAATTGGATGAAGTGAGAGAGATGCCAATATTTCCTTTCCAGTGAATAGAGCACATTCCTTACATTTTCTAACCCATTTGTGAGAATTTACAAATAAGGTGGGCCAAAAGTATCTTGATTTTATGATTTTCATGACTGTAGCTTTAGTAGAAAAATTTCCACCTAAGAAACCATAATGGAAATCAGTTAAAAATTTCTCACATTTCTCACCTTTAATACACCTGAGAAGAACTCCATAAATATTCCTTTTGAACAAAATACCATTGATCAATGCATAAGGGATAGACCATAACCTCTAATGTATTTTTTTCTCTGTTGAATCCCAAAATATATACGCCAGTAGTTAAGAACCTAGCCATATCTGTAACACCCTCGACAACTATTATATTCATATTTTGCATTTCAAGTGTTGACATGTGATTTTCTTGATAAAGATGTGTTATTTTGACTGTTGAAGATCATGCTTGATATGGATAAATCATTTCCATTCTTAAAAACCATTAGACTAAAATAGTATGTATTTCAAGAATTCATTTTCACTTTGGAAAGGTGAGTTGCAATCTAGCTTTAAGAGTTGCAGACTTATCCCTTCTTCTGACTCATCCTTAGATCAATTTTAGTGATCTAAGGAATGTTTTAAATATTCTTCATAGACCTAATGGTAAATTGAAATTCAGTAGTTTGAGGGACATAGCAGACTAAAGTTTGTATGTTACGAATTCCTTGGTCTTATGTGAACATGTTTTCGTTTAGCTGTATATTTGTGCTCGGGTCTTAGGTGATTGATCTTAGCAGGACATTACGGACGTAAACAAAATTCAATTTATTTCATGACAGAGGAGGAATTCAGAGTCTGAAAACCAAAGGATTATCCTAACAGTATCCTACGCTAGGTAAGAACACCTATGTTCTAGCTACGTCTACTTATTTAGATTTCATTCTAATCTAAGCCTCTTATTCTATTTTGTTGGGTTGGCATCCTAACCTAAGATTTTTTGCTAAATGAATATGGGAGAGATTACTAAAGTAATGCTAGGCTATTTTAACTAATACCTAATACTATATGGTTATGAATTTAATCTAACCTAAGGTGGAATTACTAATGGCAATGTTTTAAGACCTAAGGTGATTATTGCTAGACTAACCTAAGTTTTAAGGGATCCATCCTAAAACTATTAAAAGGGAACCTAAGAGTCACATGTCTCTAAGGTGATGGTTCTAATGGCATTTAAGAGAGTTGATAGGGTTTAATGGATGGCGGTACTGCCGACAGTTTTGGCAGGGGCTATTTGAATTTGGTGGAGGCATACGTGGAAGCTCCACTAAAGATGGAATTGCATGTTTGGATGGAATTGGCATTCGCCAGTTTTAGGAGGTGGTGGCAAGGAAAGATAAGCAGGAAATTTGGAATTAATGACATTGATGGACCTCAGTTTTTGTGTGTAAACCATCTTGGAAACTTGGAAGGTGGGTTTGTGGGAGGTTGTTTGATTTTGCATGCATTGCGGATTTTTCTCTACATGGAGCTATCTGTTTCTTCAAACCAGTAGTTTGACCTTCACTTCAAAACTATTTTTGTTTTATGTGGTCTATTTTTGATTGAAGGAAAGTATATGAGGCATAGGAATAAAAGATGTTTGATTGTTGATCTTTCGTGAATTAGAAAAAGATTTGGAAGCTAGGCTGGAAGTCTCCTTAAATTTTATAGAAGCACTATCAAGCATGATAGGCTCTACCCATTAAGATTTCATGCTTTCTTCTAAATGATTCATTAGAATAAATCTGCTCTTATGCTTATTAATATTTGCATGATTTTTCTGGTTGATTAGTTGCATGCTTTTAGGAATCTCTGTGATTTTTGGATATGAATCCAAGGCTTAAATAATGTTGTTTTGGAAACTCTCTTTCTCTATGAAATTTCATTGATATCATGCATGTGAAGCTTGTATCCGAAACTTGTTTTTTTTGTAGCTCTATTTTTCATTATGGAACTTGCATTTGAGGTTGTTGTGTTTGAACAGGCCTTTGTTGCAATATAGGGTTATGAAATTTATGGGAACCTTGAGTTCCATTTGATCTTGCATTCGGGATTCGTGTTTTGATAAAAACTTGTGTTGGAGCTTCGTGTTATTCTGAACCAGTGTTTGAAAACTTGCGTAACTTTAAACTGTTGCTTGAAGTTTGTATTTGGCACTGTACTCTTATTTTATTACTTGTGAAGTTCTGAAATTTTGTGTGAAGCTCATGTTTGACACTGTACTCATATTTGGTACTTGAGTGTTAAGAAATTTTAATTGAATCGATGAATTTGATTATGTTATGGTATTTTTGTGTTGGGTTTTACTTGTATTAAAATTTTAAAGCTTATAATTCTTTTATTGAGAAATTTACTCACAAGAAAACTGGGTGATAGTTTGAATGAGTTGTTTGGTAATCTCTTCGAGATCTAGAACTAGAAATGTCTTGTTTAAATGAATGTGGTACTTCTATTTTTAAGACTGTATTGTCTTCTCTAAGATGTTAATGGCATAAAATTTAGGGGTGTTCTTTTCCCCTCTATTGGAGGAAACCCGTGTTCTGGGTTGACTGTTTTGTTTGAAACTAAGTCTCCTCTGTCAAAATTTTGAGGTTGTGAAATTCTTGTTTCGAATTTCTGTTTCAATTACATTGGAGGTAAGGATGGGACATATTTTGACTAAACATTATTGGGTTTCTTGCTCTCTCTTTAGATCCTTTAAAATAAGTTTTGGGTCTCATTAGAAGGTTGAGTTATTACCCTTATACACTAAATTTATAAGGGAAGGATTACCTTCTCCGTTTGGTTGTTTTTTGTATAGTTCTTTTTGATTCACGAACTACTTACTCTTCGTATTGAGTTGTTGAAGCATTTAAGAGACTGCAGTCCTTGAGTTCATGGATACTTATGAACTTGTTAGCTTACTGTTTTGGGATTCTATTCTTGTTGGATATAGTGAATGAGTTCTTTGGTCTTTTAAAGAGAGGAAATATATATTCTTTTGGGATCAGTATGTTGTTTTTGGGACTGTAATGTTTTTTCATTCTGAATTGAATTGAATAGGAATTCATTTGTTAAGTAATGTAATGGATAATTATATGGACCTTTCCTAATAGAGATCCCTTTTTTGAGTCATTTGGATAAGTTCATTTATTGAACTCCTCTGCACTCGATTCTCTTATGAGATGGTGATTTCTTTATGGTTTGTTGGTCTACTTTATTCGAATCATTGGTTGTAATGATGTAGAAAGATAGTAGCTAAGTTGGTTCTGCTAATATGTGAATGCATACTTGTTTGATTGACTGTTGTTGACTAATCCTTGCTTTATTTGGATGGATAGGAGTAAGTTTTTTCTCTTGTACTCTATCTTTTTGGGTGAACTCGAAGTAGAGATTAACTCCTATAAGAGTCTACTTAGATTTGTGAACATTGGTTTCAGATCTTTGAATGCTAACTTATAACACATAGAAGTAGATTTAGATTTGCAGTTAGACTATTTGATTCTCTTTACCTTATTGGATTGATATGGAATTCTGTTTAGATGTATATCTTAAATGTTGAATTTATGAGATTGTTATCCCTGAAATGAAATAGTTAATTCATGTTATGAACTTGATCTGTATTTCATATGTTTTGATTTTGGGTATGGTACGTAATGGTTCTTCTTATTCTTTGCTTAAGATTTAGATGAATCATCCTAAAATGAACCATGTTGTAAACACTTATTTTGTCTTATAGAAAAGATAAATTTTGTATTCTATTAGGATAGAATTATGATATAATGGGATGGTAAGATCTATTGTTTGTTTAAAGGTAATTGATAGGATCAATTAAAATTTAAGTTTTAAGACAGTTGTTGTGGATTATATTCTTCTCTTCTCTTAAAAGTGGATCTAGATTTATTATTGTACTTCTTTTCTGGTTGGTATCACTTATGCTTATTGTATGATATATTAATTGTCTCATTAAAGCAGAGTTGTTTTAATGAAACAATTAGTGGAATGTACTTCATTTTAATGCTTAGTGCTTATCATGCTCAATTCATTAAACTAACCAGTGCTATCAATTTTTACAGATGGACATCGTAAGTGATAAAAGAAGGTAAAAACTTATATGATGCATTGGCGGATATAAGTCTAATTTGTTGTAAAGAATTCTGATTCATTCTTTAGTTGTTTTGAAAAATAAAAGTTGTATACTTTTAAGAATAAATTTTTTTGTTATGCAGTATGCCTAAAGTGCATAGTCTTGTAAATATATAAGTTTATAATGAGGAATTGTGAGTTCAGATTTATTTGCATTAGTTGTGTTATTTATCTCATACTTTTATAAAGGAGATGGAAGTTCTATATTGTTGATATTCTTTGTATTATTTATATGTTTATCTAGTTATCCTTTGATAAGATGGATAAAGGGAGTTAGTTCAATTTCCTCTATAAGATACAGCTTGTAAAGTTGCATAAGATGATGTTTATTATCTAAATAATTTAACATATTAATGTGATGTGTAATGAACATGCAGTATGAACTATAGAATTGTGAAAGATAAGCCCTGACACTTAATCATTTTGAGGAAGACTCTTCCTATCTTAAATGAATGTAAACCAAAAAGGATTTGAGATATGATTGTAAATCACAGGAATTAATTTTGTATGAAGTCTACTTTAGTTAAACCTATGTGATTGCCAAACCTCACTGAATATTAAATTACATTATATTGAAACTTATGATATTGCTGTCTTGTTTTGGATATTTGTTCGTTAAGCCAAGTAAAAGGAACATTAAAAACAATCATGAGTTAAAGGAAGTTATTTAATGCTTAATTGATTCAAGTATAGAAAAATAACTTAAGGAGTGTTGGATTAGGGTTTAACATGGATGTTCTAATCTATTTTATAATCCAAATTAATTAAACATTAGCAATAACATCCTTAGGGATATGTACATCTTGATGAGGAAGTTTCTGTAGGATGTTGGCACATGCCAATTGCAGGACTATACCTTCGAGAAGGCAAGGGTCTTCTCAAGGATACCATGTTGCAGTTGAACAGGTTGCAACACCCTTCTGGATTAATCATCTAAATCTACACACAAATAAGGTCTTGAACTTAGTTTCTCTCTAGGTCAAGTTAGTGGCATGTTTAGGATAGGTGACATCTTTCAATGGATCAGGGTACCTTGGCATGATCCAGTTGACTTAGGTCAACTAAGTATGCCCATATACCCTAAGACATTGTGAGTGTCTTCCTAAAATAAATTATGTTTCTAACCAGAGCTAGGGTTAAACCTTGGACAAGTGGACTGACGGTAGTCATTAAAGACCATTCTAGATAACAGATGAGTGAGGTGAAGGATGTATTTTGAAATGATGAGTATGTCGTCTAGGAATAGTGACATAAACAGTATGTTGAAAATCTTTGGCCAAAGTATCGCAAGCTGCTGGTTGCGTTGTCCTATGTCACCTAGTTTAAAGAAACGTGATGTCAGATGAATATTGGTAACAAATATTCATATAGGTTCTTTAAACAAATCACTCAATACCCGGTTTAGGGTAGGAAAAAAAATTATATGAAGTATACGATAAGTATTCAATCCTTATAGTTAACATAAATAGATTGGTAGATCACTGAGTTATGAAATGAATAGATCAGTGGATCACCGAGTCATTTACAGCTGTATATGGTTATGTGTTATGAGATTGATTGGCATGGAATGTGTGTTCTAAAGGATGTTTTATTTAGAATAGAGAATATTATGTTTTAAAAAATTTTTCCCTTGTTTCTAAAGTCTTAAAATGAGAATGTTACAATATCATAAATCTAGTTGTGATCATATGCTAAAACTCCTTCATCTTGTTGAAAATCAGCATAATGTAGAATTTCTTCATTCATGAGGGAGGTTTCTTGGGGTTTCACAACATCTAAATCCAACTATTCACATAGTTCCCTTACTCTCACCAATTTTTTGGCCTTGATGGTCACATCATATTCCATAATCTTACTCACCAATCTATCTCATTTCTCATTGATTTCTTCTCCCATAATGAAGTCTCTGACGTTGGAATGTGATAACAAAACTTTAATGTGGTTAGTTGCAGTCATACTTTTAAATTTCTTCATGGCTCTCATAATGGAAAATACCTGTTTTTAAATTTGGTTGTACTTGAAATCATAATCCTTTAGTGTTTGACTGAAGAAGGCCATTGGTTATTCTAGACCCTGATAATTTTTTTGAGTTAAAACTGCAGTTATGCTAGATTCAGCTCCATAAGCATATAGAATGAAATCTTTGGTATAGTCAGGGTTGATCAATGTGGGGGCTTGAGCAATCTATTGTTTGATTTTATCAAATCTATTTTTCCCCTTAACATTCCACCTGAAATTTGAATCCTTCTTGAGCATGAGAGTAATAGGTCTTGGAAAACCCAATAAATCGAGAATGAAACACCTAACAAAATTGATTTTTCCAAGGAATGACTGTAAGGAATTCTTGTGAACTAGAAAGGAAAGAGTCGTGATGGCTGAAATTTTTTTCACATCAATGGAAATTTCTTCCTTCGAGAAAACATTCCCTAAGAGCTTACCCCTAGGGATTATAAAATTGCATTTCTTGGGGTTGAGAGACATGTCAAATTCCTTACATCTTTCAAATACTTTCTCTAGGTGTGTCCTATGATCCGCACTCTGATTTGAGAATATTGTGATGTCATCTAGGTAAACCATGATGAATTGATTGATGTACCCCTTGAAAGCAATGTACATTACTCTTTGGAAGGTTGCACCTGTGTTTGATAAGCCAAACGACATCTTCTGATATGCTTACATTCTCCATTTAGTGGTGAACATGGTTTTGTACTGATCCTTTTCTTTCACTTTGATATGATTGAAGCCTGAGTATCCATCAAGCATGGAAAACCTCTTAGCTCCTGTTACTTTCTATAGAATTTTCTTCATTGAAGGTAAAGGATAATGATCCTTAAGAGAGGCCTTGTTCAAATCCCAAAAATCCATGAAATTCCTGATATCTCCTTTTTGTCTTTCTCACTGGGAACAAATTTTCCACCCAAGTAGAGTACTTAATAAGAAAAATTATCTTGGCTTCAATGAGCTTAGACAGTTCTTTTCTCATGAGGGGCTTAATTCTAGGGTTAACCAACCTTTACTTCTACCTAGTTGGTTTAATGTTGGGATCAATATCAATAGTCCCATGAAAATGCATCACTGAATATTTTGCACAAGGAGACAAAAGCGTGTTTTTCATCCTCGTCACATACCTTTCCAAGTAGAATCTCTTTATCTAGGGAAATTGTAACTGGTTGGCAGGCCTCTTTCTTTGCCACCATGCTTTTCTCTACAACTTTGAATTCATCATCTTAACTAAATATCTGCTACAGAGTGACCAATCCCTTCGGCAATTTTTTCGTTTTTAGTTGAATTATCTAATCACCATAGACATTTTACAACTCATATTGCATTTTTTTAGGATAACTTGAATTCATTTTGGATAAAATGCAGAAAATTTTAATCATTGTCAAAAAAATTCTAGATGGTTTTTTTATTTGGAATGGATGGCCTGACCACCATTTTGATATGTTGCATATTTCCCTTGACAAGGTCTTGTGCCGGTGAAAATTGAGAACGCAAATTCACCATCTGATCAACATCCTTGTTTAATTTCCTAGGAAGAGCTTGTAGGTTAATGGTGTCAAATATTTCTAGCATATCCCAAAGTCTGTGTTTATAAGCCTTTAGTAACTTGTTCTTTATGGAATACTTACCTGTGACTTGGTGAATAACAAGTTCAATATCTCCAAAAATCAGAAATTATTTAATTTTCAACTTCTCAACAATTAGAAGACCTTACACTAATGCTTTGTACTCAAATACATTGTTAGATCATGAAAATTACAATCTGTAAGAAAAGAATAACTTTTCGTTCATCGGAGAGATTAGAACAATACCATCCTTGGATCCATTTCTACTTCTAGAACCATCGAAGAACATCCGCCATAGTCTAAAAGAACTTTCCTTTTCTTTTTTTAATGCCGTGGGTATCATAGATCCTTATTAGAGGATGTAACTAGTTTGAAGACCAGTCTCAATGGTTTTTAGCTCTTCTTCGTAGGGATAAAATTAATGATTTATCTCTACCCATTCATCCAGAAATAAATCAAGCATGACGGGAGAGATAAGTTGCTCATCTGAAACTAAACATTGTTCATGTTATTCTTGTATCAAGAAATTTTATTGGATGGGGGTAGGATCATATAAATCAATATGGTAAGAAAATATGGGCTCCACTTGTATTGTAAAACATGTACCATATCTAGTTCTCAAAAGCATGTGAGTCCAATTTGAAGACAAATAACCACCAACCTTGGTAGTGAAATATCTAGACAAATAAATGGAAAACATGGGAGGAAATTCAATGACTGAAATGTCATGGTTTATGGTGAGGCTTAGGCATGCATGAAGTGTTAACTCAATATATTTAATTATTTTCAATACACCCACAGTTGACCCATCAAGTTGTAAGACTTTCTTAGACACATGACTGTATTTGAGACCCAGGATATCAGTAATTATCTTGGGCATTATAGAGGTACTATCCCATGAATCAATCATACAATTATGAACCGAGTGTTTTCCCACAATTAATGACATGTATAATGGTGGGGTTTTGACAATTTTAGTTAATTGGTCTTCTTTTTCTTAACAGACACAAACTGCGACATTAGTTTTTTGTACCACCAGATTTGTCTAAGGCAGATGCTTGAGGGATTCACACAAGAGGTCACATTGTTATGGAATAGCCAACGTATCCCAAATTGTCACATTAACATTGGTCTTCATCATTTTCTCAACAATACTAAATGGAATACCCGTGGACTTCTATATCTGTAGTATGATATCTTCCTTTATCTTTGGTTGCGGCATTTAAATAGGCATCTTTGGTTGAATAACAACTTCTTTATCTGACACCACTTTACCAGGTGCCTCATGTCACTTGTTTTTTTATCCAAACTAAACTCTTTCTACCTACCCGTGGCATTAACTTGACCATGGGAATATGTAGACTATTATTCTAGCATTATTTTCTTGTGTCACGTATTATCAACAAAGCTGATTTAGGGTCTGGTAGAGCTACCCTCTACATGCTTGACCACAAAAAGGTCCTCAGCTCTAAAGAACATGAGATTGACATCATTATTGTCTTCTTGAATTGCTTCTGCATTTGAACTGGGTGCTTCCAAAAATGGTTCTTGCTAACTGGATGAACCTTGAACCATGTATGCTTAAAGGTGCATTTCCCTTTCACAATCCAACAGATTATGCATAAAATTACATGGAAAACACCACTTTGTTTCTTGTGCCATATTGTTTTACACTGGAACCAATGCTTGACTTGAGCTAGGAACATGAAGTTTTTGTGGTTGAGGAATTCTTACTAATGGGAGAAGAGCATTTTAACCTTTTCATCTATTGTTTTGCTTATTTTGTGCATATATTTGATTAGATTGCTGATTTCTAAATGGATGATATCCCTAGTTTGAAGATTGCCCCTAATTTTTATAATTTTAATAGGATTGGGCTTGATGTTTCTCTGGGGATATAATTTTTTTTGTCAAATTTATGATTAAGGATTTCATATCCTCATCTCCCTTTTGTTTTGCATGAGTTTGAGATGTGGAAGTGACATGCTATGAACTTGGCTCAGGGATAGGAGCAATTGAACGCTGGGTGGCTTGAGGTAATTCTAGATAAAAATTCATGGGTAGTGTAGGGGCTAATTTCCTGACCTATATTAAACAATTTCCAGCCCTAATGCCTAATGCATAAGTTGTTGGAAGAGTTATACCTCCCATGGATTGCACCATAGTAGCAATATTAGAGTTAAGAGCTTTTAAGAAGTAAAGAAATGCACCGTCTATTGTAGGTCTCACAAGAACTGGAATTTTGTCCCAATTTTTCTGGAACCTGAAGTTAAAATCTGCCATAAGTTCACTTGGGGCCCTTTTGATGGTGGTTAACTACTCCAATAAAGATAAATTATCTTCTCTTTCTCCAAATTTTATTACACATAGTTGTACATAACTCATTCTAATTTCGAATTGATCCTACTATCAAGCTTCTAAACCAATGTGAATATTTTCCTTTAAATGATGAAGCTAGAAGTTTTATAGCCACGTCCATATCAACAATTTCATGGAAAACACAGACATTTTCAATGTATTTGATGTGATCAACTAGGGTCGTATGATTCTCTCTAGTGAAATATGGGATATTTTTTCAAGGCTGCCACTAGTATAGGATTTTGTGCATTGAGGTCTAGTGGACTGCTTCTAGTAAAATTAAAAAATGGATTGGGTTATTGTGCAGCCATTCTTATGGGTCTAAGAACTCTAGTGGATCACAAGAAAAGGCCTACCAGGTGGAGGTGGTACTCCTTGTGAATTTGGTGCTTCACTAAATACTTTTTTTAGTAATATAATTAGAATTTTTAGTGGTTTTTTCTTCCCCTTGAGGGTTTCCCACTTATATTTTTTTTATGGTGTTCTATCTCTTGCTTGGAATGTATGGTATTTGATATTGTGCACACATAAATGAATGGTTAATTGGTTTATGATTTAAATAAGAAAATATGAAATTGGTTTAAGTTTGTAAGGATTGATTCACACCCCCCTCTCATTTCATTGTGCTTACAACATGTAATGAAAAATTCTCCAAATCTACTTCAACGATTTTCACTAATGCCTGGGAAGTGGTAGCTTGTGCACTCATCTAGGTGATCTAGGGGCTATAGTGTGGACATGTGATGAGGTGAGGACCATATTATTTTTTTGTTTTTATGTATTTAATTGTGATGCCCACCAAAATGTTTGTGTGCACCCTTCCTCAGTTTCTTCTATAAATTATTGTTTTACACTTGAGGTTCTGGCTTCTGTGACACTCATTGGAAGAAGTTGTGTAGTATCTGATTGCACATGCTCTCATTTAGCTTTTTCTTGTGTCTTTTTTTCCTTTTCTCTAGATTACAATGTTTCATGTTGCACTGAAATTTTGGGCTTCTTCCTCTAGTAGCAGAATTGCTTCCATAATACTTTATGTATCCTTTTCCTTTCTTTCCTTGTCCTCATTATTTTTTGCAACCTTTTCTACTTCTATCTTCTTTCTTTCTTCCTCTTTCTACTTTTCCTTTTCCTCTTTCTTCTTTCTCTCTTTTTATTTCTTCTTCTACCTTTTTTCCCTCTTAATATTCCTTTTCTTTCTCCTCTTCTTCTACCTTGGCCTACATCTTTTCTTATTATTTCTTTATATCCTCTCTCTTTTTTCTTTATCTTGCTTGTGGCTCTTATTTTCCTTCATGGATCTCTTCTCTTCAAGTTGTGCAATTGTTTGTTTATGTTGTTCATCCTCTTACCTCTTTTGCTTTCTTTCTTCCTTCTATTATTATTTTACAGCTTCCTTGTCTTTTTCTCCTTAATTTTTATGTTGCTCTTCATGTTATTGTTATTTTCCAACATTGTCGATTTGGGAAAATGTTACACTCTACTCTAGGAATGGTTATGTAATTAGAGCTATGATTATTGGTTCTACAGGAGTGGTTTATGTGGACATTTCATTGTGTGCCATACTCTGTAGGGAGTACTTATATTTTTTAGAGATGGAGGGGGTAGAGGGGTACCTTATTATTTTGTAGCATATTTTGGCACTATTACTTTTATTTTTTTATGAATCTTACTTTTCTCCCTCTTTTGAGCATGTTCTTCTCTTTCATATGCAACATTACTTTCAATTTATTGTGTGGTATCTTATTATTCTATCTTATCCTATGTGAGTGAATACCTTGTGCATGAGTTTACTCCCTAGCCTGGAAGTGTTTCTTCTTGTTGTAATGGTGATCTATGCACTTATTTGAATGAGTTGGTATTTGACCTTATTTTCTTGAGGGGTGTCACTGGGATTTCCTCATCTAAGTCTTAAAATTAAATACCTTATAAGAGTGGTTCAATATTTGGTTTGACACATGCATCTTGGAGTTCTTGGATGATGTTTTTTAAAATTTTGATTATGTGTGACATCCTCATGGCCTATGTTGATCATGAGAGAGTGCGGTGTGTATGGAAGCTTCACTAGATTTTCAATATTTATGTTTGGTTTCATACCTTTATTTTTTCAAACTAATATCCATGTGAACTACGTTCTATCTTCATCTGGGTACATTTTAGTACCCATGTCTTCAAGTGTCATTGTTTATCTCTTGAAACTTTCAAATTATCAAAATGTAGGTCAACAAACTAAACTATAATCCTTGGGTCTATTTACATATTCGATGGGATTTTTCATAGTTTACAAAGTGGATTTTTACATCCCTTTGTCTACTTATTTATCTGGGGTTCCATTTATCTTTTAGGTTGATCTTTGGCCTTTGGTTGTGTGGTTCTTCTAGTTTATAGGCCTCCCACAATTAGTTGTGTTGGCCTCTCTGTGCACAAATATTGTGCACTTATGGAAATTGTGTTGTGCTATTTATTTAGCTCTGCTTGAGCTATCTCCATATTGATAAAGAATGGGAGTGTATTTGGGTACTTGGCATTCTCTTATTTTGATCATAGTACACCCCGATTTTGTAAAAAAGTTAGTTTGGCATACAAATTTGTGTATGTACGCACTTCATACGGTATGCATGGGTTTGCACTTAACGTCAACCTTATTTTGTTAATCTAGTTTCCCATCTTCTGCATATCTTCATACATTATATATGGATTAGCTAGAACAAATTGTACAAATAACTCATGCAAGTAATACACATATTTAACTTCAATTATGCCCTTGGGGGAATTCCAATGTATGAAGTATAACATTAATACATGACCATGTTTCCCCAATTTAGGTGACCTTATATGCATTATTGTTGAGTTATTGTGCTAGAAATTTGAGCTAATTAAATTCACCTACATGTTCCCACATCCTTTTGATAATTTCCATTGTGCCTAAGGATAATTGATTATTACCTCGCATAGCTTACCAATATCATTTAGCTATAATCTCTTCTATGACTCACACTACTTTATTTCTAATGGATCCCAAATGGATTCCTCACTTGACCATATACGATCGTATTTGATTATTTGATAGGTAATCTAGTGATTTTATAAGTGAGTATAAATATGCCTTGATTCAACAATCCATTAGCTTGAGAACTTATGGCTATATTGATGGGGACTATATCTTACATGGTGAACCAAATTACTCCATTATAATATCATCTCATGATGTTTGGTATGAGCTCAGGGTAGTCTCCCATATATGGTACTGTAGAAATTCAAACAACAACTATTCATCACACTGGATCTTTTTCCACTATTTTCCCTTTTGTGGCCTCAGTCTAGATTTTGGGCCTTTCTATGCCTTGTGTTTTTTTCTCTTGCTACAAGTTCATGATGTTGTGGATAACTCCAATTTTATTGCTTTAACATCAAATATATCCCCATTCGTTCCTTCTCTGAATCACTTAGAGGAAGGAATTTGATTCCTTATTCGTTCATCATGCCTTGGACCTAGGTCTGATGGGTCAGGTGAATGGGTCTGTCATTACTATTTTGGTACTTTTATTCACAAAATTGATCTATGGATTTCAAATTTCTTAGAACTTTCAAACTCTCTTTGTCTCTCTTTGTAGATGTATTTTATTACTTTTAATCTTAGAAAATGTGTTTAACTATTCATGTGCTCTATCTCTTAGGTATATCATGTTTGAATATAAGGTGGTAATTTTTGAGCCATATATCTTTTAATATACCTCCTTAATTAATTTTTTCTAATGGGGATTTAGCTTGATGTCATGCTGACTTGCCTCTTTATTTCACTTACCATAAAATCTTTGAAGCTTGATGTGTTGGACTTACAAATCGGTGAGCTGGTAGCTTTTCATGATTTTAAGTTTTCAATTTTTTTGTTTTCCTCATTTACTTTGTTGTTTTTTATATGTGTTTCCCATACTTATTTGATCTCTAAAAATTTTCTTCATTTTAGTTCATGTGTCCCTTTTTTTACCATTTTAAGGTGATAGTTTTGAATTTTAACCAATCTACATATACTTGAATAAAAATGATTAAATGTACAAACTTCTATCTTCCAAACGTGCATAAATTTTGAAACTTCCTACTCTAGTTGATGTGTTGAAGGCACATATTATCACTTTCTTAACATTATGCAATTATCCATTGTAGGATTTTATCCTGCATCTATTGATCTTACCAGGTAAGACATTTCTGTGTAGATCCCGCAATACAACGGTTCCATATTTGGTGATGTGGTGAATAATATAAGCGCCTTTCTACCTTATGCATAATTTTCTTGAGTATGCTTTAAAATTGTTTTCATAAATCAATACCATTTTTTCTATTTGAAATTATTTACTACAAAATTTTTGGTCATGCCATGTTTCTAAATTTATTTATAAGCCTCTTGGTTATATTACATAGTGTCCATTTATTCCTCCATTTTCATCCAATCCAATAATCTATTCTCTGTGGATTCCTTATCTCGTAACCTTGCAGTTATTATCATATCAATACTTAGTATAATTTATTCCATTTGAATGCTTTCTTTTATTCCATAGACCAATTTGAATGGTGTTTTACAGGTACTTCTCTTTTAGTTTTTTCTATATGCCCAGAGTACTATAAGTATTCTATTTTCCTAGTTATCTCTTTACACATTGCATATTGTTGTCAACACCCTTTCCAAGACTTTATTTTTGGCCTCTTCTTGTCCATTTACTTGAAAATGATATGTTCTAATATAATGTTGTGTTGTAGACAAAAAATCATGCACTTACTACTATTTACTATACCGTTGATTATGATGTTTTATATATAGATATTGAGTAAGAAAAATATTCACTAATGGAACATTTCCTACTCCATCCACTTGTGTTTTTTATTTCTATTGATTTAATTTTTCACACTTGTCACTCATACACCGAGTTCTAGTCAAGTCACATGTATCTCTATCTCTCAGTCTTCGCACATTTTTTGTCAATTGGCTCTAGACACTAGCACCCAAGCACTCTTGTCCATCCTAGGCACCTGTGTCCTCTTTATTTTTGATATGATTTTTGACATTTGAGGTTGTTAATTTTGGTTTTCCACTTATATCATGAGTTACTATTCGGCATGTTGGGTCATTAGTGTTGAGATTCAATCAAGATATCCCTATATAAACACAATAAACATACCATTATAATGGTGGGAAATTTCTATCAAGGTCTATCTATATACATATCAAAGGTATTGCATCTTGGGCTTATTACTTTACATACACACTACATTGGAAGGGGAAGTTCATTTTTCCATCCACACATTTACATTCTATCTAGATATTTCCCATTATCTTGGCATCATCAATGCAAGGGAAACCTAGGAGTACTATTACACACACAAAAACATAGAACTACATTGGTTCTGAGATGTAGTGCAACACTCGGTCATAAGTTCACTTATTTGACAATCGAGGATAGTTTGAACCCTCATTTTGCATATTTATTTTTATAGGATTTGATGTAGTTTGAGGGTTTTATAGGATATAATCTATGTTTCATATTTATAGGTACTTTGGTGATCCAAGTGCGACATACAGGTGATCAACGGTGAATAAGTACAAAACCCTCGCGACAGTGCTGAAACCATATTTCGACCTTTTCGGTAGACTCCAATGCCCTAGAGAGGTATAGGGTGCCCGCAAGCTCCCTCGCCCTTGCTCAGAAACACATTTCCATACATTCCTGACATCTATAAATTTTTCTGAGCATGATTATGAAATTATGAATTTTTGTTTCATCAGTTCATCTACTCTAGACACACTTCAGGATAAGAAAAATCAAGATAGTTCCCTAATACCAAGTAAAATTTCCTATCACTTGTATTTCATTGTATATCATTATAATATAAATTTACATTCAGATTTTAATAAAATATTCATATTTTATTGAATCATTTTGGTGAAAAAATTAGTTCTTCTTCTCCTAGGAAAGTTATGCATCATGTGAGTGTCAAACCTATTTATGATGAGGTTACTAAATCTAAGCTTGGCAATCTATATTATAAACCTCGTGTTGATGATAATATTCAAAAATAACTTTTGGCCAATGAATGAAACATTCCAAATAGCTTTTGCAATTCTTCTTGCATCATTGTTTACCCATAGAAAAACATTTTTGGTTGTACTCCTTGTTATTCATTTGGCATTAGGACCACTCCACCTTCTTCTATTTCCTATGAAACTCTTGATGATGCTATTATCGATTATATGCTTGGTCTTGATTGAAATCTTATGAATAAATAACATAATGAAAAATGTAAATGTGCATGATGTTATTTCTCATACTAGTCACGATGATTGTATAGTTGTATCTCATAATCCTTGCATTTTTGAAAATGTCTCTAATGATTGTAAAGATATATCTCATGATGGTTCTTCTCCTATTACATTTTATGTTTATGATATGCTTGATGAAATCCTTTCTTGAAAATATTTGTATGATTTTGATGATGCACATGTTAGTAAATATTCTACTTCTTTGCATATTTTTGAATTTGAATCACCCACCCACTCCACGTTCATCTTCTTCTGAGATTGTATCTAGTAATATGCATATTGATTCTTATCCCTATATTGTTTCATCTCCTCACGATTCTTCCGATGTTATTCCTAATAATGATATTGACATTGCATGTTCTTCACCACATATTACTCCTCCTACACCTACATCTAGTGTTCTTAAAGCATTGGCATCCTCCAACACTGACATTCCTATGATCACCCATAATGGTAAGCTTCAACCACTCAATACACCATTCACATCTAATGTCATTCCTTCACATGATATCTTATCACTCATACATGTTGTTGGCCAATTACAATCTTAGGTCCAATCTCTCACTCTTGAAAGAAAGGCTTATTATGCTTCCATCAATAAAAAAATTGTACATGGAAATCCAATTCCAAAAAAGATTCACAATTCAGCATTTCCTAAGGATTTCATCATGCCTACATTCTCATGTTTTGATAGTAATAGTAATCCATACTTACATATCAAGAATTATTGTTTAGCTATGGCTTCTTACTATAATTATCGATTATTGCTTAAATATTTTTGTCATAGTCTTATTGATGATGTTCTCCAATGGTACATGTACCTACATTTTGGATATATAGTACCTACTCTGAGATGGAAGAAGTCTTTCTTCAACGTTTTATACTTAACAATGGTCTTAGAGTCACACATGATTACTTACCTGGATTACATCAAGGTAAGACATAACCTGTTACTGATTATATCATTTTTCATTTCAATGTTTGTATGCATCAGTAAGTATTTCATCCCACTAATTTAGAAAAGTAATTCTTATTTTTCCGTGTCTTGATTCCTTCTTTAAAAAAGCACTTGCAATATGAAACATGCAAATCATTCACACTATTATGTTATAAAGTCATTGATATAGAACAAGATATAATTTCTACACATGTTATAGATCCTCCTATTTCTACTACCAATACATCATCTAGTTCTTCTCCTCTTCCATTTGTTAAGCGTCCTCCAAGGTATTCATCTCCTCCACCCCACAAGCAAGTTTAGTCTTCTCCATCAAATAAGCATATTTCATTTCCTTTACCCACGTTGGGCTCCACCTAAGGACTTTTGTATCCCCTACTCAAGAGCCATTGCACTTTTCTCATGTTGTTAAACCTCATGATGTGTTGTTTTCTTTGTTTGATAAGTTCTTGATTCACTTACCTGCTAATCAATATCATCCTCCTCATCGCTTGCAATGCCAACACAATAATCCTTATTGAAACTATCATCACATCAATGGCAATTTTGAAAATGACTGTTGCACCCTTCATAACAAATTACAAAAATGAGAAGACATGGTTGTCATTTCCTTTGTCTCTCACTCTCATGAGCGGTTTATGTCTCCAATTCCATGAAATTTTGTTGTTACTCTAGTTCATTTATCTCTTTCAAATACTTCTAAGTTTATTATGCATCCACCACCATAGGTCATTATTCATGCACACTCTTCATCTTATTCATCCACCGTTGTAACATCTCATCTGTCACGCAATGTTCTTTCTACACATTGGCTTCCTAGGATGTCAGAATCTATGCTTCCCACCACTGTATCTCCCATCATTGGAATTATCTCATCATGGATTCAATTTGGTTCATACACTCATGTTTCTTCCACTCCACATGCTTCCACTTCTCCACACCCACTCGGTCTTTGGTAGGTGATATTTTTCACCTCACTTCCCTAATGACACACTTGTGTTATTACGTTTCTTACATGACTATTGAGGAATATGTTACAAAATAACCTTGTTACATCCTTGTGCTACACATTATATCAATATATATATCTAGCATACACTACTATATCATTTCCTGATGACGCACTCATGTTCTATAGTTCATATGTGACTGCTGTGGGGTTTTATATAAATGAACCTCATCCTACCACACACATGCTAGGGGAGTCTCTCTTTCCCCCTCTTCATCTTAGACACGATATCATAAAACATTAAACCTCTTTTTCATATCATCTATCATGTTATACATCTCATACATCTATTACCATCACATACTATCTATCTTTAGGTAGACATACAAATTATCACTCATCATCATCTATGTCACATAATCATTTACGCACCAAAAATCACATATCATACATCAACATATGAACATCAAATCAAAATCATAGTTACAAAAATGACAACACTGGGGCAAGCCCCCATACATCACTACATCAACAAATATCATATATCATCATCAATATCACAATATACAACTGTGGGAGCTCTAGAACTAAATACTTCGCCACTCAATCTACGTCATTGGTTGTGTCCTCTATATTTCTTGACCTGCCTCCATAATATGGCCACTTACCTGACTACTTTTAGAATCACCTCTGCAAGTCCAAATAATGTGTAAACACATCATGTGATAATGTTGCTCCTCTTAACGTCTCCCTTAGCTCTCTAAGTCTTTGCTCTCACCTCATCACACTCACTCAACAAAATGGTACATGTAGATGTTTTTATTGCCATTGGATTGAACAAATGTGCATACTCACCTACAATAGTATGTACTCACTCCAACATACCACCTCTAATAAGCACATCGGTAGGCACATTCTACATTAATTTGTAGATAGATATATCAACGATCAATAACCAATATGCATCACCTTTGCATCCATAATCGACATATTAGTTACTATACACAACAACGATAATCAATTGACTAAATACTAAACCATAACTATCACTATACTCACTATCTTCTATCGTTACCACTATACTATCACCATCAAGGGCCACTTCCTACCCCTCTACTCCTCCAGCTGGCAGCGGTCCCTCCTCATCCACAACAACCAAATATAGTAGCACCAATCAGTGTGTTTTCCACCATACACTATACGCCTCGGTACACCCTACTTCATCCACCTGTATCGGCCCTATGGCCACATCAGACTCATCTAGACCAGGAGGTTCTAATTGTGCACTTGTGGGCCTTGTACTTGATCTAACCCTCCTTGGTGCCCTTGTGGATCTCACTCATACATATGGCTCTGTGAGCACATCCTAAGCCATGCTAAACTGTTGTGAAAAACACTCTTCCTGAAATAGCTTGGCCACTCTAGGAAATTTGTCCTCTAGCCACATAGTACATCAGATACATCATATCTCTACTCAATTCTCTATTTATCCACCACAGTATCTATCTGTTTTCCATATAATGGCCCCTGGCCCCATACAATCCAACATTGATCTATATGTATTGGTGTCCATCCTACTCCTCTAAAAACCTACCCATATTATAGAAAATATAATTGGTCTTGCCCACTCTACACACATCCCACCAAGCGGCCTTAGTATCACAATGTGCTTGTAAGCCCACACATGTAGTAATGTGGTGGCTCATATTCCACCCCTATGTCTCCTCCTATATGAACCTCTATAGATCTCGATACAGGTGCATCAAGACACATCATTCACATGCATATATCATCCCCACTCTCCTCTATACGCTGACAGTATATCATGCATCTTATACAATATGCCTACACCAGTACCCTCCATTTTCACTGATGAAGAAAACGCAACTGCAATGAGCTTCCATAATCGTGGAACACTTGATCTTAGTATGACATCCAAGTTATATGAGTCTCTGTATGTACTCATGTCCTTGTGAAATACCAGATAGTTTCTCTCATCTATCTCTAAGCATCCTCTACTGCCATCACCTAGACCCTCTCACCCATAATTGACAGTCACAATATGCAATATACATCCTCCAGGGTCACAGTCATCTCCTCGTTAGGTAACCAAAAAGTACATGTATCTGCACACCATCGCTCACATAAGGGAGTAATAATCCACATATTATGGGGTATATCCCCCATCCTCACTATGTTCCACAATCTAACATGGTATAGTATATCCCACTCATTATCTGATAAACCCAATCCCAACAATGTACTCAAATGATGACCACTACAAAATTCTCTGATTGGATATCCCACTACACAACACAAGACAACAAGCATGAAATTAGAACCTCATAAACATGCAAACCCATATACATCACATTGCACATTTCTCACACTTTGGGCTATAGAAAAATCTTCTAGGTCACCGACACTCAAGAGCTAGATGATGGCACCCAAAAGTAGGTCACTAGTGCTTATATATAGACACTGGCATCCCATGGGTCATTAGCACCTTCGCCACTCTTTCTTAGGTCAAAATTCCTTGAAACTTACAAACGCAAAATTTGTAGAAAATTCATGAAAAAACAAGCTCATTTCAACACATTTTTTGAAAATAACCATACTTACCAACTTAGTTGTCATATGCGACGCCACAGCGCCACCACCATCTCAAATCAACTCAATCTCCTTGCTCTCATTTGCATCATATTCACATACTCATAGCTCAAAATCACACTCAACCAAGGCTCAAATGAATTTATTATTCACTTTTCACCATTACTATATATAACACTTTTTTCTATATTATTATGGCCACCAGTTGCGCTTAGTCTTCCAACTAATACACATCGTGTGATTTTTCTCATATCTTGAGCCTCACTACTCCATTTTATATCCTGTCTGCATCATTCTCTTCAGAATTTTTCCTACTATTGTATTGTACAGATTCCATAACACTATATTCCAACTCTCCTCATTTTCAACTCAATCTACACACAATTTTGTGATATCTACTATACTTTGTTTCATTCACTACTACATCATTACACATATACTTTTGGCTCAATGCTAATTCTCACCATCACTCTCCCTTTCACTGAAAGGGGGGGCATACAATTGGGGCCACCCTGTGATCCCATACACACTACTACATGATCATGTCATGTACCTAATTTTTCATTAATCAAATTTTTTATCACACATTATGCAACATTTTATACCACTGTCTAGCGATTCCCCCTAATGACCTAATCTAGGGGAAACATGCAAAAAATATCTCCATGAGTAATCCATCATATATATTTAATCAAAAGATAGTTTTTGACTTCTCAAATCAAATCAAACAATCAACACAACACAACATATTTTACTATCTCTCCTAGATGATCCAGTTTGGAAACTACATCACTTCGTATGTTTCCCAGATGACCTAACATGGGAAAATCAATTTACATTCTTTACTATTTCCAGATGACCTAATATGGAATTTATCAAACAACATACATATCATGACACCCTCAAAGTGGGAGTAATGAGACATCATTTCCTTTCCTATACTGATCCTATATGGTTATTCTTGCTAGATCAAAATGAACAAAATTCATTCGTTGTCCTTCTGCAACAACTAGACCTTTTGAGGATGTAGTTAAAGTTGGATGGTAAAACTAGACCTCTCTCCCTACACTCTTCCTATGGCGATAGGATGCTCAAATCCTCAGTTTTTCTTACATACAAAAATCTAGTTGGGAACTAAATTTTCCCTACCCCAACAAATATCCATCAATGACAAAATCAAAATATACAATCACTCGAAATCAAAATCATCAATCTCACTTAGTGTTCCTCTTAACAGTTCAACCTCTCTCTTTATGCCACATGGATTGACACGTCGATCCATGGTTTACAATGTTATATGTTCTTATTCTGCGTATACTTCTATAATAGGGATTCTCCATAATTATTTCATGTATGTTCCTTAATTCCTTTACAATACTTGAATTTCATTAAAATAGCATAAAGGGGGGGAAATGTAGACACAAAATCATGCACTTACTACTATTTACTATACTACCAAGTATGTTGTGTTATATATGGATATTTAGTAATAAAATTAGTCACTATTGGCACACTTCCTAGTCCATCCACTTATGTTGTTTGTTTCTATTTCTTTCATTTTCACACTTATCACTCATGCATCCAGTTCTGGTTAGGTCATAGGGATCCCTTTCTCTCATTCTTTGCATATTTGTTGTTAGTTATCTCTAGACACTAGTGCTCAGGAGCTCTTGTTCATCCTGGGCGCTCATATACTTTTTTATTTTTGATCTTATTTTTGACATTTGAGGTTGATATTTTTATTTTTCCCACTCATATCTCGAGGTACTATTCAGAATTTTGGGTTATTAGTGTCAAAATTCAAGCAAGATATCCCTATGTAAACACAACATACATACCATTATAATTGAGAATAATTTCTATCAAGGGATATCTATCTACATATTAAAGGGGCCACATTTTGGGCTTATTACTCTGCATACACACTACATAGGAAGGGGAAGTTAATTTTTCCATCCACACATTTTCATTCTATCTAGCTAATGTTTTTTATCTTGGTGTCATCGATGTGAGGGAAACCTAGGAGCACTATTGCACACACAACAACATATAAATACATTAGGTCTGAGATGTAGTGCAGTGCTCAGTCGTAATTTCACTTGTTTGACTGCCGAGGACAGTTTGACCCCTCATTTTTCATATTTATTTTTTTAGGATTTGATATAGTTTGAGGGTTTTACAAGAGATTATTTGTGTTGCATATTTATGAGTAATTTGGTGATCCAAGTTGGATATACAGTTAATCAATGATAAGAAAGGCAAAACCCTAACGAAAATGCAAAAACTAGTTTATGACCTTTTTAACAGACTCTTGTTCCCCATAGAGGTCTAGGGAGCTTGTAGGTTCCCTCACCCTTTCCCAGGAATCTGTGTTCAAAATTTTTTAACATCTTTGCATTTTTCTGAGCATGATTGCAACATTTTGAGTTGTTGTTTCATTAGTTCTTCCTGTCTAGACACACTTCGAGATAAGTGAAATCAAGATAATTTCCCTATCCCCTTCATTTGTTTTATAATTATATCAAATAAAATTTCCTAGCACTTGTATATCATTATAGCAGATATTTGCATTAAGATTTTATTGAATCATGTGTAATCATAAAATATTTTGTGAGTATTTTGATGGTATTATTCAATAATTGTGTTCCCATGTCACTAACTAGCTTTTGTGGACACACATATATGGTTATTATATTTTCATATAAGAATGTATTTGTGTTCCTTTTTACGAAATTTGGTGTGGTTATGGCTTATACCTATTTTGTAAAATATTTATTTTTTGTAATGATGTATCTTGTTATGGACATCTTAGATTTTGGATAAATCTGGCCAATGAAATCTATCCCCCATCACTCAAATTGTTGTGTGGCTAAAACCATATTGAGGTTTATTTCATCCCTTTGAGTGGGCTTCCCTACTCTCTATCAAATATTGCAATATGGTGTCCATGTTGAAAAAAAATTGGCCATCAAATTCCACTTTGAGAATTTTTCTTCTCAATCAATTCTCACGTAAAATATCCTCCTATTATACCTTCATGCACTTCATGCAATATTGAATCTCTTTCATGTTCCAATATAACTTTTTGTGATACTTAATCCTTCCCCATTTATACAAAAATCCATTTTTTATGGTGTAAGGAAAGGTTTTTAATAGCCAGCTACTTCTTCTCCTTTTATGTGTAGTGATCCGGTAAAATCCCATGATGAAGAAATCTATAATCTCTTCAAGTTACTTTGGTATTGAGATAACATGAAATAAGTGCGCATTAAGTGTATCTTCATCTAATTCCTCAAATTATCCCCTTATATATATGTGGCTTAAGATGCCTGGTCCTACATGTTCTCTTCCTGACTTCAAATTATTCTTAAATCTATGCTTTTAGAATAACATGAGCCATCTTGATATTTTTCCCCCTAATAATATCTTATTCACCCCATATTGCAACGCTTGATGAACTGTGAATAATTCAAATGGTGTTACCAATAGATATTTCTTGAATTTCTAGAGTATAAAAACCATGGCTTTAGCCTCTCATTTTGTGGTCACGTAGTTTTTCTCTATTGGTGAGAATTTTCTCTTGCAAAATGGATGGGGTGATTAGTTATTCCTTCTCCTAGTATTCAAGGATTGCTCCAATTGTACTTCCTAATGCATCAATATGTACATGAATTTTTTGTCTAATCCAAAAAAAAAATAGTATTGGTGCACTAATTGACTTTTGATTCAATTGTGTGAATTCCTTTTAGCATTCCATGGTCTATTCAAACATTTCCCCCTTTCAGTAGTAATTTCTCCAAAGGTTTCACAATGCTAGCATATCCCTAATGAGTTTCATATATTAGCTAGTATGCTAAAGGAAAGTGTAGACTTCTAGGGGATCTATAGGAGGTTTGGGAACTATTATAACTGTATTTTTTTATCCATGAGGACCCCTTATTTGCAAACAACATGGCTAAGTAATGTTCCAAAGTGTGTAAAGAAAAAAAAATCTTCAAATTTAATGCAATATGCAATGTTATACATCGTTATAACATTAAATTTACCTTAGATAAATGTTATTTGAATAGAGAGAACACTACCCAATCATCTAAATATACTTCCAAAAAATCATGTAAGAAATATTTAAATATAGTGACAAAAACTCTGGAGAATATTACAGGTGCATTATTTAATCCAAAAGGCATTACCATGTATGTAAAGTTTCCTCATTCAGTTGCAAAAGTAAATTTTTCCACATCTTTTTACAAAATCAGAATTTGATGATATCGTCTGAATCTATTTGTAAATGAATATACCTCATGTATTTTTATTTCTTCCATAATTTTCATCTGTGAATGGAATTGGAAATGGATTGTTGACACATGTATCATTTAGGACTCTATAATCACCACAAATTCTAATTTCTCTTTTTTTTATTTTTATTTGGGTGACTACTAAACTCACCCAATATGATTTTCCTATGGTATAGATTATTATTTCTTCCACCATTCAGTCCAGTTCTACCTTGAGCTTTACCTTCATGTTTGGATTCAATTTGTAAGGCCTTTTCTTGACAGGATTTTCTCCCTTCTTTAATCCGATGCACATTTCTCCTTGTTGGTACCCAAATTGATTCTCCCTTTGAAACTGAGTAGCATCACAAGTTTATAAAGATGCTTAGAGATAGATAGATCATAATATGATTCGTTTTGTAGTCGGGGATAGATTTAACTGACTCTTTTTTTCACTCAGGCTTGGAAGAATTGGATAACACCATACTAAGTGTTTGAAATACCCTTACTACTTTAGTTTGTGCCTTCAACCAGGGTGAGAGGACACATTTTGTAACCTTTGTTGGTGAAGGATATCAGCGGGATCAACAATATTTTACTATCCTTTTGCAATATTCAAATAAAACCTTGAGAAAACATGGTCAATAAAACATAATCTAACTCTCACGAGTTGTCACCCTAGAGAATGAAGATGTCTTCTAGACAAGGTCAAGGTTACTAGAGACAATGATAAAACCTGTTTGATCCTTCATATTATGGGTTAAAGGATGAAAAACTCAATGAATTTCCTCAACATTTATGGATACACAGTGTAAGAAGGGGCAAGTTCTCGTAAGATTCATCACTTAATGTATAATTTGTTGTTGGGAAGTTAAGCAGGATAAAGTTGATTATACCAAATTCTTGGGGACTTTTAACAAATGTTAGGACATCTACCAAGAAAAATGATAAAAAATGCTTCAAATGGTCAAAATGATCCTTCAACTAGAAGATGTGTATTCATGGAAGCCCAAAGATACACGGTTTCACACATTATTTCATAATTCAGCACAAAATCTCATGTTAAAGACTCAATTAAACATTAGAAATCCTTGAATCATCATGCCTAAGATACACTCATAGACTAACAAACAATCTATACTAGCATAATGAAATTTGAGTGAATTTAAATTGTTTATTGCATCATGAAATGAAAACTCTCTTCATGGTGTAATTACAAATGCCACAATACTATCACAAGGACAGATATATTGTGTGAATTAGATAAAATCCTAACATAATATTGCAACAATGAACATGGATAAATACTTGAAGATCTCTCAAAATTAAATTAGACAAAACTATGCTCATGATTAACATGATTTACTCAAGGTTCTTCAAATTGATCAGCAAGGGAAATTTATATTTACAGTCGCAAAGCTTTTCAATGGTTGGGCATTTGCAACCATCTTGACATGATAAAATCTAAAGAAACACACGAAATAATAGGTTTCTTAGTTAGGTTCTTTGGAAAAAATAGTATTCTCTCAACTTTCTCTCTTTTTATTTTCTTTTGTACAACTCTCAGAAAATTAACCCCTCTTTTTCGCATGATTATTCTTTGCATTTTTTATATCACTCAATTCACTTGCAATCCTTCGAATTTTTTTCCCTAAAAGAACAAAAATTCCTAGGAATATTCCCTTTTACAATACTTTTTCTAGAACATGCCATTTAAAAGTTCTTACTTTAAGCTACTAGGTGTACAAAATGCGAGTCCCTTTTCAAATGGTTCTCACTTGTGCTCGACTGTGATATCAGGTCATCATTTTTGGTAAATTATTTTAATCATTTTTTTCCCTCATATTGATTATATAATAATTTCTAATGACCTTTAAGCACTTATAGATGACTCTGATATGACATATATCCTCATATACCTTACAATAATCCATCTTGGGTACCATGCACTCTATTTCATGTCTTATTGGTTTAATTGTCCACACAAGGTTTTTGTCAAATCATATTGATTCACCAATTCTGCTTATTCCTAATCCCTTCCAAATCTTAAATCCTTCTCGAGCGAAACTGAGAAAAATATCCCTCATCTCATGGGAAATGTTTCTCTAAATCATAACCATATGTACCCCTTTCACTACAAAACTTGATTATACTTCATTACATTTATGTATTTCCCTTCTTATTCTGAATATAAAGAATTTTATTAGAAAAATAGTGAAGGTACCTATAGAACACAGCTTGAAAGAAACTTCCTTAGAATATTTAAATCAAATCTTCAACTTGAGTGGTCTTGATGAAGCATTTTTATTAGGGCCCTATTTGACATAGAGTGTGTAGGTGATACCAGAAAACCTTTGACATATCGATATGTCCAATTAGCACTTATTATAAGGATGATTAGGATTAATGTTAGTGTTTTCAGCATTTCAAGACTATGTACTTTCATTTCTTCAAATGGGAACATCTAAAAACTCCTTTAAGATTTAAAGAGATATTAGGTCAAGAGAAGACATCAAGTATCCAGGAAAACTAATTTTTAATAGCCTATTTTTATGCGATGAAGGATTTGTATCAAAGGATATTCACTAAGGAATCATATGTTCTATATGAAAAATACTCTATTGACACTATGCCTATCATTTCTAACAAAGTAGATGAGTTAGAGTGGAGGATCAACTCTCTGGAGAAAAAACAAGTAGAGACTGTGTCTTTGCAACTAGGTTTAGCGCTAGCATCATCTTTGTGTAAGAGAAAAGGTGAACCAAATCCTCAAACTTCCAATCATTACCTTAGATGGAGAAGAAGATGAATCATTATCTAATCGTCACCGTTCAAGAGAAGCAATCTCCTCTACTTTGGGATAACAAGGAGAAGATTTACAATTCAGTCATATCACCCATGTTTAATGCATCACGTTCTCCTTAATCTGAGTATGATTTTTTGGGATGTCAACCCATTCCTTCTCCAAGAGACAATCCACCCCTCACAAGGAAGTTGTAGACTGGGTCAAGCTCAAGATCTTCACAATATTCTCTATTAACAAAGTGCATTACTTTCCCTTCGAATCACCCTAGATGTCCCCTCTCAAACCACTCCTAGTAAGTCGAGTCCTTCACAAGGGGAAAGGGAAAATGATATCCTTCATAGGATGGTTTGGATATTCGGGATTGGGTATCGTCGCAACAGAAGAAAATTGAGCTTCAAATAGATCATGAGTCATCTTGGAATGAATCTGGGATCATTGATGGACATGGGAATGTCCCGGGACTTAGTAGGGTTAGTCAATATTTTTTCAGACAACAAAAGGTTCAAGTGAATTTCAAGTTGAGAAAAAATAAGGTTTTGGACAAGCTTCCCCTACTGGGAGGAAATTTTTAAGCAGAACTAAAAAATGTCTGAATATTACTTTCCTTTTATTATCCCTACTTTTTGATATGTATATCTCTTTCTTTATCATGGGTAGGGGGGCCTATAGAACCCCAATTTGTTCCTTATTCAAAATTTGCAAAGAAGCACAAAAATATCAATAGTTTACATGCTGTATCCAAATGTATGTAGAATTTTACCTAAGTCAATATCAAACTACTGTATTATTCCACTTTACAATTGATATAAGGAAAACAATAAGGTTTAGAATAAAAATTACATCCAATGTAACAAAAATATCAATTTAAAGCATCAGTTGAGAGAAGAAATATTAAAATAAAATACATCTTAAGGAACAAAACGCCTAAGCCTTTTCATCATCTTTTATATCTGCATTATTTTCCTCCTCAGTTTCCATTTGTAAATCTTGTTCCTCTTGCAACCTTGCCATGTATGCATCATACCTTTGGAGACAACTCATTTATATCATCCTCATCTGGTCCAGTGTGATGTTGGAAGATTAGTGTTTTCCTAGTTATTGCATCTATGCTATGGCTCATATTGTATTTGTACTCCAATGGCTTGGCCTTTAATTCTACAATTTTGTTCTCAACCTTTCTCATTGTTTTAATGATTTCATAGGATAAATCATCCTTCCAAATATTATTTTCAAAAGCAGTTAAGAGAAAATTCAATATTCATATCCCCATAACTCTTTTTGAATTTATCAGACACCACATCTTCCAATTTCACATCAATGGCATCAAGAGTGTCATCAACCCAATTTCTTTTGACTTCAAGATTTTCCTTGATCCCATTCAAGGTTTCCACTCTGAGTCTTGATAACATCTTCCACAGGCATGCTAGCTTCCCTTGAATTCAGTTGGCACAATATTTTCTTGTTCAATCAAATTCATCACTGAGCTAATTTATGTGGTCTAATTTGGGAAATATTCCCTCAAAATAGAAGATCTCATTGTCACATTTCTCAATTATCTCATCAATCCCATTGAACCTATTCTTGAGCTCTTCATAATTTTGATCTAGCTTCTTCAATGGCTTCCTTTCCCTTTTTTGTTATTTTGTCAATCCATGTATCTACAACTTGGACCTTCTTGACAGACTTTTTCAATCTTTCCCATTCCCTCAGGGGTATCTATAGAGTCACTTACTTGAGCATGCCTAGGTTTCCCAATCAACTACTGCAAAACTATAACTCAAGGCTTTAACCTGTTCTTTTAACTACTTTTTCATCACCCTATCTTCATCCACCTTTTAAAAAAGGTCATTCACTGCCTCAGATACTCCTTGTTTTAGTTAGTCTCTTGAGGGCTTCCCTAAAGGAATGATCTGAACATTATAATCATTAGTTGTCACATCTTCTCTAGTTTTTCCCTCAAAAGGGATTGCTATTTCATAGAGTTTTGAATCCTAATGAATCAGTGTGATTTTTGGTGATAATCTCTAGTCCCTTTTTTAGGCTCTTACGGCTTATTTGGAAAATACAAAGTAGTAAGGTCAATGGATTGAACAGGGAGGACCTCCTTTTCTTCATTCGAAATTAATTCACCAATCCATCCTTTTGCCAAACTTGTTCCAACCTTTTATTCTTGTAATTCCTGTTGGGGTTTCTCAGGGAAGACCATCAGCTTCTTGAAAACCCTTTACTCATCCTGGGCTAATGATTTTTCTTACTCCTCACCATTTATTTCAATAGCCACTTTGTTACTCTCACCCTATGCTGACAATTCTTTCAGTTTCCCTTCTCTTTGGTCTAAAACCTAGGATTGATCATTATTTTCTTGATTTATATCAGTATTTAAGGGATATTCCTTCCTTATTTCTCTTATTGGTGCCACATTAGACTCAATTTCTCCCCCAACATTTTCTTGTACTAATGAATGGCTTGTAGGCTCTTCCTTCCCCAAAATCTGCTGAGTTGGCATCCTACTATCCTCATGTTCTATGATACATCAAGTAATGTCATGGTGGGTTGTCACTTATGATGCCAACTTCATATTCCCATCTAGAGGTTGTATATCCATATCAACAATGATTTTCTCTCTAGCAGTTGCATCTTGTACCACTTCTATTTTCTCTTCAAAGACAAATTTTCCTTCTTGATAAATCTCATCAACTTTAGTAACTTTAACAGAATGGGAAACAATATTTCCCACTGGTATCTCTACATTAATGTCCTCTCCATCAAGCAACTCCAATTTGTCTGATTCTAAAACCACATGTCCTGTAAAAGAAGCTTTTGTTGCTTGGATTTTCTCTTCACTTGTTAGTACATGAGTAGTCCTTTCCAATTCCTTATTTGTTTGAATGTCCATCTACTGGTGTCATTATTGGTTCACTCATAGATAAATCAATTGCATCTAATATAGAAAATTCTTCACCAGTATCAACATCAATCACATCAGTTTGAGTCTTTGCAGATTCCTGCAATGTTTTAGCTGAAGGCATATTTACATCTTAGTGAGCAAGGTCTCAAATATTTTCATACCTGGTTTTAAGAATTTGTTGTCTACCAGGCTATTTGCAACATTTCCTTTGGTCACTTGACTCTGAGTGCTTCTCATTTCTATTCCTTCCAAAGAAAAAGGTGGGAAAAAAGGCTCTGATTATTCCATTCATGGTAGTGGTGCAGTATGTTGTGTCTGAAAAAAATCATTTCTCTCAAATTTAAGAGGGTCTATCACCACATCTCTATGTTTATGTTTTTTGGGTGTATGGGCACCTACCCTTACCAAAACTAGCTCATATACCACCTTGTGTTTCTTGTGTGCCCTTTCAAATTTTTAGGTTTGGTGTTTCCCTTCGTTCCTCCTTTCGTGGCCTAGATTGAGAATGAACACTCGTTATTGCCCAACTCATTAATTTGTTCTACACTATGAGGCTTTGGAAATGTACTTGGTCGAACAACGTGAGATGCTAAACCTTTCCCCTTTGTTTGAATTAGTGTTAAAAAAGTAATGGGAGCATTTTCCATGGATTTGAGGAGCATTTCCTCATTATTTTGCTTCAAAGTAGATATAGAGGTGTTGGTCCCACTAGTAGCTGAGGTCTATTCATCTATCAATTTAGAAGTGGGTCTCTTTGATGGTAATTGAGGAGCCTTTCCTCCTAATGGATCAATTTTTGTTTTCACCTTATCTCAAGGGTGGAAGATCATCAGCTAAGCAACCCAAGTCTTTAAAATTATTTAGAACTCTGTATTTTGGATTGACAAATCAATATTATTTTAGGCTAACCAATTTACAGTCCTCCTCATTACATCAGTTATCCATATGTAAGAATCATTAGATTCTATTTCATTCCAATTTAGAGGGGCTATAGGTTGTCCTTCCACCTTCTGATCAATGTAATACTTACTCACTGTGAGTGGATCATCCACAATTCCCTCTGGGATAACTGCAACTTTGAAGTTTATGATTTTTGAAAGGATCATCCTAGAGAAATCTCTCAACTAGACCTCTTCTTCATCTTTACAATTCATCCAATAGTCTTCAAAATGAGGCTCATGCTCAAAATTATTGGCAATATTATTGAATACCCATATGATATCATAATTGGCTCTTGCCTCAAAATTTTCCATATCAAACTTCTTCATTTCATCTTCAATCAGTCTGGCCTTTATGATCAATGGGTATGAATATATTCCAATTCTGATAGGGAATTTGATATTGGTCTTATGTCTCCCAGAAATCAATTTGTGAATAGGTGTTAGTTACCTTACCAATTCACATAAATCCATTTTTTCATCTAAATATCTGGGAAACTTGCATGGTTTACCTTCAAAACCACTAACCCTTATGTATGTGAATTTCTTGTATTGAATGAAGTAACACCCATACTCCAAAATTACTTGCCTGGCCTACTCAAAAATTCTATATTGCCGGCCACTCTGGTTTGAAAAGACAAATAATTAGGGAAAAGAAAGCATCATTGAACAAACCTCACATTCCCACTCCAATTGACTAGCTGTAGTTGAGGAAAAATCTCATGCATTTGGCACTACTTAAAATCAGCATGTGGTAATAGACCCAGGAAATGTCTATTCCCTACAACATTGTAAATTAGGTAGGTCATCATGTAGAATTCCAGCTCTGAAGTGTCACCCATCTCAAATTTTGTTGCTAAAGTAACCATGTGACTAAGGAGTGCTTCTACAACTAAAACGTAGCCCAGTAGATGCTCCCTTTTCTTTCCAAAATTATACACATGTAGGTACACATCCATTCCTTGAATTCATTTGAATTTTCCAACCCCACCATTCGAATTAATAACACAATAATATCTTCAACCTCTTCAACAAATTGTGCCCTAAACTAGCCTTTTAGGGATTCTAGTTGTTCCTTTTTTCTCCGTGAGGAGCCATTTTGTATTTATGATCTTAGTATAGTATTTTTTCTTCTTTTCATAATCCTGTAAAGCTAATTTGATACCAATGGTGATTGGATTTGTGATTACAGGAAATTTAAGCAATTATTCTAATAAACCTTCACAGGTGTCAATGTCAATACTGCATCACCACTTCTGTCTAATACTTCCCTTTTCTCTGGGTCATAATTCATAGTCACAATTCCATACCAATTCTGGGCACTGAACCGATGGTGGGATAACACTAGACCCTAAAGTGATGTGGATATCCTTAATTGATTTCAAATACTCCCTTTGATTGGGGCCATTTAATCACTGAAGAAATTCCTCTAATTCAACATTCATCAAGTTTGTGTCTGTAATTCTGTCTAAATCACTTGTAATCCCAGATGAAACTAAGAATGAAGATGATACATGGTCTTCATCCTTGAAAACCCTAACTTTACCTCAAACTTTCTTTCCAATAATATGAAAAGTACATGATTTTTTCAGTTCTTACCGATTTTACGTGAATCCTTGAACCATTCAACTTTAATCCAACTATCTTTTGATAATCTGATTCTCAAAAAATCTCCACAATCAAATTTCACACTATTACACAATGAAAATATCAATAATGACACTTAGATCTTAACAAATTTATAATAAATGATCGAAACACTTGAAATCTTTAAAAATATGTCCTTTGATTTGTGCAAAATGCATTGATGGTCAGACTAGAAATAAATGCAATGCATCATGGCCATTCATTCCACTTTTTCAATTTTAAAAATGAGTTGTCCACATGGAAAAGTCTTTCATTGATGTGGGCTCAGGGATACTTTTTGTATTTTTTCCATGCTTTAAAACTCATACACTTTCATCCATTTGACCCGCCCATCTAAGTTCTTTTGACTTTCAACACGGGCTTGACACATGGTCACATTTAAGTGATAACAAAACGATGGGCCCTTTCTGTAATTTTATTCCCTTTCCGAATTTAAAACCAAAAGTGTTAAAGTTCTCTAATGACCCACTTCCCCATTCCTTGCATAAAAAAGAGCCATGTGTCCTTTACAGGTCTCGAGAACCTTTTTACACTTTTATCCGTTTTCTCCTTAGTGCGCAAAAATACAATTATGCACCGCTTTCCCACATCCACTTAGTTTGTGACAAGTGTACACCTTCAGAGTCAAATTGAGAATTTGTTTGTGTCACTTTATGATTGCAAATATTCTGAAGAATATTCATCGGGTCACGGGACCGAATTTTCATTTTGTGAATGCAATAGAAAGTTATAAGTTTGTAAGTGAAACCCGCCATAGCTCATTCAATCTGGGAACTACCATGTACCAATTGTCAGAGGAATGAATAATATCTGGAGGGAATTTGTGAGCATTAAAACATTGCACTCAACTAAAAAATGATGTAGCTTCAAGATCTAAAGCAAGAAATCACCCATGAGATCAATGTGCATGCATTAAGGGAAAAATGGCTCAAATCCCATACTCTATTCCATTCCATTGCTTAAGATGAAAGGTGTACATATAGTAGTGGGGTGTGTAGCTCCCCCACAAATATAGCCATCAAGAGGTGGGAGTTACATTCCTGGAATAGCAAGTCAAATGTAACTCATATGACGCTCTATGACACGCGTGTAAGGCCATAATGACACCCTAGGACACCTAAGCATGGTGAATCACCTATGTGGAGGAATCTCATGTACTTAAAATATGTGCATGGTAAATATCCTACACCAACACCCCCCCCTTCATCATAGCTTAGGATGAACACATAGATGAAAACAAGGAGAAGTGGGTCCTGACAACAAGCATGATGAGGTACCCACATACAAGAAACTCTCGAAAAGTGGAGTAAAAGGAGAAAACCCAGTTGGAAAAAACCCCCCCCAAAAGAGATACAAGTCCACTCTCTAATCTAAGAAAGATGCCAAGGATGGGTCCCGACCATAGACAAGCCTATAAAGGTACCCATGTACAAAGAGGAAATCTCTCGGAAAGAAGAAGAAGAGAGAAGAAGAGGGAGATGAGAGGAATGCAGAAGATGCCATGGATGGATCTGAAATCTGTAACTCTAGGAGTCTCCCAAAAGAATGTCGATCATGAGATCCTCTACCTCTAGACTGAAGAAGAGCCATCCACACTGAACTGTGTACCTACCCTTAGGAAGGACATAAATGACGTGCTGGAAGTCTACCCACTCCATGAAGGAAATTGAAGGCAGCAACACGAAGAACTCTGAGTCTGGTCCACAAAAGTGTGACATAGGTCTAGCAAGTGAGTGTAAAGGAACTGAAGGTAATTTCATGAGTAAGAAACTGTATCAGAGTGTGAAGGGTGAACACCTGTAGAAAGGATTTCTAACTGATGTGAAGGCAAAAAAAAACATCCCCCACAATAGAAAATGGATCCACAAGCAAGGGTGGATCAATGAAGGTCTTTGGAAAAGTGGAAGTGGTAAGAGTCCCAGAAGGGGCACTCCCAACAACGGAGATGATGAACTCCTCTGAAATACTTGTAGATGGATGAGGAACCTGTAGTACATCATAAGTGTACTCTATGAAAAGATGACTAAGTTTAGGTAGATACTCATCCCAATGAGGGGGCTCAACAAATAGAAGAGAGATGTCAGATAGGTATGAGTCATCCAATGAAGGTAGAGGAGTAAAAGGGGCCTCACACACTGAAGGTGGAAAAGAGGTGGGTGTGATGACTATATGAGACTGTATAGGATATTGCTCAATATCTGATGAGATGTGGGATGTGTCAACACTCTCTGTAATAGTGAGAGAAGGAGGATAAGAGTCCTTTTGTAGTACTCTCGACATCAAAACTGGGTGCACAATCCTCATCATCAGAAGTTAGAACCAAGTGAGTCTGTGTTAGTGGAATTGTCATCACATGAAGAAAAGAGGAGACAACTAGATTATCAACAACAACAACAATGGTGGAAGTATGTGAAGGGTCTCTATAGAGGGACTGAAGAATGCTCTAGACACGGTGGGGTGGATCTGAGTTCTGCCACATGAAACCAGAGAGATCTGGAGACATGCATCATCAAGTGACCAAAAACATGGTCACAAGTGTCAAGGAACTCCTCCAGATGACGATGATTAGTGGGTGCAGGAACTGGCCCAAGTAAGAAGGGTGAAATACCCTTGTGAGTGAAGTAATGTTCCATGGAAGCATGCCAAACTGAATAGTTCTCTCTCCCAAGTAAGAAGTGGTGGAGGCTGTAAAGTGATCCTACGATGCTCAAGTCTAGAAAGAGAACCCTCCATGATGCAGAATAAAAAAGTGCAAGGTGCACAAATGCAAGACAATGGACTCGACCGATAATGCGTCTGCATGTAATACAAGGCCCAAGAGTACTAGTGACCCCCCCTCCCCAGAATGTGGCACTTTATAAAGTAGTGTGTTTACAAAACTAACAATGTCATCATGTAATGTGTGAAAAATCATGCAACTTTGACTAAATAAGTGCTCAAAACCAAGCAGCGAGTCAAAAGTTATAGCAATAAAATGATTCCCACAACTGATGGAAAATGCCAATAAGCTCTACAAACTGGATTAAAAAAGTGCTTAAAATGGGTGCAAAGGGTATTGTGTGGGTACTCGTTGGAAATGGCATCAAATTTCAGGTAGGGTTTGTTTTTCTTGCGAGGGGGGATTAGCCTCCTACCAACCCCGAGACCTCACCCTCCATCTTCGACACACGAATGAAGGACATAATTACAAGCAAATTAGAGCCTTAAAATTATTACAATGCCGAAATAAATGTTTTTCACCTTAAAATCATTAAAAAAAGGGATTGTTTTAACCTTCAAACAATGTCTAAAAGGGAATGGATAGGGAGCCCACATTGTCAAGCACATGTCATGGACCGAAAATGATTCCAAGGCTGCAGAGGTGTAACCATTCACTCTAGAGCCAAACCAACAGGGATTCAATGCCACGTGTTGGGGAAGGAAGCTCCACATGATTAGCCACAAATAAGAGTGGATGTGGCAGAGTTTGTAACATTTCAAGGCCACATGTGCATAGGGAGAAAAATCGACACAGGTTAGATTCCCACTGCAGCTACGTTGTAATGCATGTGTAGAGTAGTGGAGACTAACATTCAAACAGAGAATCCAACTCAAACAACACTGAGAAAGGTTGAAGTGATTCGCAGGCATGAGAAATGAGTTGTGCAGGTTAGCAAGGGCAACACATGAGTTGAATGAATGTCACTAAGCCGAGTTGACTTCAACCCAATGTAAACCGAGTCCTCAAATGAAGATTAAAACCAACACAACATGGATCAGCTCTAAGTGCTTAGGTAGGGAGGTTCAATCCAATCGAGTTGAGGCTACCAAGCATGAGCAAAGATAGAACAAAAGCCGACAAGGATGAAACTTGAGCTACCAAGTGAGTGCATAGTGGTAGAGCATGAGTTGAAGGATCAACGCAGATAGAGGCCAATAACAATGTGGCCAGACAATGCGTGAATGTCAATTTTTCAAACCAACAACTACCTGCAAGGTAAAATTCGAGTAGCAGTGAGAGATGAAGACAACTTGAGCTACCAAGTAATGCAGACAGAGTGCCTAGAGGTCTGAGAGAGCATGCACGAGAAAAATAATGCCAACCATGCAGAGATGAAGCCCGAATCTATGACGGTAATGAAGGATGCAGGTTGTTTTGGAAGGAGCAATGCCAATGATAAAACAAACTACCGAATCAACGTGAGAACCCACGAACAAGCTATGACTGAGTGCAGACAGAGTTAATTTCAGTGTAAAACAATGTCCCCACAAGACGAATGCATAAATCCATTAAACATGGTAGGTCGAGTTGTTAACAAGGCTAACAGTGAGCTATTAACAAGGTACAACTCAAACCAGCACCCTTTTTTACTCTGATTTTTCCTGAACCTGTACACGAAGCACTAGCAAAACAATGCACTCAACACACAAAACCAAATGCAAGAACTCCTTAGAAAATGCAAGTAGAGCACAAAGCAAGTTGAGATCTTACACATGAAAACTACAATGCGAGGTGAGTAGTAAGTAACAAAAACGAGCGAACATGATTCTAATCCCCTGAGCTCTGATACCATTTCGAGAGGAATGATGAAGACCTGGAGGGAATCAATGAGCATCAAAACGTTGCACTCAACCATAAAATGATGTAGCTTCAAGATCGAAGTAAGAAATCACCCATTAGAGAAATGTGCATACATTAAGGGAAAAATGGCTCAAATCCCATAATCTATTCCATTCCATTTCTTAAGATGAAAGGTGTGCATATAGTGGTGGGGTGTGTAACTCCCCCACAAATGTATCTGTCAAGAGGTGGGAGTTACATTCCCAGGAATAACCGGTCAAATATAACTCCTATGACGCGTGTAAGGCCATAATGACACCATAGGACACCTAAGCATGGTGAATCACCTATGTGGAGGAATCACATGTACTTAAAATATGTGCATGGTAAATATCCTACACCAACAATGAAGCGCTTTTATTTAAATAGTTAAGGACCAATTCTCCCTCCAACTGTCATGAAAAGATTTGATGAATTTATATTAATAAAAACATGCATATCATTCGATGCAAATAAATTATTTATTGCTAACATTCCAAAATTTTATGCTTAGTACATTGTGCAAAATTACACGACATCAACACACACCCACCACACAAATATAGTTTCTAAAATTTTTTAATTTCATCAAAAAATAGTTTTAGTGGCATTCATTTCATAACAGTAATGGATGGAACTTCTTACCTACGAATTTAAGTATACCAAGTCTTAGTTTCCATTCCATTAAAGAAAATTTTTGTGAGAGGAACGTGCATGTTAATGCCCCAAAACATGTAGGAGTTCTTACAAGAGTTCGTTGAAATAAAATATGATTCCTTTGTGTACAAGAAAAAATACAGGATATAACTCAACAACAACTAGTCACCAAATAAAGGATTCATAATAGAAAGACTGAAACTACATACAATATTCTATTTGAGTGTTTAGAAAAATATTAAATACTTCTCAATATGTCGCATACAATTTTAAGGAATGAAAATGAGTCAAGGAAGAAAGTTTAGAATGCGAGCATCGTACAAAAAGGGTGTCAAGAAAAGTTGTCCAACAAAAATATATAGAAAGAGAGTGTCCAAGCTCACCAAATTTGACAAGTAGGTCATTTAGACCTAAATTATAATGTCTTGGTTGATTTCCATTAGGTGTATCCCTATTTAATATTTGATTAATCCCATTTAAGAAAGATATAAGACATATAAAGATTTACAACTCAGATTAGATAATAAATAATCTTCAACATGCCACTTTACCTAACATGTAAGTTTGAGATGTACGAAATAGAATTATAGAAGAACTTAACTTTCCACATCTAATTTCTAGATAGATTTGATTTAATCTTACAACATGGAAGGGCTAGGAGACTTCTTAAACCTAAGAATCCCTCGCAGACAGGACTAGAAATGGAAATAATTTCATGGTTCAGGGAAGGAGGGCTTGTACAACATAGTACCAATGACAAATATTTTCTAGTAGCTAACTTAGTAGTGATTTATGAGACAAACTTATGAAAAATTTTGGGTTGTTTACCCCATTTTTGGTTTTTATTTGATATCAATGTCCTATTTTTCACACATACAACAAAACTCTTAGTGCGAATTGATCATCATCTCAAACCCTATCCATTGAGGAAAAGCCCTGCAAAATAGATCATTACAATGGTTGTACCCGCATGCATCAATGACATTGACACCTAGGGTTTAGCTCAAAGAGACTCTCAAACCACACATTTTCAGGCTCTCCAAACCTACAAATTATGTGATATCTAAATAGATCAATCAGATTTTGCAATCACTGGGTTAACCATGATTCTTAGTAGGGACTTTCCTCAACCCATTTTGTGAAGTACTTAGAGACCAGATTATTCAGATGCTTGTACTTGAAGCGATCTAAATTTTTACATGGTTCCATACCCCACTACTTAAAAGGGTTGTTTCTAATGATACTGGTTTCAAGGGAGAGCTCCTGAAGCTTTCAATGTTTTTTGAAAATGATATGACTAATTTCACATGTTTCATTACTAAAAAAGTTGTATCTTTAAAATGTGTAATGACCCAATAACTTGTAGGACCCTTAAGATCTTGTGAATAAAATTACTCTTCAAGAAAAAATCCCCCCATAAAACTCTCCATGAAAATAAAATAAATTAATTTAGGAGACTGAAAATCCTCAATAATACATCTTAGAAAACTCCTTCAGGACTTCTTCACGCCAATCCATAATCAATGATGATGTACTTCTGGAAGAAGCCAACCTGAGTGCATCTTACAAAAAGGGTGTTTTCTTAGTTTCCAGGACATTAAAATATTTGAGATAAAATATGATGTCCTTGTACCACGCGGAATTTGAAAACTAATCATTCATGAAAATTCAAATATCCTTCCTCAACCTCATTTATCTATGATACTTAAAATTTTTCTGTCATGATTTGCCAAGCCCAGACCTATAACCAATTTTGTATTTGGATATCCATGTCATATTCTTAAATTTGTTCACCCATCGACATATTTTACTTGACATTTAATTTCTGAGAGTATTTCCTTGACCATAGTATGAGGAACATAAGTTGTGATCTTGGAACTCAAGATATATGGTTTGAAAATAATTTAGCTCTAACCAAAGAAAAATCTAGCTTTTCCATGATAGTGTATTTCAACTAAGCCCTTATAACTTTACTAAAGAAATGCAATTGGCCTTTCACTTCCTTCCTCATCCTTTACAACATAGTCATGATGCAATGGTGTTCTCAGAAGTCAAAGGAAAACATTTGAAAATCCTTTTTGTAATCAGGAGTTACCAAAATAGGAGAATTCTTCATTTTTGCTTCCTTAATTCTAGTAAAACCTTGGATGGCTTTTCCTCCCATTTATAATCTAATCCTTAGTTTAATCATACTTCTGATAGGGATAGTCATTTCAAAAGTTAGCATAATAAATCTCCTTGATGAAATTTATCTGTCCACCCAAATGATTCAATTCCTTTAAAACTTTTGGGAATAGGAACCTCAAACCTCAATAGCCTCCACTCTTTCATGTGATCAATCATGACCCCCTCCAATACAATATGTCAACCAACAACTTTTCTTTTGAACCCCAAAGTGACATTTTTAAGGGTTTAATGAAATACCATATTCTCTACATCTTAATGCAACTATTTCTTACAATGGTTGTAGGTGATACATTTCTGGTTCTTGCCCTGAAATATTAGTTATATCATCCTGATATTAGGGAAATGATTTATGTATTTGCAAATGCTACATCCAGTAGTTCTTTAAAAATTACCTTCGGAATTCATAGGCCAAATGAGACAATTCTCACATTCTTATATAAGTACCCCATGTAGTGGTGAAAGAGGTATTGACCTTTATGAAGTTTCAGTACTCAAAAAAATTATATCCTGAGAATCCATCTAGAGTAGACAATAACTCAGAGCCAATAACTAACTGCAACATGTTATTCATATTGGGAAGGGGATAATTATCTTTGATTGATTCCTTATTCAAATTCCTAAAATCTACACATAACCTTATATCTCCATTCTTCTTTTGAACTGGTACAGTAGATTTGCCACCCATGAAGAATACCTAATGGGTTGTATGATGCCCCCATCCCTTAAATTATTTAAGTTCTTCTTGCATTTTGAGGGAGATAAGCAGATTAACAAGTCCTTTAATTATCCAAGAAATGGTTTGGCATTAGTTTCTAATGGTATCTCATGTTGAAAAATATCCTCCCTATATGCCTTCAATTATGAATATGACCATGCCAAGAAATCCTTGTACTTTTTTAACAACTAGTACATATGATTACTTTTCTTCTTTACTCAGAGTTATGTACCTAGTCCCATAGTTTTCTAGGTTTATCATTTGTCCCCAATTTATGTTCCTCAACATCTCTTGAAGCTAACATATAGCTCTATTAACAATGAACATATGACATTATCAAAGTTTGACTCTAATGTGACCAAACCTCTTGGAATAGTATTGGTTTTTAATTGAATAATATCCTTACCAAATAAGGTCTCTTTACCCTCATTAACAAAAACCATTGGCTCCTAGTCCACATTTTGATTTGTAAATTCTCCTTCATTTTGTAAAAACCTCTGAATCTAGGAATCATCTTCAAAAACCTGCCAATGTTTGACATTATTAGGGACAGATGGTCTTGTCAATATTTCAATGTCATGCTCACAATAAGGAGACATTGTACAATTTTCAAACCTATATCCCAATACTGACAATCTATCTGCTACAGTATTCTATTTTCTATCATGGTGTATTATGTTGAAAGAGTCAAACATGTCAATAAAATCCCAAAATGCATGCTTATATTATTTCATTCTTTCGCTTTTGGTTGCATACAACTTCCTAACTTGTTTGAATACCAATTATGAATCCCTCTTAACAATAATGTCCCTAATACCATACTTCTAAGCAATTCTTAAACCAAAAATCAATGCTTCATATTCTACAATATTATTTGTGCATGCAAAGTTAAGTTTAAAATAAAAATTGAATTCTTCTTTATTTAGAGATATTAGGACAACACCAGCACCATTCCCAAATTTAGAGTAGGCTCTGTCAAACATAAAAATCGAATGGGAACCAACTTGCTCAGGATATTTGCATTTGTTAATTTCATGCTCCTTAAAATCTGCATAACCAACAAAATTATCAACATCTACATCTGCATATAATACTTCATAAGAAGCATTGTTAGGATCTTCAATCAGATGTAACATCTTCTTTTCACCATAGAATTTTACAAGGTTTCCTTCTACTGGTATGCTTTCATATGACATATCCATCTATACACTTTCCCCCACACTAACAACCCATTTTCTTGACAATAGCATTCCCCATTTGGTCAGGAAACCCACAATGACCACATTCATGGTTAAGTACTTACCCGGGTAAGATTCCAACTACACTATTAATCCCTTAACATATCCAATCACCGGCACTTCCCTTGAATCCATAGTAGTAAACTTTCATAAAGTTTTTGTTACTTTGATATTTAATTCATTCATTAGCTCAAGAGGCATCACATTACATGAGGCTCCTAAATTGAACATGCAATTGTGCACCAACCTATCCTTGATGATTAAAGTAGTATAAAAATGATCTACATCAAGTTGAGACTCAACAAGTGAAGTACCCAAATATACCTCAGGTGATTCTCTGAATTCTTACAAGGCTTTTGGTAATTAAATCTCTATGATGATAGGGGCAACATCCACACCATTCACATTTTTACCTTCAGTTATCATTTCCTCTTTAAATCCCAAATATTGAAATGCTCTTTTTCTATGCTCAGGGATCTTGAGCAATTCAACAATAGGCATAGTAACTTTGATCTGACTCAAAATATGGGCTATATCACAAGGAACATATTTGGGCAAGGCTGTGTTGGGAGGGAGATGTATGGCTCCTTCTAGCGGTATGAGATTCTTTATAGTTTGGGCTTGAGTGGGGGTACAAGCCTTATTTGGAGTAACAAGGCCTTTGTTAAGTGTATCCTTTTTAAGGGGTTCCTTTGGGATATTAGTGAGACGTGGAGTTTTTGGTTTAACTTAAGTACCTCTCCCTTTGACAACTCTACTTTTGGTATTATAGTCCTTTTCCTGGGAAACTACTGCATTCCTCAAAAGGTATTCCCCCATCATATTTCTTAATCATTAAGGCTCTCGAGTATTCAAAATCATGATTAGGTAAATCAAAGGCTTGTACCATATCAATTTCAACATCATCATCATGAGGGAGAGATAGTACCCAGTGAATGAAATACCAGAAACCTTGAAGAGTTCTGGTACTTATTAACTCTGTTAAAGTGGCTCCTTGTTGTAAATTTTCATGGAATTTCATCATACACACATCACCGTAAGATTTATCATCATTTGCTTCTTCAACGTCCTTAAATCACATAAGGAATGTGGTAAAAAAAACTTATCACACCAATCAATAAAATGGGTCTCTTCTACCATAACAACCCTAATAGTCAAAGGATCAGGGACCAATCTATTCTCTCTAGATTGTTGTTGCTTATTACCTATACCATGAGACCCTTTCCTTTGTGATCACCCCTAGTATGATTTCCAAATATATCTTGGCCCTGTGGTTTAAGTTGACCCTGAGAAATTTTTCCTATTCCCTTTTCTGCTCTGGCCAACTTGTAAGATATTTCTTTAACTGCCTCGGCCAAAGTCTTCACAACTTCCTCCATATTGACTATTTTTTTTGACTAATTTCTGTCGAGATTAATCAATTTGACACACTCCCTCTTAGGGGGTTTTCCAACTAACTTGATATTATTTTTTATTTACAAGGCCATGGTGAAAGCCTACCTTAACATTCCAAGGTTATTATATCTTAGATAATAGGCATATTTCTTGTCAAAAGCATCAGAATATTTGATTAAACAAGGCTCATCACTTGGCCTCAAAATTATGGGTATTCTATTCAAATTCTTATTGAATATGCTAGTGAAATCTTGGAAAAACTCATTGGGATTATTTTTTATATTCTAAAATGCAGACAAGAGGAACCTTGGGTCAGTCTTATCCCCATATTATAATCTAAAAGCATTCTTCATCTCATTCCATGAATCTATTGAGTTATTCGGTAGATATTTATACCAATCACGTGCATCCTCTTCGAGAGTATGAATGAATAATTTTATATATACGTCCTCATATTCAATTTAAAAATATTCCATCATATTAATGAAGAGTCTCAAATGTTGATCACCAGTGATGGCATTATTTCCCTAAAATTTATGCAACCTATTTCTGACATCTTGAGGTACAACATTAGGATACCCAACCATGCCTCTAAAATTTATTGGTCTAAATGTATTGAAAATAAAAGGATTTCTATGTGGAGGATGAGCCATGTTATTTTTATGAGGTGATCCTACAGGAGGATGAGAACAATGTGGGATTAGGGGTCCTTGAGATAAAAGTGTATGATCTCCAAAGAAAATATTCTCCAGTAACTCAGTTTCACAAACAACCTTATCAATCTTGGGTGAAAGAGGAAAGAAATGAGTAACACTTATTCCAGATACAAATGATGGCCCTTCACCAGTTGGGGTATTTTATCTCAACAAGGACTATTTGATTTATAATTATTTGAAGATGTTGGAAAATTCTCAATTATAGGTTGGTCACTTTCCACAATTGGTATTTCTCTCTTGCTTGACTCTTGATCCCCCAATGCTTTCCAGACATGTCTTACCTTTGGATTTGTTTTCCCAATTAATGGAAACAATCTTCTAGTAGGATGCTTCCTAAAGAAAGAACTTCTTCCTTCCATATTTGCAAATAATAACAAGTCTTACTTGACAAAGATTAAGACACTGGTGTTTACAAAAAATTCCAAACTGACACAAAGTCACCATAAAGGATTTTCACCATAGATGTGCTAAATCACTGTAAGTAACTTGTCAAGTGTCTATCAATTCTAAATTTCTATAAAGCTCAATGGATCTGATCATCCTTTTTCAATATTTATCACTAATGGTAGAAATATATTATAACAATCACTCAAACCAGGAAATATTGCATAATGAACTTCAAATCTTGCACAATCTTTACAAATATTAGCAAAGGATAATGTTTAAATAACATATTTGCACTCAAATCATGTAAGAATCATTACCAGAGGTCAATATGCCTATGTATTTACACAAATAATTCCCTAAAAATGGTGCCAAATTGGTCTCGGTACCCAAATTGATTCTCCCTTTGAAACTGAGCAGCATAACAAGTTTAGCGGGATGCTTAGAGACAGATAGATCATAATATGAGTTGTTTTGTAGCAGAGGAAGGATTTAACTGAATCTTTGTCACTCAAGCTTGGAAGAATTAGATAACATCGTACTAAGGGCTTGACCTACCCTTACTACTTTAGGTTATGCCTTCAACAAGGATGAGAGAGCCCATTTTTTAACACGTGTTGGTGAAGGATATCAACGGATCAACAATATTTGACTCTCCTTTTGCAATATTCAAAGTAAACCTTGAGAAAACATGGTCAATGTAACATAATCTAACTCTCACAAGTTATCACCCTAGAGAAGGAAGATTACTTCTAGGCAATGTCCAGGTTACTAAAGACAATGATAAAACCGTGTTTCTCCTGCATATTTTGGGTTAAAGGATAGCAAACTCAACAAATTTCCTCAACATTTATGGATACACAGTGCAAGCAAGGGGAGTTATTGTAAGATTCATCACTTAATGTATAATTTTTTGCTGGGAAGTTAAGTAGGATAAAGTTGATTATACCAAATTCTTAGGAAATTTTAACAAATGTCGAGATATCTACTAAGAAAAATGACAAAAATGTTTCAAATGGTCAAAATAATCCTTCAACTAGAAGATGTGTATCCATAGAAGCCCAAAGATACACAATTTCACAAATTCTTTAAGAATTCAACACAAAATCTCATGTTAAAGACTCAATTAAACATTAGAAATGCATTATTCATCATGCCTATGATACACTCATAGACTAACAAAGAATTTGTACCATCATAATGAAATTAGAGTGAATTTAAATCATCTATTGCATTATGAAATGAAAACTCTCTTCACAATGTAATTGCAAATGCCACAATACTATCACAAGGATGATATGTTGTGTGACTCAGAGGAACTCCCAACATAATATTGCAACAAGAACATGGATAACTACTTGAAGATATCTCAAAATGAAAGAACACACAACTATTCTCATGATTAACATGATTTACTCAAGGTTCTTCAAATTGATCAGCAAGGGAAAGTTATATTTATAGTCTCAAATATTGTCAATGGCTGGACATTTGCAATCATCTTGACGTGATAAAATCTAAAGACACACAAGAAATCACAGGTTTCTCTTATAGGTTCTTTTGAAAAAATGGATTCTCTCAAATTTCTCTCTTTTTATTTTCTTTGAACAACTCTCAGAAAATTAACCCCCCCTTTTTACGATTATTCTTTACATTTTTACATCACTCAATTCACTTGTTATCCTTTGAATTTCCCCTCCCCCCCTAAAAGCATGAAAATTCCTAGGAATATTCCCTTTTACACTACTTATTCTAGAACATGCCATTTTAAATTTTTACTTTAAGCTTTCAAGTGTACAAAATGTGAGTCTTTTCAATTGATTCCACTTGTGCTCGACTGGGATATCAGGTCATCATTTCTGGAAAATTATTTTAATCATTTTTCCCTCATATTGATTAGATAATCGTTTCAAATTACCTCCGAGCACTTCTAGATTACTTTAATATGACATATATCCTCATCTACCTTTCAATAATCCATCTTGGGTGTTACGCACTTTATTTCATGTCTCACAGGTTTAATCACCACGCAAGGTTCCTGTCAAATCATATTGATTCACCAGTTCTTCTTATTCCTAATCCCTTTCAACTCTTAATTCCTTCTTGTGTGAACTTAGCAAAATCTCCCTCATCTCATGGGAAAGATTTATCTCAATCAGAACCATATGCACCCCTTTTACTATAAAACTTGGTTCTACTTCATTACCTTTATGTATTTCCCTTATTATTCTAAATATAAAGAATTTTATCTGAAAAATGGCGAAGGTACCTGTAGCACACATTCTGAAAGAAATTTCCTCAAAAAATTTAAATCAAATCTTTGACTTGAGTGGTTCCTGATGAATCCTTTGTTAGGGATCTGTTGACATAGCGTGTGTAGGTGATACCAAAGGAACTTTGACATATCATCAAGTTCAATTAGCACTTCTTACAAGGCTGATTAGGATTAATCATGTGTTTGCAAACTTTCAATTTATGTACTTTCATCTCTTCATATGGGAACATCTAAAAACTCCTGAAGATATAAAGAGATATTGGGTTGAGAGAAGACCCCAAGTATCTGAGAAAACCAATTTTCAATGCCCATTTTTATATGATGAAGGATTTGTATTAAAGGATATTCCCAAGGAATCATATGTGCCATATGAAAAATCCTCTATAAACATTGTGCCTGACATTTCTCTAAAAGTGGATGAGTTAGAGTAGAGGATCAACTCTCTAGAGAAAAAACAAGCATAGACTATGTCCTTGTAACCACGTTCAGTGCTAGCATCATCTTTGGGTAAGAGAAAGGGTTAACCACATCCTCAACTTCCAATCATTATCTCAGATGGAAAATAAGATCAAACATTATCTGCTCATCATTTAAGAGCAAAAATATTCTCTACTCAGGACAACAAGGGAAGATTTGAAATTCGGTCATCCACCCATTTAATGTATTGTTCTCATCAGTCTGAGCATACATTTTTGGGACCTCAACCCTTTCCTTCTCCAAGAGACAATCCACCCCTCACAAGGAAGTGGGAGACCTTCTTGACAACTTTTTCAATCTTTCCCATTCCCTCAGTCTGAGCATGTGTTTTTGGGACCTCGGCCCATTCCCTCTCCGGGAGACAATCCACCCCTCACAAGGAAGTGGGATACTTTCTTGACATATTTTTCAATCCATGTATCTATAGCTTGGACCTTCTTGACAGCTTTGTCAATATTTCCCATTCCATCAAGGGTATCTATAGAGGAACTTTCTTGAGCATGACTAGGTTGCCCAATCAACTGCTACAAACTAGAACTCAAGGATTTAACATGTTATTTTAAATGATTTTTTCATCAACCTATCTTCATACACCTTTTGCAAAAGGTCATTCACTACCTCAGATACTCCTTATTTTTGTTGGTCTCTTGAGGTCTTCCCTAAAGGAATGATATGAACATTATATTCATTAGCTATCATATCTTCTCTTTTTTTCCCTCAAAAGGGATTGTTATTTCCATATTTTTGTCTCCTAATGAATCGGTGTGAGTTTTTGTGATAATCCTATCCCTTTTTTAGGCTCTTACCACCTTTGGAAAATAAAAATCAATAAGATAAATGGCTTGAATAGGGAGGACCTCCTTTTCCTCATTCAAAATTAATTCACCAATCCATCCTTTTATGAGACTTGTTCCAGCGTTTACTTCTAGTAATTCATGTTGGGGTTTCTCAGGGATAACCATCAGTTGCTTGAAAACCCCTTGCTTATCCTGGGATAATGATTTTTCCTACTTCTCACAATTTATTTCAAAAGCCACTTTGCTAATCTCACCCTGTGCTGACAATTCTTTCTGTTGCCCTTCTCTTTGGTCTAAAACCTAGGATTGATCATTCTTTTCTTGATTTATATCAGTAGTTAAGGGAGATTCCTTCATTATTTCTTTGATTGGTGCCACATTAGACTCAATTTCTCCCCCGACATTTTCTTGTACCAATGATTGGCTTGCAAGCTCTTCCTTCCCCAAAATCTACTAAGTTGGCATCCTACTATCCTCATGTTCAAATGATACATTAGGTAATTTCATGGTGGGTTTCTCTTTTGATGCTAACTTCATATTACAATCTAAAGGTTGTATATCTATATCAGCTATGATTTTCTCTTTAGTAGTTGCATCTTGTACCACTTCTATTTTCTCTTCAAAGACATGTTTTCCTTCTTTATAAATCTCATCAACTTTAGTAACTTTAATGGAATGGGAAATAATATTTCCCACTATTATCTCTACATTAATGTCCTCTCTGTCAAGTAACTACAGTTTGTGTGATTCTGTAACCACCTGTCTTGTAAAAGAAGCTTTTGTTGCTTGGATTATCTCCTCACTTGTTAGTACATGAGTAGTCCTTTCCAATTCCTTATTTGTTTAAATGCCATCTACTGGTGTCATTATTGGTTCACTAGAAAATTCTTCACCAGTATCAACATCAATCACATCAGTTTGTGTCTTTGTAGATTCCTGCAATGTTTTAGCTAAAGGCATATTTACATCTTCAGTGAGAAAGGTCTCAGATATTTTCATACCTGGTTTTAAGAATTCACTGTCTACCGGGCTATTTGTAACATTTCCTTGGGTCACTTGACTCTAAGTACTTCTCATTTTTATTTCTTCCAAAGACAAAGGTGGGAACAAAGGATCTAATTGTTCCATTCGTGGAAGTGGTGCAGTATGTTGTGTCTAAAAAACATTGTTTCTCTCAAATTTAAGAGGGTTTATCACCAAATCTCTATGTTTATGTTTTTTGGGTGTATGGGCACCTATCCTTACCAAAACTGGCTCATATACCACCTTGTGTTTCTTGTGTGCACTTTCAAACTTTTTAAGGTCTGGTGCTGCCCTTAGTTCCTCTTTTCATGGCCTAAATTGAGAATAGCCACTCGTTATTTCCCCACTCATTTAATTTTCTGCATTATGAGGCTTTGGAAATTTACATGGTGGAACAACGTGAGATGTTAAACCTTTCCCCTTTATTTAAAGCGGTGTTGCAAAAGTAATGTGATAATTTTTCATGAATTTTAGGAGAATTTCCTCAGTCTTTTGCTTCAAAGCAGATATAGAGGTGTCGGTCCCACTAGTAGCTAAGGTCTATTCATCTATCAGTTCAAAATTAGCTCTCTTTTATGGTAGCTAAGGATCATTTCCTCCCAATGGATCAATTTTTTCTACACCTTCTCTCAAGGGCAGAAGATCATCAACTAAGCAACCCAAGTCTCTAAAATTATTTAGAACTCTTGTATTCTAGATTAGCAGAACAATATTATTTTAGGCTAACCAATTTACAGTCCTCCTCATTACATCAGTTATTTATATGTAAGAATCATCAGATTCTATTTCATTACAATTTAGAGGAGTTATAGGTTGTCCTTCCACCTTCTGATCAATGTAATACTTACTATGAGTGCATCATCCACAATTCCCTCTCGGATAAGTGCAACTTTGAAGTATATGATTTTTGCAAGGATCATCCTAGAGAAATATCTTCTTAATCTCTGTAATTCATCCAATAGTCTTCAAAATGAGGCTCATGATCAAAAGTATTGGAAATATTATTGAATACCTAGCTGCTATCATAATTGGCTCTCACTTCAAACTTTTCCATATCAAACTTCTTCATTTCATCTTCAATGAGTTTGGATTTTATGATTGATGGGCATGAATATCTTCCAATTATGATAGGGCATTTGATATTGATCTTATGTCTCCTGATAATAAATTTGTGAACAGGTGTTAGTTGCCTTACCAATTCACATAAATCCATTTTTTCATCTAAATATCTAGGAAACTTGTATGGTTTACCTTCAAAACCACTAAACCTTATGTATGTGAATTTCTTGTATTGAATGAAGTAACACTCATACTCTAAAATTACTTTTTTGGCCTGCTCAAAAATTCTATACTGCCCCCACTTTTGTTTTAAAAGACAAATAATTGGGGCAAAGAAATCATCATTGACCAACCTCACATTCCCACTCCAATTGACCAGCTGTAATTGAGGAAAAATCTCGTGCATTTGGCACTCCTTAAAATCAGCACACTATAATAGACCCGGGAAACGTCTATGCCCTACAACATTGTAAATTAGGTAGGTCATCATGTAGAATTCTAGCTTTGAAGTGTTACCCATCTCAGTTTTTGTTACTAAAGTAACCATGTGACTATGGAGTGCTTCTGCAATAAAAGTATCCCAACAGATTATCCTTTTTCTTTCTAAAATGACCCACATATAGATACACATCCATTCCTTGAATTCATTTGAATTTTCCAACCCCGCCATTCAACTTAATAACACAATAATATCTTCAGCCTCTTCAGCAAATTATGCCCTAAATAGCCTTTTAGGGATTCTATTTGTTTCCTTTTTCTCCATGAGGAGCTATTTTGTATTTATGATCTTAGCATAGTATTTTTTCTTGTTTTCATAATCCTATAAAGCTAATTTGATACCAATGTTGATTGGATTTGTGATTATAGGAAATTTAAGCATTATTCTAATAGTTGCAGGTGTCAATGTCAACATTACATCACCATTTCTATCTAATATTGCCCTTTTCTCTGGGTCATAATTCATAACACAATGCCATACCAATTTTGGGCACTGAACCAATGGTAGGATAACACTAGCTAAAGAGATGCGGTTATCCCTAATTTATTTCAAAGACTCACTTTTAATGGGGCCATTTAATTACTGAAGAAATTCATCTAAGTCAGCAGTCATCAAGTCTATGTCTGTAATTCTATCTAAATCACTTGTAATCCCAGACAAAACTGAGAACTATATGGCATGGTATTCATCCTTGAAAACCCTAAATTTACCACAAAATTTCTTGCCAATAATATGAAAAGTACAGGATTTTTCAGTTCTTACCAGTTTTTCATGAATCATTGAACCATTCAGCTTTAATCCAACTGTCTTTTGATCTTTGATTCTCAAAACAAGCTCCACGATCAAATTTCACGCTATTGCACAGTGTGAATATCAATAATAGCACTCAAATCTTGAAATTTTTTATAATAAAGGATCGAAACACCCTTGAAATCTTTTAAAAATCTGTCCTTGATTTATGCAAAATGCATTGATGGTGATAGAAATAAATGCAACGCATCATGGCCAATCATTCTACTTTTTTCAATTTTAAAAATGAGACGTCCACGTGGAAAAGTATCTTTTGTTAATGCGGGCTTAGAGAGACTTTTTTATATTTTTTCCATGCTTTAAAACTCATACACTTTTGGCTATTTGACATGCCCATCCGCTTTTGACTTTGAACATGGGCTTGACACATGGTCACATTTTAAGTGATAGCAGAATTGTGGGCCCTTTCTGTAATTTTATTCCCTTTCCAATTTAAAACCAGAAAGTGTCAAAGTGCTCTGACGACCTCGCTTCCCCGCTCCTTGCATAAAAATGAGCCATGTGTCCTTTGTGGTTCTCGGGAATACCTTTTTACACTTTTATCATGTTTCTCCTTAGTGCGCAAAAATACAATTATGTGCTGCTTTCCCTGCATCCACTCATTTTGTGACAAGTTTACACCTTCAGAGGTGAATTGAGAATTTGTTTGTGCCGCTTTATGATTATGAATATTTGAAGAATATTCATCGGGTCATGAGACCAACTTTGCATTTTGTGAATGCAATATAAATTTTTAAGTTTGCAAGTTAAACCCACCATACTGCATTCAATTGGGAATTGCCACATACCAACTAGCAATGGGACAAAAAATGAAAGTAGAGACACCGACCAAGGAACATTTACCAATAGGTGATCCTTTAGATTTCAAACCTAAATGAAATCGGTTTCCCATGAGAATTTTCAAAAATAATACCTATCCAAACATGATCTTCGACCAAAAAGAGGAAATATAAATCCACATACAAGAGAACGAAAAGATTAACTCACACCCCCATGGGAAAATAGAAAATACAATAGATTATTGAAGGTAAATCTTAAAGAAATAGGGGCAAGATTAATTTGAGCACCAACACTCCTAATGATGGATCCACTCCCTTGATTTATTTGACTTTAGTGTAGAACACATCTTCATAATACCTCAATATTTATAGAATATTGAACATCTATTTTTCCATCCAATAGTCTCCAATAGTGGCCAACTTTATTGTGCATGATGGGTTTATGTCTTCTACCCTATTACACATTGGTTCATTGTATATTCTAGCATTTCCCTTCTTCTTGGTGTATTCTAAAATTCTAGAGCCTTATTTTTTCTTCTATATTTAGAATACATAAATTTTCTTCTTATTACAAAATTATTTTTCAATTTGGTAAAGATTCAATTACATTCAAGTTCAATCATTCCTAGTAATTATGTATCCTCCTCATCATCAAGTTCCTATTTTCTTCCTTACTATCTCCTACTTTGTGGCATACCTCTACTTTTTGATATGTCTCCCTCTTCACATTTTTAGTCTGGTTATTTTTCTCTGCACAATTCCTATTCTTTGTTTCTTTGGGGTCTAGGAATACATATCCCCTCCTTCTGAGTCAATAGTTTTATGACAATAATGTTTTTATATTTTTAAGAGTGACATCTACCATGGGGTTTCTATAGTCGAACATAAAGGTTTGAATAGTCATTTTGAAATTGTTCCCAATTGTGTCTTTCTCTCCTTCTCTCTTAATGAAAATACCAAAATTTTAGTATTGGAATAAGTGTTTCTCGGAAGATATGTACCCACCATTTAGGTTCAATTACTTGCACTTTCCAAGCCTCAATTTATCCTTGAAAATGAATTGTCATACATTTATTTGTATACTACTCAAGTAAATCTTAAACACATCATACATATTGTCTCAGTCCAACCAAGGTTTTTTATCTATGCATGACTCATCATGTGGTTGTTATTCCCTTTAGTGCATATTTTTAGTGCGTTGATCATGTTATTTTCTTGAGGTACATGTTTTTAGAATTCAACCAAGAATACATCTCGACTAGAGGTCTTGAAGAATTATGGAATTCATTTTTATCTACATGAACCATCTTCATTGGCCTCACTTCATGCTCTCTAAACATCTAATGGTTCAAATCCACATTTTAATACCCACCAATTAAAGATTCTAGCTCCCACAGGATATGGATTTCCCCATTTGTATCAGTATAATCATGATCATGCAATGTAAATGCATATAATTATGTTATCTTGGAATTTGTTGGAGACATAATGTTACACTACAATTCTTAATTACAAATGGATTCCTTGGTTTGCATAGTGACATAAATTTCCCATTTTGTGAACTCATCTACATTCATTTACTTTATGTATTATGAAGCTATATCCTTTTATTGATGTCTAACCTTAAACTAAATTTCAACATCATGCACATATGGAGACATAGGTTATTTAGTAATAGTGTATGTTTTTTTTCTAGGCCTATTCATTATTATAACAATAATAGAGTCAGCAAGGTGTATTTTCATCTAATTTGTTGCTGTGTTGATTGTCATATTTTCATCACATGCACGTTTATTTTCGATCAACACATGACCAATGTGTTTCATTAATTTATATGTCAATAACTTCAAAATCCATTTTTAAACTTAGGTCTCGCCACCTATATTTTCCACATCCGCAAGCTAACCAATTGGGTATACTCTCCCATAATCTGCAATTCTGAGAGTAACAAGGCTATAATCCAAAACTAGGGCTCTAGTGGCTTCTGAAGTGGACCTTGACATCATGTTGACTATGCTTCTAAAATAAAACACCACATATTTTATTTCATATACTCCTATAATTTATTCAATCGATTATCCACATACCATGGTTTTTTTTTATTCACATACCATATAGGTTTCTTTGCTTCAATGCTCTACTTGATGCACTCTCTAATAAAGTATTGATTAAGTTGGATATGCTCTACAAAATTTTCTTGTTCTATAGGACATTTCATATGTTCAAAAATTCATGTAGTGTGGCAACCACTCCTTCCTGTATTATAATTATCATCATCTAGCCATAAATATGTGCCTCTTCTTCCCCTATATTTTATGCATTGACATCTCTATTCTGGATTGAGTGGAGCAATCCTTTGGCTTCAAGTAGTGCCTTTAATTTTTAATGTATGCATGTCATATTTGGGGCTACATTATGATCTCCACATATATCAAAGCCTTGTTATTTTATTTTTGATATGGAAAAAGCATTGAGATAGCTCATTTCTTTGGGCACCACATTTACCATTTTAACATTATGCAGTTGATTTTATTTTTTTCTTCCAATATGGTACAATATTCTATGTTATGTTGCACATGCACCCTATATTATGCGCAAAAACACTTCCTGCTCTAGATTCAAAGGATAATTTCATGCAATAAGATTTGGTTCTTCACAAATACTTAAAATCACTCCTTTTTTTGTGTTCAAAGGTCTCATCTTCCTTTTTTAGTAACATCCCTGACAGCCTCCTCATTGCACACCATACATCCTCTGTAAGGTGGTTCCATCCTGTGCTCTAGCCTTGATATCCTCCATAGGGTTCTTATGGTGGATATAAATACCATCTAGGTGATTTTTATGGTGAAGGAGGTTCCCAACCCATATTTATTTTCAAATATGGAAGAGCCCAACTTGGATTGGATTATGGAGATTGTGGTATCCATTACGGGTTTATTTGTAGTGAATAAGGACCCCACTACGCATTCAGTCAAGGAGAGGCAACCATATATATTTTTGGAACAACCGGTTGCACATTAATGGCCAATTTTATTTTTACTTCTAAGAAATTATTAGTGACTTCCTCTTTAAAAATCCATCAAATCTCTACAATCCTTAGCTTCATGCATAGAAGCTTTGCAAAATGTGCATACCACATTGTGAGGTTGTTTGACATCGTGTTATAGGACATGATAATTGTTAAATAAGTGTCCCCATATCTTTCACACTTAAAAATACTCTCCCCATCCTCCTAACTTTTTCTTAGTGTAGTATTTCTTATGATGTCCTTTATCTTTGTATTTTGTACGCTATATATTTATGCTTGGTTTTTTTTCCTTCCTATAAATCCTCCAATCTACACATTACTACATCTAGTATTACTTCTATTTTAGATAGAAATAATAATATATCCATAGTCCTCAATCTTATCCACCTATATAGTTACTTCAATGGCCTTAGATTTAGCTTAAAATATTGTCTACATAATCGCAAAAAGAATTTTATTGTGTAATTCCTCTACAAACCAATATGCTTCACCTTGACTCATCAAAATTAAAACTATATTTGTTCATCATGTCAAATAACCTCATTCTATATTCTATGACAGACTCTTTATATTTTCTTAATCTCCTTTAAGTCCTAAATAGTCTCCCATACACATTTCTTTCTTTTGAATTCTTATGTTAGTACACTTCACACTTCCTGTAAAGTTTGTGCGCTAAAATCTATACAGTATATAAACTTCAAATCTCTTCCATTATTTCCCCTATGAGTGTTTTCTTTTTTCTATCATATGTGGACCCCCCTTGGCTCCCCCGGTACATATCAAAAGTTAACAGATAATGATCGGGATCAGAATTCATAAGACTACAAGCTTATATAGAAGGATTAGGATAATGGGGCCATCTTTCCACATGTTCCCAATGAACTTTCTGGTTGAATTTTTGTAGTAGTATAACTTGGGATATGATTTGGATTCAATTACAGACTTGGTTGATTAGTACTCACACTAATGCTTATATTGACCTTGATAGATTTTGGATTCTCTTCTTCTGATTATGGGAAGCTAACTCTTATAATTTGGACTTAAAAGCTATTGTTACTACACTCCCCACTCTTTTCATAGTTTCCCCTTAATTTAATCATAATAAACAGATGGTTGTGAAATGATAACTCTACTTGCTTGATATTTTCTTCCATGCCTATCTCTTCTACTCTTGAATACAGGATTTTCTATATTACAGATGGTTGGCTTAATCTTCTTTGAAATTATTGAAAAATTTCAAACTTATCTAAGTCATTTAGAAAATCCCACCTAATTAATTCTATGTCTGGATCTAGGGACATATATCCGAAAAGAGGGGGTGTTTCCAAAATAAGCACCCTACTTATTTTTTGACAACTAGTTACAAAATGAATACTTGTGTGCCTTGGTATCTCAAATATTTTTCGAATTACTTGTGTAGATCTCATCCAAAGTTTCATATTTCATAATGGGTCATGGACATTAGGCATTTTTTTTTTAAATTCATGCTTTGAAAAAACTCAGTGTTTCACAGAAGTTCAAAAAATAGTCTTCATCGATAGTTTAAATATTCATTATTCCTATAGAGTTTGAAAGGTGTAGTGTTATGTGGGTTTACCTAAACCACATAAAAAGGAACATCATATGTTGTGGAACAAATATTAAAGGCTATGTGGCACTGCAGTAAGTAAATTAAGGCAAGGAAGTACTAGAAATATTTGTACAAATCTAGTCATGTAATAAAAGAAAATGTGTGATAAAAAGGAGGTCCATGGTACAAAAGTTAAAGGTTATACAGAATTATAGAGAAAAGTGGAGATAAGGAAAATGTTAAAGTCGTGAAATAAAGGAAATGTTGTGGAACATAGATGACTCTATGGAGTGCATTTTTTTCCTTGGGATGAAGAAGGACAATTCTGCAAATGGCACATGGATTTGTGAAGAAGTGCTTATCTATGGAGCATACAAAGTTATAAGTTATGTAATAAAAGAGGTTACATAAAAGATTCAGACACTCGCAAAAATCTTTGAGTAGAAGAAAGAATAAGGTTCAAGTAAAAGAAAGAATCTTTGAGTAGAAGATTCATTATACAAAAACAAGGCCATGGAAAGTAAAAGAATTGTCATGATCATTTAGAAGCTGTTAAAAGCCGTGGAAATACAATAAAAATTATCAAATGATGTGAAAGACTAATAGAATTCCAAAAACCCGCCCCAAAATCCATAATATAAATGATTTTCATGTTTTTATCAGGAATCTTAAAAATTCCATATATTTTGATCCATATTTCCTTTTGACCTAGGAGCAGTATTGTTAAAATCATTTTTAGAGGAATTCATTAAAAGGATAGCCTTTAATGAGAATGATGGATATTCTTGGGATATTTTAATAGCAAAGGTTTAGGTCATTTTGAGTAACTTTCACAATACAATGATGTCCAATTCAATTAAAATTGATTTTGTTTGTTCCCTTTTGTCTCATGATGCTCCTTAGATGGTGTTGGGCCCCTAGAAAATTGGCTAAGTATGAAGGCACGTGGGTGCATGAGATCCCAGTTACAAAAGGCCATGCAAGGCAAAAGTGTGTAGGAGGAAGAGTTAAGAAGGCACATGGTTCACGTGGCGGGTGAAAGGAGGTTCAGGACTTAGCTGATTTAAGCATCCAAGGTAGAACACATGAAAAATGTTATTGGTTGCATGCAGATAAGGTGCTAGTCTGACAAAAGGTGGCCCAGGAAAAAGCATGCCAATGATGGGATCTTCTAGAAAATCATCATGAGATGGAGTGGAGAGATTAGGTCTAAAGGAACATGCTCACTTGGAGGACCACATTCGACACTTGGTGACGGATCTGAGGCTACAGCAAGGTGAGTTGGTAGTGTAGGAAGATGATAAATACAAGTGCCTGCGAAACAGAAGAAGAAGAAGAAGAGAGAGAGACAAAGATAACATACATATGGGGATATAGAGATAGAAGAAGAGAGAGACGGAGATAACATACAGATGGGGATATAGAGATCAAGGAAGAGAGAGACGGAGATAACATACAGATGGGAATATAGAGATAGAAGAAGAGAGAGATGGAGATAACATACAGATGGGGATATAGAGATAGAGGAAGAGATATACATAGAGAGAGAGAGAGATAACATGGGTGAAGCTATGCAGGATTTCTGTGAGTGGAACTTTGATACAGAAAGGAATGTATTAGGCTTAGTATTGTAATATCTTTTTCTTTTGGCATAATTATACAAGCCTAGTGATGTGCATGACTGTGGTCTACCCTCTATGGATCTTTGTAATGAAATAATGAATACAATGAGGTTACCTGTTGCAAATAGACATGGGTATCAGTAGCTTTAATGTATATTTTTTTCATAAGAGTTCTCTTTCCTTGCATGCTATAAATTAATGAATTGTATCCTTCTTTCTGTTATAATATATGTTATCGAGTCTCTTAAAACATCTGATCTGAAGAAGCTACAAGGATCTGGAGGCTGTTCTGAGCCCTATGATTCTTGTATGTCTAAAATTCTTTCCTGAATACTCTTACACTAACAATAGATAAATGCTTCCCACTAAAAATCACATAAAAGAGAGACTCGGCACTCACACGTGCCTCGGGTGAGCACTCATGTTTTGTTGAGTGATAGGATGACGTGCATGGGATTCCTTCCTTTTATGGTGGGAGTAAAAATTGATTACATCTTGGTTCCGTTGCTGAGACCTCTTTTCGAAGTTATAGTGGGACATAACATGCATCATGATCTATGTAAAGAGTAATGACGGATCGGTTAACATTGGAAAATGTTGAGTCATGGTCTAAGAGCATGGAGGATGAATTTTCTTGGAGATTCAGCACTGGACCTGAGTTTAATACACATAGATGGGTAGAGGAGAATCTCTACCATGATCTATATGAGAATTTTTTCTGCTGCTTCCCAGTAGAGTTATATGGATGGCTTTCAGCCTATGCATCTAGATCAAGTTGGCATTATGGATCAAGGATATGGACTGAAGAAGACTACTAAAGGTTGCAAGATGCATATCTGACATGGACCCGTGCTATAGATCACTGGTGGGGAGGAGTGATAACTAGCAACACTCTAGAATATGTCATTTCCACATATTCTTGCCCATAGATTGTTGAGTTTGAGTTTCTACAAGAACCTGGAGGAACATTTCTACATGTTATCCCTATAGTTATGAAGATAATGATGGTTACCATGAGTTTAGAGGTTCTCCCAATGGCTAGCTAAGTTGTTCTGAGTGTTGGGTAAGGAAGCTCAGTTGGAGAAAGATTGCAGATAAAATGACAAAAAAGGAGAGGGAAGAAATACGGCTCAAGTATGGTGAAGAACGTGAAAGGGATATTACTAGGCGATGCGAGGCTGATAGTGCGATGGATCTATGGAGACAGACATTGTGGGAAGGAGTTAAGGTTCATGTGGAAGATGTAGAACCTGAGCAGACTGTGCTACCCCATCTTGGCAAGTGCGTGAGGGAGAACCCTTCATCTTCTAGAGAGAGTTCATCACATGGAGAAAGGAGAGTCATTGGAACATATCTGAACCCACCTAGTGACCGAGGCCCTGGCACTTGGTTTTCCTGATCTAGGAGAAAGTATTGACCCAATTGAAACTAGTGGAAGAGATAGATCCACACCTAGGAGGTATAATTTTTCAGTTTCTTCTTCTATGGCTGCACATATTCTAGTATTTGGAGGATTTTTTGGATAAGGGGAAAGTGTACAATATTTTGGTCTCAAATTAGGGAGTAGCATGGGAAAAAGTAGTGGTAGCGGGGTGCTATCACAAACTATCGGCACATAGTTTAGTGGGATCATGGGGGTACTTGGCACAAATCCTATAGGCCCTATTGGACCCAGTGGTTCTGGTGGATCTGGTGGCTCTGGGGGTACAGGACCCATTGGATCTGGTGGATCGGGCAGTGGAGGAAACACCAAAGGGAACCAAGGCTCTGGTTCAAGACAAGGACCCCCAGCCACCACCTTAAGTTTTCTTTGAGATATCTCTACATTTACCAGATTATATGTGTAATTGAGGATGCCACAAAACATGTTTAGAAGTGTGAACTGCTATGGTGCGTGAAAGGTATCACAACCCTAGAATGAAAGGCAAGTCAATTTGTAACCACGTTGTAAGGGCATGTGCATAGCTGGTATAGAAAGTATGACCCTCATCAAATGGTAGTGGATTACACTTCCTTAAAGAATGTATTCCTAGCAAAGTTCCACATTCCTGAGTTTGAGAAAAAAAAACATTAGCACTTTGAAGGAGATACAAAAAGGAATGGTAGAGAGTGTGCGGGAGTATGATGCACACTTTAAGACTCTCTTGTCTAAACTATCATATGATATACATCCTTCTCAGCATGCAACAGTGGTTTTTTGGAGGATTGATCACCCCTTTTAGAAGGGTCTTGTCTTATAAGACTTTTATAGATCCACGTGAAGCATTGGAGGTTGCCTTGTGTGCCAAAGTTATTGGTAGTATTGATACTAGCATTAGCGCATTATTGGAGGCTTGGATTACTACTATGGCTAAGTAGTTGGAAAAGCTATCTGCGAACTTGGTCCATGAGACTCACAGTGGTTTATGGTGCACATATTGTGAGATAGAGGGGCACGCTAAGGAAAATTACCCCCAAAGGATGGTACGCGCTATGACATTAGAGTATGAAATTTGTCATGGGGACCATGATGTAAGTAGATGTCCCTTATTGCAGCATGTGATCAGGAAGAATGTATCTTGTTATTACAAGATTTACACCTCCAAGACCCATGATACTAAATATTTTAGGCTCATTGATCAGATACATGAGGCCATTGATCATGGGGTGTGCCAAAACTAGCATTTCCAGTGGTTCTAAAAATGATGTTCGCTGTTATGAAGAGCGCACAGATGGAGGCACACGTGGAAGAGGTTTTGGAGAAGGATTTTGTGGATGAGGTAACCATAGAGGAAGGAGTGAGTTCCCATGAGGAACATGTTTCAATTGTGGATCTACATAACATTACAAGTGTGAGTTCCCAGATTTGTTGTAGTGCTCATGGTGCGGTAAGAAGCATTAGTATGAGGAGTGCCCAGAATTATTTGAGCATATGAATCAGCAGCACCAAAAGGAAAAAGGCACTGAAATGGTTAACATCAATAAATCAGACATATAGTGGATACCTCAGGTAACACGGGATGAAGAATTGGATCCTGTCTTGGTAACAACAAGGGAAGAAGCCACACACACAAGAGAGGTACCGAGATAGAAAACCTTGGTTATAAGGGAGGAGGTTGTTCATGGGAAGTATCTAGACCCCACACATCAAAAGGAGATATATCAGGACATCATGGATGTTATTCAAAGCTTACAATGGGAGATCCGGTGTCTAAAGGAGAAATCCATGAGGGAGGAACAAGGAAGGAGATTCAAGGTGTAGAAAGATGACCTGGATGAGGTCAAGGAGGTGTGCAAAATGCTAAGTTAGGAGAACATCATTCCTTTTCTATGATCCTAGTTGAGAGAGAAAGGTACCATGTGCCAGAGAAGAGCATGAGAGATAGGTCTTACACGCGAACCTTCCCCCTCACAGCCTCGTCTATGATAAGGAGATCACATTGAATGTAGTTATAGATGGATGGATCCTTAGAAATATCCTCATTGACATAGGCACGGAGGTTAATGTTCTGACTTTGGATGTATGGCAATAGATGGGAAGACATGCATTACAGCCATCTTCAAATTTGTTGTATATGGAAAATAAGACTAAGGAAATGCCCATCAGTGTCTTGGAGGATGCAGCTATTACTATTTAGGGATCCAAGTTTAATGGGGACTTCGAAGTCTTGGCATTCATCGAGGTGGATAATTTCCCAGCATTACTTGGGCACCCTTGGTGTTACAAGAACAATGTAGACCTTCGGTTCAACAAAGGGTACATCAATTTTGAGAATAAAGAGGAGTGGGTCATTATACCCCTGGTTGATGGGAAGTCAGTTCCCTACATTGAACCATTGGGAGAAGAAGTTTTGGACAAGATTTATGTGCACTTAATCAGAGACCCTGAGATGGTACACCCTATTAACAGGGTTATCCAGTTTGAAGATGCTCAGTCAGTGAGTGATACCACCAGTCTGGCATGTGAAAATTGGGCACATGGGACTTATGAATTAATGGGATGGTAGTTGAGAGGATCGGTGACCAAGGTAACAAGGGCACGCACAGTTCGGTGCCTTGGAGGAAAAGAACTTCCCAAGTACTCCAGAGGGGCCTTCCCTGAGATATTTCTACATGAGATAGAAGCTTAGTGGAAGAACAAGAAGGAATGGAGGGAGATGTTGAGTTATGTCTTTCTCAGCACAGCAACTCATTGGTGGGCCACACATCAGGAAAGCCTTTTAGAGTGGTGCGAGGTAAGAATTGCTCTCTCTATCAGATTTTCTAGAAGTAATATACCCACCATCATCAGGGATTACCATGGGAAGGAGCCCACCTCTTTCCATATCCAGGAATGTGAATGGGTCTGGAGAGAAGGTGTGGAAGCCTCGCCACCATCCCTCTAGGTGCAAAATTTGTATTCTACACTACAGGGTTGTGTGCATGCATGGTACATTCATTCAGAGACATACTACCAGACAAAGAATTGACAAGAGCTCGCGGCTAATCTTATTCAAACCTTTGAGTATCAGAGTACCAAACCATTTGTTGATAAGGCCTTGCAAGGTATCAAGTTCCTTACCATGGGGGATAGTGCCAGAATGGAAGATAGGTTGTTGGAACTACTAGGTGAACTAGGATTGGAGGTGTACTTTGAAGAGATTGAAGAAACAAAAGAGTTACAACTTGAGTGCGCATGTTTGGAAAAGGAGAAGGGAAATTTAGTATATGTGATTGATGGAGAGGAATCAGAAAGTTTAGATGTTAGTCATTCTGTAGGGACGTGTGAAGTAGTGGATAGTGCAGACGCTCACACGCATCCTGACCATGAGTCGGTAAAGAAAAAGAAAGTTAACATTGGTTCAGGAGAATAACCTAAGGAAGCTTTTATTGGAGATTATTAGATGAAGAAGGAAGTATCAAAGATCATCGATCTGTTATGCGAATTCGAGTATTTATTCCCATGTGGGTACAATGAGCTAAAAGGCGTCCACCATTCCTTGGGGGAGATGAGAATAAAACTGAGGAGGGTGTGCACTAGATTAGAAAAAGACCCTATCGGATGAATCCCACTTACGCATGAAGGTTAAGGAGGAAATAGACAAGATGATAACTTTTAGGATCATCGAGGAAGTGGAAGAATTGGAATGGATAAGTCTGATGGTAATCAACATAAAGAAGGATGGGTGGATTAGAATTTGTGTGGATTATAGGGAATTGAATGCAGTTTGTGTCATTGATCCATTTCCAACCCCCTTCACTGAAGAAATTTTAGGAGTCGCTGGGTGCAAAATCTATTCCTTTACGGATGGATTTTCCAAGATACCACCAAGTCTGGATTGCAAAGGAGGACCAGGAGAAGACAAATTTTGCCACCGAGTGGGGAATTTTTGCATATACGGTCATGCCCTTTGGGTTAAAGAATGTGGCTACTGTCCATTCACGCATAGTGGTGCAAGCATTCCAAGACTTCATTCATAAGTTTCTCAAGGTTTATTTGGTTGATTGGATAGTATATGGTCTGGTTAAGGACCACTGTGACAACTTGAGATTAATGTTTGAAAGGTTTAGGTAGTTGAGGATATCCCTCAACATTAAGAAGTGTGTGTTTACTAAACCCTTTGGGACTTTATTGGGGCATATCATATGTAAGGAGGGCTTGTTGGTATAACCCACTAAAGTTGTAATTATTTTAGGGTTAAGGGAGCCTACTAGCCAGAGCGCAGTGTGCGGATTCCTTGGGCATATGGGGTATTACAAGAAATTTACTAAGGGGTATGCCAAGATCGCCGCACCCTTAGAGGAGCTGCTTAGACACAAAAGTACCTTCCATTGGGGAAAGGCCGCAGCAGAGGAAATTTTATACATTAAAAGATAGGCTTATTACCATGCCTAGTTTTACAATTCCCCTCTTGGGACAAGCCCTTCCATGTCCATGTAGATGCCTCGGGAACTACCATTGGAGTAGTACTTACACAGCCAGGTGAGGGGATTTTTGATCATCCTCTCTATTTAGCAAGAAAGAAGTTAACACCAGTAGAGTAGAATTTTACCACAACTGAGTGCGAGGCATTTTCAATGATTTATTTGCTTTTCAAATTTAGATAGTATCTACTGGTGACACCCTTTGTATTCTACACCGACCATATGGCATTAAATTTTTTAGTGAACAAGCCCGTTCTTTAAGGGTGCATATGTCGATGGGTGTGTTGTTGTTCCAAGAGTTTGAATTCACCATTCTAGTAAAGCCCAGAAATAGAAATTATGGACCTGATCATCTATCAATAATTGATTTAGGAGAGGACGTGCAAAGTATTGAGGAAGCAATGTCAGATGCGCAACTATTTAGATTACGGTGCGCGCCCTCTGATTTGGAAGAGATTGTTGTATTTTTAAAAGAAGGTGTAGGCACCAGATGGAATGAAGGCATTAGAAAAGAAGAAGTTGGCTATACGCGATGTGCCCTACATGTTTATTAGTGGAGACTTATACAAATTGGGAAGTGATGAATTTTTGCATAGATGTGTGTTAGAGCATGAGCACTTGGCCATCATGGAGGAAGCACACGGAGGAAGTGCGGGTGGGCATTACATAGGTGACGCCACCACATGTAAAATATTAATGGTAGGTTTATGGTGGGAAACCTTGTATAGAGATTGTATGGATTATTGTAAAGCATGTGACCACTATCAGTGCATTGGAAAACCAGGAAGAAGAGATGAAATGCCTTTGCATCCTATTCCTAGCACATAGCCTTTTGAAAAATGGGCAATAGTCTTTGTAGTACCTATTACACTGGAAGCACGTAGAATGGGGTCATGTTATGTCATCACTTACACAGATTATCTCACAAGGTGGGCAGAAGCATCCCCAACTAAAGATTTCACGGCAGTAACATTGGCAAGGTTCCTATGGGAGAACATTATAATGAGGTATGGATTCCCTTTGAGTTTGACCAGTGATAGGGGTACAGATTTTCTAAATGAAACCGTGAGGATCCTACTATTTTAGTTCATGGTGGCTCATCATAAGACTATGCCCTATCACCCACAAGCAAATGGAACCACGGAAGCATTCAACAAAATACTGAGTTATACATTGACCAAAATCTGTGATATTGGAAGACAGGATTGGGATGACAAGGTATCAACAGTTTTATGGGCTTATAGGACTACGTATAAAAGACTAAATAAAGCCACACCTTTTCAATTGGTTTTTGGTGCAGAATTTGTTTTTTCCAGTTGAATTTATGTTGCCTTCTCTGCGACTAGCGCACGCTGGAGGATTAGCTGATGAACAAGCATTGGAAGAAAGAATTGATGAACTAATGAAACTAGATGAGAGGCGATCACTTGCCCGTTGGAGCCAAACAGTGGAAAAAGGTAAAGAAAAAGGCTTGGTATGATCACCATATTAGAAACAAGAAGTTTGAGGTTGGGCAAATGGTGTTACTGTATGATTCTAAATTTCTGTGCCTTCTTGGAAAGTTGAAATTCCATTGGTTGGATCCCTACATAATTTTTTACATCCTTGATTCAGGTGCGTGCCATTTACAAGCATTGGATGGAATGAAGTTTCCTAGACACTTCAATGGTAGTAGGTTGAAGCCCTACTATAAATAAGTCTTCTTAGTGTTTTTAAATAAAGCAATTTTTTTTAGTTAGTTTTAGAAGTTTTCCTTTATGCATTTTCCTTTCCTTGTGTTTCCCTTTCACGTTGTTATTTTGTTTTGCACCTTGGGGCGCCAGTAACCTTATTGATATTCTTGGAGAACTTATGAGTGCACAGAGGACTGTGCATCGTTTAAGTGTGGGGTGGATAAAAGTGAAAAAGCGCGTGATTAAAAGTACCAAGGAAGTTGTGTTGAAGAGCCTTGTTGAGTAGCTTGGTTGAAAGAGAGATGAAGAGAAAAAATAGAATGGTTGGTGCCAGGATAAATCTAGTTATAAATCCCACGTACAAAGAAAAAGGAAGCGCAGTTTAAAACAACATAAGGTAGGTGAAAGCAAGAAATCTGGAAATAAAAATTTCCTTCAGTGCATGTTGAGCGTGCATAAGAGTATCCTGTCAGGTTGGTTTACGTGCCAGAAGGTTGGAGGCATTTCCACATAGGAATGGCACATGAGTGTTAAAGAGGTTTTTCATACAGGAAGGGCATGTGAGTGAAGGCACTAAAGATGATATTTATTTTAAAAAGGTGCATTAAATGAACAAAGTATGGGGTAGGTAGAGTAGAATTTAATGACCAGAAAAAGGAAAAACTATAAATAGAGGGTCGGGGTACTCTCATTTTACTTTGTAACAATGAAGAATTAGAGATATAAGTGAGTGTTATTAGCTAAGGTTTTTTAGATTCGATCAAGTGGAAGATATGTGTGATTAAAAACGTGAAGATCTAGTTTGAGATTGCGAACCAAAAGGAAGGAATTACATGCACATAAGGCCAAAGTTTGAGAATGGCGAGTACTTGGTGGATGATATCTTAATACTTGAGTACCCCTTGGGGAAAGAAGAATCCAGTATCTAAGAAGAGAGGCAGAGGAGAGGAAGGAGCACCAAGTGTGCTAACTTCTCAGACCATGAGCATGCCTTCTACAAGCACCAAGCCAAGCACCTATGTTCAAAGAAATAAATCTCTAGTAAAGGAGAAGATGTTAGAAGTAGAGGTTTCTTGAACAAGCCACCACCATGGAGGAGTCACAAAAAGGAAGAAGAGAAGGCAAAATCTCATGACCAAAAGACACCTCTCAAGAAGAAGTAGAGGGTGGATGAAGAAGCTGACTCGGAGGTGACCGACAGCTTGGAGAGATATCTAGGAGAAAGGAGAGGATGAGAGTGAAGAAGGTTTGCGATGAGGAGGAAGAGCTAGAGAAAGACAAGGAACCTTTGGAACCTCATGTATTTAATGTCTGTGACTTGGAGGAAGAGAGTGGGGATGAAAAGAAAGAGTTCATATTCACATGATGAAAAGGTGCTTAAGGTGAGGAAGGCACTGAAGATACAAAGATAGATGAGAAGGATGCCATGGAGAAAGCAGGGAGACATAACTTTTACCAAGGAGTAGATAACCGAAATAGCAGAGTGAGAAGCGAAGAAGATGCTTGAGGCCCTTGTAGACCAGGATTTAGAGTGCAGTGCAGACATAGTGTTTAAGGAAGGGAAGGAGGAGAGCGTTGAAAAGGGACATGATAGCCTAGGAGGCCCTGCTCTGACAGTTAGCTTCCCCAAAGGCCCACGCTTGGGTAGAAGAACTTTAGATGCAGAATAGAGGTAGATAATGGGCTATGTGGATGATTTAAGGAAGGTGTTATGCGCAAGGTTCCAGAGCACGATACCCACTAAGAAACTTATAGCCATGGGATCGTTCGAGAAGGAGGGCGCATACCCCAGGACCAAGAAGATGCTTTTCTTGGACATTTGAGTCCCACATTGATGAATTGGACTTTGAGGTCTACCAAAAGGAGCTTATCATGTTGCCAGAGTCTAAGGGGCACTACCCCTTGGTAAATGCTCAGGAGCTCTTGGACGAGCAAGTGTGTAATGCTCTAAACAAGGTCGCGGTGGAAATAGAGGTGAGGCTATTTGCGTGAACTGATAGCATAAGGGCCCTAGAGGGAAAATTGGCCAAGAAGGAAGAGGATTTGGCTAAGGTGGCTAGAAACTTAAAATAGGAGAAATTAATCAGCGCGCAGCTGAAGCACAAGCTCAAGGAGGAAAAGGTAAAGGTACAGGAGGTTTACAAGAAAGTAAAATCAATAAAAAGCACCATCATATTAAAGAACCTAGATCTAACGCCAATCCCCCAGAGGTACGCATCGATGCAAGAATTCCTAGAATACTTAACGCGCGTCCTCACCATGGAGAGGTGACCCATGGCATTGGAATCTTCAGAGGAAGTGGCTGCACACCTGAAGGAGGAGGACTAGTTAAAAGGTGATCACACTTGTTTCTGAGTACAACAAAGTACTTATGGAGATCAAGGTCACTGCCTAGAATGTAGAAGCCGCATACGACACATGCACGGATCGTGATAAGGTGACAAGATCCTTGGTTAACATGCTTGAAGAAGAGTTGGAGGAGTTCCAAGAAAAGAACAAGGGGAATAGGGAAGAGAGGGGAAAAGGCTCTGGCCGAGGTGGAAAAGAAATTAGAGGTGATTAAGGCTTTAAGAAGCTCAACTAAGGCCCAGCTGAAGGAACTATACCCCCAGATCACTAGAAGAATGGACAAGCTCGCAGACCTGGGTAAGGAAATGGAACAAATTGTGGACACTTTGGGTGCCTAGGGAGCTAGCCTAAGCTTTGATGAAGTGAGCACCCTAGTGGGTGACCTATGCCAGAAGGTGAAGGGTGAGGTTGAAGTGTGGAACAAGCTCGAGGCATATTTGCGACGGGAATTCCCCAACCTCTTTAATTAATGTCCCCCCCATTCTTCATTTTTTTCCCCTATTCTTTCATTCCTTATTCATTTTTGTAAGATATGTCTACATCTCGGTTCCATTGAACTAGCTTACACTTTGGTCAAGTAAAATTTTTCCAAGGATGGAGAAACCGGCGTAGTGTGGGGTGATGTTGGGCCCCTAGAAAATTGGCTAAGTATGAAGGCACGTGGGCATGTGGGATCCCAATTAAAAAAGGGCACAAAAGGTAAAAGCACACATGAGGAAGAGTTAAGAAGGCACATGGTTCACACGGCGCACAAAAGGAGGTTCGGGACTTAGCTGATTTAAGCATCCAAGGTAGAACACATGAAAAGTGTGATTGGTTGCACATGGATAAGATGCCAGCCTGACAACAAGTGGCCTAGGAAAAGAGCATGCCAGTGATGGGATCTTCTATAAGATCATCATGAGATGGAGTGGAGAGCTCAGGCCTAAAGGAACATGCTCACTTGGAGGACCACATTTGACACTTGGAGATGGATCTAAGGCTGCGGCAAGGTGAGTTGGTAGTGCAGGAAGATGATAAATACAAGTGCATGTAGAACAGAAGAAGAAGAAGAGAGAGATAGAGATAACATACAGATGGGAATATAGAGAGATAGAAGAAGAGAGAGATGGAGATAACATACAGATGGGGATATAGAGATAGAGGAAGAGAGAGATGGAGATAACATACAAATGGGGATATGGAGATGGAAGAAGTGAGAGATGGAGATAACATACAGATGGGGATATAGAGATAGAGGAAGAGATATACATAGAGAGAGAGATAGAGATAACATGGGTGAAGCTCTGCAGGATTGCTGTGAATGGAACTTTGATATAGAAAGGAATGTACTAGGCTTAGTATTATAATTTCTTTTTTCTTTTGGCATAATTATACAAGCCTAGTGATGTGCATGACTTACGGTCTACCCTCTATGGCTCTTTGTAATGAAACAATGAATACAATGAGGTTACATGTTACAAATAGACATAGATATCAGTAGCTTTAATGTATATTTCATTCATAAGAGTTCTCTTTCCTTGCATGTTATTAATGAATGATTGTATCCTTCTTTCTGTTTATAATATATGTTATGGAGTCTGTTAAAACATCTGGCCTGAAGAAGCTACAAGGATCTGGAGGCCATTTTGAGCCCTATGATTCTTGTATGTCTAAAAATTTTTTCATGAATACTCTTACACTAATCATAGATAAATTCTTCCCACTAAAACTCACATAAAATAGAGACTCGACACCTATGCGTGCCTTAGGTGATCACTCAGATTTTGCTGGGTGATAGGCCAAGCGAGCATGGGATTCCTTCCTTTTATGGTGGGAGTAAAATTGACTATAGATGGTATGTTATCCTCCTTGTCCCATAAAAATGAAGAAAATGATTTGGATGGTATGTGCAATATAAGAAATGATTTGTTATCAATGGTACAATACAATGATTATGTTTTAAATGGACATTAGATAACTTATTCTTTATCTATTCCCCCAAATTCCATGGATATCCATTGATCTAAGTTGTAGATTATCCACATAGAAAATGTATAAAGGTTTTCTTGAAAACCAAGGAACCCTCATGGGTGCGAATGATCATGAAATAAGGATATTACCTCCTGGGGTAATTTGGAAGGGTCGTGAAGGTTAAAAATATCTCATGGCATCTTCATATCCCTTCTCCTCTCCTCTCCTATAAACATAATGAGTTTTGTAACTAAAACTATCCTATTGTTAGTGAAATAATTTGTTGTAAGATAAATTAGTATTTTTTGTCAATGGAGTTAATGGAAATTATCTAGGGATGAAACCCTTTCCCTTGACCTATTTTCTAAACCAAGCCAAGGCAAGTGTAACTTCCTTTCCTTGCGGGATGTAAACATATTCCAAAGAATGGATCCAAGTATCAATAATATCACCAAGGGATTTACACTGTATGAAACATATTTTATGATCTCCCATAGTATTAGAGATGGATCCTTTAGTCTTTTTGATGGATTCCAATGTATCCTCATTGAAGGAGAAAGAATCTCCTGTCCTTTTTTTGACTAATTATTGGAAGGAATTTTAGGAGTACCTCCAAGGATGAATGTTCACTTAGTGAAGGGGATCTATTTTTTTTGCACACTTTTACTGATTTCTTCCAAGGTGTCACATGTGTACTCCTTAAAAGACTCAAGATATGAAATTGCATCATTCATCATTTCACGCCTGACGGTTCATTATGCATAACCAAAAAGGAGACAAATTATTAGTGGAAGATATGAATATATTCTTTCTAACCAAAGAGTGAGAATAGAGATAAGTCATCTCATATATCAATGGGAAAACATTATCCCAAGATGATATTTATTTCTTGATCTCAAATTTTTTCATCTTCACCCTAAAAATAGTGGTGAGGAAAAAAAATTTATAGAGAGGATCTCAGGCAATAGTTTTATTGGACCCCTGGAATATTGGCCAAATATGAAGGCGCATAGGCACTCAAGGTCCCGGTTATGGAAAGGCACACAAGAAAAAAGCATGCAAGAGAAAGGTCTAAGGAAGCACATAGCACACACGACATGTGAAAGGAGGTTCGGTACTTAGTCAATTTGAGCACCCAAGGGTAGAACATGTGAAAAGCATGACCGGTTGCACATGGATAAGGTGTTAGTCTGGCGACAGGTTGGCCCTGATATTGGCATGCCTTGGATGTAATATTCTAGAAGAACATCATGAGATAAATTGGAAATCTTAGGCCTGGAGAAGAATGCTCGCATGAAGGACCACATTCAACACTTGGCACCAAATCTAAGGGCACTAGAGGGCGAGTTGGCAGTATAGGGAAGTGATAAATACAAGTGCCTATGGAGTAAAAGATATACGAGTTTTGAGATATAGTGGATTAGAGAGAATGCAAGTTTGAGAGGTAATATGGGCAGAGCTCTACATAATTACTACGAGGACTCTGTTAGTGGATAGTTACATCAAGGAGAGAATGTACTAGGAATGAAGTTGTAAATTTTCTTTTGATAGCTTAGTTACATAAGTCCAGTGAAATGCATGACTGCAGTCTAATTCTCTGTGAAACTCTGTAATAGTGAAATGAATGTAATGAGGTTACCTGATATAATATATACATGAATATCAATGGTTCTAATGCATATTTCTCTCTTATGAGTTCTCTTTCCTTTCATGCTAAGTATGAATTCTTGTATATTTCTTTCTATCATAAGACATGTTCTGGATTCTATTAAAACACTTGGTCTGAAGTGACTGCAAGGATATAGAGGTCGTTCTGAGCCCTATGGTTCTTGTATGTCTTAACTTCCCTCCTGGAAAGTATTGCACTAATCATAGATGATTTTTCCCACTAAACTCACATAAAAGAGAGACTCGGCACCCGTACGTACCTCGGGTGAGTGCTCAGCTTTCACTAGGTGATAGGCCGGCACGCATGGGGTTCCTTCCTTTTGTGATGGGAGTAAAAATGACTACATCTTGGTTCCATTACTGGGACCTCTTTTTCAAAGTTGTAGTGGGATATAACATACATCATGATCTATGTAATGAGTAATGACAAAGCGGTTAACATTGGGAGAATGTTGAATCATGGTTCAAGAGCATGGAGGATGAATTTGCTCAGAGATTCAGCATTAGACCTGAGATTTAATGCACATAGATGGGTAGAAGAGAACCTCTACCATGATCTATATGAGAATTTCTTCTACTGCTTCCCAGTAGAACTATATGAATGGCTTTTAACCTATGCATCTAGATCAAGTTGGTGTTATGGATCACATATGTGGACCAAAGAAGACTATCATCTTGGCTACAGGATGCAAATATGACACTGGACCCAGTCCTCATAGATCATTGGTGGAGAGGAGTACTGGCTAGCTACACTCTGGATGTATGCCATTTCAAACGTCATTCATTCTGTTTAGAGGTCCATTGAGTTTGAATTTCTACGAGAACCTAGAGGAACGTTTCTACGTGTTATTCCTCTATGCTACTAAAGATATTGATTGGTTACCTATGAGTTCTAGAGGTGTTCCCAATGGCCGGCTAAACCATTCTGAGTGCTAGGTAAGGGAGCTTGGGTGGAGGAAGATGGTCAGATATCATGACAAAGAAGGAGAGGGAAGAGAAACGGCTCAAGTATAGTGAAGCACTTTATCTCAGGGATGTTTGTCTAGATGATGTCCAGCCTAGGCTAGTACTGGTGGATCTATGGAGACAAACGTTGTGGGACCAGGAGTTGAGGTTCACGCGGATCCACGTGGAACCTGAGTCAGTCTTTTCTACCCCATCTTGTCAAGTGCGTAAGGGAGACTCCCTTTGGCTTTTGGTACCAGACCTTCTTTCACACAGTCGAAAGGAGAGTCATTGGTGCATATCCTTAGAACCCACTCCAGTGCACCGATCCCTAGTGTTTTGTTTTCCTATAACCAGGAAGAAGTGCTCCTATGTGACCCAATTGATATCAGTGGAAGAGACAAATATTGTGCCTAAGCAGATACAATTTTTTGGTTCCTTATTCTATGGCTGTTACATATTCCAGTATTCAGAGGAGTCTGTTGGACCTGAAGAAAGTGTACGTAGAGCTTTCGTTCTTGATCATTAGGGAGTGGCATGAGGACATAGTAGTGACTAGCGGGGCACTATCACAGTACCATCGATTGCTACAGTATTAGTGGGACCAGGGGGTGCTTGGAGTTTGAATTCCTATAGAGCCCAACCTAGAACCAATGGTTCTTTGGTGGATCTAGTGGCTCTAGCTAGGCATAGGACCCGGTGGTTACCTAGTGGATCAGGCGATAGAGGCATTCCCACTGGAGGGAACCAAAGCATTCTGAGCATCAGGAGGACAGGGAGCCCCAGCCACCACCTCAGGCATTCTTTGAAATGTCTCTACAGAGAAGGAGAGATTACAGAGACGGCATTAAGGATAGTTGCAGAACATGTTCACAACTGTGAGATTGCTATGGTGACGCGAAGGGTATCACAACCCCATGGATATTTGGAAGGCTAGTCAGTTGTGGCAACCACGTTGCAAGGGTGTGCACATAGTTGGTATAGGAAGTATAACCCTCATCAAACGATGATGGACTACACTGCTTTAAAGACCCCCATTCTTGGAAGAGTTCCACATTCTTGAGTTTGAGCAAAAAAGCATTAGTGCTTCTGAAGTGAGAGCTCATCACACAGAGAATGGAAGAGAGTCATGTGGGAGTATGATGCGTGTTTTAACCCACTCTCTTGTATAAATTATCATATGGCGCTTAAGTGCAGGAAGTTGATGGACAGAATATAGGGTCATCCGTGGACATCAGTAATGCATAATAGTGGAACATACATATCAACTTGCCTAGGAGATTATTAGCAATATATACACTCGAAATTAGTTCAAAATTATATTAATATGAATCATAGAATCTGGATATTCCAGTATTCTAAAGGATACTAATTTTTGTAAAAAATGGACAAGATTAGCTATATTAAACACTCAAAATTCAATGACTTGGTATGGGATTTTTACAAAACGCCGATAAGATTATAGTCTGTTTTCCCACAGATTTGGATCGACCACAAAATTCAGATATACCATTTTTTTCCTTTGGTGAGACAGATCCTATATGCCACTATCTGGATCTTGGGATGGATTTTATTTTGTATTTTTTTGAGCTAATATTTTATTTTTTATGATTTTTTCCGTGAAAGTGGTATGAAAACAGGTAGCAGAAAACAGAGCACTTTCCGTTTGAACCAAGGCTCATAACTTGGGATCATAAAAATATTGAGCCATCAAATAAAAAAAAAATTGAACATGTCTCATAATTTCACCACAGTTACAGGATGGTATAATTTTTATCACATTCTGATAAGTGAAACAAAGTTTGCAAGTCTTAAACGTAGACATGTGACATTCACAGGAAAAAGTGTCTTAAAGACCTACTATTAGTAACAAAATTATAAAATGATAGTTCTTCTATTCACTTTAAAATCAGTATTTCTACAAAGCTGGTATAGGAAGTCTGACCCTCATGCAAATGGTGGCAGACTACACTGTTTTAATGACATAGCATTCTTGGCACTTTTCGGCATGGTTCTAAGTCTGAGTAGAAGAGCATTAGTGCTTTGAATGAGATTGCAACTTTTAATGGTAAAGAGTGTGTAGGAGTTTGATGTCCACTTTAATTGTCCCCCAACTTGGTGCTAACTTACCCATATGATATTCACCCCTCACAGTATGCACGGTGGTTTTTTAGAGGATTGATCACCCCTTTTAGAAGGACCTTGTCTCATAAAACTTTTACAGACTCACGCGAGGCATTGGAGGATGCCCTATGCGTCAAGGCTGTTGGTAGTGTTAATACTAGTGCATTAGCCCATTCTTGGAGGCTCAGATTGATCTGCTATGGCCAAGCAGTTGGAAAAATTATCTACAAACTCATCCCATGAGACTCACAGTGGTTTGTGGTGCACAGATTGTGAAATAGAGGGGCACGTTAAGGATAATTTCCCCCGGAGGATGGTGTGTGTTATGACAATAGATTGTGAAATTTGTCATGGGGACCATGATGCAAGTAGATTTCCCTTACTGCAGCACACATGATCAAGAAGAATGTATCTTGTTATTGCAAAATTTACACCTCTATAACCCATGATACTAAGGACTGTAGGCTCATTGATCAGATCCATGTGGCCATTGATCATGGGGTGCACCAAACTAGCATTTTCAGTGGTTCTAAAGGTGATGATTTCCATTATGAGGAGCACGCAGATGGAGGCATGCAAGAGGAAGGGGTTTTTGAGAAGGATTTTTTGGTTGAGGTAACCACGGAGGAGGAAGGAGTGAGATCCCATGTGGAACATGTTTCAACTGTGGATCTATAGAACATTAAAAATGTGAGTTCCCAGACCTGTTGTAGTGCTTGTGGTGTGGAAAGAAGCATAAGTATGAGGAGTTCCCAGAATTATTTAAGCATATGAATCAACAGCACCGAAAGGACAAGGGTGCTACAATGTTCAGCATCAAGAAGGTAGACATACAGTGGATGCCTCAAGTAACAAGGGATACAGGTTTCGAACCTATCTTGGTAACAACAAGGGAAGAAGCTGCACACGAAAGAGAGGTATTAAGATAGAAAACCCTATTTTCAAGGGAGGAGGTCGTTCATGGAAAGTATCTAGATCCCACGCATCAAAAGGAGATATATCAGGACACCATGGATGTTATTCGGATCTTACAAGGGGAGATCCAGTGTCTAAAGGAGAAATCCAGGAGGGAGGAACAAGGAAGGAGAGTCGAGGTGAAAAAGGATGACCTTGATGAGGTCAAAGAGGTGTGTAAAATGCTAACGCAGGAGAATATAATTCCCTTGTTAGAATCCTGGTTGAGAGAGAAGGTACCATGCATCAGGAATAGAGCGTACGAAAGACAAGTCTTGCACGTAAACCTTCTACCTCATAAGCCTCGACTATGACAAGGAGATTTACATTGAATGTAGTTGTAAATGGGTGGCTCCTCAGTAATATCCTCATCGACACAAGCGTGCGGAGGTTAATGTTCTGACTTTGGATGTCATGGCATCATATGGGAAGACCTACATTACAGCCATCTTCGAATGTGTTGTATAATGGCAAAGAAGACTAAGGCAATGCCCATTGGTGTCTTGAAAGATGACATCTATTACTATCCAGGGTGCCAAGTTTACTAGGAAATTCAAAGTCTTGGCGCTCTCCGAGGAATAAAATTTCCCAGCCCTAATTGGGCATGCCCTTGGTGTTACAAGAACAATGCAGACCTTCAGTTCAGCAAAGGTTACATCAGCTTTGAGAATAAGGAGGAATGGGTCATTATACCCCTGGTTGATGGGAAGTCAACACTCCTTATATTGAACCGTTGGGGGAGGAAGTTCTAGATAAGATTTATGTGTGCTCAATCAGAGACCCTAAGATGGTACACCCTCCTAATGGGGTTATCCAATTTGAATATTTTCAGTTAATGAGTGATACCACCATGTCTAGCATGTGACAATTGGGTGCATAGAACTGTATAAATTGATGGGATGGCATTTTGAGAGGATTAGTGACCAAGGTAACAAAGGTGCGCATGGTTAGACACCTTGGAGGAAAAGAAATGCCCAAGTATTCAGAGAGGAGCCTTCCCTGAGATCTTTCTGCAAGAGGTGGAATCTCAGTGGAAGGATGGAAAGGAATAGAGGGGGATGTTAAGTTATGTCTTACTTGGCACAGTAGCTCAATGGTGGGCCACACATTAGGAGAGCCTTTTGGAGTGGCATGAGGTAAGAATTTCTCTCTCTATAATATTTTCTAGGAGCAATGTACCCACCACCATCAAAGACTACCATGGGAAGGAGCCCACCTCTTTCCATATCCAAGAGTGTGAACGAGTCTGGAGAAAAGGCACGAAAGCTTTACCACCATCCCTCTGGGTGCACAAGTTGTATTCTACACTACAGGGTTACGTGCGCATGCATGGTACATTCATTTGGAGACACGCCGCCAGACAAGGAATTGGCAAGAGCTCGCGGCTAACCTTATTCAAACCTTTGAGTATCAGAGTACCAAACCATCAGTTGATAAGGCCTTGTAGAGATGTCAAGCACCTTACCATGGGGGATAGTGCTAGGATGGAAGATAGGTTGTTGGAATTACTAGGTGAACCAGGATCGGAGGCACGCTTTGAAGAAGTAGTAGGAAACATAAGAGTTACAACTTGAGCGTGTGTGTTTGGAAAAGGAGAAGGGAAATTTGGTATATGTGATTGATGGAGAGGAATCAAAAAGCTTAGATGTTAGCCATTCTGTAGGGATGCGCGAGGTATGTGGACAGTGCAGATACTCACACGTGCACCTACCATGAGCCTTTTAAAGATGAAGAAAGTTAACATTAGTTCAGAAGAAGAACCTAAGGAAGCTATTATTGGAGATTACTGGATGGAGAAGGAGGTATCTAAGATCATTGATTCTGCTACGTGAATTTGAATATTTATTCCCGCATGGGTACCATGAGCTCAAAGGCGTTCACCATTCCTTGGGGGAGATGAAGATAAAATTGAAGGACAGTGTGTACCCGGTTAGGAAAAGGCCCTACCGAATGAATCCCAATTTGCACGTGAAGGTCAAGGAGGAAATAGACAAAATGATAGCTTTTGGGATCATTGAGGTAGTGGAAGAATTGGAGTGGATAAGTCCAAATGGTAATCAGCATCAAGAAGGATGGGTGGATTAGGATTTGTGTGGATTATAGGGAATTGAACGTAGTTTGTGTCATTAATCCCTTTCCGACCCCCTTCACTGAAGAAATTTTGGAAGGAGTCACTGGGCATGAGGTCTATTCCTTTATGGATGGATTTCCAGGGTACCACCAAGTCTGAATTGCAAAGGAAGACCAGGAGAAGACAACTTTCACCATCGAGTGGGGAAGTTTTGCATATACGGTCATGCCCTTTGGATTGAAGAATGCGCCAGCTGTCTTTTTGCGCATAGTGGTGCAAGCATTCCAGGACTTCATCCATAAGTTTCTTCAGGTCTATTTGGATGATTGGATAGTATATGGTCTGGTTAAGGACCATTGTGACAATTTGAGGTTAATGTTTGAGAGGTGTAGGTAGTTGAGGATATCCCTCAACATTAAGAAATGTGTGTTTGCTACACCCTTTGGGACTTTATTGGGGCATATCATATGTAAGGAGGGCTTGTCTGGTAGATCCTGCTAAGGTTGTAATTATTGTGGGGTTAAGGGAGCCTACTAGCTAGAGTGCAGTGCGTGGATTCCTTGGGCATATGGGCTATTACATAAAATTCATTAAGGGATATGCCAAGATCGTGCACACCTTTAGAGGAGCTACTTAGACATAAAAGTGCCTTCCATTGGGGAGAGGCATAGCAAAGGGCGTTTGATACATTAAAAGATAGGCTTATCACCGTGCCTATTTTACATTTTCCCTCTTGGGACAAGCCCTTCCATGTCCATGTAGATGCCTCAGGGACCGCCATTGGAGCAGTGCTTGCATATCTAGGTGAAGGGATTGTTGATCATCCTCTGTGTTTTGCAAGCAGGAAGCTGACACCAGATAGAGTAAAAACTATACCACAACCGAGCACGAGGCATTGTCAATGATCTATGTGCTCTTCAAGTTTAGACAAGTACCTGCTGGCAACACCCTTTGTGTTTTACACCGACCACATGGCATTAAAGTATTTAGTGAACAAACCTATTCTACAAGGATGCATATGTCAATGGGTGTTGTTGTTTCAAGAGTTTGAATTCTCTGTTGTAGTAAAGCCTAGAAAAAGCAATTGTGGGCCTGATCATCTGTCAAGAATTGATTCAGGGGGAGGACACGCAGAGTATTGAGGAAACAATGCCAGATGCGCAACTGTTTAGGTTGTGGTGCGCATGCCCTCATATTTGGAAGAGATTGCAATATTTTTAAAGGAAGGTGTGGTGCTAGATGGAATGAAGACATTGGAAAAGAAGCAGTTGGCCATACGCGTTGTGCTCCTACATGTTAATCAGTGGAGACTTATACAAGTTGGGACGCGATGAAATTTTGTGCAGGTGTGTCTTAGAACATGAGCACCTGGCCATCATGGAGGAAGCACACAGAGGAAGTGCGGGTGGGCATTATGTAGGTGATGCCACCACGCAAGATATTAATGGTAGGTTTGTGGTGGGAAACCTTGTAAAAAGATTGTAGAGATTATTGTAAAGTGTGTGACCATTTTCAGTGCATTGGAAAACTAGGAAGGAGAGACAAAATGCCTTTGCACCCTATTCCTAGCGTGGAGCCTTTTGAAAAGTGGGCGATAGACTTTGTGGGACCTATTGCACCAGCAATACGTAGGACTGGGTCACGTTATGTCATCACTTGCATGGATTATCTCACAAGGTGTGAGAAGAGGCAGCCCCAACTAAAGACTACATGGCAGCAATAGTGGTAAGGTTCTTATGGGAGAACATTATCACAAGATATGGATGCCCGTTGAGTTTGACCAGCGATAGGGGTACACATTTCTTGAATGAGACCATGAGGATCCTATTATCAGAGTTCATGGTGGCTCATCAAAAGACTACGCCCTATCACCCACAAGAAAATGGAACCACAGAAGCATTCAACAAGATACTGAGTCATACCTTGACCAAGGATTTTTGATGTTGGAAGACAAGATTGGGATGACAAAGTATCAGTAGTATTATGGGCTTACATGACAACGTATAAAAGGCTAAACAAAGCCACACCATTCCAATTGGTTTTTGGCGATGGAAGTTGTTTTTCCAGTTGAATTTATGTTACCTTCTCTGTGAATAGCACACACAGGAGGATTAGACGATGAACAAGTGCTGGAAGAAAGGATTGATGAGTTAATGAAGCTAGATGAGAGATGATCACTCACTAGGTGGAGCCAAACAATAGAAAAAGGTCAAAGCAAAAGGCTTGGCATGATCGCCACATTAGGAACAAGAAGTTTGAGGTTGGGTCAGATGGTGTTACTATATATTTCTAAGTTTTAGCGCCATCCTGGGAAGTTGAAAGTCCATTGGTTGGGTCCTTACACAATCTCGTACATCCTTGATTTGGGTGCATGCCAGTTACAAGTGCTGGATGGGATGAAGTTTGCCTAGACACTTCAATGGGAGTAGGCTGAAGCCCTACTATAAATAAGTCTTCTTGGTGTTTGTAAATAAGGTAGTTTTTCCAGTTAGTTTAGAAGTTTTCCTTTATGCTTTCCCTTTCTTGTGTTTCCCTTTCGCGTTGTTGTTTTGTTTTGCGCCTTGGGCGCCGGTAACCTTATTGCTATTTTTGAGAATTTTGTGAGTGCGCAGAGGACCACGCATCATTTTAAGTGTGGGGTGGAGAAATGTGAAGGAGTGGATGATTAAGGTACCAAGGAAGTTGTGTTGAAAATCCTTATTGAATGGCCCGATTGAAAGAGGTATACGAAGAAAGATGGAAGAAGAATGGTTAGTGCCAAGGTAAAGCTACTTGTATATCCCAACATATTATGGAGAAAGTTCATTTAAGCAACACGAGGTAGGCGAAAGCAAGAATAAAGACAGAAGAATTGCCTTCGGCACAGGTTACATGCGTGCACAAGAGTCTCTTGTCATGTTAGATTGGTTGCGCGCCAGAAGGTTGGAGGATTTTTTCACGCAAGGTTGGGTGCATAAGTGAAAGTCACTGAAGACGGGATTTTTTTTGAAAAAGCCACATTAAATGAACAAAGTATGGTGGTAGGTGAAGTAGAATTTAATGTTCAAAAAGAGAAAAACTATAAGTAAAGGGTCGAGGCTCTTTCATTTTCACTTTACGAAATAGAGAAAGGAGTCGAGTTTTATAAATTAGGGTTTCCATATTCGATCATGTGCAAAGAAAGATCTAGTGAGATTAAAGCATGAGAAAATAGTTTGAGTTTGTAAACCAGAAGGAAGGGGTTATATGGGCGTGAAGAGGGTTGTAAGGAGGCATTGTCTTGTGGAGTTAATTTGATCCCAGTTAGGGTTCGGTCAAACTACGGCACGGGTTCAAGAGAGTTATATCACATATTTTGAGATTGGGGGATAGAAGCATTAGCAAGAATAGAGTAATAAAAATACCTCGACTATTGACACCCAAGAAAGGAAAGGGCAAGGGCAAGGTGAAACCAACAAGAACCCAACAGTAAACACAAACAAAGAATGGTATGTAGAGATGTAATACCCAGATCGAGTGATGATGGGGAAGGAGTGGGAATCCCACCTGAGAAATGTACCCATAAGTGATTATAATCACCGAACAAGCACGATAAAGAAGGAAATGGCACTGGAATTAGTGCGCCCCACCAGTAAATGAACACCAGAGGGCTTGTCTGATATATAATGACAACATTAAGGTCAAAATAGACAAGGCAAGGCTATTGCAACTCTATGAGTTTCCCTATTTTTGGAAAACCATGAGCACCTGTACCTATGGTTAATGTCGTGGGTACACAATGATTACTTGCACTTTGCAGGGTGCAAGATGCGCATTACTCCCCAACTTATTTCATAATTTACAGGCCTCATATGTGAGGGAGATGGCTTGGAAGATGACCTAAGCAACAAGGAGGCTATTCAGGGGACCATCACCGAATATGCTTACAAGAAGGGGTTGAGGTATTACAACATTTCAAACATCAAGGACCCCATGATGAAAATGGCTATGCATCTGGTGACTAAGATAAATGGCCAGGAGAGGTGGACCCAGGTTTAATAAGCCTTGGCTACATGTTTGCAGAAAAATTACAAAAGGCACTATATACAACTTGTTTGTTTACATCGTGGAGGAAATTGTCAAATTACTGCAAAGGCTGGGGATAGAATCCTCTTCAGAAAACGTCCTCCTAATCATTGTATTTTTAGAGATTGGAGTGCCTGATGCACAAGAAAATTTTGTATGGGGAGTACCCCATGCCGAGGATCCTTCACCCATAAAGAGGTTCGAGAAGTATGCCTATGATACAATGACAGCACCCCACAAGGGGCGGCTGGAGAAATGGTATACACACCTGAGGAACACATTCAGAGGCAGAGTGGAGAATCCCTGAACAACTCCCAACAGCCACTGAAGGGGAAGCCGAGTTCCATTTTCTATCAACATTTCTGCTTCAGCAACTTCAAGCTAATAGACAAATCATGGAGCCCTTGGTGCAAGCTTCCCTTCACGTTTCACTACCCAATACTTCCAAGTGGGAGTGAACAGATTTAAGGAATCAAAGAAGTTAAGGCTGGAACTGGGTATTCTAGATTGGGAGCATAGGGAGATGAGGAAGAAGCTGAATTACCCCGATGCAGTAAGCATGCATACATGGAGAGGGTACATGTATCACACGAGATCTAAATAATAAGGCTGATGACACTAACCATCGTTGGAGGATCCACGACGTGTGTGTACCTTCGTATAAGGTCAAAGTTTGAGAAGGGTGCATATCTAGAGAACGAATTCTCCATACCTAAGGATCCCATGGAGTAGGAAGAAGCCAATGCCTAAGAGAGAGGGAGAGGAGAAGATAAAGCACCAAGTGTGCAGACTTCTCAAATAGTGAGCATGCCAACAACAAGAGTGCTAAGCCAAGTACCTACATACGAAGAAAATAAGTCCCTGATGGTAAAGGAGAAGACATTAGAAGTAGAGGTACCTAGGCAACCCCCTCACAAAGGGAAGAGTCACCTAAGGGAGAAGATAAGGCTTGAATCCCCTGTTCAGGAGCCACCTCTCAGGAAAAAGAAGAGGGTAGATGAGGAAGCTGACTCGGGAGGTGACTGACAGCTTGGAGAAGTATATGGGTGGAAGAGGGGGATGAGAGTGAAGAAGATGACGGCAAGGAAGATGAGCCTGAAAAAGACCAAGATCCACAAGATTCTTCAGCGTCTATGAATCAGAAGAGGAGGGTGGAAATGAGAAATCAGGAATTCCTATTCACGTAGTGTAAGGGTGCATAGGATGAGGAAGACACTGGAGACATGGAGGGGAATGAAGAGGTTAGCGTAGGGGAAATTATGGGTAGCAGTAAGTTTCACAAAAGAGTCAGATCACTGAAGTGGTGGCAAAGAGAGAAGCAAAGAGGAATGCTCGAGGTCCTGGTAGACCAAGAGTTGGAGCGCACAGTGTAGACATAGTGCTAAAGGAAGGGAAGGAGGAGATTATTGAAAAAGAGAAAGATAGCCTGGGAGGAGGTTCCCACTCTAACAGTAAGTTTCCCCAAAGGCACATGCGCTCAGGAAAAAGATCTCTTGATACAAAGCAAAGGAAAGTAATGGACTACGTTGATGACACAAAGAAGGTGTTACGCTGTGTGATTGCAAAGCACTGTGCCCATAGAAAGGCTCTTAGCCATGGGGTCTTTTGAAAATGAGGGATGCATATCCCAGAACAAAGAAGATGCTCTCTTGGGTGTTTAAGTCCCACATTGATGTGCTATACTTTGAATTCTATCAGGAAGCGCTCATAACATTTCCAAAATCTAAGGGGGTCAATCCCTTAGTGAATGCTCACGAGCTCTCGGACGAGCAAGTCTGTAACATGCACCTCAACAAGGTGGCACGGTCGAGACCGAGGCTAGACTCTTCACGTGAAATGATAGGACAAGAGTACTGGAGGAAAAACTAGGGTAGAAGGAAGAGGAGTTGGCGGAGAAGACCTAGAGCTTAAAGCATAGGAAGAGCTTGATCAGTGCACAGCTAAGGCACGAGTTAAAGGAGGAGAAGATAAAGTTGTAATAAGTATATAAGAAAATGAAGGTCTATCAAAGGTGTCAATCCTTTTAAAACACCCCAGACTTAGCGCCGCCCGCACAAAATTACTCATCCCTTTTGGAATGTATAGAAGATTTAACGCACGTGTCCTCACTATGGAGAGACGACCTTTGGCCCTGGAGTAGTGTGAAATAAGTGGTCACATGCGCTTGAAGGAAGAGGATAGATTGAATATGGTAGTGCTCGTTGCCGAGTATAGCCAAGTGCTCACAAAGGGTTAAGGTCATTGCCTAATCTGTGGAGGCTGCATATGATGTATGCGCATAGACAGAGATAAGGTGGCAAGCTCCTTGGTCACCACACTCAAAGTAGAGCTAAAAGAGTTCCAAGAAAAGAACAAGGGGAACAAGGTGTAGAAAGGGACAAATTTCTGGCTGAAGTTCAGAAAGAAAATCAGAGGAAATTGAAGCCTTAAGGAGTTCGTTCAAGGCCCGACTAAAGGAACTATACCCTCAAATCACCAGGAGGATGGACAAGCTCGAAGACCTGGGAAAAGAGATGGAGTAGATCATGGACAATTTGGGCACCCAGGGAATTGGCTTGAGTTTTGACGAAGTGAGCACCCTGGTGGGTGACCTCTGTCAGAAGGAACAGGGTGAGGTTGAAGTATGAAATAAGCTAGAGGTAGACTTACGGAAGGATTTTCCTAGCTTGTTGAAATTAATGCTCCCCCCCCGATTCTTCATTCTTTCCCCAAATTCTTTCATTGCCTTATTCATTTTGTAAAGTGTAAGATTATACATTGGTTCCCTAAGGTACAACATGCATCTTTTTTGAGTAAAGTGTTTCTGAGGATGGAGAACAGGCATAGTGTGGGGTGATGTTGGACCCCTGGAATATTGGCCAAGTATGAAGGTGCATAGGCGTGTAAGGTCCCTAGTTATGGAAAGGCACATAAGGTAAAAGCGTGCGTAAGAGAAAGGTTTAAGGAAGCACATAGCACACGTAATGACATGAAAAATGAGGGTCGGGACTTAGTCAATCTTGAGCACCCAGGGAAGAACACATAAAAATCATGACCGTTTGCATGCATGGATAAGGTGCCAGCCTGGTGACAGGTTGGCCCCGATAGGGGCATGCCTTTGGATGGAATATTCTAGAAGAACATCATGAGATAAAGTGGGAAAGCTTGGGCTTGAAGAAGCATGCTCACATGAAGGACCACATTCAACACTTGGGCACCAGATCTGACGGCGTGCTGGAGGGTGAGTTGGTAGTATAGGAAAGTGATAAATACAAGTGCCTGTGGAGCAAAAGCTATATACGAGTTTTGAGATATAGCGGGTTACAGAGAATGTGATTTTGAGAGGTAGCATGGGCGTGAGCTCTGCATAATTACTACGAGGACTCTGTTAGTGGATAGTTGCATCAAGGAGAGAATATACTAGGCATGAATTTGTAAATTTTCTTTTGATAGCTTAGTTACATAATTCCAGTGAAATGCATGACTGCGGTTTGCTTCTCTGTGACACTCTGTAATAGTGCAATGAATGTAATGAGGTTACCTGATATAATTTATACATGAATATCAATGGTTCTAATGCATATTTCTCTCTTATGAGTTCTCTTTCCTTTCATGCTAAGTATGAATGCTTGTATATTTATTTCTGTCATAATACATGTTCTGGATTCTGTTAAAGCACTTGGTCTGAAGTGACTACAAGGATCTAGAGGTTGTTCTGAGCCCTATGGTTCTTGTATGTCTTAACTTCCCTCCTGTAAACTCTTACACTAATCATAGATGATGTTTTCCCACTAAAACTTACATAAAAGAGAGACTCAGTACCCATGCGCATGCCTCAGGTGAGCGCTCAACTTTTGCTAGGTGGTAGGCTGACACGCATGGGGTTCCTTCCTTTTGTGATGGGAGGTAAAAATGGACTACAAGTTCCTTCCCTTTTTTGAAGATCTTTTCCACCCATATATCATTGGCTCTACCCTGTATAGTGTTCCCTTGAGATCTCTTGATCACTTGAGTATCAAAGTTACTTATAGAAGAGATATCTTATTTTGAGGAAGTAGTGTTACATTAGGCTCCATGAATGATTACACATAAGAATTCATAGTTCTCACATGCTCCTCAAGTTGTCCCATAATTTAGTTATTCTCTTCATTTTCCACGAAAAATCGAGTTGTAAAATATTTGAATAAATGCACATCTCCTTTGTGTGTGGCCTACCCCAAAGGAATCCTATTCATCTCATAATCAACCAATTTCATATCTCTCATGGTTTTAATCACTTTGAGATGTGCAACTTCCACATACTGAGATCTAGAATCCCAAGTGAGGAATCAATTAGTTGTTTGCTCTTTCTTGGTGTTATTAGTTTTTTATATTCTTTGAGATGGCCTCAAAGTTTGGTGTTATTTCCCATTGTATAATTCTTGATTCTCATCAAAGTAGATCTTACACCCATGGGAAAGTCTCAGCTATCATAGACACAATATCAAGCACATAGGAAATATCGAGTGCCTAGTATGAAAATAAAGATTCACTAATATGGGATGACTTAGTTTCTTCCAAAGAAACAATTTAATATTGAGGATGATTAGGAGATTGAGATGGGCCAATTTCTCCCATCTCAAGTGGCTCAATAGGATTCCTTTTGATTTTTTTATTTTTTATGAAGCCTCGTAGGGGGAGTAACTTAAGTGCATTATGTCTCTAAAAAATTCCTTTTAGAAAACCCTTCAAAATGAGAAGACTTTATGGACATATCAAGTTCCCTAAGAGGAGAGGTGGAGATAATAGACCACCTAGTTCAATGAAGGAGGAAATATTCTAATTAAACTAATCTGTTTATCTTTGAACCACCACTATGGTTCTTTCTTTGATATCTCTTTATTCTCAGATGTTCTACAGAGAGGGTGGGAGGGAATATGATTGAACTAATTGATACTCAGGATAAAATAGATCTGATCAATCATCATTCATCCCTTATAAAAACCATTCAAACTTGAAATCCCTCATTTTATTTATAGTCATCCTCGTTTATTCTCACCTTTTGACATCAAAAGCATCAATGTAGTTGGCCTAATACTCTTTAATATATGGAATGGGTTGTAAACTCAAAAATGGAAAGTATCAGGGTTTTTCCTATTATCAAAGATTGGATAGGATATGTAGGAATACATATTGAATAATATGAAGTATGTTTCAATGTTCATGGCATCCATTACACTCTTACATGAATAGAACCCCATGGAGATAAGGATTATGCTTCACAATTTTTCACTAGGTGTGAACGTGAGATAAATTCCTACACAACTCAATCATGATGATCTTGTTACCTGGGTAGTTTGGTAACCTTCATGGTGTGAGATAAAATCCTCTGACTATGATATTGGTGAACGTGGGGAACTAGATGAAGTAACTTCTAGATATTTCAATCAACCCAGCTACTTGAGGTGAAATTATCTGCTCAGGATTACCTTCGAGAAACCTTATGACATACATGGTGAATGCATCCTTCACTCTCTTGATATTTAATTTGTGGATATTTATCACATATTAAAAAAAAATTTGGCACATTTGGTGCTGAAAATATGTGAGAGAATATGAGAATGAGGATCAAGTTGGATCGCACACACATTAACCAAGTTACATTCACAAAATAGCATGATGGAGTTCCATTTAGTAATCAAGCATTCAACCACCATGAAATGTGCATACAAAAGAAAAGGGTCTACTCATTCTCATAAATCAGAAAAAATAAGTAAAAATAGTAGTTTTTTATAACTCCCAATGCAATACCAATCATACCTCCACAGGGGAGAAAGGAGTTACGTTCCATAAATGGAAAGTAACTCATGTCTGATACATTGATGCACATTGATGCGTATGACATATTCTATGATGGAATCTGGCATAGCTCTGAAAGACACCTAAGACCTATGATCTAACATAAGTGATATGATTCACCAAGTGATGAGTAAAATGCCCCAAGATTACAAGGAAAGTACCTCACACCAACACCCCCCCCCTTCATTATAACTTTGGATGAGGCATGACAAGTCAAAAATGATAAATGGGTCTCAGAAGCTATGCATGATGAGGTACTCATGTACAATAAGGATCTCAAGTAATGGAGGAAAAACCAATGGGAAAAATATCCACTTATAAGAGATAGAAGACTCCCCTAAAATAACCTAAGAAATTTGCGTCAAATGGGTCCCAAAAAATAAAGCCCTGATAAGGTACCAATTTACAAACTGAAATATTTTTGGAAGAAGAAGAAGATAAGAGAGGAAGGATGCTAGAGAGACCAAATAATATGTGAAGTTGTAGTGGACCTCACCCAAGATGAAAACACAAGTAGGGATACATGGCCTCAGTGTAGGGTTCAGTAAATAACCATGCAACTAGATCTAAATTTTGTTACTCTATAAGTATCCAAGAAGAGTGTTGATGATGTGGTCTTCTACCTATAGAATGAATAAAATTCATCCACATCGAAGAATGTTTCTGACCTTATGAAGAATAGAAATGGTGTAGTGAAATTCCACCCACTCTACGAAGGAAACCGAAGGCATCATTACAAAGAACTCTAAAGTAGATCCACTATAATGTGACTTAATTGTGACAAGTGTTCAAGGACTAAAGTTAATGCCACAAAATTAGAACTATTAGATTACTGGAATGGAAGATTCACTGAAATAATTTCCATAGGAGATAAAGGAAAAATGAACCCCACAACTCTAGAAAGAGGATCAATAAGTAGAGTTGGATCAGTGATGGTTTCCAAAATAGTGGAAGTAAAAAATGTTTGAGAAGGAGCACTCCCAAAAAATAAAATAAAGGACTCCTCTAAAACACCTGTAGAAGGAAAAGGAGTGGAAAAATCCTTACACACTAGATGTGGAAAGGACGTTGATGCAATGAGATAATGAGGCTGGGGACATGTTTGCCTAATGTATGATGGGAAAAGATGAGGTTCAACATTATCTAAAACGTGGTTGGGTTCCTCATCAATACTCTCATCATTAGAACTAGAAGAACAAGCCTCATCATCGGGAATAGGAATAGGAAATTTTTTGTCAAAAAACTATCGTCACATGAAGAAGGAGAGGAAACAAATTTATTAGAAGAAGAAAAAACAACGGAAATCTATGAAGGATCTCCAAATAAGGACTAAAAAATGCTCCAAATAGTGTGAGGACACTCCATGTGTGCCACATGATAGTGGAGAGGCCTGGAAATATAATTTAGTAAGTGACCATAAACCTAATCAAAAGTATTGATCCATTATTCAAGATGATAGGGATCAATGGGTGTAGTAAATTTCTCATACATAAAAGGATAAAGGCCTTTGTGAGTAAGGTAATCTTCCATGCAAACATGCCATGATGTATAATTATCTCTACTAAGAATAAGATGTGGAGGCTGAGAAGTAATCCTGTAAAGCTCGAGTTTGGAAGTAACATCATCCATGGTGTAATCCCCAAAAAGAGAAATCATTTCAAAAGAGTCACAAGGATAAGCACACTCAAATGGACATCAGAATCAGTCAAAAATGCATCTATAATGTAAGAAAAGAAGGGTAAAATAATACATATAAGGTTACAAGACATCAAACTCAACCGAGAATGCATCTACAAGCAATTACAAGACCTAAAAACAATGAAAACCCCTTGTTTGTGACACTTCATCAAAAGTGTATTGGTTACAGTAAGGTGTGTTCATGTGACATGAATTAGTTGACTACTCACCTTATAATAGGTGAAAATCATGCAAGAGTGGAGGCCACAATAAGTTTCAATCGGAAGCATAAAATGGAACTGTAAATAAGCACAAAAGGAAAAAAAATCAAGGAAAGGGGGAAAAAAAGCTCAGTGTGAGAAAAAGCGTCTCACATCACATAAGGGGATCCTATGAAGCAAGGATGTGGCGAATGCACTTACTATCCTATAATTGAAGAAGAGAATTTCCATGAAGAAGAACCAAAAAAATGTTTCAGAAAATCCCAATAACCCTATATTGAAGCCAAAACATGTACTCCCCCCCTTAATTGAATTTTTTTACATTAATTATCCTTAATTAAATTTAATATAATTAAAATCTAGATCAAAATGGAAAAAAAAATAATTAAAAATTAAATTAGGGTGAGAAAAAAAAACCTTCAACTCAAGAGGAGCCAACCCAGCTCAATGAGCTAGCTGGTGAGTTTGCTAGAGGGTTGAATGAGCTAGGAAGATGGTCCGCGTTGCACACTAAGTTAGGTGGCAGGCACAAGAAATTTGGTTATGTTAAAATCCATGTGTCAAGGTTGAGCTAAAATAAGACATCAATGGCGAGATGATGGTAAGATAAATAGGGCACATGTGATAGAGCCGAGAAGAGAACGTTGCAGAAAGCTTGAGGTAACTCCCCTAACGATTTGGTGGGATATGTAAGTGACGAGTAGCTCACAAAATAGGTCAACTCGTGTGGGTGGGAATGGTAATCCAAATATTTTTTGTCAAACCATGTATGAGCTTGCAGAGGAAATGACAAATGAAATCAAGAGTGTGGGGGGAGGAAGGATAGAACCAATTAAAAGCTCATGGAAAGGTCTGATGGCAAGGTATGGGGAAAATTTGTGTGGAAGAGACATAGTCAAAGGAAAACATGATGCACAAGGCACGCACGACACAAATCCAAGTCTAAGTCAGAAATTTGAGCAAGGTAAATGGAAAACAAAGAATGCACATTAGAATAGGACCGTGGGCCAAGCTCACTACATGAGGTTATCAACACGAGGACATTGCAGCACACATAGGGTAGAGCTATAGTGGTTCAACATGGCACACAAGACAATGAGATAAATGGAAGGGAAGGCTAACCCAGTTTGGCGAGTGAAAAATGGAGCGATGAAGTAAAGGGTTGAATAAGGATGAAGGAGTATTTGATGAGTAACTTGATGGGTGAGTGGATAGTAGGGTGTCCACGGTGTTAAGGTGAGCTGGAACAAATCGATTCCCAACTAGGCGAGTTGGGGCTGAGTTTGGCCCAAAAGGAACTATTCACCACTTGACCTAAACACACAAAAAACAATAGAAAACACTCTAGAACTTTCTCTTATACTTACAGATATACAAAACACACCAAAAAACACAAAAACAAACATAATATCCAAAAAAATATGTTAACCCAAAATAAAAAAAATTTAATGTAAGCAAAAAACAAATGGGAAATGGATTATGAAGCTTACACAAGAAACTAGTAAGATCCTGAAACTGAGAGTAGTAGGAAACAAATGATGGATGAGTGACTCAAATCCCAACAACATGCTCTAATACCTTGCGAGATAATTTGATAATGGAGATCAAGCAATATGATGCACACATCAACTGAGTTTCACTCAAACACCAACATGATAGAGCTCCATGTAGTAAGCAAACATTCAACCACCATGAAATGTTCATGTAAAATAAAAGGGTCTACTCATTCTCATATATCATAAAAAGTACAAATAGGGGTGTTGTGTAGCTCCCTATACAATACCAAGCATACCTTTAAGAGGTAGAAAGGAGTTATGTTCCATAAATGGAAAGTAACTCTTGTATGACATACTGACATACACTAATGCATATGACAGATTCTATGCAGAAATTTGCTATAGATCCTGAAGAAACCTAAGACCTATGATCTCACCTAAGTGATATGACTCATCAAGTCATATGGACAATGCCCCAATATGATAATTAAAATAACTCACACCAATAAGAGAGACCTCATAAAGGCCTTATGTACGCGAGAGCATATACTATATAAGAAGTCTATAATGCCCAAAATTTTACCACTCACAAAGTAACTGAATAAATGGTTTTTTGTTTCTATAATAAGATGCAACACTTACAATAGTTTCCCTAACCACTTAACACATAAGCACTAACACTTATGTTTATATAAAATCAGTGAACACGTGGTTTACAGTTTCAATTTTATATACGTTGTATTTTATTACTTAGAAGTATGATATATGCGGAAACATGGGGGATAAATTTATGACACACTATTCCATAATGCAGACAAGCTTCATGTCATTTTATGATCCATTCTAGTGTCAAAATTCCATATTTTACTCTCACTACATGTGAGCAATGAAAAACTTAGCTAAATTGAAATACTAGTAAATAAACCATGCAACCTTTCTCCAAGCTTCTCTTACAAACCTCGAGATGAGATTGTTGAAGTGTTACACTTGTAGAAACTTTTGAAATGGATGGATTTTAGGTGCTCCAAATTTTTTTCCAAATGGAGGAGGAAATGTTATGAGCATGGATAAAAATGAGGATGCATTAGAATGTAAAATGAGCATAGGTTTGCTATAATTACAAAAAGATTCCAAGGATTGTTTACAAAGGATATATCATGTTATTTATAATGGAAGAAGAGGTAGTGGACTCATTGAAGATAATAATGAGGTTTGAATGCATATTCTTAAAATATCATTGGAAGAGGTTTCAGCAGTTCAAATGGATTGAATATTCATTACAGGGAAGTAAATTTAATTTTTTATTCAATGAGGTGGTTATACATGCATTTTTGTTGCTTCCGCCTTTGTAGGATTCTAGAAGTGGAGTGTAGTGGAGTAATTAGGATAGTGAAGTGGAGTGAGTAGATAAATAGATTTATTTCTATTTTAAAAACTAATTTACTTAGTTAAGGGATGTGAGTGGGAAATTAACCATTTAATTAAATTAGCTAAAGGTCGTAGAAGTATAGTTTAGAATTAATTTAATTAATTCTAAAGGTTATGATCTAATTAATTTAATTGATTATAAACGATGGAGTTAGGCATGATAGATTTAATTCTAAATGGATGGGATTGAATGATATAATTAAATTAATTAATTATAAATGGATGTAGAGCATAATGGCCTAAAATGCATTCTAGAACCAATTTTAGCATATTATGCGAAGGATAGAGATAAATAGGAAGAGATAGAAATGTGTATGTACTTTTAGGGTGTCTACATTTTCCCCCCTTTAAAGTGTTATTAATAAGTAATAGCATTTTAAAGATAGTAGACGCATATAGATTAGTGAAATAAATATAGGGATGCATGGTGGACATGTTTGATATACCCTGGTAAAGCATTTGGATGCCTCATCGAGTATGGATGGTAATGTAATTCCCCCTCGAGTGGATTGGTGGTGCAACAAAGTGGTGGACATTGATTAATAGGAAGAAGGCAAGCAATTTTAAGAAGGATGGGAAGGATTGTGCTTGTAGCACGAGCTTCCATTTATAGAGAGAAAGTTAAAGCAACCTTATTTTTTGTTGCACAATAGATTTTTCACCATGATTATTATGGAATTGTGATTTGTAATCCATTATGTGTGTAAACAAACACAAAACAAAGAAAAGAGAAAAAGTAAAACAAGCCCAATATACACCATAAAAGTATGCACCATGGCTATGAAGAAGCCAAGATGATAACGAAATACGTGTAATTGGTCCCAAAATAATATTAAAAATGCAACATAACTTAAAAAGAAGATAAATTATTATGCCCCCGATGCATGCCATAGTGATAAGTAAGTAAATTTAAATGCTCCCAAGTCATAACATTGAAATGCTAAGGGATGGGATCATACTGAAGAGTGGAGTAACTACTCATCATGACACTCTTGTTGGATCTACATTGAAAATTAATCTAAGAGTAAAAAACGGTCATTACCCCCTAACAACAACACTAAAATGTAAAGGAAGGAATGAGAGCCAAGATTATCCCAAGCGAGGATACGTGCAAGGTAAATGATTGAGTTAACTTACCCTAAGCAGATATATTAACATGGAAGGGGAAGATGATTTATCATGATAGTCATAAGATGAATGGAACAATCACTGGGGTAGTAGTTAAAAGTTTTATTTTATCAAGTTGTGTTGTATTGTTTGAATTTTTTATGATTGTGTAATTTTTCAGATTTTGTGATTATTTGAATGTTTTTAAGATTTTGATAATGTTTGCAATTTTTTATTTTTTGGAATATATGGTTTTTATTTTATTTTATGGTATTTAACTTGGAAAAGAAGGTGTAGGCTGAACAAAATAAGAACCACATGGTAGAGACTTCTCGAGTTTCCCTAGTGAAGCCTAGAAATTCCTCAACGAGTCTAAATAAGTTTATTAGAGTTCCATAGTGAGTGGGTGTGCATCATGATGAAATGGAAGATGACCGATCGAGAGGAGAGAGAAGAGGTCATGGATGAAAGGAAAATAAAAATGAGTAATTTAGGTCACAATTTCCAGAAAATATAAGAATTAGGGTTAGAAGGGTATAAATAGATGGGTAGGAGGGTTGGCAAAGATCATATTTCATTTGCACTTATAGACTCATTTTCTATTTGAGTGATATTTTATCTCTAAAATTTTATAGAGATGGCTCGTTAATCATAGCGTAAAAATCATGCAGACCGGTGTTAATGAGTTTGGGTGAAGGTCAGACGAGGGTTCCATGATAATTAGTTCAAAAAATTAATTTTTTGATTTATTTATTACTAGTTACGTGAAGGATAAAAATGGAATTTAAAACTAACACATGCACTTGAGTGTGCAAGCTTAACTCGAGGAATGTGCTAGCATTCAACTAAGGGGCACGACTGTGATATGAGTAGTGCACTTCTGCCTTACATTCCCTAACGTCAAAGTGAGGTCATGATTGTTAATGTTGATGCGCTAGCGTGAGTGTGCTAACATTGGAGTGAATGTGCTAGTGTGAATGCACTAGCAGTGAAGTGTATGTGCTAGCATATAATTGTATGTGCTAGTATGCTAATAGGCACACTAGCCACATTAGGTCATTTTTAGAAAAAAAATAGGGGTTAGAATAGATGAAAGATTATTTAATATTGTTTTTTAATTATTTTTAGGAGAACCATTAGTTTTAGACGTATGAGAGCATCACAGATGGATGCAAGCATTTTAGAGGAGATTCACTTGCAGTCAACAGAGACAGTTGGTCACCCTATTAGAGGTGACTGGATTGACATATATTACGTAACTACCACACATTATACCAAATCATTATCTTATTTTGCATAGTAAGATGACACGATGACAGTTCAAATGTTTGTTTACACGATATATCTGTTATTTATCATGGAAAAGAAAAGAGGTAGTGACTCATGAAGATAATAATGAGGTTTGAATGCCTATTCTTAAAATCTCATTGGAAGAGGTTTTTCCGCAGTTCAAATGGATTGATATCATACCGGGAAGTAAATTTAAATTTTTATTCAAGAGGTGGTTTTCTAACAGGCATTTTTGTTTGCTTCCGCCTTTGTGGATTCTATTCTAGAAGTGGAGTGTGAGGTGGAAGTGGGTAGTAACTTAGGATAGTGAAGTGGAGATGAGTAATAAATAGATTGATTTCTATTTAAACAACTATTTATTAGTTAAGGGGATGTTGAGTGGGAATGAACATTTATTAAAATTAGCTAAAGGTCGTAGAAGTATTAGTTTAGAATTATTTAATTAATTCTAAAAGGTTATGATCTAATTAATTTAATTGATTATAACGATGGAGTTAGGCATGATCGATTAATTTAAATGGGATGGGATTGAATGAATAATAAAAATTAATAATTATAAATGGATGTGGCATAACTGGCCTAAAGATTTCTAGAACCCAATTTTAGCATATTATGCGAAGATAGAGATATAAATAGGAAGAGGAGAGATAGAAATGGTATGTACTTTAGGGTGTCTACATTTTCCCCCCTTTTAAGTGTTATAATAAGTAATAGCCCTCTTAAAGATAGTGGAGCATATAGATTAGTGAAAGTAAATATAGGGATGCATGTGGACATGTTGAATACCTGGAAAGCATTTGGATGCCTCATCGAGTATGGATGGTAATGTAATTCCCCCCTCGAGTGGATTGGTGGTGCAACAAAGTGGTGGACATTGATTAATAGGAAGAAGGCAAGCAATTTTAAGAAGGATGGGAAGGATTGTGCTTGTAGCACGAGCTTCCATTTATAGAGAGAAAGTTAAAGCAACCTTATTTTTTGTTGCACAATAGATTTTTCACCATGATTATTATGGAATTGTGATTTGTAATCCATTATGTGTGTAAACAAACACAAAACAAAGAAAAGAGAAAAAGTAAAACAAGCCCAAATACACCATAAAAGTATGCACCATGGCTATGAAGAAGCCAAGATGATAACGAAATACGTGTAATTGGTCCCAAAATAATATTAAAAATGCAACATAACTTAAAAGAAGATAAATTATTATGCCCCCGATGCATGCCATAGTGATAAGTAAGTAAATTTAAATGCTCCCCAAGTCATAACATTGAAATGCTAAGGGATGGGATCATACTGAAGAGTGGAGTAACTACACTCATCATGACACTCTTGTTGGATCTACATTGAAATTAATCTAAGAGTAAAAACGGTCATTACCCCCCTAACAACAACACTAAAATGTAAAGGAAGGAATGAGAGCCAAGATTATCCCAAGCGAGGATACGTGCAAGGTAAATGATTGAGTTAACTTACCCTAAGCAGATATATTAACATGGAAGGGGAAGATGATTATCATGATAGTCATAAGATGAATGGAACAATCACTGGGGGTAGTAGTTAAAAGTTTTATTTTATCAAGTTGTGTTGTATTGTTTGAATTTTTTATGATTGTGTAATTTTTCAGATTTTGTGATTATTTGAATGTTTTTAAGATTTTGATAATGTTTGCAATTTTTTATTTTTTGGAATATATGGTTTTTATTTTATTTTATGGTATTTAACTTGGAAAAGAAGGTGTAGGCTGAACAAAATAAGAACCACATGGTAGAGACTTCTCGAGTTTCCCTAGTGAAGCCTAGAAATTCCTCAACGAGTCTAAATAAGTTTATTAGAGTTCCATAGTGAGTGGGTGTGCATCATGATGAAATGGAAGATGACCGATCGAGAGGAGAGAGAAGAGGTCATGGATGAAAGGAAAATAAAAATGAGTAATTTAGTCACAATTTCCAGAAAATATAAGAATTAGGGTTAGAAGGGTATAAATAGATGGGTAGGAGGGTTGGCAAAGATCATATTTCATTTGCACTTATAGACTCATTTTTCTATTTGAGTGATATTTTATCTCTAAAATTTTATAGAGATGGCTCGTTAATCATAGCGTAAAAATCATGCAGACCGTGTTAATGAGTTTGGGTGAAGGTCAGACGAGGGTTCCATGATAATTAGTTCAAAAAATTAATTTTTTGATTTATTTATTACTAGTTACGTGAAGGATAAAAATGGAATTTAAAACTAACACATGCACTTGAGTGTGCAAGCTTAACTCGAGGAATGTGCTAGCATTCAACTAAGGGCACGACTGTGATATGAGTAGTGCACTTCTGCCTTACATTCCCTAACGTCAAAGTGAGGTCATGATTGTTAATGTTGATGCGCTAGCGTGAGTGTGCTAACATTGGAGTGAATGTGCTAGTGTGAATGCACTAGCATTGAAGTGTATGTGCTAGCATATAATTGTATGTGCTAGTATGCTAATAGGCACACTAGCCACATTAGGTCATTTTTAGAAAAAAATAGGGGTTAGAATAGATGAAAGATTATTTAATATTGTTTTTTAATTATTTTTAGGAGAAACCATTAGTTTTAGACGTATGAGAGCATCACAGATGGATGCAATCATTTTAGAGGAGATTCACTTGCAGTCAACAGAGACAGTTGGTCACACTATTAGAGGTGACTGGATTGACATATATTACGTAACTACCACACATTATACCAAATCATTATTTATTTGTTGCACTAGTTAAGCATGACACGATGACAGTCAAATGTTTAAGTTTCTAACTGGTGAGATGACGATGATCTTAAAGGATTTGAATCGAATCCTTTGGATGTTTATACAGGGTAGACCGATGCAGTGGGATGTGAATCCCACATGGATATTGGGACACATACGAGACCTATTTTTTATGGAGTACCCAGAGAGGGTATGGAGGTGCACCTATATGAGCACATGGATGATAGGACGGTAACGAGACTACCTATTTATCTTATAGCTCTTATCAGCAGCTATTTATTACCTTATAAGACCGTTTCTCATTTTCAGTTGGGTCTAATAGGTTTAGTCATGCATCTGATGGAGGGTGAGCTATTTTCATGCATATAGTGTACCCTAGCACACTTGTATAAATACTTGCATTTGATAGTCTACAAAGGTATGAGGAGTTTGAGCCCAATGACATTAATGCAAATATGGGCATGGGACCACATTGAAATTAAGTGGCTCATTAGTATTTTACACTATAGGCATCTGGATAAGCCTTCATTCTTTAGGTGGGATACAGTACATGTTGGTGTTTGATGATCTACAGCTTCATATGGTGACATAGAGACCATACATAATATACTAATGGGCTGCATATGGCATAGAGTTATCCATAGCTGAGGTGGACCACTTTATTATTGGTAGTCATAACCACATCTTAGAGATGTATAGGGCTTACAAGGTCAAGTGACAATTTGGATTTTATAGGGCATGCATGGTGGTGATCAATGGTACACACGAGTAGTGCGTAAAATAGTGGGATTTGGTCCATGGATGTTGGTTACCAGATTTGGCTAAGTACCAAGGAGGATGAAGGATGACACATAAGGATGCACATGTATATAAGGGTTTGGATAACGTGCATGAGGGTACGTGTGGCTAGGGACAGGATTATGTGCACAGGACTGCATAGATAGTTAGATTGAGCAATTAGCTATTTTCTAGGGACAAGTTAAAAATAGACTTGGAGTTCTCATCACGCAAAGGCTACCTTGGCGAGAAAGTATTGGCTTATTTTGGAGAAAAAACATATAAACTAAGGATAAAAGCATATACATGAGTTTATCTATTAATAGGATTAAAGAAGGATATTATTAGATAATTTATTATTAGCAGATGTTTTGTAAAACATGCATATAAGTACACATAGCTATTTTGAGCACGCCTTTTATTAAAAAGTGCATGAGTAGTGAAGGGAAAGGTCCCACCCCTATAAATACTTGGCTTAGGACTATGTATGAAGGAGAGAGAAGATCCTTGGGTTGTGTAATATTTTAATGCTACTCTGTTATGGTTGTGCTCATAAATCCATGTACTTGATGTTATATATCAGCTTCTTAATATGTAGTTGTTTCTAAAGATTAATGGATATGTGTGGCTGGATTATGATCATTGATATGATTGAGTATGGATATGTGTTTATGTAATTGATCTTAGTTATGGTTATTTGATATGTTTCCCCTATTACATGTGTTTCCAATTGAATGTATGCAATGAGTTACTATGAAATAATAAACACTTGGTTATCTATCATCATGTATCTATATGCTAACATCTTGAAAAAAAATATAAAGGAGGTACCTAGTAGCTTCATGCACTTTAGGTTAGAATTTAGATATGTTTGAATGAGGTTCCAACATGCATAAAAATTAGGTGAAATAATAAGGCTACATTTTGGTTTTGTTTTCGGGACCTCTTTTCAAACTATCTTCTAGGATGTTGCATATAGATGGCATATCAATTAAATTTGGAAAGCATTGAAATTTTGGTAGAAGACAATCAAGATAAGTTTGCACAGTGGTATAACATTAGTCCTGATTTCAATGCACATCGTTGGGTGAAAGATAATATTTATCATGAACTATATGATATGTTCTTCATATTATTTCTAGTAGAATTATACTAGTTATTGGAATCCTACACATCAAATAAGCATTTGTGTCCTAGGCCAAAGCTTTGGACGTGGGAATATTATCAGACTCTTTTTTATGTGAATGAGGAGTGGACTAGAGCTATTTATCATTAGTGACGTGGTGTGTTGCATAATTATACATTATAGTACACTATTTCTACTTATTTTTGTCTAGACAAGGTTGAGTTTAGATTCTTGTGTGAGCCCAGAGGATCTTACCTGCGTGCTATACCTTTAGCAATCAAGATTTTGATCACAGAACTAGATTTAGAGGGAATTTCTATGGCTAGATAAACCCCCACCATGCATAGGGGAAGGAGTAGGTAAGGAGGAGGATAGTGGACCTAACGGAAGATAGAAAAAAAGAGAAAAAATGGCTCAAGTTTAATGAAGTGCGAGAAATGGATATGACATACACAAGGGACATTATAGCATCATTAGAGTTAAGGGGAATGATGGCTCAAAAAGGTTTTAAAGATCTCGCAGAAGAAAAGGAGCCACAACATTAGGTCCTTTCAAGTTTGGGTAAGCATAATAGATAATCCCCTTTGGTTTCAAATAAGAGCACGTCAGAGGAAAGAATGAGGACCTTGGGTGCACATATGATCCCACCTATCCACCTATCCCTTACACATGGTGTTCCAGATCCAAAGTTAGTTATTGAGAAGTAGGATAGTGTAGGTAAGCAAGAAGATATGGGTCGATATCGATTTATGTTAAATAAAGAAGTGCATTAGACTACAAATATACCTATGGTAGCACAACATGTGCCAATTTTTTGGGACTACTATTGCAATATTTTTGTAGGTGCATCATCAGGACATATTATTAGCACCCAGATCATTGGAAGCACTTATGTGGGTGTTGCAACTATGCATAAAATAGGTGTGTAGTTAAGTAATACAACTGGGACACAAGGGATTTCATCAACTAGTCCACAACCCATAGCAGGGGGTGTGGGAGGTTTAGGAGAATTGAGTCAGTAGCCACATGGAGGAAATACCGGTGGAGGTTCTAGTTTTGGATCTTGTGGATAGGGTGCACATCCACAACAACCACCACATCAACCTCTAAAACCACAATACACACCTCAAGTTTACTATTAGATGTCTCTCCACTTACTAGAGTATAAAGAGATTGAAGATGTAGTAGAGCATGTGCATGAGCGTGAATTACTATGGCGGGTTAAGGGAATCACAACTTTAGATAAGAAGGAAAGTCAATTTGATACTATGCTTCAAGGGTGCGTGCATAGTTGGTAAAAGAAATATGATCCACATAATACTGTGGTGGATTACAATGCTATATGTAGTGCATTTTTGGATGAGTTTCACATACTGGAGTTTGAGAAATAAATAATCAACACACTAAAAGATATTAAGAAAGGTTTTTCTGAAAGCGTTAGGGATTGTAACATGTATTTTAAGACTTTGTTGTCAAAATTATCTTATGATATTCATCCAAGTCAACATGCACATTAGTTCATTGGAGGATTGTTGACCCCATTCATAAGTTAATTATCTCATAAGACATATGTGGATCCATGTGAGGCCTTGGAAGTAGTTCTGGGCACTAAGGAAGTTGGAAGTGTAGATACTGGAGTGATCCCATTCTTAGAGGTGTAGATCACATCCATGGTGAAGCAATTAGAGAAGCTCTCTACTAACTCAGCACACAAGACGTGTAGTAGTATACTATGTATTTATTATGAGGTTGAAGTATATACTAAGGGTAGTTTCCTATGTAATTTAGTACGTGCATTATTACTAGATTATGAAATTCTCCACAAGGACTATGATGTTTGGAATTTTTCCTCTTTTGCAACACGCTCAGAAGACTTCCATTTTTCCTTGTCAATGTACTATAATATTTTCCATTCTCATACCCATGATACCATTGATTTCATACTTATTGATCATATCCATGAATCTATTGAAATAAGAGTATGCCAAAATAGTGTGGCGAGTGGATCAAAGGAGCATGAAGGAAAACATAATGAAGTGCACAAAAATGGGATAACAAGAATGGAGGCTTCTTAGGAGGATATCAAGGTCGAAGTCATGGTGGTGGTGGTAGAGGTAGGTTTTCTTGAGGGAATTTTTACACTTTTGGGTCCCTTAATCATTATCAATGTGATTTTCCTCAAAATATAGTTTTCTCAAGGTGTGAAAAGTAGCATAAGTTAGAGGATTTCCTAGACCTATATGAGCATATGTGTAAAAATAATAATAAGGACAAGGGCACATGGTTGATCAAGGTATAAACACATGACTATTGATCAATGGATCTCCTAAGAAGATGCTTGATCTAGAATTGTAACCCTTACTGGTCATAATGTGTGTAGAGACAACATGCACGCACAAGCCTCTAAAGGAAAATCCACTCATCACAAGGGAGGAAGTGATACATGTAAAGTATACATATGTGATGCATGAGAAATAGGTTTACCAAGAAACTATGGGAGTCATCCAAGATCTTCAAGGTGAGATATAATGTTTAAAGAAGAAGGCGCATGAGAGAGAATGTGCAAATAATATTGATCTCCTGTAGAGGGATGTGGATGACTTGAATGAGGTGTGTAATATATTTCTTTAGGAGAATATCATCCCACTGTTATGGGAATGTCTATGTGATAACGTAGCACATGCTAGAGCTGAGTGTAAGAGATAGATGCTTCATGCAAATATATCACCTCATAATCATGAACTTGACAAATAAATCAAACTTGATGCAGTGATTAAAAAAATTTGTAGTAAGAAATATTCTGATAGACACAGGTGCCTAAGTAAACATATTGACCCTATACACATGGAATCCATTGGGGAGACCAACATTGCAGCCATATTCGAATGTGTTGTATATGGAAAACAAGACCATGGCTATGCCTATTCACGTATTGAAAGATGCATCAATTACTATTCAGGGAGTCAAGTTCACTAGAGACTTTGAGGTATTGGAGCTTTCCAAAGTAGACGATTTCCCAACATTACTTGGGTGGCCTTGGTGTTATGTAAACAATGCAGACATGTGTTTCAACAAAGGGTATATAAGATTTAAGAATAAGGAAGATCACATTATTATATCCATGAATGAGTCTAAAGCTACATCGTATGTTGAGCCCTTGAGTGAAGAATATCTTAATAGAATATATGCTCAAACAGTGTGTAATATATAACATATGAAACCATCAAAGGAAGGCATACTTCAATGGGAAGATGCACACTCTGTAAGTGAAAATACCAGTGTTTCTTGTTATAACTAGGATCATGTTAGCTACGAGATGGTCAAGCATGAAGTTAAAGGATGAGTCACTAGGATGATTAGGTCACACATGGTGAGGTGGTTAGGCTCAAATTAGGTACCATGATATATTGGTGAAGGGAATCCCAATACCTTCTTATGTGCCATGGTGACTTAATGGGAGAATGAAGGAGATAGAAGAAATATGTTGGTTTATACCTTGTACAGGATAATAGTGCACTTGTGGAAAACACATAGAGATAGCCTTTTAGCATGGCGAGAAGTGTAAATTCACATTTTCCACCAAGTTTACTTGGAAAAATGTACCTATGCACATATGTGAATATCATGGAAAGACTCTAGCTTCGGTATGCACATTCCGTAATTGTGAGATACTATGGGCGACATTTGAAAGGTCAGTCTTATTATGGTCATCTTCCACTCATATCCTGATGTACTAGTTGGCATGATCAGGTCATTAGTGCAAAAAATTCAAGCAAGATATCCCTATTATGAGTCATATTTTCATCCAAGAGTTACTTTTAAAATACCTTGTTTTCTCTTTGAATCATATTTTCTAGGTTCCCATATATCAATGCATGTTTTATGCAATGTGTTACATCTGCCTCATACGAAACATTCGATTCAATACACAAATTTTGGGTTTCTAGCTGTTCCTTGATTGCATTGGAACATTCCACCGTTATCGCAACACATGATAATATGCTTCATGTTTCCATAGAACCTAATTGGTCTTGACACACTAATGCACTTCAGAAATTTCAGGTTTCTTTGTGATCAGGATAGGACAGGATGATTTACATGTCATGTGCTCCATATTTCAAACTCTGACTTTATCTCATTTGCATGTGTTTTTGGGACCCCGATTGCATGACCATATGAACTATCAAATGTAGGTTTAAAACTCCCACTTCCTGAAGTCAATGCCATAAATGACCAGGCTGTAAGCAGGTGGGCCACACTCATGACACTATGCATGTAATAAATTCTTAGTATTATTTACAAAATCCAAGGGATATTTCCACGCCATGAATTTTTACCTTTATACTCCCTCTTCATTCGTATTTCCCTCCTATTTTCATCATTTCAATGAGTCCAATTCCGTATTTTCTTGTTTTTTTCCATCATATTTTTAGTCTGGATTTCAGGGGTTTTTTCATCTTACAGTAAGTAAACCTCCATCTAGTATTTTTGTTTTGTGCTTTTTATGTCTTATCTTCAGTGCAGGACGCTTGTTTTACATTTTACCAAATATCCTTTTACTCATTATTTTTCAAATTTTGTTGTTTTTACCTAAGTCAAGGGGAAGTGGGAGTATTTTTATTTTCCTTAATTACTCATTCTTGGTAAGGGTTACAAGTTTAAAAAAATGAAAAATATCACTTAGAATGGATTTGCTACCTAAAAATGCATTTTCACAGTTTTGCACGTTCGAAGCAGATGATTTTTTCAAATACAGTGTTTTAAGTTTTTTCTCTTGTCTGAGAAAGTTTAGAGTTCCCATAGTATTTACAGGGTTTCTCACATGTCAGACCCAAGCCGTTCTTATTTTTCCCTTTGTGCCCAAGGTTTCTCAAAGTGTCGAACAAGGTCAAACTTCTAACTAGTGTGTCATGGTTTTCAAAGGTATTGAGCAAGGTCAAGTTTCACCAGTGTTTCAAGTTTTCCAAGTTGATCAACTAGGTTCAAAAATGTGCTTTTTTTGTAAAAATTACTTTATGATGTGCATTATAGGATTTTTTGGAAAACATGACTACTCTCTTTCAGAATTTCTTAGGAAGCATGCTTAGTTTTTATTCTTTAATTCCTCGTGTCTGATTCAGGAAAGGACAAATGAGGAAGAAGAAAGGATCTAAAGAGATGAAGTACAAATATAAGGGAGCTTGCCTCCTTCCAGTATTGACATTACTAATTTTGAAATCAGAGATACATTAGCTTAGGGCATGATAGACATGGATAGAATTTTGAATTAAGCAGGGTGTAGAGTTATTCACAAAATTCATGGATGCAGTCCCTTACTGTGGAATTGCAGGCTACCTTTTGTAGTTGCTTTCCCCATTTCTACCCAATGTTGTAATTTTATTATTGCATGTGCTAACCATTATGACTCAAACATGAAGGTTAGTCCAAAATCATAACAGGTGAATTGGTCTATCAAATTGGATATTGATTACTTCGATTAACTTCTGTTTCACCTGATTCTGTTGATATGTTTCTAAGAATGTTGACGAAACAGATAAGGGTAATGGGCTAGGAGGAATACCTGTTAAGATGTCAGTTGTATGTTGTTAAGCGTGTGCACTATGAATTCTAGGATCCACAACTGATCCGTGAGAGCTTCCTTTTTTCTTCGAGAAACTACCTGAAATGGAACACAATACCACCAAGTGAAAGTTAAACAATATATGCAGTGGAATTTCCTAGCAAATGTGCTATATCCAATAGGAAGTAAGTGATACTTCCTAGATGGCTATCAATCCACTGTTTAAAACACTATTAATGCTCAACAATAAAGGAAATCCTACTATTAGTTTTAAAATGATTTCGGTATCTCATTCATCTACAATAAGCAAATTCATTCACAACAGGCTAGGCTATGACTGAATCTATAAGGTCAAGGTCTTACTGTCGAAGGAAGTATTGGTATTGGTCAAGGTAAAGTTCTGACACTTTCTTTAGGATATTTGGTGGAGGTTTTAAGCTCTGATCTGCATTTCGAAGTAAAATACACAGAGACCGACATGGAGTTTAGTATAACCGGTGTTACATGGTTATGGGTAACTAGGAATTCAGTATTTGGGGTACAGCGATGGATCACCTATGCGTTTTCCTTGGTATCAATAAAGTGATACGAACTTGGAGGCTAGATGAATATGGAAGGGTCATGGCAAGATTCGTGTGGATATTCAAAGGTGTGCAACAAAGGAATGATTAAGCTTCTAGGTATGGGAAATTCCAGGGGGTATTGAAGATAAAAGGATGGTCAAGTTTGCATGGAGGTAAAATGGTGGTGGAATGAAAATGCAAGTTAAGTTTAAACTAGTAACACGTAGAAGACAAAGGATCTACTCAAATGTTCTTAAATGAACTCTACAACTGTCAGGTTACCAAAACTTGAAGATATTTGTACGAGCTTGATGTCTGAGCTTAGTAATTATAGGTGATCAAATAGAATGAACTTGATATCAGGTGTTGGTACTTCCCTTGATGCTCTCTGTGAAGACACGGATGGCTAACGTGATTGCTTCCGGTATTGGCTATGGATGCTCTTAAATGCTGATGTAGATAATGTTGGTTCTGCTTGCATGCATCTCTGGTATTTCAAAGAATCACTTGTATCTCAAAAGATGTGTCTCTCTCTCTCTCTCAAAAATGTGTCATTCGCCTCAAAATAAGGTTGTTTTGTGGGAGTTAAATGGTAACCGATGGAAGTTCCGGCTTAACTGGCTGCAGTCCACGGTAACTGGCGTCAGTTATGGTAGGATTTCCTAGGTTTACTAAACTAGGTATGATCCCTTGATTTTGTGGGATCTCATTTTGTTTTCCTCTTGTCAGATTAGCATGGAAGCTTGATTTCCTTCTTTAACATGTCCAGGAATACTGGTTAGAGGGAATGTAGGCAACTTGATTTTTAGGGTTTGGGTAGGTCTTAGTTAGTTATGGCAACTTACTAAGAATAGCATTCTTAGGGTGAGGTGGCTTGATGAGGTGTCTACGTTTAGGTGGATATGTGGGCATTATCCCAATTAGGATATTTAAATAATAAATATTGTGAGGATAATGAATTAATTAATTTTTAATTAAATTAATATTACTAGTGGGATGAAAGGGGCCATGGTTAGGTGAATGTTCTCAAGGTATTTATTTGCCACGGGGGGACCAAGGGGAGTTTCCACCCCACCATCTTAGTGTTCACATGAATTTTCTAAAGCTTCCTTAAAGTTCCTTACTGAATGATGTCGAGACAAATCCTCATATGTACGCACCCAACAGGATTGGGATGATGCTACATTGGATAACTACGTCAAACATGGTCAACAAAAATTCCCCAATGATGATCTCATGTCCTTTCAAAAGGTGTTCGAGGTTCCCTAAGACTTGTCTGTAGTAGTGACATTTGTAGCCTAGACATCCTTAGCTGATTTCATCACACTTCTCTTCAGAGTATTCCCACTCATTTATGTGCATGTTTTTGTCTTTAGATGTCAAGACCACCACCCTTCCTGGGCAGCAGTTCTAAAATCACTGCCTTGCGCAGGGTGGTGCTCCTATGCACTTTTTCCAGTGAAACTCTTCATATGCGATTTCACTTAAATAAGTCTTATCTATGTGGTAAGTTGCCTACATGATGTCTTATGTTACTTTATGCCTTGCAGCAAGAATGAGGAATTATTATGGGTTGTAAATCAATTTAAATAGGTTACTGATCATATTTACCCAATGATTTTATCCTTCAAGGTTGACCTTGAAGGGAAGTCTAATCACATTTCAGAAGGGCCAATGATGCAATTCTTCTATGAGAAACATTTATAGATTGCAAATTCTGATATTTTGCAAAGTAAAAGGGTATCAATGCCTACATGGAAGTACAGTATGCAAAATGGGGTTGTTATCTCTCTTATACAATTCCATTGCAAATAGACACCTATAATATGAGTTGTCATATGTTCAAGCGGATCTCCTGCATGCTTTTGTCGTAATTCCTAGGTATGGACCAAGTGATAAGTGGATCCTCGTGGAACTAGTTTACAACTCAACCAGATTTTCACAAGTTCCAACAGAGCAAGCTCAAGGTTGTCATTTGTTTTCCTATATCTATTGGTAGATAGACTTGTTTTTTAGTTATCAAATCCAAAATATTTGGTCAATGATAATCAAGTTCATTGCCAAAGGCTCACGGGATTAAGTTCTCTACTAAATTCATGTTCTAGATCTTGAGGACATTTAGATCGATTACAGGGATGAAGTAGTAATAATGTGGAAGGAAAATATTAGATTGAACCTGGATGAAATCAACATGTTGGATCTTACTGATGTCTCTGAGGATGTAATTGACAATGAAAGTGTTTTAGAATATATGTATGATCAAATGGATGATGACAATGCAGGGTATTCCCCTAGTTGACTGGTCATCAAAGAATCGACATCTATCCAAGACAGGGCCAGTTAAAACCCTCATTCGTACCAATACATGGTTATATTCATGGGGTGTTTAGCCAAAGGATTCCAATTTCCATAAACTTCCTGTCACATCTGTGTCAGAAGCGGGCCCCTCTCATGAGGAAAAGTATAAAGGTAAAAACCCACCTAAAAAGATAAAATTCAAGTTTTTTCACGATGGAATTAATTCCCAAACCTTTGTCATCTATTGTTCCTACTTCATAAGTTGTACTTGACTCTTATTCTCCATCAATTACCAAGGAGAACACCAGTGAGCACTATAGCCAACCAGCCCCTTACCTCTTCCCTCTCTTTCCACTTCCTCAGTGCCTATGGTAATTCAACATCCCCAAGTATCCTCTTCCGTTTTCTCTCCTCCTCACATTTCTTTCTTCTCCCCTCATTCTATCTTACAAATCCCAAAAACATATGTATATATTTCTCTTTATTCTCCTTCCTCTCCACATTCCCCTTCATCATCGCTTGTATCTTCCATGGAAAACATTTTCTCATCCTTTTCCCCTCTTTTGATTGGAATAGGATTGACTTTGGGTTTTCCACCAGTCACTTCTGGAATTCCAGTTTCCATTTCCCTTCCTCCTCCAGTATCTTCTACCATTGTTACTGCCATTCTTTCCACTAGTTCATCTTTTGTTACTACATTTGATCACCCCTCCAAGTTCCACATTGATGATTACAGATCCTCTAGAGGTGCCTTCCTCTTTAGTTCACTTGGTTAACTAGTTGGAATCCAAAGAAGAGGAAAACACTTGTTCCTCCTGAGGATTTCGATTTTAGTTCTTTGAAATCCAAACCTTCCCGATCAACCATAACACTTTAAGACCATCTCTAAATCTCATTTGATCCATCTGGTCAAAGTTTTATAGAGATAGTTCATGCCCACCATGGATAAAAAAAGAAGACATTACAGATGCAGACTATCAAATCACAAAGATTGATCTTGGGAAGGTCACTGCTGAAGGCACTCAATAAGATGCACAGGTTGTTATGGATAACCTTTTTAATAAACTCAGGGAGACTAAGGCCTCTAAGGATGATTTAAAGGAAAGGGTTGAGCAACTTTGACAGATGTCATGCTCAAACTCTCCAAACCTAAGTATATCCATATCACATCTCCTAACTCCTACTCCAATCTATTTTGATTTCTCATCTATACCTAAAAATGGAGAAACTCAACCAAAAGGGTAGAGCAGTTGATGATTGGATTCAACGTCTTCTAGTGCAAGGAAAAGGGGTAATTAATGATGTGGTAAACACATTCAATGCATTGGAAAAGGCCATAAAGGAGGTTGATAAACTAAAAGATGAACTTCTAGAAGAAAATGGTAATTTAGATCTAACTTTGGAAGCTCTCGGTGAGCTTAAAAATATTCATTCATAGATCTTGATTAAAGAAGAAGTTTTGGAAGATGTTGATAAGACTTTTGATTTTTTCAAAGTAATTGAATTCTGGGTCAAGATCCTTCAAGAGGCTTGTGGAAAACTCCAACAATCCATAGAAGAAGCAGTTGATGCCACTAATGACATCGATGATGAATTATCAAAAATCTTGTGAAATTTTTGGATGATGGTTTGAATATTTTCCTGCAGATGAATTATTCAAGGCCTTTCAGGAGATGATTGAGAAGGAATCAGTAGCAAAAGAAGACTTTGACTTGGAAGCTATTGACAAGATGATTCTCTATGAAATTGTTCTTCTCAACTTGGCTAAGTATATCAAGAAATATCAAAATATTCCACGGAATATTGACAATACATATGAAACCTACGATGTACTAAATTGTTACTCCTGTGGATCGGATGAGGAGGAATCCCAAGAGATGATCCAAAAGTTTCAAGAGTTTTGATCCAGATAAGCTAAATAGGAGGAAGAAAAAGAAAAGTTTGAATGATGGACTTATCATGTCATTTTTATTTTTCATTTGAAATGTATTTTTTCAAAATTGTTCATGACATACTCCAATTGCAAAGTTTGACTGGGTCTCTTTACAAGAACCAATCAAATGAAATCTTAAATTCATATTTACTATTTTTAGTATGTTGATATAATTGATTTCCTTATTTTTCTCCTCCCCTTCTCTATAAATGTGAAATGTTGTGACATTGCAAAGGGTTGAAATTTTTGGTATGACATAGAGCTTAGAGTTGAAAAAGAGAAAGACTTTTGTTTTCTTTTTAATCATTGAAGAATATAAAATATATCTATTAAAAACTTTGTGTTGTGGAAATATCTTTGCATTTGAGGTATTGTTCTTATGTTCAATGCGTTAAATTGTTATTTGCTTTAAATATCTAGTTTATCAAATCTTATGTAAGTTATTACAATTTAAATTGTGTGTGATTATCTTTTGATCTACATTTGCTTTAGAGAAAACACGTTTCTATTTGTTCTTTTCATATTCTACTAAAATTCCTCCTCTCTTCTTTCTTTCTAATTACTTTTGTACTCAATTCTAAAAAGAATAAATCTACTGGGATGAGATCCCAACCCCAATGGTTAGAATAGTGTAAATATTGTACATATCTTTGGTGTGGTTTAGATTAGTAATAAACAATGCCTCCTCCCCTTTATTTGAGGAGGGACTTTATTTCATGTACTATGTTTGAACCTCATATTTTTTCTTTGAAAAAATATCCAACCAATAGTTTTTGGTGACTCCACTAGGGATACAGATAAGAAAGACTAATCCTTTTATACTATTAGCGACTTTATATCTTCTTTTTTCTATTGTTTATTTCTAGGGTCAAACTGGAAAGAAGGGCATATACTCATGAAATTCAAGTGAGAGGTGAATTTGATCCTATATTTGATCTACTACAACAACAAAATTTCAATCTTGCACATGAAAGGTGATCCTTAGAATCTACAAATAGTTCATCACCTGTGTGTAGGAATTGTGTCGTGCAAAGTCAAGACACCTCAACAACTTGCCGGGCATTATTTTTTAGCGATACTGGATCCCTATGCATACCACCTTCAGAAGAATGGCTGGAAAATAACCACCACAATCTCTAGTTCCTTGAGGTCCAGCTATTGGTCCCCTTGCATTGGTTCCACCATTGCATGAATTTCCACATGGATCTTGTAAGAATTTCCAAAAGTTCAATGGTGATGGAAAACAACACCTAGATGAAAACATGGTTGCTACATTTTTTAGCTTGTGGAATTCTGGAGTGGCTCATGAAGATGTATATATTCAGATTGTTCATCGAGACACTCTCAAGCACTGCAATGGAATGGTTTTACCATCTTTCAACTGCATGTATTACCAACTAGGCTACTATGAGAACACAATTTCAGGCCAGATTCAAACCCACAGAAGATTCACATGCATTGTTAGCTCAACTCACACATATGAAGAAAGAACCACAGGATCCTATACGTGATTTTGTGGCCAAGTTTAACAAACTGATCACAAGATCCCAGAGTGTGCAATTCCTACTCTTGAAAACCAAAAGTGCTTCTTTGTCAATGCATAACTCGCCAAAGTAAGTTTTTTGTTGAGGAGGTCTATTATTATCGACTTGGCCACACGCAAGAGCTATGGCCACAAAAATTGAAGATGATCTTATCCTAGTAGGAAATATCAGAAGGGAATATTCCAAAGCTAAGAATCAAAGTAATTATCAAGGGGCCACTGATCCCATGATCTATAAGAATGGACAATGATTTTTTGAGTCTATGAAGAAGGAAATGTCTCAACATGCATCGAACACTCCTTATAGGGATATCCCTAGGAGGAATTTTAATAATAACAATGGTCTCCCGAAAGAGATAGGAATCACTTTTCACCTGCACAACCAAGATTGGCCATTGAAGCACCTCCTGTTAACATATCTGTTGAGGTAGTTAATGAAGAAGAAGAAGAATTAAATGATGAGGAAAATGATTCCTTCGAAGCTTCTAGTTACATTGATGAGTCATATGATGATTCAGCTAACGACTCCAACATTGGGTATCTATAATATGAAGAATATGATTACGAGGACTAGTGGTCAATTTTTTTTTATTTTCACTCAATCTCATAATCTCAAGGAAAGAGGTGGAGAAACCTAAAGATAAATAAAATATTATAGTTGTTTCCAAAAGGGGGACTCCTCTTCCTGTGTAACCAAAGGAGAAACTAGCTGCCAAGAAAGTTACCACTACATCTAATCCTTCTTCTCCTGTCATTCCTAAGACCAGTTCCCCATGTCCACAAGTCAATGTTGAAGGATCTGCACCTTTGATTTCTCCCTTCCTATACCTCTTTTGATATTGTTGATCATGTTAAAAGAACCAAGATTGAAATGCCGAAAGCAATAATATCTACAGTCCAATCTAGATTAATTTGAAAGGCTCGTTAAGTTCATCAAAAGTGCATCTTACATACCACCTAATTATACTTCAAAAGGACTCCTCCCCAATCCTATTCATCCCCTATCTCAAAATAATATGGCATCAACCTCTTCCTCTAGGAAGATTGAGCCATTTTATTTATCCTTACTGATCAATGGTTTCAAACTCAGTAATTGCATTATTGATTATGGGGCTTCAAATAATGTTATGCCTGCAAAGGTGGCTCATGCTATGGGACTCACTCTTACAAAACCATTTGGACGTTGCTACTCCATGGAAACTAAGTAAGTCCCACTGATCGGTCAAATCAAGGATGCCTAGTTTGCATTTGCCGCATTTCCATAGAAAAGAGGGTCAAGATGACTATTCTAGTCGCGGATATTCCAGAAGCTTATGGTATCTTTCTAAGGAGAGGTTTTCACAAGGATGTTGGTGGAGAGATTCATATGGATTGGATGAAGGCCAAAATCCCTGGTCAGTGGAACCATGCATGCCCTTGAACGCGAAGCTCAGGAGAAAGTACCTAGTCACTAAGTCTGATGATCCTAAAGCACAAATCCTTTTTGAAGATGCTGGTTTAGGGAACTATTTCATGACCTCAGACCAGGATTTCACTTCTGTTTCAATCATGGAACAAAATTTAGACATAATAAGGACTTTATAGTTTGATGGTAGTTTCTCTACTTTTGGGTCTGGCGCTAGTGTGGTATTGGTCTCTCCTAAGTTTGAAAATTTCCTTTCTCATTCAAATTACAATTTGGAAATACTAATAACATTACCGAATATGAGGTGTTGTTGTTAGGATTAGGGATGGTGATAAAAAGAAATGGATTAAGAATTTAAAATAACAAGGAGATGGAGAGCTCATTGTCAATCAAGTTAGAGAATGTCTCATCAAGTGAAGAATGATCAATTGAGACATTATAGAAACATGGTTTGGGACTGTATTGAATATTTTGATGCCTTTTTAATCAAGGCAGTGCCAAGAGATCATAATGACAAGGCATATTCCCTTGGAGTTTTTTCTTCATTACTTCTTCAAAATCCAGAGTTCAAGGAAGATAAATATACTATTGAGATAGTTTATCTAGCCTAGTTTCCCTAATAATTCTAATAATTTACAAGTCTTCAATGATGATCAATAGATCTTGAATTTTCTAGAAAAAGTCTGATAATTTCAGTAAAATTTATTTTAAGAGTTCTGAATCAGCTTTCCATAAATCCATCTCTAATTCAAGACAAGATATCGGTGAGATAATTTCTCTAGCTAAAGGGAAAAAAATTCTCAAAGGCCTGGTGTCTCTTGAAGGACTATTTGAAAAACATGATCACTTCATTCAAAGAAAGAAATAGTCTGAAGTAAACTTCTTTTTCTGAAGTTGAATAGGTTAATTTGGGGACTGCATTGAGCAGCCACAAATTGTAAACATTGGAAAATGTTGCTCTCTTGAGGGAAAAAAGGAATTTTTTTGCACTCTTGAGGAAAAAAGGAATTTTTTTGCACTCTTGAAATACATGAATGTTTTGGCATGTTCCTACATGGATTTGAAATCCTTCAAGCCGAAGGATGTGCAACATAGTATTCCTCTTAAATCGGATGCTCAACCGTATAGGAAACAACAATGACATTATAACCCCAAGATTTTGAGGCACCATTCTTGCAGAGATTCAAAAGATGTTAGATGCAAGAATTATTTTCCCCATTCATCACTCTACATGGGTAGCCAACATTATCCCTGTAAATAAGAAAAATGGAGAAATTTGCATCTGCATTGATTTTTGAAATCTTAACAAGTCTTCACTAAAAGAAAATTATCCTCTGCCTATTATGGATCAAGTATTATAAATAGTAACATGGTCCAAAATTCTCTCTATGTTGGATGGATTTTAGGGATACAATCAATTTTAAGTTATTGTGGAATATCAACATAAGATGACATTCACTACCCTATGAGGTATGTTTTCTTATCAGATGATGCCATTTGGGTTGATTAACATTGGATCTACTTTTCAAAGGGATATGGATCTAGCATTCATGGATTTAATGGGAAAAATCATTGTGGTGTCTCTAGATGACCTTACGGTCTTTTCCAAGAACAAGCATGACCACTGTGATCATCTCGAGTGAATTTTGATAAGGTGTCGGCAACATGGGATTTCTTTGAATCCTAATAAATATATGTTTGGATTCACATGAAAGGGAAATTACTAGGACATATTGTGACAAAATCAGGAACTAAGATTGATCCTGAAAGGGTTAAGGCTATACAAATTCTCACCCTTCCTACAAGAAAAACAAGTGTACATTCCTTTTTTGGGAAGGTTAATTTCTTGAGATGGTTTGTCCTATATTTTGCTGATAAGACACGGACACATTTGTTGAGATGATGAAAGGAAAGGTCCCATTCTAATGGAGTGCTTGATGGTAAAATTGCCTTCGATGAGATCAAGGAAGCTATAGCTCATGCCCCTATTTTGGTTTTCCCAGATTTTCAAAAGGATTTTATTATGTACAACTATGCCTCAGCTCATACAGTGTCTACCATACTGATGCAAAATAATGTTGAAGGAGTTGAATCTCTAATTTCTTTTATGAGTTATCCTCTAAAAGATCATGATTTGAAAATGTCTCAGATTGAAAAACATTCCTATCCATGGTTTTAGTAAAGCATTTCAGGTATTACATCCTGAATTCTCATACACTAGTTTTTGTTCTTGATATAGCGGTAAAATCCATTCTTACCCAACAAGAGTTAGGTAGTCAGTGAGGTAATTGAATTGAAAAAGTTTAATAATTATGATCTTAGAAATTAAACCTACAAATATTTATGTGGAAGGGGTTTATGCCAATTAATTTCTGAGAGCAAGTCTCGAAGAAGAAGCTCATGTAGCCAAAGAAAATCAAGAGGAAGTATCCATGGTTATTTTTGTGAGTACAACAGATGAGTGGTATTCGTATATTGCTTTATTTTTAACTTATGGAGAATGCCCTGGACATCTGAGCCCCAAAGAGAAGAACACGGTCAAGTTAAGGTCAGCTAAGTATGTACTTTGGGACAATGGTTTGTAAAAAAGGTGAATTGATGGAGTGTTCCTTCGCTGTGTAGATAAGATTCAACAAGGTAATATTTTGGAAGCATTCCATAACTTAGCATGTGGAGGAAATTTCTCATCATCTGTTACAACTCACAAGATTCTGTGAGAAAGGTATTATTGGCCTACTCTCTTCCAAGATGCATCATGTATGGGTGGCTAAGTGCAAGGCTTGTCAGCAATTCATTCAGTCGTCCTAAATTGGCAGCACTTCCCTAAGGCCAGTGGTAATTGAAGAACCTTTTCAGTAATGGGGAATAGATTTTATCAGAGCATTAAATACCATGCATCTAGTGCTGACATAGTTATGTCTTGACTGCAACTGATTATTTCACCAAGTGGGTGGAAGCCATCCTAGTAAAACATGTTGCCTCTGAAGTTGTTTGTAACTTCATTAAAGAGAACATAATAGTCAGGTTTGGTGTCCCTCATAATATTGTTGCTGAATAATGCTTCCAATTTTTCATCTTATGAACTCACTGAATTTTTTTATGGATTATGGGATTACTTTGGCTCACTCATCAGATTACTACCCTCAAGGAAATGGTCAGGTGGAATCAAGTAATAAAAACTTGGTGACTATAAATCAGGAAGTTGGTTGATGAAAATCAATGGAACATGACACAAAGGCATTATACGATGCACTATGGGCTGATCATATTACTCAAAAAAGAGCTATTGGGATGTCACCTTTTCAGGTGTTGTATGGAAGTTGATGTGGATATTCCTATCTCCTTGGAATTTCCGGCCTTAATATTGGCCAAAATAATTGAAGATGATACCTTTCAAGACTCCATTGAAAAAAGAATCATGTACCTGACAGAGTTGGAACAAATCAGATCCAAAGTGGTTGACCAGATCATGGAACATCAAGAAAAGGTCAAGAAGATGTTTGATAAGAAGACTAAGTAGCGAGATTTTCAGGTTGGAGATCTAGTTTTGTTATGGGATAAAAGAAGAGAACCAAAAGGAATGCATGGAAAATTTGATTCCTTATGGAGAGGGCCTTTCAAGATCCATCAAATGTGTGGAGAAAATAGCTTCTATCTTTCATACCTTGATGGAACTCAACTCCTACTTCCTCATAGTGGGCAACATCTCAAGTTATTTCACCAGTAGTACAAGTTTCTTCTTGCATTGTATCATAATTTGCTTTTACTGTTCCGTGTTTGTATTTCCACTATGGTGTGTTTTCTTTTTTCTTTTCTTGGTTTTGGTTTTTTTTGTTTGTGTCTCTTTCTCTTTTTTGATTCTGTGGCCCAATGGATTGATACTTTGGAAATCTGGGAATTCTCTTCCTTTGAATCATCAAAGAAAGTCCCCAGTTAAAGCCATTGTTATCCCATTTTTGATTTTATCTAGAAAATGGAAGTAGTCAATCGAAATTTTTTGTTATGTAAATCTTTTGAGTATTTTCTCATCCAAGAGTTGCTTTTGAAAATTCCTTGTTTTCTCTTCAAATCAGCTTTTCCCTTAGCACATTACATGTTATATGCAAGGTGTTTTCCGCCCCCAAAACCCTACTTGAAGTGTGTTTTTTGGGGTTTGGGTTCCGATTGCATCGGAACATTCCATCCTTGAAAACATGTGTCATATGGTGAGGTGTATTCCTAAACCCAAACCCGACACACTAATGTACTTCGGGTTTTCTTGCATTGGGTTAGGGAGGAGATTTGAATGCCAAGTGTTTCGTGTTTCCCGAACCCGAAACCCAACTCATTGATGGACTCCTTTGTATTGGGTTTTCGGAGACCGACTACATAATCACACGAAATAACAGATGCAGTAAACCTTCTACCCCTGAATTCAATGCTATTAATGTCAGGCTAGTAAGTTATTGGTCCACACATGTCAGCCTACATGTAATTAATGTCAGATTATTTATAAATAGGATTGGGATTTCCACGTCATTTGTACCTTTATACTCCCTATGTTATTTGGATTTCTCTCTACGGTTATCGCATTCTCAAAGTTTGATTCTCGTTTTCTTGGCATTTTCATTGATTTTTCTTAGATTTAAAGGTTTTTTTTTAATCTTTTAGTAAGTAAAATTTCCTCTGGATACTCTTTTTGGTGCTTTTTAGGTCTTGCCTTGGTTTGCTTTAAGTGGAAGGGGTTGTTTTTATGTTTTTCAAATACTTTTTTCTCCTTCTCTCTCAAGTTTGTTATTTTAATTTTTAAAAGGGAAGTGGGAGTCTTTTTAGGTTCTTTACTTGTTTTATTCTTGATAAGGCTTCAAGTTTAACAAACTAAAAAATATCACTTATTGGATTTGTGCCTAAAATTGCATTTTCAGGTTTTGCACTTGTCAAAGCAGGTTAGCTCTCCACAGCGTTTTGGGTTTTTTCTTTTGTTGAGAAAGTTCAAAGTTCTGCAGTGTTTCGGGTTTTCTCCCCTGTCAGACAAGCCTTATCTTCATCCTCTGTGTCAGGTTTCTTTAAGTTCTAAACAAGAAAAAATTTCCACAGTTCATCGAGTTTCTTAAGGTGTCAAACATGGGTCTAAGCTTCAACTAGTGTTTTCGGGTTTTTCAAGTTATTCGATAAAGCCGAAAGGGTTGATTCTCTGACAGCATTTGTTAAATTTTTAGAGGTGTATTACAAGGAGGAAAACCCAACTCTCTTTCAAGAGTTCCAAGGAGCTTTGTAGTTCTTTGTTTTTAGTTCATCATGTCTGATTCAAGCAAGGGAAAGGGGAAGAAGAAGGATCTAAAGAGATGAAGTAAAATTATAAGGGAGTTGTGCCCCCTTCCAACATCGAATCTAATTTTGATATCAAAGATACAAAGTTAGGGCACATGGACATGGATGAAGTTTGGAGTTGGGTGTAGATTTCTTCACAGGCTTCATGGATGCACTCCCTCTTGTATAAGTGGGCTACCTTTTGGCTGCTTCTTTCCCCATTTCTTGCCTAATGTCTTGAGTTCATTCTTGCATGTTCTAACCATTATGATTCAGATTCAAGGTCAATCTGAACTCAAGCAGGTAAAGTATTCATCAAGATGGATACTGATTATTTCGATGAAATTCTAAAGCTTCCCAACTTTGATAAATATTTCAGAGAAAAATCCCTAATCAGCCCAATAATCCTTGGATAATGACCTGGATAATTGTGTCAAACATGTGAACAAAAAGTACCTGATTAAGCCTAAGCCTTATGTGTCTAGGTTTCTAAAGATAATTCCCTATGAGTAAATTTACCTTAGAGATTAGTGATATCATCACACTTCTCAGTAGAGTATTCAAGACTCCCTGATGCCAAGGAATTTCATGGATGGATGTAGTCAGTTCATCTACATCATCAAGAATAATGAACAATTATTTGATTGGGGAACATTTATCAATGACCAAATGAAAGAATTCTTATCTACGGGTAAGTTCTACATGATGTGCTTATGTTACTTACATGCCGTAGTGGGAATGAGAGAGTTATCACGGGTTAGAAGCCAATGGGTAATAGGTCCACTAATTATATTTACAAATCTTATCCTCAATTTTCCTTGAAGGGAAGTATAACACATTTAACAAGGGTGCAATGATGCCTTCTTCTATGAGAACATATGTATATCGAAACCCAATATTTCGTAGAAAAGAGTCTCAAATGTACTTTTGGAATGCAGTAATGAAATGGGGTTACATATTCTTATAGTTCCAAAAATTCAACTGTCTGCGGGTTGCAGTGTTTTAGCGGATCACCCATGTGCTTTCCTATGTATCCAAGAGACAAGTGGATCCTGTATGGAATTGGTTCAATAACTCCTAGATTTTCACAAGTTCTAGCAGAGAAAGCATAAGCATGTTGTTTCGATTTCCTACATCAATTGGAAGATACAGTTGTTATTCCGTTATCAAATCCAAAAATGTGGTCTATGAAATGCAAGATAAGCTCATCAAGACCATGCCGCCAAGGCCAAGCTTTGATTATCGAGGTGTACTTAAGGCTCATGGGACTTTGCAGCTTCATGTTTATGATCTTAAGGATATTTGGATCGATTGCGGGGATGAAGTAGTGATAAGGCAAAAAGACAACTACAAATTGAATCTGGATGAAATAAGAATGTTGATCTTGCTAATATTTATGAGGATGTGGTTGACAATGAAAGCATTATAGAACCTATGTATGAACAGATGTATGGTGAAAATGCAAGATTCCCACTAGTTGGCCTGCCTGTCAAAGAATCAACATCTATCCAAGACAGGGCCGCTCAAACCCTCATTTCACACCATTTCATGGTTATATTCATGGGGCGTTTAGCCCAAGGATTCCAATTTCCCTAAACTACCTCTCACATCCGCGTCAGAAGTGGGCCCCTCCCATGGAGAAAGGAGGAATAAAGGTGAAATCCAAGTTTTTTCATGGTGGAGTTAAGTCCCAACCTTTGTCATATGTTATTCCCACTTCATCAGTTTTGGTGCTTGACTCTCCTTCTCCTATCGCATGTCAAGGAAACAGTTAGTGAGAAATCTAGTCGACCAGCCCATTACCTCTTCCTCTCTTGTCACTTCCTTCATTCCTATTGTAACTCAACAACTCTAAGTGTTCCTCTCTCTCACTTCTTCTCCTCTCTCACATTCCTTCCTCTCCTCCACATTCTACCTTGTAGATCCCAACAACATTTGCATCTATTGCTCTTTATTCTCCTCCCTCCCCTCTATCACCTTCAACACTGCTTGTATCTTCCATGACAAGAATTTTATCATCCTTGTCCCCTCTTTCGAGTGGAATAAGACTGACTTTGGGGTTTCCACCAGTCACTTATGGAATTCTAGTTTCCATTCCCCTTCTTCCTCCTAGTAACATTCTGACATTGTTACCATGCCATTCTATCCACCCCTCCACCTTTGGCTACTACATTTATCACTCCTCCAGGATCCGCGTTAATGGTTACAACTCCTACCCTGAGGGGAACCTTCCTCTACAGTTCCTCTTGGTTAACCAGTTAGAATCCCAAGAAGAGGAAAAACACTATTCCTCTACAAGAGGATTTTGATTTCATCTTCTAAATCAAACCTTCCTGATCAGCTAAGAAACCTAAGACCATCTCATGGATCTAAGTTGATACATATGGTCAAAGGTTTGTAGCAAAGATAGTTGTGCCCGCCACAGATAAAACCAAAGAAGATATTATGGCTGCAGACTATCAAATCACAAATATTGATCTTGGGAAGGTCACTGCTAAAGGCGCCCAACAATATGTGTAGGTTTCTATGGATAACCTTTGTAAGAAACTCAGGGAGACCAAGGCCTCCAAGGATGAATTAGAGGAAAGATTAGAGAAATTGACAAATGTTCCTGCTTAAAACTCTCCAAGACTAAGCATGTCCAAATCACATCTCCTACTCCTACTCCAATTTGTTTTGACTTCTCATCCGTACCCAAAATGGAGAAACTCAATCAGAAATGTAGAGCGGTCAATGATTGGATTCAATGTTTTCTAGTGTAAAGAAAAAGGGTAGTTAGTGATGTGGTAAACACATTCAATGAATTGGAAAAGGCCATAAGGGAGGTTGATAAACTAAAAGATGAACTTTTGAAATAAAATGGTAATCTAGATCTAAATTTAGAAGCTCTTAGTGGGATTTAAAAGGTTCATTCAGATATCTTGATTAAGGAAGGAGTTGTGGAAGATGCCGAAAAAAATTTCAAGTTTTTCAAAAGCCATTGAATTCCAGGTCAAGATCCTTCAAGAGGCTTGTAGCAAACTCTAGCAATCTATAGAAGAAGTGGTTGATGCCGCTAATGATATCGATGATGAATTGTCAAAAATCCTTGTGAAATTTTTGGATGATGGTTTGAATATTTTTCCCGTGGATGAATTATTCAAGGCCTTCTAGGATCTGGTTGAGAAGGAATCTGGAAACGGAATAAGACTTTGGTTTGAAGCTATTGACAAGGTGATTTCTCTGTGAAAGTGTTCTTAGAAATTTGGTTAAGTATATCAAGAAATATTAGAAGCTTTCAGGGGAGTATTGGCATTAATATATGAAACCTGTGAGGTATTAAATCGTTACTCCTACGGACCGAATGAGAAAGAATCCCAAAAGATGATCCAAAAGTTTCAAGAATTTCAATCCGGACAAGTTGAACAGGAGGAAGAAAGAAAGACAAGTCTGAATGATGGACTTATTCATGTCATTTTTTATTTTTCATTCGACATATCTTTTTCAAAATTGTTGATGACATACTCTAAATATGCAAGTTTGACTTGGTCTTTTTACAAGAAATCATATCAAAGGAACTCTTTATTCATTTTTACTATTTTTAGTATGTTGATCCAACATTTTCTTTATTTTTCTCCTCCCTTTATCTATAAATGTGAAATTTTGTAGCATTGCAAAAGGTTGGAGATTTTTGGTATGACATAGAACTTAGAGTTGGAAAAAGAGAAAGAATTTGTGTTTTATTTTTTTATCATTGAAGAATATAAAAAAAAATTATTACACAATTTGTGTTGTGGGAATATATTTTGACATTTGAGGTATTGTTCTTAGGTTCAATGCATTAAATTGTTCTATGCTTTAATATTCAGTTTATCAAATCTTCTACAAGTTATTACAATTTAATCGCGTGTGATTATCTTTTGATCTGCATTTACTTAAGTGAAAACACGTTCCCTGCATATTATTTTCCTATTCTAGTAAACTTCCTCCTCTCTTTTATCTTTCTCCTTACTCATATTCCTTTCGATCAAGAATAAATCTACTGGGATGAGATCCCAACCCCAATGGTTAGAATAGTGTAAATATTGTACATATCTTCTGGTGTGTTTTAGATTAGTAATAAATAGGGCCCCTCCCCTTTAATTTAGGAGAGACTTTGTCCCATGCGTACTATGGTTGAACCTCAAATTTTTTCTTTGACAAAACATCCAACCAACAAAGCCTTACTGCCATCACTTTGGGTACATAATTTTTACTCCACATTATGCGGATGTGCGTGCGTATAATATGTCCATGCAGAAATAAAAAGAGACATTGTGAACTCACATGAGATGACTATAGGAATGGTTCAAAAATTTGATTAATTTTGTACCTAGCCCCCAGTATATGAAGAATTTTAGATCATGAAGTGCATCATGTTGGGGATAGTGCAAGGGCTAAAGAGGTCATGTTAGAACTGTTTGGTGAAACTGATTCCAAGGTACGCCTTTATCTTGAGGAAATAAAATAATTACATATGGTTCACACCTAGAAGGAAAAAGAAAAGGTAAATATGTATACATGATTGATGATGAGGAAGTTGAGAACCTAGATATTAGCCATATGAAAGGTGCGCGGGAGGTGATGGACATTATATATGAGTAGGAACGCAACTACCATGTACCTATGAAGACTAAAAAGGTTAACATTATCACATAAGATGAGCCAAAAAAGGCTATTTTGGTGATTATTAGTTAGAGAAAGAAGTAGAAAATATTATTGAGCTCTTGTGTGACTTTCAGGATCTCTTTCCAAGATGTTATCACGAATTAAAAGGTGTACAACCTTCTTTAGATGAAATGAAGATTAAGTTCGAAAGAAGGAATGCACCCGGTTAGGAAGAGGCCTTACAGTATGAATCCTAACCTGCACGTATGAAAGTGAAGGAGGAGATTGATAAAATTCTCAAGTCTAGGAATTATTGAGCCTATTGAATAATTTGAGTGGGTTATCCCCATGGTTATTAAGAATTAAGAAGGATGGGTGAAGATGAGGATTTATGTGGACTACACTGGGACTCAATCCTTCATGTGTAATTGATCATTTTCCCACCCCTTTCACAAAGGAAATCCTTGAAGGAGTTTCTAGGCACGAGATATATTCCTTTACAAATGGGTTTTTAGGTTATCACCAGGTGCACATCGTGAAAGAAGATCAAGAGAAGATAATTTTCACCATTGAATGGGGAAGTTTTACATATATAGTTATGCATTTTAGATTGAAAAATGTGTCAAAAAATTTCTCGTACATTGTTGTGCAGGATTTTATTCACAAGTTATTGCAAGTGTATTTAGATGACTAGACAGTATATGGCTTAGTCAATGATCATTGTGATAATCTCAAAATTATGGTTTTGATTTGCAGGTACTTGAGCATCTCTCTCAACATTAAAAAGCCTATCTTTTCTACACCATTTGTAACTTTACTTGGGAACATCATATGTAAAGAGAGGTTATTGGTAGACCCATCCAAGATAATCGTGATCTTGGGTCTAGAAGAACCTACCAACCAGAGTGAAGTGCGTGGATTTTTGGGGCATACTAGCTACTATAGAAATTTTATCAAAGGATATGTGAAGATTGTCACACCTCTTGAGGAATTGCTCAAAGATAAAGGGAAATTTTATTGGGGTGATGTGCAATAGTATGTGTTTTTAAATTTAAAGGAGAGGCTAACTACTGCACCTATTTTTCACTTTCCTTCATGGGAAAAACCATTTCATGTACATGTTGATGCCTCTAGCATGACGATTGGAAAAAATGTTGGCAAAATGTTGGCACAACCAAGGGAAGGAATTATGGATCATCTCATTTTCTTTATAAGCAGGAAGTTAACACCCATAGAGCATAATTATACAACCATGGAGCACGAAGCTTTGTCTATGATTTGTGCACTTCATAATTTTCAATAGTACATGTTGGCTACTCCATTTATCTTTTATACAGATCATATGGTGATGAACTATTTAGTCAATAAATATTTTCTACAAGTGCACATCTGTAGGTGGGTACTTCTCTTTTAGGAGTTTGACTCCATAATTATTTTCAAGCTAGTGAAGAGAAATTAAGGGGCTCACCATCTATCAAGGATTAGTTTTAGAAAGGACACATAGATAATTGAAGACACTATGCCAGATGCACAAATTTTTAGATTAAATCATGCACCCACAGATTTGTAAGGAATAGTTGTATTTTTTTGCACTAGGTTAGCACCTAAGGGGATGAAGATGTTGGAGAAGAAACAACTTATTATATGTGTAGTACCTTATCAATTGATTGGTGGAGAATTTTACAATTTACACCATGATGAATTCTTGAGCCGTTGATTTCTGGATCATGAGCATGATCCCATCATGGAGGAGAATCGTAGTGGGATCTCAGGAGGATATTATGTAGGTGATGCTACAGTGAGCAAGATTCTTATGGCTAGACTCTGGTGAGAGACCTTGTATAAATACAATAAGGCTTATGTAAATGCATGTGATCATTTTCAATTCCTTAGGAAACCTAGACATCAAGATGAGATATCGTTGCGACCTATTGCAACTAGGGAACCATTCAAGAAGTGGTGTATTGACTTTGTAGGACCTATTGCACCACCCGTGCGTAGGAATTGCATGAAATTTATTATTAATTATACATATTATCTAACACATTAGGAAGAGGTGGCACCTATAAAGGATTGCACTACAAATACAATAGCAAAATTCCTATGGGAAAAAATTATTAGCAGGTATGGTTGTCCATTGAGATTGACTAGTGATACAGGAACTCATTTCCTAAATGAGACAATAAGAATTTTATTGGTAGATTTTATGGTAGTACACCATAATACTACCCCTTATCACCCTCGAGGTAATGGTACTGTAGAATATTTAAACAAGATATTGGGCCAAACATTGAAAAAAATATGTGATGTTAGAAGGAAGGATTGGAATGATAAAGTATCATCTATACTTTGGGAATACAAGACTACTTCTAAGAGGTTGAATAAGGCCACACCTTTCCAATTGGTTTTTGGTGTGGAAATCTATATTACCCATTAAATTCATGTTTCCATCCATGCATATTGTGTGCATAAGTGGATTAGATGATGTGTATTCTGTTGAAAATCACATTGAAAAACTAATGCAACTAGATGAGAGGCATTCAACTAGATTAGAGGCGTTCTATTGTGCATTGGATCCAGAAGACTGAGAAGGCAAGACAGAATTCCTGGCATGATATGAACATTAATAACAAGACATTTGCAGTTGGCAAGATGTTCCTTCTCTATGACACTAAGTTTACGCACCACTCAGGGAAATTGAAGGTGCATTGGTTGGGACCTTTTGTAGTAACCAAGATACTTTAATTAGGCGCATGTCAATTGTAGGCACTAGATGGAACCATGTTTCCTCATACCTTCAATGGGATTAGGTTGAAGCCCTACTATAAATCAAGCTTCTTGGTGTATGTAATAAGGTAGTATTGCCACTTAGATTATCTTTCCCTTTTAAATTTTTATTTCTCGTTGTTGTTGTTTGCTTTGTTGTTTTGTTTCTTTTTTTTTGTAATAAGTGTGCTTTCCTGCAAGAAGATAATTATTACATTTAAGTTCATGCGTAGAGGACTACACATACATTTAGTGTGGGGTGAGCTATTTTCAAATGTACCAAAAAAGAAACCTTGTTGATGCATTGAAGTAGTAGGGCACATGTTGGTAGAAGGCCGGTGTGTGTCAGTTACGGATGTACGTGTGAAAAATAGGGGGAAAAAATCATAATAAATGAGAAGAATGGTGATAATAAGGAACTTGCTCAAGATAAAGACCATGCGTAGAAGATTATCATGCAATGTAATGCGAGGTAGACAGCAGTAGGATGGACTACTTGGTGGAATGTGTAGAGGAATGATGTGTAGTGACAAAAGAAAGCACATGATAGGAAACCTATATTTTTTAAGTAGTAGGTGCACTATAAGGTTACGATTACAACATGTGAAGGAAAGTAGCAGAAAAATCACACAAAAAAAGTAGAAAAAGTAGATTTAAATTTATACAGTGGTTGGTGACGAGCATTTAATGCGGTAAAATTTTGAAAATATATTAAAAAAACTATCAAGGTAAATTCATTTTAAAATTACCTTGTGAAGAACTTGTGTGTTTTCAAGAGAAAATTCATATGATTTCTTGCAAACTTGCGTGCAAACCTAGAAAATCAACTAAAATATATTGAAGTAAGGACATGACCAAGTAGAAGAGCTCCTTTAGAGTGAATTTTGAGGCTTGGGGGTGGCATGGTATTTTTTTTGCAGTCGGAGAAGGCTTTGTAGGGTTTTTTGTTTAGTATTTGAAGGATTAGGGCACATAATTGAGAAAAGGGGACAAGGTAGGGGAAAATATTTAGTGCGGATGGTTAAAGGAGAGAAATTAAAAGGAACATATAGCATAGAAGTTTAGTAGTTCCAAAGTTTGGATTTTTGTGCAACATGGCACCTAGGAAGGTAGAAATTGTATCACCAAAAGGAAAAGGAAAAGGCAAGGGCAAGGAGAAGCCCATGGTGGTCAAGGATGTGCAAGAAGAGTGGTATTCTAAAATGCAGTACCTAGATGGAGTATTTATGGTGAAATATTGGGTTTCGCATGTGCGTAAGATGACGGTTAGAAATTACAACCACCGCTCATATTCGAACGGGCGTGAGATGGAGGTTGAGCTAATCTAGAGGGCTACAGACAATAAGCCAATCTATAACACCAAGGGGTATTGCATCTTGTAGAATTTGGGAGTTCTTCAGCTATACAAACTCCCCTAATTTTGCAAACTTGAGCAGCTATATCAATGGATGACTTCGTGCATGTACGAAGAATTCTTATATTTCGTTGGAAGAAGGATGCACCTTACCGTGCCACTAATTAGAAAATTTTCTGGGCTTCATAACATAGGGACAGAGCTTCCAGTGGATTTAGAAGATGATGATAAAGTGAAGAAGATCACTGTCACAATGAAGTATCAATGGGGACGGTGTTCCATATATGTTGTTAAGCTCGATGATCCTGTTATAAGAATGGTCATGCAGTTTCTCAAAATTTTGAATGGACATGAAAGGTGGGGCCAGGTGAACAAGCAAAGGCTTCATGTCGCAAAGAAGATATCTAGAGGCACCGTAATATGACCTTGTTGGGTTTATTGCAGAGGATATCATTGAGGAATGGGTGCAGGTAACAATATCATGTTTGGAAATGTCCTACTATAGATTGTATTCTCTGAACTTGGAGTTTCAGATGGGTCGAACGACAAAATATGGGATTTCCCCAAAGAAAAAACATCCCCTAAAAAAATATTTGTTGACTACACCTATGAAACCATTGCTCTTACATATAAGGATAGAGGAGATAAATGGTATAGAAGAATGCACAAGGAATTCAGAGTAGAATGTCACATTCCTAGTGAGTTTCCAGTGTAATTGGAATGAAGGGAAGAATTTACAGTTTATCAACACTTATACGTTATCCGATTTTATCTGAAGGATGGGTCCAAAATCCCTTAGTGCAAACTCTCATTTGTATTCATAGTGAAATATATTCAAACTGATGTAAACAAGTTTTCAAAGGTGCATAAACTAAGGTTTGATGCAGATAAGGTGGATTATGAGCATCATACTTTGCGCAAGACATATGTCTATCCTAATAAAATTACATATGAAGATGCAATGATATCAGATGATATTAATATGTCTAATTCTATTACTTTGGTAATTACCAATATGGATAAAACAAAGATCTATATCTATCTAAATCTTAGAAGGGTTGATGAAAAGTATGTGGAGGATGACTTGACAATCCTAGAAGAGCCTATAGGGAAGAATACTATGCGATAAAAGAGAATGCGTGAGGATAATCCTCTTGATGAAGAAGAAGATACACATTCTAAGGATATACCTTCTTCTCAAAATGCAACTATGAAAAATACACCAGTGTGCAAGGATTCTAAACTAAGTACGTGCACGAGGCAGCTACCAAAGAAGAAGTCTCCAGTAAATAAGAAGCTAAAGATAATGTCTAATGAAGACATAGAAGAGGTGGAGAGGGATGAAGAAGATGCCTATAAGATATGAGGAATAGGAAGTGTTACATAAGGACTCATTGGTTCATGAGATTGGGAAGGTAGATACAAAAGAGCATGATTCACATTATGAGGATATACCACTCAAGGAGCTAGAGGAAGCAGTCCATGAACGTTACTCAGATTTTGGCAGAGAGTAAGGAGCCTACCGAGGAGCATGGAGCTAGGTACAACATTGATCCATAAGTTGAGTTCCATATTGAGCAGGAGGAAGAACACATTGTGAAGAGCATTGTTGAACACAAAGTACAACATGAGGAGGAGGAAGAAAATAATATGGAAGAAGAAGAAACGGGTGGCAAGGAGAACCCCATTGTACTTGGTTTTATAAAATGGGCCCATGGGAAGAATAGGAAGCCAAGGCACACACCCCAGGGCCCTATGATGCGGTATGATGATGATCCTAGTAAAGTTATATGTGCAAGATACCAGAGTACATTGGCCATAAAATATCTCTTATATTGGTCATTCTTTAAGAAGGAAGAATCCTTGTCATGCACAAGGAAGATGCTCTCCTTGTCATTTTAATCACACATGGAAGAACCTAAGTTTTAGATTAGTGTGCATTCGATAACCAAGACTCAACTAAAGTCCACACCAAGGAAAACATATCTGATAGTTGATGCACAGGTATCAATTGATGAGCAAGCATGTAATGCGCTCAGCAAACTATCGGCAGAGGTAGGGTTCAAAATTTTTGACAAGGACTATTGCATAAATAATATTTGCAATGAGATGGAGGAGGAAATAAAGAAGAGGATAAAGAGCTCAAAAAGAAAGATCAAAAATTTATGAGGCTAAAACAAGAGTTCGGGGAAGAGAAGGGGTGGATGCACACAATATACAAGAAGGTAAAATTCATCGTAGATGTGATTACACTCACACACCTTGATCTGGTTAATCAAGTTCATCCTTTGTATGAGACAACATTACACTATCTCAAGGAATTAGTGCACATTATTATGCATGAGGATAAAAATATCTCCATAGAATCCGTAGAAGAAGTATTGGTGTAACAAAAGAAAAGTAATAGAGAACAAGTCTAAGAATACCTCGTGCAATATGATGCACTAGAAGTAGAGGCTAAGAAGTATGCGGAAAAGGTAGGGTTTGTTTTTTACCAGGACTAATATTTTGACCAAATAGTAAGCATGTTGACTACTAGGGATGAGGTAGATTTAAAATAAATCCATGCCAACATGATAAATAACAGGGCGGAAAGGGAAAAATTGCTTACAGAGGTAGAATAGAAGAGGGATAGTCTAATGATCCTAAAGAGAACATACAATGATAGACTGAAGGAACTTTTCCCTTAGATTATGCATAGGATGGATGTATTGGATGATGCATATAAGAAACTAGAAGGCCTAATTGAACATCTGAAATGGAGGATTGATGAGTTGACTCATGTGGATGTTCCTGACATTGTAGATGTTGTGCCAGTTAAGGTGACTAAAAATTTAGAAGGGTGGAGAGAGATAGAGAAAATATTGGTTAAGGAATTTCCCATCCTACTTCCACCTAAGGAGGACTAATTATTTCATTCTTTGGTGTAAGCCATATTATTTATTCTTCATTCTTTGATTCATGGTGGTGGTACTACTATACTTTTTGTGTGACGGTTTCTAGTGTTGTTGAGGACATACAACATACCTAGTATGAGGTAATGTTGGTTTCCAGAATTGGCTAAGTACTAAGGAGGATTAAGGATGACGTGCAGTGACACACATACACATAATGGTTTGGATAGCATGTAGGAGGGAGCGCATAGTAGGGGATAGGATTATGTGCGTGGGACTACACAGACAGACAGATTGGGGACTTATCTATTTTCCAAGGATAGGTTAAAAATAGATTTGGAGTGCTCATCATGCAAAGGATACCTTGGTAAGAAAGTATTGGCTATTTTTGGAGGAAGCATATGCAGACTAAAGATAAAATTACATGCATGAGTTAAACTATTAATAGGATTAAAGCATTATATTATTAGTTAATCTATTATTAACAGATGTTTTACAAAGCATGCATGTAAGTACGCATAGATATTTTGAGCATGCCTTTTATTAGGAAGTGCACGTGTGGTGAAGGGAAATTCCCCACCCCTATAAATACTTGGATTAGGACTATGTATGAAGAAGAGAGAGGATCCTTGGGTTATGTAATATTGTAATGTTTCTTTGTTATGGTTACGTGCATAATTATGTGTACTAGATGTTATGTATCAACTTCTTAATATGTAGTTGTTTCTAAAGATTAATGGATTTGTGTGGTTGGATTATGATCATTGATATGACTGAGTATGGAGATGTGTTTATGTGATTTATCTTTTGTGGTTATCTTATTTGTTACCCCTATTAAATTTGTTTCCAAGTAAATATATCCAATTCTTTAGTATGCTTGAATGATAACTTGGTTAGTTATCATCATGAATATGTATGCTAATATCTTGACAAGAAAACCAAAAGAGGGACCTGGTAGGTGTGCATGCTTTGAGTGAGCATTCATATCTCTTTGAATGAGGTGCCCGTGTGAATAAAAATTAAAAGTGAAATAAAAAGACTACAATGGATTAGAGAGAGTTGTGAGGTCCAGTTTCTTTGGAGTCATTCCACAAGTGTGGGATGCTCATTCTCAAATTGTTCATCCAAGTAGTACACCAGATTACACTGCATGGTATACAATGATCAGGCCTTGATGGATCATTCTTTCGCAAGCAGTTACAGCATTTGGGATAGCAACAATAGCCATACGAGGGACATGGAGAGGATCCATGGGAATATTAGGCTAGGATTAGGTTGAGGAAGATTTATAGGGATAGGGATAGGCATGGGGATAGAGATAGGAATAAGTTCCATAGATACATGTTGCACAAGGTCTAAAGGTTCAGGTGGCACAAGGGTAATAGATATAGGTTGTACAGGGTCCACACGTATAGGTACATATACCACAATAGATTATAGTACATGTTGTAGTGCAGCCATATGTACCAATAGTGCATATTCTAGTGATACAGATGTAGGTATTGTTGTATGTACCTTTACAGGTGCAGCGGTAGGGACATGGTCCATAGATTCTCTTTCAAATAAAAGTGTCATTTCAAGCACCAGTAAAAATTCCACTATTGCCACCTAGGCCAGCCATTTTGGGAGCCAAAGGTGTTGGATGGGGAGATGGAGAGGGAGGCGGTGACTGATGGGGATTCATAAAAGGACATGATGTGTGGTAGTAGAGTGCATAGGTACAGCTACATGAAAAGATACCAGCCCCAGTTCCATCGATGGTTGATTTTATAGCACAAGTGTAACGAGTCACTACAAAGAGAGATTTAGTTGTGATGTAGAGATATATAGCATTAATCTCGGTTCAGACCCTACAAAGGATCCTAGAACCAAGGACCATAGAAATAAATTTTGAGGAAACATCTATAGTAGAGGACTACATAGAGGGATTGGGTTATTAAACAACTACAATAACTGACCATGGAGAGAAATGTTCCCCATTGTATGGTGGAGACATGCAGTTTGAGGGATGTGATGCAGAATGTTATTGTAGTATCACAAGAGGTAGGCTATTATAGAGCCTTTTATGAATCCCTCAGGTATAGTTGGAGGATAGACAACCGGTCTACCAAGTCACATAGACCATCAATATTAGTGAGATCGGTGCAGATGCCACCTCTTAGAGATAGACTAGGAAGTCCTAGTGTAGGAGAGACTCGTGAATGAATTATTATCAAATGATGTACTATATATTTTTGTATATACCTTGAGATGAAGACATTATTTTGTAGATCGATGCCCTTGATGGCATACGGATATGAATATGACATTTTTATATATGTGTACATAGACATATTTTTATGATATGGACAATATGACATGATTGATATGATGTTTATTATTTATCTAATGTAACAATGATAGATGATGTTATTGACTAGAGTAGATGATAATGTTATTTATTATGAATGTATGATGATTATATGTTCATTTCTTAGCTTACATGTTTGTATATTAACATTTATTCTTGATGTATGATGATTATGGATATATGATGTTATATGTGTGATGTTGTTAACAAATTTCTTGCACTGAGGACAAATACAAAGAAATGCAAACAAACCCAATTAGACACAATAAATAAAAATACACCATGGCTTTTAATAAACTATGATGATAACAAAATTACTTGCAATTGGTTAAAAACACAAAACAAATATGTCAAAAAAAACCCAATATAAACATTAAATTGACTACACAAAATTTATACATGAACTAGGATGCTAACAATTTTGTTGCAATTAGTCTACAAAAAGGTTTAAAAAGTACAAAAAACTTCATATACACAAAATTTTGATAAACATGTTGATTACAAAGAATCCATAATGCTTACAAAAGATGTGTAATATGTTGACATATCCCAGGATACAAAGAAAAATGAGTGAAAATAACAACCAAATACAAACAATTGATCAACACAAAAATAAGGAATTTTAAACACAACCCCAATGTGTAAAGAAAAATGAGCACAACAAAGTGAATAATGATCCTATCTATCTTACCTCCTGCAACTGGTCAAAGACATGTACAATAATACACATATAGTAACACACAAAATATTATACACAAACTAATAATGCTAACAAACTTAACACACATTGATAATGTTATATAGCTTATAATAATGACCTCTAATTACATCCCTAATTTGTTACATAATGAAGAATGGTTAGATATGAATGCCCCCAAGTGATAATGTTGAAACCCAAGGGGGTTGGATTAGACCAAGAGTGGAGTAACTAATCCTTGTGAAACTCCTATTAGATCCCATTAAAGTTCAATCTGAAATTGGATTAAATCAGTTTTTCCAAGAAACGACGTTGAAATATGAGGAAAAACTTGAGAACCAAGTGTAACCAAAGAAAAGTTATATGTGAAGGTTTAATTGATTATCATACCCCTAGGAAAGGATACATGTCAAGGGTAAGAAGAGTGATTGTTAAAAGATGATATGGAATGATCAGTAGGAGCAATATTATAAGTTGTGTTGACATTTTTTGAGGTTTTGTAAAACATTTTCTAAATGTTTATGTTTTTTTATTATTTTTACCCCCTTTTTCGGTTTTTGAAAGTTTTATAATATTTTGGGGATTTCTCACCATATTTTATTTTTTTTTGTTGTGTTTTGATATTTTTATACTATTTTTTTATTATTTATATAAAAAAAATTATTGTTTGAGAGGTTTATACATGCACGAATGAAGAAGGAAAGGTGTCCCTAACCCATATCAAGCATGGTACAAATTAATAAGCCCAATGGAACTAAGATATGAGACATAATGGAAGTGGGTGAAGCATGGGGTTCATAACTTAACTAGAAGGAGACACAAGGTGTTTTGGAAAGATGCAAGAAGCAGAAAAAAATGAAGGGATGAAACATGTGGTTTGTGTTGGCATGCCCCCAATGCTAGGGATACTCTTAGAGGATTTAGAAGTAGAAATTTTTCAAATGAACCACATTCATGGGATCTTTAAGCTCTTTTTCATCTTCTTCAAACATTTTATATGCTCCGGATCTAAAATTAGCTATTACAATGTAGGGTCCTAACCAATTAGGTTCAAACTTACCTTGCTTGTCACACTCCTTTGTAGTATTCTTATGATTTTCTTTAAACACAGTGTCACCAATCTCAAATTGTCTAGGTTTGATCTATTTATTATAGTCATAGCATAGCCTATTATGGTTTGCTTTCAGGTGATCCAAGGCACAAACTCATCTCTCATCTAAGAGATTGAGTTTTGCAAGACGTGCTTAGCAGTAATATTCTTTATGCACTAGGTATTGTAATGATACACAAAGGGAAGTTATCTCAACTTCAATGGGTACTACAACTTCAAAAATGTATACTAGGGAGAAGGGTGTGGCTCTAGTTGGAGTGAGAAATGAAGTTCAATAAGCCGATATGGTTGGATATAGTTGTGCGTGTAAATTTCAACCATGTTTATCAATAATCTTCTCCAATATTGATTTATCATTTTATTGGAAGCTTTTGACCGGCCATTGCACTGTGGGTAGTACAAAGTTTCCCATTGTAGGTAGATATGGAATATTTTATCTAACTCCTTGACATTCTTATTTTTGAAGGATGTACCATTATCTATGACAAGAGATGTAGGGATCCCAAAATGGAAGATAATGTGGTTAAGGATGAATTTGGAAATATTTAACCCAGTGGCATCGGTGAGAGGCATGACCTCTATCCACTTAGTGAAATATTTAGTGGCGTAGATTATAAAGGTGTGACCAAGAAAATGTAGGCTTTATTTTTTTGACTAAGTTGAGCCCCATCTGGAAAAAGGCCTAGGTGAAGTGATAGGTTGGAGGGCTTGTGAAGGTGTATGAATTAGATTACCACGTTGTTGAAATACCTGAAACTTTTTGAAAAAAATTTATGCATCAGACTCCATAGTGGTTTAATAATAACCCGCGTGCAATATCTTCTTAGCTAAGACCATATCGCTCATATGTGCACCATAAATACCCTAATGCACTTTGACTAGTTTTTGAGTTGCTTCTTCTTGACTAAGACATCTTAAGAGAGTCTTGTCATAGCCTCTTTTATCAAGAGTATCAACAAGGATAGTGTAGCGTGAAGCATGTTATGCTAAGGATCTTTTATGGGTTGAGTTCATGTTAGCGGGATAGGTTTTATCTTGGATAAATGTATAGATGTTTTGGTACTAGGAGTTCTTAAGACCAAAAATTTCACACACCATGGTGGACTCTAATAGATCATATATATGCACCAAAATATATTCGATAAGAAACTTATTGTGTTTGATTTGTATCAAATTCAAGAAGGGACACAATAGTTTCAATGGCGTCTATTGCTTTATTCTACACACGAGGAACTTGTTCAAATGTTATAAGTCGAAAGTAACCCTTAAGATTGTCAACCTTGCATTTATAATGGAAACTTTCATCATCCTTTACTCAATATTCTCCATTTATTTATTTTTTCATTAAAAGGGAGTCAACAAACTTAAAGCTACTAAGTTATGGTAAATCCTAGACCTAGTATTAGAGCTTCATACTTTGCAATGTTGTTAGTGCATGGGAAACTAATGTAGTAATATTTAGGAATAGCATTTCCATTTGGTGTATGTAGTAAAATGCCATGTCCTGATCCATGAATTTTGTAAGATCCATTAAAACAAATTCCATGAAGGGATTGTATCAACATATAATAAGTCTTCATCAGGGAACTCAAAATGAAGCGGTTGAGATCCCGGTAGTAGCGTTGTGGCCAGTTGATCTGCTAAAGCTTTCCCTTTTATGGATTTTTTACTGGAAAATTATGTCAAACTCACTTATGAGTATCAACCAGCTAGCCATTCATCATGTCAAGACAAGTTTGGATAATAGATACTTTAAAGGATCCTCTTTGGCAATAAACTTTATGGTATGATTGAGCAACTAGTGTCATAACTTGTGAAAGGTGAATGCTACTTCCAAATAAAAAAATTCAACTTGAGAATACTTGAGTTCTTTAGATATAAGGGTTCTACTCAAAAAGTATAATGTGTGTTCTTGTCATTTATCATTGTGTTGTGAAAACAATGCCCCAATGGTACGATCTATTATAGATGTTTACAATAGTATTGGTTGGTCCTAAATAGGTGGAATTAACACCAGTAGAGTTGGTATATATTATTTCAACTTAGTGAAACAATCTTGGCATTCTTAGCTCCATTTGAATTGAACATCCTTTCTTATAATTTGGTTAAAATAGTGGCACGTGTCTACAAGCTGAGATATGAAGTGTTGGATAGAATTATTCTTGCCTTGAAGACCTCATATCTAACAAAGGTTTTATGGTGGAGGAATTTCCATGATTAATTTTACCTTTGTGTGGTCAACTTAAATTTCACTTTGTGAGACTTTTTATCACCAAAAATTGCACCCTCTAAATGGTCATGAAAGATCAAAAGAATTTTTGTGCAACATGGGATGATCTCTATAATGTGGGTGTTTCAAGTTGAGATCAACCCATGTTACCCAAAAAAAATGATCTTTCATAACCATTCAAAGGGTACCATTTTTGGTGATAAAATTTTTGGCACATCCCATGAGACAAGTTTTAAGCACTTTACACCTACCGAACCTTGTAAATATGAATATGTTCTTTCCCATTCTTGAGAGGAAAATTCTTGAGTGATGATCACCACATTGTTACAAATGGTAATTTGTAGGCATTGAGAGATACCCTTTGGAGTGAGAACTACCAACAATGAATTATCATTTACCTGAATTGTCCTCGAATATGGGTCATAATGTTGGGCACAAGCTAGGACAAGCTCTTTGCTTTGAACAGACAATGGATGCCCGCCATCTCTAAATAGCCCACTTGAAAATATATTTTCCTCCATAACTTCAAAAGTTCTCTCAGGATCCTTATTTGTAGGTCCTCCAAATCTATGTATGTCACATCATTATTACATACAATGGGATACTCGGTGTTTAATGTGGAAATTAGATCTAAACTTGTGTATTTGAGCTTCATGGTGACAAAATTTAGTGAAATAGATGGGATATGGATGGAAATGAACAATTTAACCAAAATCCCAACACTTACTATTTTTAGCAAGTCCCAATTCGCATGTCTATTTTTAGTTTATCAAATTTAGCACTTTTCAGTGGTCTTGACATGAAAGGGGTATTGTTTACTTAGAAAGTGGCTCATTTTCAAAACTTGCTATTTTTAGTATGTGACAACCAAGTAAAACTTACTATTTTTAGTAAATGGTATTCTATATGCTGGAATGAGATGAGAATAGTCTCAAAAGTTTTATTTTCACTCTAAGATGCTTTGCTCCAAATTTAAGGGGTTTTTAATCACCAAATTTTTGAAGATATGAAAAGTCAAGTTCTATGACTACATTTTTGTTCTAGCCATTAACAACTATTCAGGTCATCAATTAAGGTAAGATTAATACCAAAATAAATGTTTTTTTGCAAGAAAGGTGTTGTTAAAATTTCACAAAATTCTAATGTAAGTGTTAGAGCTCAAAATTGCACCCATTACAGATCAGGATGAACTAGGGATTTGAAGTGACATGGGAATGTCTCCAAGTTATGGGAATTTCACTTAAGATAGACCTCTAGAGAAGGCTAGCTTCCTCTACCTATTTCTACTACTAAAACTACTTGTAGGAATGTAAATGCAGCTACTTATCACTATTCTACGATTCGAAGGGACCAAGGTAAGAAACAGATGCATGAAAATGAAACCTAAGCTAAGGGGAGGTGATAGCACCAGAAAGAGGGGATGAACACTCTCATTTGAGTGAAAACAAGGGAAAACATGCACAAGGAGGGTATACATACGTGCCAAAGTCTGAAATAACACTTAGTCACTTACTTTCATGGAGCATAACAAACAAAATCCCTTTAAGAGATGAAATATGCACAGCAGATCAACAATGCAAAAGAAGGCAAGATAATACAATAAAATATTGCCTAGGGCATAAGATAGCCACAAAATACAAATTTTATTGCTTTCAAATGATGCACAATAGATTACAAATATGAAAGAGGCAAGAATCTACATTCAATGGATTAGATCTAAGGTCTGCAACTCAAAATGACAAGGTACAATGCTCTTAATAATGCTCTTAGCAAACCAAGAGGGTCTAACCTTTACAAATGAGCATTATTCTATAATATATAGAAGAAAAGGGGCGAGAAGAGGAGGGAAAAGAGAGGGAAACTCATATTTTCAAATATAGCCACCTAATGTAATAAATGCCTACAAATGTGCCTATAGCACTATTAGATCTACTTCCCCATGTCAGCCTAGCTTGTGGAAGAAGGAAAGAGGTAAAATCTAATCAAATATGGGTGGTTGAGTTGACTAGATGTGTGCATTAATGACATGAGTCACATTTCCCTATTGTTTTCCTATCAAATCTTATCAAAATCTGATTTTGAATATCCTAAAGTGTAGATCACGTTAGTAGCTTTCCAACAAGACTAGGCGTGTCAATTTTGAGCTTTGTAGTAAAATTTATGGTGATTTGAAGATTTATAGTATAATATGAACACACTATAGACACCAAATCAAGAACTTGGGTACATTTCTAGGTCCTAAACACATACTAAAATTCATATGATTCCTAAGAAATAGAACTAGTAATTGATAGCTATCTTTGGCCTCTTTACTTTGTCTCTTGTCTTCTTTCTAGAATTTTACACCCTACAGCCCAGTTAGATCTTTACTTGCTTATATTTTATGAATTTAGAGACCAGGACCTAGCCAATACGTTGGCACCAAGGTGCTCTCGTCCCCTCTAGGTGCCCCTGACCCTTTTCTATCTTACTCACTTCTTTTGGGTCTCTTTTTTCTTTTGGGCATCTTATTTTCTTATGGTTTGCCCTTCTAGTTTTCAATTACGAAATTCAAACAAGAGAATCATATAAATACAAAGATATGTGACCAAAATAAAGGACCAATTTCTAAGCATCTATTATTCTCACTTATGGTTACATTGAAAGTCATCCATATAACACTCACTTAAGGGATAAGGGACTGCATTTTCGACATACATGCATAGGAGGGGAAAGTTCATTTTTCCATCGACACATCTATTCACATTAGTACATATATTTATCATCTACTCGCATGTGTGCTTGCACAAGGGATTCCTAGGGTACGATTATTTCACAAACTCACAAGAACTATATGGAGTCTAAGATGTAGTGCAGCGCTCGTTAGTAATTCCACTCAGTCGAGTGACCATTGGGGTTAGTCTAACTCCCCATATTGCATCATTTCTTTGTGCGATTTGATGTAGCTTGATGGTTTTACATGTCATCATCTCTTTGCAGGCTACAGTGAGCAGTCACATGCACCCAGTAGAGGTCTCTGGTGCTAGGAACCCTAGTTCAGGCTTGTCTAGAAGCTCCAGAATTTACTGTGCTCAGTTGCAATAGTATTCCCTTCCTATTCATAAGTTTTCAATCCAGATAAGTTCCAAGGATAACACAAAATTAGATAAGTCATTATTTTCCTCTATTACACTTAGGGTTACATATTTATCTAGCTTATTACTCGTGTCAAATCTGTACTTTGGCATTTATTTATCATACATGACTTTGTAATATTATGGTTTAACAAAATTGTATTTTTGTTAAATCATTTGGTAAACCTGCAGTCAAACACTTTTGGATCTTCATTTTTCTTCCTCTCTCCAATATTCTTCCATGGCTCCTAAAGCTCCTAAACTCTCCTTGTATGAATTACCTCAAAAGAACCTAGTTTACAAATATGCTCTCAAAAAAATTATACCCACAATGTACCTCCCTCATTATATGCCACCTTCACAAGTAAGTTTCATTTTCAATCATATCTTATACTCACCAATTAGTTTTGATAATGCATCTTCTCAAGCTATCTTAGAATCAATTCAAGCTTTACACCATGATTTTCAAAATAAATTTCAAGCTATGGAATCCATGATTCAATTTTTCAAACCTGAAATCCAAGATCTCAAGGATGTTTCTCAATCTCATGCTTTTTCTTCTTTTACATCTCACCCCACTTCTATGTCTTCTACATGTGCCCATATCAGTGAACCATGAGTCTTACCACTCCTTGCACCTCTAAAGTTTGATCATAATGCTAAGAAACATGATATTCTTCCCCATCTCCTCACTCATCAATTTATCATCTTTTCACCTACTCATTTCTATCCTCCTTATAAGTTTCCCAAATATAAAGGTCTCCCATTTTTTCATTATCATTGAATCAATGGGCATAATGAAAATCATTTTTATGTTGTAAATTGAAGAATCAAGCACCTTGAGCATTAGGATTTTATATCATTCGTTGCACAATATTTTGTTACATGTCAATCTCCAAATGCTACATCCAATTGGGCTTCCAAATCTGATCCTTCTATGACAAATGATCATCATGACATCATTTCTATTGTTCCTTCTTCTGTAAGTCAAGAATCACTTATCTAATACAATGTCAGGCCGTATTAAAAATTATCTACCCCATTACCTCCTCCTATTAAGTCTTATACCACATCACCAACTCCTAAATAACATCCTCTAAAAATCAGTACAACACCTCCTCCTCTCAATTCTTCTACAATGTTATCAATCCCACATAAGCTACAACCAAGCATTTTTGTCAAGGAAAATACTCCTTACATTGATCACCTTAGCCACATCAACTAGATCTACACACTTGGGGGAATCACACTTACTTTCCCCCATATTAGTATCATTATTTATCTATCATTTCTATTATTAAGCTTTGTGCTTCATATTTCCCATCTCTAAGAAATCTTACACCTCTTAATACACTTTGTATCGTCACTACCCTATGATGCACTCTAGTTCCATAGTTCATACTCGACTTCTGAGGGTATAAATCTGAAATGAACCTCTCCACATTCACTCTTCACACTCTACGCTTCATGATCTATCTTCCTAGTGCACATTTTCAAACCATTTCCTGATGACACGCCCATATTCTATGGTTCATTCTTGATTGTTGACGGGTCTTTTATAAATGAACATCATCTCATATTTATTTACATTTTTTGGGGAGAACTCTTCTCCTTTAATATTCACATTTCATGTTATTACATCACACTCATACACTACACATTGCAAATCTTGGTTACACATACTATTGTTTTCGTATACTAGTTACATGTTGCACTTTTCTTACTATGTTATCCACATATCCAGTATGTCATTATCTTTTCTATATACACATGCACGTTCACTTGTTCTTGATTTGTGAATTTAGACTTCTTATAGATCCTTACACATTGTAATGATGTTTGGCATTGTACCTCTTACTAGTCCTACTAAGGCTCCTGGGTGCATCTACTTTATCACACATTACAAGTGTTATTGTTTCATTATTTACTACATCATATTCTTACTAACACACTACTTTTTATTAGAACATACATGTTTTGACATATTCTTTATCTTTCTAACATGTTAACGGGTGCTTCACGTGCAACATTTTCCTTACAGGAACTATTTGCCACCCCAGTTTTTTATTACACTCTGTTTGACATTGTTTTCCATTATATGTTATTGTCTGTGGGATATGCCCTTTGTCTTGTATGATTTTGGCCGCTCCATCCCTAATTTTCTTGTGACATTGTGAGTGATGTCCCATATTTGAAACCCATTTTTCCCAATCTATATTCTCTCCTTACTTGTTTGATTACATTTTGTTTGATTACACATGTTTTTAGCCACTTTGTTTTCATGTACCTTGGTTTATACCATGCACATTCCCTCCCCCTATATGGTATCCACTTCAACACACTTTCACATCCTCTCTTTGAACCATGTACTCCTAGCAACGTTGCATGCATCCCAAACAAGGGTGGTCATACATTAGGCGAATTAAACACCTCATACAACATCTCAGAGCTTTAGTACAAATATGCATAGTATAGAATCAACATTGTCTACTGTGAACATGAATTTGTTATCAATACAAAATAATTAGAACTAACACCTAGTAGTCCTAAAACAAAGCTAAACCAAAATCAATGCACCATCATGCTTAGAGCTTAAATAAGACTAATCTACCAACATCCTTGCATTAGAACATGAATAAATATTCAAACTAACATGTTAATCCATTAATCTCTATCTCTATTGAATGTTAATCAAATAAAATGGACCTATTTAGATCCTTATCAATCAAATGTTTGATTGTATGTTTGAATCCCAAGGCTTTCAAGAATGGAGTCTTGTCAATCCATGGCTACAAGACCATTTGACATATCTCCATATGACTTCAAAACTTGGGTGGATGAATGCAAGAGATGAAGATGGCTAGTTCTTCTAATGAAGAATACTCTAAGATGATGAAAATGGTTATATCTTAGACTCTATGCTCATTTAAATTGTAAGAAGAAAAGTAGGAGGAGGGATCCTTATACATCCCAATGGATAAAAGAATCTCTACATCCCTTTACATGTGAGATGATATAAAGGTTGGGTTAGTTGTGGATAAGGGAGGTTTATAAAGGGTTGCGTCAACCTTACGAGAGTTTATTTTATCCTCTAGTGACCCATGGGGATTGAGGGGGTTTATTAATTAACCAAGGTGATTAATTAATAGGTGTGCAAGCTTATAGAAGATTTTTAGACTATGGGAGGAATTTAATCAAGTAAATAATGATTCACTGATTTAGTGGAAGAGAAAGCTAATTAATTAATAATAATTAATTAGTCTAGATAGAATGAGGGATTAATTAATGTAAGGTCATTAATTGGTTTATTTCTTGGATTGAAGGGTTAATTAACTAGTGTAATGTAGCTAATTAATGGTGATAGATGAGAAAGTGAGCATTATTGATGATATGTTGTCAATTTGTAGGAAAGGGAATAATTAGCGCAATTTAAGTATTTAAATTACTCAGTCTAAATTATAGGTATCTACATTTTCCCCTCTTTTGGGTGGCGTAAATTACGCCACTTCAAAGATAGTATACAAATGAAAATTTTGAAGGAGTAGAAGAAAAGTTCGTGTAAGTGAGAGATGCCCCCTCGAGTGTCGATAAGGTGAGGAAATAAAGTGATCAACAATCAACAATGCTTGTGAACAACAAATCCTCCCAAGGCGCCGGAAACTAGTTTTCACCAAGGGAATTATCTCAAGTGAAAAAATTGTGTGGTTTTCACATATGGATGACCTGCTTTCTCTTTTTATTTTTCTCTTATTTTAATTTTTTTATATTTTGATCATTTTTACTTTTTTGTTGTTTTGTTTTTGTTTTTTTGCGCCATGTTTAAGCATAAAATTGATTGATGTGCATGGAATTCATAGGCTCGCGGAGCTCATCACCATTAGGATGGGAAATTTTGTATTCTCTTGTTCCATATTTTGCCATAATGAGATAAGGTCCTAACTAATGTGATTCAAACTTGCCTTTTTTCTCTCTTTCCGCCCTTATGTTGAACTAATTTTCTTTAATGACCAATCCTCTGATCTCAAACTCACAAGGTATGATCCTTTTATTAAATTTTTCGGAGACTTTGTTCTAATACACCTTGAGATGGTTAAGGGCATGGATGTGCTTTTCATCTAGGAGTTCTAATTCTTCCAGCCTGACCACACTGTAATCCTCATCTTTTTCCAAATAATCCCTAAGAGATTCTCAGGGAAGGAAGATCTATTTCCAATGGGATGATGGATTCGGTTCCAAATACTAGGGAATAGGGTGTCACACTGGTAGGAGTGCGAATGGAGGTCCTATAATCCTAGAGGGCTGGGTGAATTTTTAAATGTCGGTTGTGACCTGTCTTACTCACCATTTTTTCCATGATCTGAACCAATGTTTTGTTAGTGGCTTCGGATTTCCCATTACCTTGAGGGTAATATGGCGTAGACCACTTTAATTTTATTTTAAATTGATGACAAATGTCCTTCAGTTTCCTTTTCTTGAATGATTTTCCATTGTCAATAACTATGGCCACATGACTGACATACTGGAAAATAAGGTGATTCATGATAAACTTTGAAATCCAAGCACCCATAACATAAGTCAAAGGAACAGCCTCCACCAACTTAGTGAAATATTCTATAGCTGTGATTATGTGGGTATGGCCATCAGATGAGGTAGGGGTGAGCTTCCCTATTAAATCAAGTCCCCATTTGGAAAATGGCCATGGGGTTGTGATTGATTGTAACAGTTGCAACGGCACATGGATGAAACTTCCATATTTTTTACATAGTATGCATTTCCTCACATAGTTGCAGCAATCTATTTCCATGGTATGCCAATGGTAGCCTACCCTTAATATTTTATTTTACTAAAACCATTCCATTTGTATGGGTGTCATAAACCCCTTCATGTACCTCTTTGATTTCTTGGACTGACTCTGTTACATCTAGACAACACAACATATTCTCATCGTAGACAAAACCATAGATCATATCTCCTAACATGGTGTAACAGGATATCTAGTGGATAAGGCTTTGTTTCTTGGAGTGGGAGATATTAGGAGGAAAGGTATTGTGTTTAAGACAGGCATATATGTGGGCATACCATGGGGAATAGGGACCAACAACTTCACAATCCAAGTAGGATTCCAGCATATCATACATAGGATGGCATAAATTCTCAACAAATAATGGCATATCATCGTTCACTAGTGGGATTCTTAGCATCAAACCCATGATGATCATTGCATCTGTGGAGTAGTTCTGTGCTCTTAGAATTTGTTTGAATGTAGTACGCACAAAATATTCTTTCAAATTTTCCCCCAATTTCTTGTAGGGGATAAGCTTTTCATCCTTGACTTTGTATTCATTGTTGACTTGTTTGATGATCAATTATGAGTCACCAATGACCTTGACATGGTGGATATCCCATTTTATTTCTACCTTCATTCTAGTGATGAGTGCTTCATATTCTACAATATTATTTGTACAAGGAAAACCCAGATGGAAGGCTTGCAGTATGGGGTCTCCTGAAGGAGTAATTATCACTACACCTACTCCCGAACCATGGAAAGTGAAAGATCCATCAAAGTGTGATTTCCATATGACAAATTCCTCAATATACATTAATGATGTGTCTAGCAGATCCAGACTCATATGTTCTATTCCTGGTAATGGTGCTTCTGCTAACTGATCGATGAGCACTTGTCCTTTAACTAACTTTTCGTGTACATACTCAATGTCAAATTCACGTAGCAGAATGATCCAATTAGTCATTCTACCTGTAAGGGTGGGTTTTGACAAAAAGTATTTGAGTGGATCAACTTTGGATATAAGCTTTGTTTTAGTATTCAATAGGTAATGGCAAATTTTTTAGAAGGTAAAAAATGACAGCCAGAAAAGGTTTTTCAATCTAAGGATAGTTGACCTCATAAGAAATTAAGGTACAGCTGAGATAGTACATGGATTTCTCCTTGTGACTTAGGTCATATTGGGTGAGCAACACACCAATAGCAAATTGAGTAGCAGAAATATACAACAAAAGTGGCTCACCAGGAGTTGGAGACATAAGGACAAGCGGATTGGCCAAGTATTTCTTAAGCAAAGTGAAAGCATGATGTTTTTTTGTTCCCCAAATAAAGGAAACATCTTTTTTAAGCAGATGGGTGAATGAATGGTATTTTTTAAAAAGCTACAAAATGAAACAACAGATGTCTTGTATCTTTCCTTGCAAGTTGCATAGTTGTTTGATGTTTTTGGGATGATGCATTTTAGTAATGGCAGTAACTTTAGCTAGGTCTACCTTAATCCCCCTTCATGATACAATGAAGCCAAGTAACTTTCTCGACAATACACCAAACATGCACTTCTTTAGATTTAATCTGACCTTGTAATCCCACAGGCATTCAAAGATGCACTTCAAAATCTCAAGGTGATATTCTCTTGTCTTGGATTTCCCTAGGATATCATCCACATAGCCTTCCATGATATCATGAATCATATCATAGAATATCAACGTAATTTCCCTTTAATAGGTTTCACCTGCGTTTTTAAGGCCAAATGGAATTACCTGATAATATAAACTCCCCAAGGGGTTATGAAGGTTTTCTTGAGTTGATCTTCATCTACTATTTTGATCTGATTGTAGCCTGAAAATCCATCCATAAGAGATAGCATTTCATATCCTATAGTTGAATCAACAATCATATCAATGTTAGGCAATGGGAAATCATCTTTTGGACACGCCTTATTCACGTCTCTAAAATCTGTACATATTTTGATCCCGATAGGTTTATTTTGTATGGGGAGTATATTTGATATCCATTATGAGTAGTCAGTAGGTCTAATGAAGCCTGTCACTAGAAACCGTTCTAACTCTTCTTTAACTAGAAGATCCACCCATGGATTCATTTTTTGAGTCTCTATTTGATGGGCTTGGCATCTACGTGCATAACTAGGTTATGCACTACCAAAGTTGGATCTAAGCCTGGCATATCCTTATACAACCATGTGAATATATCTAAAAATTCCCACAGAAGCATGGTGAATGTCTTTTGCTCATGTGTTGAGATTAAATCCCCCAGCTTGACTATCTTTGGGTCATATTTTGTTCTAATATTCACATCGATGGTTTCTTCTACTAGAATTTTTTACAAATCCTTCATACATGTAGGATCAGGAGGAAGGTTGAGATCTTCTTCCAAGGGCGTATCTACAATATTTTCACCCTTGGTGTGGTCACTTTTCTTGTCCATTGATTTTGTTACTTGTTTATCATCCAGTGCCTCAAAGATGTTTTCACTGTGTGACTTAGACTTTTGTTTTTGCCAAGGCTTTTCATTGGAATTTTTTCCCTCCCTTTTTCTTAATTTTTGTTGACCACAAAACTCAGCTTCCTCTCTGAATTACACATGGGTATCTAAGTTAATGTAAAAACCCTTTATATGGTCTCCAATTGGGATTGTATCTCAAATTCCCATGAATTCTGTAATGGCCTCATCATTTTCAAAGAGGTTCAGTAGTGCGTGACATTGTTGGTCCCATTCGATAAGGTAAGGGTAAACAAGGTCAATTTTAGGTTTAGTGGGGGTTAAGGTAAGGACGATAATATCCATGAACAATTTCGTGAAGACAAGATCCTCGTATTGGCTACAGTGGGAATCTATGTCACCATATAAATAATCAGAGCTATCTTCGCACTCATAATAGGTAGCATCTTGATCATTGGGTTTTGATACATAGGGTTATATACTGATACCATATCTTTCTATCTTGAAATATGGGAGATAAATTGGTTCTCATGGTGATTTCTCATTCTTTCCACATCTTAGACCCTTATAGCCCATAGGATACATCATTCGGCTCGACTTCTCATATTTAGGGATTTGGTAGCAATTTGGTTGAGTATCCTCTAGGATCCAAGTCATAGGTGGTCCAACAACTTCTCTTCGGCAAGTAACCCCCCAGGTCAGAATGTCCCAACAATTCACTCATCTTTAGGCCATATGAAATAATAATTGGGTTGTCCTCTAATTTTTTGTGATAGTGATAGGTATGAAACAAGGAGAGCTTATTACACATTATATTCTCCACATCCATATTCTATAACTTTCATCTCCCATGAATCAAAATGAGAATTTGATGTAGAATCTTCATGAGCACAAGAACTTAGGGAATCTGAATCTACCCATGATTCCATGGCTTCTAATTAAAGAGGAACAACTATATCAGCAAAGGGACAAGTATAGGTACCCTTAGGAGGAAAGCTATTGAGAGCTCTATAGTGATCGAAGGGTTCTAGATCTCCCTGTATTGTAACAGTGTGTACCTCGTGTTTCAATTTGATGCACTAATGAAATGTTGATGGTATGGCCTACATATCATGAATCCATGGTCATCCAAGAAGCATATTAAATGGAAGTTCCAAGTCTAAGACATGAAACTTTGCATGATGAAAATTTTGTCCTACCTCCATTGGAAATTTGATTGTTCTAGTTGATTCCCACTCTGCATTGTCGTAAGTGGTTATGGTAATAATATGGGACTCTAGATTTTTGTTTGTATGTCTAGTTGCTTAATTAGTTTCAAAGTGCATATATGAAACCCCAATCCATTGTCCACAAGCACCCGTTTTATCTTTTGGTGGGTAACAAATACCTCAATATATAGGGGGAGATTATGTACAGGATCCTCACTAGTATCTCCCTATGATTAAATGATATGTACTCAGTTGGTGTAATGTTTTCCACCACACCTTAAAGATGCAAAGGGTCTACTTCTAGTGGCACTCCTAACCCCTGAAGATTTTTGTACAAGATGTCCTTATGTACATTTGATATTTTAAGAAGATCCAAGATTAAAATCTTGGTAGATGTCTTCTCAAGTTATTCTAAGAGATTGTACTGACCATCTTACGGGGTTGATAGAGAGATATCAGGGATTGTGATATGGGCGCACCTTGTTACCACAACACAATTCTTTCCCTTGATCTGAATGGTATTCACATGGTCATTGGAAGAGTGAATACATCTAATGAATTAATTGTAGTGATGATTGTCACTCTTAGTATAGAGATAGTTCGCAGCCTTATAACTTTTGCATGACTCTCCTTGATCTGGAATTTTCTCATATGAGCTACCATGTTTAGGGGAATGGTTCTTTGAATATCCCCATATTTTCATTTGGTGTTTAAGTTTTCTCGTAGGTGTTAACTTATATCTCTTTGTTTTCAATGAGATCTTAGATGTAGTGACGGAGCCTTAGGCACTTATCTATCTTGTGTCACTTGACATGATGTAAATCACAATAGTCATGCTCTTTGTACCATGATGCTTTAGGAGCATTGTCATCAAAAGGTTGTGTTGTGGGATAAGTCACCATGTGAGATGCATCAAATTGCTTCAATATTGTAGACAAAGGATCATTGAGAGGAGTGAATATTCTACATTTAGGTGGTGGTTGAATAGGTCCTTTGGTAAATTTAAAAGGTTGACCATCTTGAACCGTTTGTACTCGTTTGCAATCTGTGATTCTGTCTCCCACCACATTCTTGTTTTTTTTAAATATTTTTAGCTTCTTTGTGAGTTTGGCATTTTTATAATCCCTAGAAGGTGCTTTGATTGTTCCTTTGTTAATGAGGTATTTTTCTATTTGTATTCCCTTTTCAATTACCTATTCAAAGGTATGAACACAATGCATTTTCAAATGGAAAGTAATGTTGGGGTTTAGATTGGAAATGAAGATACTCACAAGTTATTTTTTCAGGAAATGCATTGGGGAAGCAGTTGGCTATCCCTCGCCATCTTTACAAGAAGCTAGTGAACATTTCATTGGGAGGTTTTTTAGCACCACACAAGTCTACCATGGTTATGTAACTTTCTATATTGTACAAGAAATTTTGAACAAACTTTCTACCAATTCAGACCATGTGAAGATAGACCCACGAGGTAAGCGAATGAACATTTTAAGGCGTGTTCCCCTAGACTCTTATGAAAGAGTCATATGAGGTAATTATCGTTATAGGCCAATTCTTGGCATGTCATGTAAAAATATTTTACATGATCTCGTGGGTCACCTTTCCCTCTATATTTGTCAAATTTTGGCATGTCAATTTTTTTAGGGAAGGGTTGAAGCGTCATGGCTTTATCAAATGGATGGGAACATAACTCTTCATATTGGTATTTTCTATTATTCTCGACATTACCTTCTTAAAGGATTGTAAGTGTCACTTTTATGGACTGCATTTCATGTGCAATTAATTGCTCTTTAGTAGGAGAAGTAGGGATATATACCTGACTGTATTCCATATTGTCTCCTTCTTGATTTTCCATGTGAAGTTCACTAATTTTGACCTTAGGTTTTGTCTTATGCACATTTTTGTTTGTTTCTTTTTATACATGAGATGTGAGCAATGCTAATTATCTACTAAGGTTTTGGATTTGTTGTTGAATAGTGACTTCTCTTTCAAGAGGTTTTTCTTCTTCTTCATGGCATGGAGGTTGTTCTACATTCTCGTGTTCTATTTAAACTTTACGTGGTATCTTGATGAAGGGAATTTTGTAACCCACCACATTATTATTTCCTACATTTGATGTGGAAGCATGGTCGTGTGTTAGGATATCATTATGTAAATGAGAGGTCGTTCCTCTTCATTCACTTCATTTGTAGGTGGTATCATTTCATGCTCTATAAGAATTATAACCCCTAATTCCACCACTCATGCTAGCACCCAATATTTGTTTCTATAAAGGAATTTGTCTAATAAGGCGGGGTCAAATTCCAAATTTGTGTGTGGTGACTCTAACTCATTACCACTATGATTGACCATATCCTCTACTTCTTTTTCTACAGAGAATAAAGGCCCAAGATCATGGCCAATAAAGGGATTTGACCCTTCTTGTTTGAATTTTCTCAATTTTGTGTTTGTCTTTATTCCAAAGCCTACTTTTTAATCCCTAATCTTGTTTTAGGGGCCATGATGTATGATATTTTCACTAAGGTGTTTTGAATGTGCTCAAAATATATTGAGCAATCCTAAGTGAAACACAAAAGAATGTCAAGAATTATAATGAATGTCAAAGTATCAATGTGACAAATTGATTACTCTAATTGAATAAGTCAATAGCGAGAAATAAGATACAATCACACAATGTTTAGTTCCAAACCAATCAATCAAATGATATACTTCCTAATTTTATTTCTAAAAAGGTAGTTGATGTTTTAAGATGATTAAAAAAATGTCACTACTTATTTTGAGTTCAAAGAAATGAACAAGTCTTAAGTAATAACAAGGAGTTAACATGATCTCCAAACAAAGTATACCAAAATGAATGCCCAAATCCAATCAAGACCTATATTCACAAAAGATTCAGTTACAATTGTGAGTGACACAACAATGTCACCAAAATATGTTAACTAAGATTTGTGAGAAAGTAAAGTATTGATATCAAGATGATATTGATATAACATGCACAAATGGTAACACTAACACTTTTTGAAATCTAGGTAATAATTGGAATCAAACAAAATCTAGAGTATACTTAGGAATTGTTAAAGTGTATATAGCATAACATCACAATATAGATATTTAGGGTAAGTTTACAAGAAACAAGATGTAAATACAAAAACTATAGTGACACGATATAAACAAGATAATCGTTCAAAGGAGAATCAAAGTGATGAACCAAGCCTAACTATGATGATGATCTTGACTTGGGTATCAAGATCAAAAAGGATACTAATGATATAAAAATGTCTCCACCCACTTTAGACTTTTAGCAACTCAGCCGCAAACATGGATGAGTGTAAACGGACACAAAAGTGGTGAATACAATAAATTATCAACACAAGCGTAATCACTCTTCTTCTAATCAACAAAGTATCAAAATAAAGTGAATGAAGTAGATCAATTGGTGTTGAAAAATGTTGGCCTCACTTCGGCAGAGTTTCACCTCACCTTAGGGCAAGTGAAAAACTAAACAAAAGTAACGCTTCACACGTTTTGTGATGAATGATAGATCTTAACTCAAAATGGTTTTGATATGGTCTAAGTTGGCTCTTGGTCAAAGATAGCTTCCTAGGTGGTTCACTCAACTAGGTGTCACAAGTTATCTAAGAGTGAGATCAATTTACCAAGAAAAGTTGCACTGACTAAACCTTGGAGTATCTCGGCTTTACTTTACCCCCTTCAAGCACATTGGGAAATAAATGTGTCCATTATATACTCTCATTGGGGTCGCGATACGGATAAATTTGATGTTAAATCTGACAAATGGTAATGCTAGTCAAGTAGGTTGTGCAGATCACTTCCTGTTTCATCCACAAGGTTCCCTCTTACATAGACTATTTTGGGGTTCCTAAGACCACCCCCATTGTTGTAGCTTAAGGCTTATGTCAAAGGGGTTATGTCCTAGTTTTAAGTGCATGAGGTGTGCCCTTATCCAAACCTACAAATACAGTGAGATGTTTGTGGTGTGTTTTTTATCTTGTTTAATTTGATGTGGTTTGCTTGAACACCTTTTGGCAATCTGTGGAAAAACTGCATTAGTAGTTTATTTTTGTCGTGAATCCTTTATTTGAAAATCATTTTTGGTTTTGCACAATGGATTAGTAATTTTCCATAAAAAAAATAAACGTCATTTTTGATTCTCAAGATTGTCCTAGGACGTAAGAGAAGAGCATACGCGACGTAAAATCTAATAAGAAATAAACAAATGGAAAATACTTAATTCAAACACAAAAGACATACATCTCGACTCAATTGGGACATTCCAAATGTTTTTCAAAGCAATAAAATACATAAAATTATTTATGATTCCCAAGATCACCCCAAAAGACGTAAGGAAAGAGCATACACGACCTTACTCTTATGATTAAACATGCAAGGTTTATCCAATATTCAACCTAACAAAATCATGTAAACATACCCTATAAAAATCAAATTAAACCTGCAATAATGTTAGCATTTAAGAACAAAAACTTTTAGAAACACAAAATTTTCATGCAAGCCTAGATTGAGGTGTCTGCATGTAGTTTAAGGCATGTGCACATGGTTTAGGGTGCATGTGCCCCTCTGTGTAAAACTAGGAGGCCTGTAGAGCACCTGCGCTACCCGAGAGATCTCTGTGCTAGGATATATGTGTCTATGCTAGGGTATAGGTGTGTGTGCTAGGGTAGAAAAACAAAAGGTACAAAAATTATGACAATACATGTGCATTGTCCTAGAGATGTATGTGCTAGCATAATGGTGCCTGCACCACAGAAGCAAAAACAAATCGTGTGTGCTAACAGAAGTGTGTGTGCACCACCCTTAGGGTCCATGCACTAGCCTAGTATTTTTCTGACCATAGCAAAGGTACATTGCTTCAGCAATGTGCATGTGCACTGGGATTAGTGCATATGCATGGTTTGGTGTGCCTACGTGTGGCTTTGCGTACCTCCACCCCCTAAAAAATTTGTACCTGGTTATGTATGGCCCAATGACACAAAAAAGTTCAAAATGCTTTAAATTTAAACAGGTTAGCTCAAATTTGACAATAACCCATTACAATTAAACCTTTAAACAAGACTCTACACATCTAATTTTAACAAAATCATAATAATTTTAACATCATTTCACACATGTGCATACTAAGGGCTAGCCAAATATTGAAGTAACAACAAAATTTGAGCTACAATGCTAAGGGACTAAGGACCCGTCCCATCAGGTGTGCCAAATGTGAACATGAATTTGTTAGCAATACAAAAGAATTAGAACTAACACCTAGTAGTCCTAAAACAAATCAAAATCAAAATCAATGCACCATCATGCTTAGAGCTTAAACAAGACTAATCTACCAACATCCTTGCATTATAACATGAATAAATATTCAAATTAACATGTTAATCCATTAATCTCTATCTCTATTGAATTTTAATCAAATGAAATGAACCTATTTAGATCCTTAGAAATCAAATGTTTGATTGTATGTTTGAATCCCAAGGCTTTCAAGAATGGAGTCTTGTCAATCCATGGCTATAAGACCATTTTATATATCTCCATATGACTTCAAAACTTGGGTGGATGAATGCAAGAGATGAAGATGGCTAGTTCTCATAATGAAGAATACTCTAAGATGATGAGAATGGTTATAACTTAGACTCTATGCTCATTTAGGTGTAAGAAGAAAGGTAGGAGGAGGGCTCCTTATATAACCCAATGGATAAAAGAATCTCTACATATCTTTATATGTGGGATAATATAGAGGTTGGGTTATTTGTGGATAAGGGAGGTTTATAAAGGGTTGAATCAACCTTAGGAGAGTTTAGTTTGTCCTCTAGTGACTCATGGGGATTGAGGGGATTTATTAATTAACCAAGGTGATTAATTAATAAGTGTGCAAGCTTATAGAATATTTTTAGAGGAATAATTAACATGATTTATACTATGGAAGGAATTTTATCAAATACATGATGATTCACTGATTTAGTGGAAGAGAAAGCTAATTAATTAATAATAATTAATTAGTCTAGATAGAACGGGGGATTAATTAATGGAAGGTTGTTCATTGGTTTATTTGTTGGATAGAAGGGTTAATTAACTAGCAGGATGTAGCTAATTAATGGTGATAGAAGAGAAATTGGGCATTATTGACGATATGTTGACAATTTGTAGGAAAGGGGATAATTAGCGTAATTTAAGTATTTGATGCAGCCTAAAATTTACCATAAATAACCCAGGAACGTTAGAACATCACTCATCTTAGACTGAGAACTCACCTAAAGCGTGCAAAGGTACTAAGCCCTTCTTTAGGGTTACTTGTGTAGGATGTTAACAAGATGAAGAGTTAATGCATACAGATCCATAATTGGTATAAACATTCTACACAGCATATTCAAGATCTAGATCTAAGGAGTAATGGATTTAAGAAATTGCCATATGAATTCTACCATGCAAGATCTAGTTATATTCATGTTTAATGCCTTGAATCATTATATACACTCCATTATATTAAACACAGTAAATACACAAAAACTTCTTACAATAGGTAGTACCATAAGTTCATGAGCGCATCAGATCTGGTAGCATATTTTCACATTTTCAGTCCTACTATACTACGTAGATCACTACATATTTATAAGGGTGGGGACTTTCCCTTCACCTCTTACATAATTCCCAAAATAGGTCGTATGCTGAAAATAGCCACTCACCTTTACAATAATAGACACACATGCAAGTGCGCTAATAATATATCTCTTCTAGTTAATTGGTAGTAATAATTATATTATTAACTGAAACCCATGCAAAGTTCTTAGTAGACACTCTTCTAAAAATATCCCTTGCGTGGCGTGCAAGTCTTTATCTGGTTTGTGTGATCTACACGTTATCTCCAAAAATAGCATGTAATCCTGAAAATGGCTAAGTCTTAAATTTGTCTTGTCTTTCACATGCATTTACTTCCCTATCCTTTTGTGCCTTTCAATGTGCCCTATTCCCACGCATAAACCTTTTGTGTGCCTTCTACTAAGTGTCACACTTTGTTTTCTCAACATTACCCCACACAAAACTGCATTACCACCCCGGCAATGGTTTCCTCTTAATATCTAAAGAATAAAGTATAAGGAATGGAATGAATGTAAATTAAATAATTACTTGTAAAAAGAATGAATTTTCACCCTACAATGTCCTTTGTTTCAACTGGAAGAATTAACTCTGGATATTCCTTTTTTTATTTCAGCCTATAAGGTTTGTCAATCACTTAGCACAGCTTCTACCTTTTCTGGAATACTTGATGTAATAGAATCTAATTCCTCTTATGCAATCTCTTCCTTCTCATTCTGCAATATTATAACAATGTTGGAAATTTCAGTTACCCTTCCTTCCAGAAGATCCATCTTCTGCGCTATAAGATTTTCATGTTCATCTAGTTTGTCCTTATGTGGGTCTTGGGCTGTTGTAAGGGCCTCATGCTTTTGTTTTACTAGCACCAATCTCTCTGCGCACCCCAAAGTCTCATCCTTCATGGCCTTCAATACTTCATTGTCTTCTACCATGGTCCTGATTCTTATTACTACCTCTGGAGCTACACATATATTTAATGCATAGTATGCTATCTTCAGCTCCTCCTACAAGGTTTGGAGTAATTCTTCATAAGATGAAATTTTCCTAACCACTGAAGCCCTTGCTCTTTCTACTTCCTTCTCAGGGTCCTTTGGCGTTGGCATTCAAACTAGTTCATCCTTAAGCACCAAATCAACTAAGGTATGCACATAATACATAGCCGATGGGAACTTTTTGGGTACCTTGGACTCCAAGTGCAGTCTTACTTATAGGACATGATCACCAATCTCCTCTACCATGGTGATGATAACCCCATTCTTCTTTTTCTCTAGGTCCTTTTCTCCTTTCAAACATGTTATTTCTACATCTTTAGCTTTGATATCTTCTTTTAGCACTCTAATAGTTTAAGCTTTGTCTACATTCCGATGTGCCACCTCTGTAGATACCTTCACCAAGGCATTACTCACTTGTTCATCAGACATAACCATGGTTTTGATGGTTATGTGTTTGTTTTGTGGTGCCTTTTTCATCCTTCTTGACACACGGGAATCTTCACATACATCAAAATTGGGCTCGTCCATGTGATTGTGCATGGACCATGACAATTGTTTCATTATGCACGTGGTTTCCATGTTAGGGTCCATCAACTCCCATCCATACAATTCCTTGAGGCCCACTGTATTCTGGAATCAGGCACGGATAATTTTACCTATGTCCTCATCATAGGCCATGATCGGTGTATCATACTTCCCAGTTTCCCTCTTATTCTTGACCCCTTAGGAACTTGAGCGCCAAGGTTTGGAGTTGGATCATCTATTTCCTAAGAAGTATCTTGTCATGTGTAATACCCCACAAATACAGTCAAGAATTTAACCAGATCGTCATCTTCAATCGATCTTGACACTAAGTGGAAGAGAAACAAGTTTTTTCAATAAAGGTTGAGAAAAAAAGACAAAGGGAATGATATTGTAATTAAGAACAGATATTGATTCTGTGATTATCTAAACATGGGTGTTGTTGCTAATTAATGTCTTAGAACAATATTATTGTTATTGGCTTAAGCTTGAATGCACTAAGTCAATAAGTCTCACGAAGTATTGTGAACGACTTGCAGGTCAAAATTCTTTGTTGTATGATAAACATTAGTGCAAATCAATCTTGGGCCATGATATTACATTAGGCCTGGTCTTTATGTTTCTGAAACTATTATACATATTTGTGAGATAATGTATCATTGTGACAACTTTAAAAGTTGATGTGATTTAAACATCAGAGTCGAGTGGAAGAATTCACTTAACCCATATTATTGATTAATCACCTTATAGATTGGTTGACATGAACTTGTAAATTCGGGGTCGAGATGTTAATTTTGGGACCTTTGAATTATTGGAACTTTTATGTGTGATTTTCAGGTAATCCTTTTTGAGATGTCGAAGTTAGTTGAACAACGATTTAATGACCGTAAAATGGTAAAACCAAACGACTATGTGTATGATCATTAATAACTTAAAGAAGGTCATGGGCCATAAGAGACTTGCCACATAAGAAAAATTATGTATTTTAATCCTATAGACTTCAGGAATTATGGGGCATTTAAATAATAATGTTAAGACCATGCATGTTTAAATTAAGAGATTATAACAATTGGTTTTATACAATATTTTAATTCATTCTTTCCAAAGGTCATTCGACCTATGTGATTGAAAACAATTAAGTGATTTATATTTAATTAAATTCGTGGAAGAGTTCAATGGGGATTTAACTATAGAAATCCTGCCAATTTTGGAGGAGAGTTGGAGGGCAGTGGTAGTTGGATGAATCACTAGTAATCCAGCAGTTAATACCATTAAATTATGCATTTAATATTTACAAGAATCCGTGAAGCCCCCTAAGAAAATGAATTGCATGCAACTTCTTCATTTTGTTTTGTGATGAAATTTGGGGGAAAACCTCCACTTTTGGTAGTTGTGCATGTGGATAGATCTACAAGTTCTTGTCGCTATTTTTAGAAGAGGAAGTTAATTTTTATGGGAAAATTTATAAATCAGGAGACACAACTTTTCATGACTGTAAAGAAGATTGGAATTGTTGGCTGGTTCGAGCTAGACAGTCTTGAAGCCATAAAATCTTTGTCACTATAACACTTGCTAGGAAAGATTTCGAAGGATGTAGGAAGCGAATTCGCAGGCAAGAAGCGTTCTTGTCTCCTTTATATTTTTATTTTATTAGATGTTAGAATGAATACATATTTGTAATTTTGTCTGAACTAAGAATAAGTGGGTTTACGATGGTTGGAGGTTGATGTTTTTATAATCTGTTGTTCTGTGAAAAGAATTGGTAAAATGGTTTGACTGTTGAACCTGAGTTTTTAATATTTTAACTTCTCTACTACTCAAATCGTGTTTACTTATGGAGACTTGAAATGAACAATTTTTTTTTCTTTTTGTTGAAGGGTTTAACGCAGAGGATAATGGGTTTCTGTTCAAATATTATAATATTGTGCAGATCGATTGTGGGTACCTAGTTTTGTTTTCTTCTATATTGCTCAAATTTTGGTTGCCAATTATGACTGTAAAGGGACACTTCTAGGAGAGGTTTTGGAACCACTGTAATTTGTTTTCATTATTTGGGTAGGTTGACCTAGATAGTGGTGGGTTATTGTGCAAATAATTTAATATTATCTTGAATCGAATTTGAATTCTTGGGTTTTATTTTACTTTCCTGAATCCTGATATTCAGATCTAGTAATAGATCGACTGTTGATAATCGTGTTTGTTCCTTTACGTCTGGTTTGTGTTTAACATTTTTTGAAAAAGGAGAGGTAATTGGGTTTGTGCCAGGGCTGAGCTGGTGATATCCAGTTGTTGTTTATGCCTCATGCATAGTATATATTAATAGTCTACTTGTATCCCCATCAAGTTGACTGTTAGTGAGTCAATATTCTGCTAGGGTTAAGGACTTGCTAGTTTGCCAACATAATCTTTTACCCTTGATGGGTCTGCATGCAAATTTTATTCCTCACTCTCTCTTTCTAAAGTAAACATAGGTATTAACCTTTATGAAATGGATTAGTTTGTATGGTGTTTTGTGAGCTAATAACACTTCATGTTATTTTAGCATGATATGTTGAACCATGTAGCTCTTAGAGAGGTTAATGGGAAATAGCAGGGATTACTCCTAGTTTTGTTGTAGATGAGCGGTAACAGTGGCTGAGTTACATAATATATATATATATCATAATCTGTCACCATCAAGTCGCGATTAGGTTGTAAGCTCGTCCTAAATATTCATTTTCTTAGGATATTGAAAGTGCCTTCAGTCAATGTAAATAATTACTGAGTTGTTGAGCCTTCGGCTCACTCCATCATAAGGAGTTTAATTATTTACTATCTTTCTTAGAAGTTGTCTAAACCAGTTTTGAACTAATATTAGAGAACAACAGATGAAATTGGGGATTGGTTTTCAAAGGACTAAGCCTAACTGATCTTCTACCGAGTACGGAAAACCATTCTTCTCCCTTCAGGAAGTTATTCAGTTCAGAAGTTATAATATTTCTATAACCAGTCACTTACTTGAGGAAAGCTCAATTGGAGCTTAGGATTTGATGGTTAATGATTAAAAGAGTTAGATTGTTTTATGTTTTCTTGAAAGACTAAAAAATTCTAATTGAAACCAAGAGGTCTTGGTTGGTCGACACCCCGATTATGTTTGTAAAGTTATTGTTGTTCCATTTATAAGATACAATAATGGAACTGAAACTTAGTTTTGTTCCATTCTTTAAATAGATTTTTAAAGAAGTTTTCAATAATTATATTATGTGGAGTATATGTAACTGATTGAATCTTTTTAGAACAATTAAATCAGGTGTAACATATCTCCATTCTTGAGGAGTAATACGTGCTAGTCATTGAGACAAATTTGGGGAGTTTAGACTCTTTATGTATACATAAACAAGCTTTGGAATGGCTGTGCCTTCGGATTCTTATTACAGTTGAATATAGTAAAACATAATTTGAGGTGATGTGTTTTATTAAAGAAGGTATAACATGGTATAAATAGGCAACAAAGTATATATTTCCTTAACTCATTTTTATGATATATAACTTGAGTTGTATAGATATCATTCCTTCTTAGGATATTAATGGATAATGTAGAATATGTTGTATTATGTAGCTATGACATATAAATGTCATATGTATTAACCAGACCCATTTGATGGATATGTTGGTATTGATGAAACTTGTTGTTTTCATTTCCGTAGCTTGGATTACCTTGTGTGTCCAAGGTTAATACTTGTTTGAATTTCTTGAGCAGCAATATCATTCAGCAACAATAGTTGCAGCAATTTCTAGTTATGCATGGGATGGTATAGATACATACCGTGATTTGTAAGAGTTTGATACTATATATAACCTCTATAGAACTCAGTTGGTATTAATTAGTTGAACTCAGTGAACTAAAAATTTTCAGCTAGGCTAGATCTATGGATCTCAGAAGAAAAATTTTCAATTCGGAACATCTTTGCAAAATTTTGGATTTTTAACAAAAAGTTCAAGTTTTGCAAACAGGCAGTGATTTTTCTGATTTTCTCTGATTTTCTATCCTACCACCATCATAGATCTGAGAGATCTGTTCGATCCCCAGCGGAGTCGCCAAAAACTGTTGGTCCAAAAATCTGTCACTTGGGTAGATCTATGGATAAACGAGCCAACAGTGTGCAGGGCATAGCCCCTCTTTGAGTCAGCAAAGTGAAATTGATTTATTGTTATTCTACCAACAGGAATTTGTGCAAGTCTCACAATATTCTGCCTTCGGGGGTTTGGGATCTCATCCCAGTACGATGTTTCTGAGTGCAAAAAGAAAGGAAAGAAAGAGAGGATGAAGAAAGAGCAGGTCCGAAGGGAGAAAAAGAAATGAATTCCAAAGCAGAAAGGTTAGAGGATTTATGTTTTGGGATTGGTAGTAAACGGAGCCAAACCTACTTGCATAAATGAGCAAAGACAATACTGATGAATAAATGACAATAAAACAGAAGTAAATTCAACAGAGCAAACACACAGATCTAACGTAAGAAAGATCCAATGCAAATAACACATGTATTCAGCACAAAGTTTAAATATTGTATTAATAATTCTTTCTGTTACAAAAAGCTCAAAGTCTTTTTTCCTTAATTCTATTTTTCATCTAAAAGATATTCACTCATGCCCAATACAACAAGTATTGGGGTATTTATAGAAGAAGGAGAGAAAAGAAGGCAAAAAGGATCCAACCACCTATTTACAAAGATATTTACAAAATATCTCAAAGTCATGTTGACTTTTGACAACTTGATGGATGACATCATCCCATGGTGCAACATGGATGATGTTATTGTTTGTGCCAACATACTCCAGATATTTACAAAAAGAAAGTCGAAGAAGAGAGAGAAGAAGAAGAAGAAGCCAGCTATTCATCGTCGTCATCCTGCGGCCGAAAGGGGGTAGCCTGCGTTTGCTACTGCTCAGGTGACGAGATGTGGAATTGAGAGCGGTATTACATGAACTTGCTGATCATGGGCCCTAGTTGATCCTGGGAAGGATCCTTGTGTCGCTCACTGATCACCTCGTAAGTCTCCCGCTCGTCTATGAGCTTCTCTGGGAGTTTGGAATAGTCTTTCTCCGCTTCTATGAGGAACCCAATGAAGTCCCGACAGGCCAGCAGGTTATTGATGGACTCTGCGTCAAAAGTGACCTCTAGCCCCAGCCCTCGCGAAACGATCTCCTTGAAGATCTGGATGGTTTCATCAACTTTCCTTAAGGCGAAGGAAGGAGTAAACAACCCTGGAGACATGTTGAGAATGATTTGTTCCATTTGGTGCATCGCGTCTAGGGCTTCCTCCTTCACCTTATCAATCTTTTCAAGGACAAATTCCAGTTGATCCATCTGGTAGTCCAGAGTGGAAATGACTTTATTGAGGACCCTGGGATGGCCGAAGATGCCGAACTTGACCAGATCTTTGACTGAACAGTCGAACATTTGTTGAAAGGTCTCATGCTGTAGCCTAGCATGTTCCAGCTCTTCCGATATGGGCCCTGCTAACACTTGGAGCTCTTTATTCGCCTTGTTGATATTCAGAAATAAATAAGAGAACTTGGCGATTTACTCGTTCACTATCCTTGAGGATCTGGCTCCTCCAAGCAAAAACTGCCATGCCCTGCTCACCGACCTTTGCATATTCATTAATTTTATCCTGGCTCAGAGGCTCAGGAGTCTCGGTGGCAGTTACAGGAGGTGCACTGCCCATCTTCTGTAAGGCTTGGAGCAGATGTTTATTTTGCTCTTTTGGTAGCCTTTTATCTTCTTTTCTTTCTTGAAGCTTCTTGCAGAGGGCGTCAACTTGAGATAGGGCCTCTCCCTGAAGGCTCTCAGAAAATGTACCCATTGTGACTTGAGTCACTGTATAATCTGTCGGAGATAGATCTTTTTTATCCTTGAGGGGATTGGGGTATGCGATCTCCATTACCCTGTCTCCCGAAGCACTCTGAGAGAAGCGTGTGACAGGCTTCTGTTTCTTTGCCCCTTTGGACGGGATTACGGAAAAGTCCATCGGAGCGATGGGAACTTTCCTTTTCTACTGACTTAAGTGCTAGGAGATCCAGGATGGACTTATGAAAGAAGGGCCAGAAACAGAGAAGGGGATAGCCACAGTAGTAGAAGAAAAAAACGTGGAGACACTTGGAGGCGGCATCGAGAGGGAGGCCGAAGAAGTGCTCATGGGAGGAAGAGATATTGTAGGAGAGGAAGACATAGGAAGGGAATGGAGCTCAGAGATGAGGGAAGAAATGGAGGGGGATAGATCCGCAAGAGAAGAGAAGATGGAAGAAGAAGCGGGAGGAACAGTAGAAGAAGGGGGAGAGGACACGACAAAAGGAATGGTCGCTTGAGCCACTTGAGGAGGGGAAGGGGGAGAAGAAGAAGGGACAGACGGGACCTCGGTAATTGCAGCAGTGCCAACATCCTGAGTGGATGGGCCTATTGGAACATCTTCTTTCATTCCTTTCTCTGGAGAAGCTAGAGTTATGACCTGTTCGGGTGTAGCGGAAGGAGGACTTTCAGGAGCTTCCTCTTGAGAAGTGCTAGATTCACCCTCTTTGCCTTTTCCTTTGCCTTAAGGCTACTGTTTAGATCGAGAAGGTACGTTACCCAATGGGGAGGTTGTGAAATCAACCCCGAGGTAGATGAGTCCGTTCATTTGGCACCAATGCTCTATTCTGCGTAGAGTTTCTTTGACCCTTTCCTCAATTGTCTGAGGCGCTTTGGTCCTATCGACTGCCGCAAATGGCCAATCGTTTCCACCTGTGTTAAGATATACTTGATCTACTTCCTCCTCAGTAGTTTGGAAGCCTTTGGGGATGATGGCTACCCCATACTAGATGACTTCTGCCAAGGCCAAATGAGAATGGTCCTTCCTCCTGAGTTCCACCTCATGATATAGGTCGATGTAGATATCTTCGATCTGAGGGGCGTGGATTGGATCGAGCTTAGCCCTCGGCAGACAATTCCTCGGGTCGAAGGTGGGTCTTTCTGGGAAGTCATGTTTCAAATTGAGCAGCTCCAGCTCTGCAAACATGTCTTTTTCCTTGTGATGAGAAAGACATGTATATCTACCCACTGTGAGGGGGAAAGGAGTTCCACCCTTCTTTCTTTTGAGGCACTTCTCATGGTAGGTGATTAGTTGTCTTGACAGCTCTAACAGAATCAACTTGGGCCCAGCATACCTTGGCAATCTAGTTGGCTCTCCCAAGAAGTTAGCTTCCCTCAAATAGGTGAATGTGGGGAATTGGGTGAACAGGGCCCCCCATTTCTCAGTGGCTGTCACTATGCTCTTGGTCATGCGACCATAAGTCATATTTGGCCTCAACAGGCAGATGATGAAGTAGAAAAATGCACCGTTGATCTTTGTAAATTGAGGGATGCTATTTTCCAGCTTCAATTCTGGATAGTATTCATATATTTTGACCTGGGGCCAAACCCCACTCCGCATCAGAGTTGGATAGTCCCTTTCAGAAGCTGCAGCATAAACAACATAGGAATTCATGTAGAATCTCCCAGTTGTATTAAATTGTTGTAGCTACTCAGAGATTGTGCTGCTTATAATTTCTACCCAGCAAAAGCGTTGATCGGGCACATTCTTGTTCATCATTTCTAGGTACCGCAGCATCCCTTTGTGGAAATAGTGGGCATCAGGAAGCCCAAAGACCCTGCTCAGGAACATGATGGTGTCACTGAGCTCCTCTGAAAAATCACTGCGGTGAATGATTTGTGGCCAACGGGTCACTACTTTTTTGTTCTTCAGATAGACTTCGTTCATCAGCTGCATGCACTGATCTTCATTTTCGTCTCGTGCCTTGATGCAATCATCTTGGCTGATGGCCACAAAGTGCCGGTGATGAGGAATGCCAAGGATTATCTCAAAGTGGCTGGTGGTGAGGTTGATTACGACCTCGCCCTTCTCATTTACGACACATCTTGTGTCTTTGTTGTAGCACCGGGCAACCACCATCATGAATTCATTATTAACGGCGCTGACTGGGATTCCTCCAGCGAAGTGCAGGGCACTGCCTATCATCTTGTCCATCCATGGACTTCTTGTGACTTTCTGAGTCCTGACCCAGAATTCCTCCATATCAATATGCCCCAACTCTGAGTCTCTGATGTCCAGGTCACACTCGGCCTGGGAATCAGGAATTCTGACCCTCTGATATTTATATTTCATTTCTTCCTCTGTAAGCTTGGCCTTGCCTTTGGATTTGGTAGGTCTCTTGCTTGATGTTGACATATGTTCTTCTGAGCTCAACTACTGATCTGCAAGAATAAGACCTAAAACCCAATTGAAGAAAGCCGTGTCAGCTGCTTGATTTTCCATTGAAATGCTTGACAGAAGAAAGAGTTAGCAATTTAAAGGCCTCGAGACGCATGGTGCATAGATATTGCAAATTGCAGAGCTAAATGGGTAAGGCGCACAGGAAAAGGGTGTTGCAGGAGATAAATCTGTGCCAAAGGGCGCATGGTGCATAGACACTGCAGGGTGCATTTTGTGTTGCTGTAAGGACAAGTGCACCTACGCCATGTGGATGTTTTGTAAAAGGCGCATGTATCTTTCATGTTGCATGGAATTTCGGTGCGCAAAAGGTGCATATATGGTTTGTGTAAGATGTGTTTTTGGCGCGCTTAAGGGAACTTGGCGCGGCGCATGGAGGGTCTGCATAACATGATGTTGCTGCGATGAGGAACGCACCTGCATTTTTATAGCTTAAGACTTGGCGCATATGAAAAGGATGTTACATGGGCACAGGGTGTGCCAAAGGGCGCGACTATTTTTAATGTTGTATGGCGAGCTCATGCGCCAAAGGAGAAAATAGTTTTCTTTTTTAGTTTTAATCTTTCTCTCAGAGGGGTTTCCACATATGGCTTGGCTTTTATAACGAGGTTCATTGTAGGATATGAAGAGGTGCTATACCAAAAGGGTTTTCAAGCTATCATTTTTTAGAATAGAGCTTCCTCTTCCAGCAGATCTGGAAAGAGGAGGAAATGTGGAAAGGCAGCAAGGGGGGGGGAACAAACTCATAATCTATTCTTTTCAATCCATACTGAACCAACCTAGTAGCCAAAAACCACAAAAACAAAACACATGAAAGACAGAAGGCCACTTACCTGGATATAAACAATGAAAAAGAATGAGAACAGGTCCACAAATCAATTCGAAAGCGACGGGCCTGGTGCGCTGACAAGCTCAGAGAAAAATCATGTGTTTTGCATCAGTGACAATGATAGCACAGACGCGCCTATTTATAGGTGAGGCAGCAATAAATGCACCACCAACTTTTTAAAAGGGCGCACCAAATGAGCTGTCATCATGAGAAAACATGCACCCTTTGGCACACCGAAAGACTTGTCAGCACGAAGATATGTGCACCTATGGCGCACTAGAAGTGGTGTTGACAGAGGAAAATGTGCACCTTTGGCACACTGAAAAGAGGCACAACAAATGTTCTGTCGACAGGAAGGCGCATGCACCTCGGTGCTCGCAGGGAAGTCTCAACATAAAGAGGCTCATCGAAATGCCTGCTGACACAAGAAAACATGCGCCAAAGGTTTTAAAGGGGGTGCATCAAAAGTTGATGTTGCATAGTCATTCTATGCGCCCGGCCAAAAAGACCAAAAAAATGACTAAGTTCGAAAAATCAGATTTCCCGGGAAGGGATTTTGCAATGTTCTGAACACAAGGAGTCCCTAACGAGGGATTGGAACAAAATTTCGGTATGGTTATCTATAAAATTTCCCTTGCCAATTTTACAGGATAACAGCTGGCTCTTTTTGGGGACTATCCCTGAGTAGACTCGGGGGTAGAGAATCCCAGATCTCATGTGCCTATCCATTGGGCTGGAGAGTCAAAAACAAGGGCAACTAGAGGGAAAACAAAAGGGAACACACAACAAACTGAAAGCAAACACACGACAAAAAAAAACACACAAATAAAGCAAACTGTACAAAGAAGAGAGCAAGCTCTACTTCCTGAAAAAATTTAGAATCTGCCCGCTGTAGGGAAGCGGGAGTTCGGTTCCATCTAGATATGAGAGATAGAAACTATTCTCTCCATTGAGCTGCTTTATCTTGAAAGGCCCTCTCCATAGGGAATCAAACTTTTTGTGCATACCTTTTGGCTCTCTTTGCTTGTCCCATAGAAGGACGAGGTCTCCCACCTGGAATTGTTTTTGCTTAGCTTTTTTATCGAACAATCTCTTGACTTGATTCTGATGCTCGGTGATCTTGTCGACCACTCTTACTCTCTTTTCTTTGAGCTCTGTCAGATACATGATCCTCTTCTCAAAAGAATTTTGGAAAGTTTCATCTTCAATAGCTCGTGCCAAGCGCAGAGCAGGGATTTCAGTAGAAATGGGAAGCTCAGCATCAGTGCCATATAACACTTGAAAAGGTGACATACCGAGAGACCTCTTGGGAGTAATGCGATCTGCCCACAAAGCGTCGTATAAGGACTTGTGCCACATTCGTTGATTCTCATCCACTACTTTTCGTATAATGGTCACCAAGTTCTTGTTACTGGATTCCGCCTGACCATTACCCTGAGGGTAATAATCTGAGGCGTGAGCCAAAGTTATCCCATATTCATAGAAAAAACTAATAATTTCTCGTGAGGAGAAGTTAGAAGCATTATCAGCAACAATTTTTTTTGGGACTCCAAACCTAACAATGATGTTTTCTTTGATGAAACTGCAAACAACCTCAGAAGTGGCATTCTTAACAGGTATGGCCTCCAACCATTTGATGAAGTAATCTGTTGCTGTCAGGACATAACTATGTCCGGAACTCGATTGGGGATTGAGTGCACCAATAAAATCAATTCCCCACTGCCTAAATGGTTCGTTGACAATGACCGGCCTGAGGGGAAAAGTAGCCATCTTGGGCTTGCTGACGAACTACTGGCAAGGTTCACACTTTGCTACCTAGGTAGCTATATCTTGGAAAAGCATCGGCCAATAGTACCTGGCTCGAATGATCTTGTGTGTTGTCACGGAAGAGGAAAAATGGCCTCCACAGGCCAAATTATGAAAACTTTCAAGCAACTTCATCTGCTGTGGCTTGTCGACACATCGCAAGAAGACACCATCTATCCCGCGTTTGTATAAACTGTCATCCCAGATGACATATTTCGCTGCTCTGAGCTTTATAGTGCGCTTCTCCTTTGCATTTAGGTGAGCTGGGCATTTGCCGTAGGTGAGGAAGAAAGCAATATCGGAATACCACTCATCGCTGGTTGCGACAAATAGGACCAGAGGTAGAGAAAGGGCTTTTTCCAGCTGGTCTTGTGCTTCATCGGTGTAATCATCCTTTTCATCAGGGTTTTCTGAATCTTTTTTTTCAGCCATAAGCTGACATAGGCCCTTGCCTCTTACCATCTTGGTTGGTTTTATATGTAGGTCGTACTCTTGGACCTTTGCAATCCAATTTCCTCGCAAGCTTCCTAACTCCTGTTGAGTTAGAATTGATTTGACTACCGTGTCAGGGACCAGCACCACTGTATGACAATTTAGAATGTAATACCTAAAAATTTTTACTGCTTTGACAATGGTGAAGGCATGCTTTTCCAATTGAGACATTTTTAGTTTGTGAGGCTTGAGGGGAGAGCTCATGAATGTAATCGGAGATTCAACATTCTCTAAATTCTTTTGCATCAAGATGGCAGACACAGTATGCTCAGATGCATAACTATACATGATAAAGTCCTTGGAGAAATCGGGACATACTAGGACTGGTGCGTGAGCAACAGAAGCTTTTATTTCTTCAAACAACATTTTTCCTTCCTCGCTCCACTGGAAAGTTGGTGACCCCTTCATCATGTCCAATATATGATGAGTTTTCTCAGCAAAGTTGGGAACAAAACACCTGAGAAAGTTCACCTTTTCGAAGAAATAATGAACGCCAGTCTTACTTGTAGGCAGAGTAAGGCTCTGAATAGCCTTGACTCTTTCAACATCTATCTTCATTCCTTCTTTGCTAACAACGTGCCCTAGCAACTTTCCTTCCGTGACTCCAAAAACAGAATTTTTCAGGTTCAAGGAAATCCCATGTTCTCGGCATCTGGCCAATACTTGCTCTAGGTGATCACAATGATTACTTTGTTGTTTAGAGAACACAATCAAGTCATCCAAATAAATGACAATGACTTTCCCCATCATACCTTTGAATGCCAGGTCCATGGCCCGCTGAAAAGTGGCGCCAGCATTGGTTAGGCCAAAAGGCATCCTGCTATAGGAAAATGTACCCCAGGGAGTAGTGAATGCTGTTTTAAATTGATCTTCAGGTGAAACTTCAATCTGATTGTAGCCTGAAAAACCATCAAGCATGGACAGCATTTCTGATCTAGTGATTGCTTGTAGAACTTGATCCATTATAGGAAGGGGGTAGTTGTCTTTCAAGGAAGCCTGATTCAAGTTTCGAAAATCTACGCATATGCATATTTCACCGTTCTTCTTGCACACTGGCACAATATTTGCTACCCAAGTACTGTGATGGATAGGAAAAATGATTCTCGCATCCAGCATTTTCTGGATTTCATCCTGGATAGTACCTGAGATCTTAGGATTATAATGCCTCTACTTCTGGTGAAAGGCTTTAACATCTTCTTTCAACAGGATGTCATGTTGGATGTCCTTTGGCTTAAAAGACTTTAGATCGGCGTAGGACCATACCAATACATCCATGTATTTCTTTAGCAGTTTGACAAACTTCCGCTTCTCTTCTGGCGTGCAACATTTTCCAATGTTCACAAACTGCGGGTGTTCTACCGAACCTAAATTGACTGGCTCAGTTTCTGGGGATGAGTCAGGATCATCTCGCCTCTTATTTTTCACAAAATGATCATGCCTGTCAAACAGCCACTCCAGAGAAACCAGGCCCTTTGGAAATTTATTTCCTTTGAGCTGACATATGCCATCGTTCCCTTCAGATTCATTGTCTTGATTGGTGACTGATTCACGACAAGTGGAAGTAGATCCTTCAAAGTGCAATTCTTTAAAATTTTCCACCTTCTCTAGAAAGGTAATGAGTTGATTATCATCATTGAACACTTGCCAATGCTGAGAATTGTCTGGCACACTCGGGCGGAAAACCACCTCAATGGTGTATTTGTTTGTTTTCAAACCTGGGTCAGGGAGCATGAGGGATGCTGAAACAGCTAATGAATCGGCCATATCATTTTGAGCTCTTAGAATGGATTCAATTGAAAAAGCATCAAACTCTTCAATGCTTTCCCACACCGCATTACAGTAGTGCCTGAGCCTCTCATTCTTCACTTGATATATCCTCCTAACTTGATTCATGACTAGCTCTGCATCACCTTGTACTCTCAGATTTTTGATCCCTCTCTCTCTTGTTGCCTGCATGCCAAGTAACAAAGATTCATACTCAGCAGTGTTATTCGTATTAAAAAACTGCAACTTGAAATAGAGAGGAATAATCTCCTCTTCAGGAGATATTAGCACGGCTCCGGTGCCACATCCACTAGTTGCGCAACTGCCATCAAACTGCAAAGTCCAGATCTTATTAGGATCTTCTTCTTGAGCGAGAAAAACCATTTTTTCAAACTCGGTAGACAAGAAATAGTTCCCCATCCCTGATGATTCAAAAAGAATTTGAGCTTTGGGGTCCTTAGAGATAGTAACCAAGTATTTATTTTGTGATTCTGGCTCCAAAGTCTGCATTACACCTTTGACAGGGATTCTAGCCTTAGACCAGTCCATATGAATTTCCCCACCAACTTCGCTGCAAAAAATTCTTCCCAACAAAATTCCGTAGGCTGCTAGAATGTCAGCAATGAGGACGGTCATCTTTACTCTCTTCTCTAGGAATGCCACAAATGTAAATTACGCGTCTTTGATTTGACCAATCAACAGAACCTACTTGGTTTCCAAGGAATAACATTTGCCAAAAGGCTTAGTAAGGGTGAGGCCCAAAGCATGGGTGACTTTTGCCGGCATGACGTTATCAAAAGCTCCTGAATCAATTATGCAGTTACTCAATTTGTGACCATTGATTAGGAGGGAGATATAGAAAGGCTCTATCTTTCCTGATGCAGATGTTGAAGCAACATTTATGCGGGATTCAGGAGGAGTGGAAAGGATTCCTTTTGGGGAAACCTGATTAGATATAATAGCTTGGCTTTGAATATACTTGGTCAATCTTACCAGTTGTTCGGGATTTGACTGGAGGTACTCGGCTTTAGACATTTGGACCTTGGTCTTTTTTGCATGGTCTATGATGTCAAATGTGGCCAAGGGTTGGGCCGGTGAAGGAATGAGTCCCTCACTTCATGATAGTGGAGTAGGATTACTGGTCTTGATAGGAATATGAGAGGGCTGATTTGGAGGAGAGATGGGGGGAAAAGATCTCCCTGTAAAAGACTTAACAGGGGGTTGAGTAGGGAGAGAATTACCTCTTTTAGCAATGGTTGGAGGCATTTTTGACATGGCCTTCTCCTTCTGCACATAGGCAGCGACCTCTTCTTCTTTCCCTTGCAAACGGGTAAAAACAGCATATGATTGTCCGCTTACATAGCCCAGGGTACCCTCTTCTTCATCAGATTCCTCCTCATCAAATTCCATATACCTGATAGTAGAGTCGCCAGTCGATTCACTGACATCTTGATCATCTTCACCTTGAGACGAAGGTTCTTCATAATCTTGTTCCTCTTCTTCGATTTCGGCTAGAGCGTTGACCGGAGGAGCCTCAAGCGCCAACGGTGGAGCAGTTGCGGGTAAGCGCGGCCTTTGAGGAACACTGTTGGAAATGAAGTTCCTCCATGGAATATCCCGGTATGAGGAACTGGGAGAAGCTTGGGCCAACTGCTTCTTTAATGCAAGTAAGTCGTTCGCCATCTTTTGAAATACCGGATCAGACGAAGTAGTGGGAGAAGGGTCCGAAGATTTAGGCTTGAATGATTCCTTTTTCAATTCACCAGATATTATCAAATTATCTTCTATTCAAATGGCAGCGGCCTGGGCGAGAATCAAGGTAGCCACTCGCTCTTGTAGGAGTAAGAAACTTACTTTCGAGCTCATAGCATTCATGAAGAAACACTTCTGATTTATGCATTGAACCTGGTGATAAAATCGCGCATGGTCTCATTGGCCTCCTTCTTCAAGTCAGTGATCTGTGATAATAATGCAAATGCATCTTCTGAAGGCTTGTACCTGTCTTCAAAAGCATCCCGCAAGGTGGCCCAACTGGTAATAGATCCGACCGGTAAATGCTGAAACCATTCAGCTGCAGGTCCTTGTAGAGTTTCCAGAAAAAGGCAAACCGACACATCCTCATGAGTTACATCCAAGATACTACACGACATGATGAATGTAGATATGTGTGAATCCATGCTTTGGTTTCCGCTCCCGTCGAATTTGGGAAAATTCTTTCGGTTTCTGTGAGGGAGCGCGTGAATAGGATGTGGTAATGCGAGAGGACCCATAGCATTTCCCCATGGCACTGCCATCTAGACAGCTGGAAAAAGAACGTAGGCTGGGAGTGTGGTTCCACTGAGCAATAAAGCATTGCAAAGAGATGTAGAGGCTCCTTGTGAAAATCGGCTCTTCCGTGGGGGTGAAGCGCTTCTGGTTAACCGATCAGCTGAACTTAGTGATGAAAAGCGTGCCGGTGCTACACTGAAATTGTGCCTTTGAAGCTGATCAAAATTAGGATTGACTTATCCATGAGCTTGCCTGCCACACGTAAATGGCTCACCTGCTAGCGTACCTTCTAGATCTGGAACGCTATGGTGTAGATTTAAAATTTATTTTTGGTTGTACTTGCTGACTTTCTGGTTTTTCTGACAAAAACCAGTAGCATGTACTTTTCTAAATATTTAAAAACTATCCTCTTCTAAAAATTGATTGCGGTTAATGATAAATAACAGCGAGGATAAAATGACAATGAAGATCAGCAAGCTGATTTTCGGATCTAAATTTGACTTTTTCAAAGAGTTTGAAATTTTTTGATAAACAGTCAAAAACTTAGATCTATGGAAAAATACAAGTCTTTATAAAAACTCAGCGAACTAAAAATATTCAGCTAGGCCAGATCTATGGATCTCAGAAGAAAATTTTTCAATTCGGAGCATCTTTGCAAAAATTTGGATTTTTAACAAAAAGTTCAAGTTTGCAAACAAGCAGTGATTTTTCTGATTTCTCTGATTTTCTATCCTACCACCATCATAGATCTGATAGATCTGTTCGATCCCCAGTGGAGTCGCCCAAAACTGCTGGTCTGAAAATCTGTTGCTTGGGCAGATCTATAGATAGATGAGCCAACAGTGTGCAGGGCATAGCCCCTCTTTGAGTCAGCAAAGCGAAACTGGTTTATTGCTATTCCACCAGCAGGAATCTGTACAAGTCTCACAATATTCTACCTTAAGGGGTTTGGGATCTCATCCCAGTAGGATATTTCTGACTGCGAAAAGAAAGGAATGAAAGAGAGGACGAAGGAAGAGCAGGTTCGAAGGGAGAAAAGAAACGAATTCCAAAGCATAAAGGTCAGAGGGTTTATGTTTTGGGATTGGTAGTAAACAGAGCCAAACCTACTTACATAAACGAGCAAAGCAATATTGATGAATAAATGACAATAAAACAGAAGTAAATTCAACAGAACAAACACATAGATCTAACGTAAGAAAGATCCAATGCAAATAACACACGTACTCAGCACAAAGTCTGAATATTGTATTAATAATTATTTCTGTTACAAAAAGCTCAAATTCTTTTCTCCTCACTTCTATTTTTCATCTAAAAGATATTCACTCATGCACAATACAACAAGTATTGGGGTATTTCTAGAAGAAGGAGAGAAAAGAAAGCAAAAAGGAGCCAACCACCTATTTACAAAGATATTTACAAAATATCTCAAAGTCATGTTGACTTTTGACAACTTGATGGATGACATCATCCCATGGTGCAACATGGATGATGTCGTCGTTTGTGCCAACATACTTTAGATATTTACAAAAAGAAATTCGAAGAAGAGAGAGAAGAAGAAGAAGAATCCACTATTCATCATCATCATCCTACGACTGAAAGGGGGTAGCCTCTTTTGCTCCTGCTCAAGAGACAAGATGTGGAATTAAGCGCGGTATTCCATGAACTTGCTGATCATGGGCCCTAGTTGATCCTGAGAAGGATCTTTGTGTCGCTCACTGATCGCTTCGCAAGTCTCCCGCTCATCTATGAGCTTCTCTGGGAGTTTGGAATATTCTTTCTCTACTTCTATGAGGAACCCGATGAAGTCCCGACAGACCAGCAGGTTATTAATGGACTCTGCGTCAAAAGTGACCTCTGGCCCAAGCCCTCGCGAAATGATCTCCTTGAAGATCTAAATTGTTTCATCGACTTTTCTTAAGGTGAAGGAAGGAGTAAGCAACCCTGGCGACATGTTGAGAACAATTTGTTCCATTTGGTGCATCGCGTCCAGGGCTTCCTCCTTCACCTTATCAATCTTTCCAAGGACAAACTCCAGTTGATCCATCCGGTAGTCCAGGGTGGAAATGACTTTGTTGAGGGCTCTGAGATGACCGAAGACGCCGAACATGACCATATCTTTGACTGAACAGTCGAACATTTGTTGAAAGGTCTCATGCTACAGCCGAGCATGGTCGAGCTCTTCTGATATGGGTCCTCCTAGTGCTTGGAGCTCTTTATTCACCTTGTTGATGTTCAAATACAAACCAGAGAACTCATCGATCACTTTTTCACTGTCTTTGAGGATCTAGCTCCTCCAAGCGGAAACTGCCATGCCCTACTCGCCGATCTTTGCATATTCATTAATTTTATCCTGGCTCAGAGGCTTAGGAGTCTCGGCGGTAGTTGTGGGAGGTGCACTGCCCATCTTCTATAAGGCTTGGAGCAGATATTTATTTTGCTCTTTTAGTAGCCTTTTCTCTTCTTTTGTTAATTGAAGCTTCTTGCAGAGGGCATCAACTACAGATAGGGCCTCTCCCTGAAGGCTCTTAGAAGATGTACTCATTGTGACTTGAGTCACTATATAATCTATCAGAGAGAGATCCTTTTTATCCTTGAGGGGATTGGGGTATGTGATCTCCATTACCCTCTCTCCCGAAGCACTCTTAGAGAAGCGTGTGATAGGCTTCTGTTTCTTTGCCCCTTTGGATGGGATTATGGAAAAGTCCATCAGAGTGATGGGAACTTTCCTTTTCTGCTGACTTAAGTGCTGGGAGATCCAAGCTGGACTTATGGGAGAAGGGCCAGAAACAGAGAAGGGAACAGCCGCAGTAGTAGAAGGAAAAAAACGTGGAGACACTTGGAGGCAGCATCGAGAGGGAGGCCGAAGAAGTTCTCACGGGAGGAAGAGATACTATAGGAGAGGAAGACATAGGAAGGGAAGGGAGCTCAGAGATGAGGGAAGAAATGGAGGGGGATAGATCCGCTAGAGAAGAGAAGATGGATGAAGAAGCAGGAGGAACAGTAGAAGAAGGGGGAGAGGACACGACCAAAGGAATGGTCGCTTGAGTCACTCGAGGAGGGGAAGGGGAGAAGAAGAAGGGATAGAAGGGACCTCGATAATTGCAGCAGTGCCGACATCCTGAGTGGATGGGCCTATTGGAACATCTTCTTCCATTCCTTTCTCTGGAGAAGCCAGAGTTATGACCTGTTCGGGTGTAGCGGAAGGAGGACTTTCAGAAGCTTCCTCTTGAGAAGTGTTGGATTCGCCCTCTTTGCCTTTTCCTTTGCCTTTAGGCTATTGTTTAGATCGAGAAGGTGCATTACCCAATGGGGAGGTTGTGAAATCAACCCCGAGGTAGATGAGTCTGTTCATTCGGCACCAATGCTCTGTTCTACATAGACTTTCTTTGAACCTTTCCTCAATTGTCTGAGGCGCTTTGGTCCTATCGACTGCCGCAAATGGCCAATCATCTCCACCTATGTTAAGATATACTTGATCTACTTCCTCCTCAGTAGTTTGGAAGCCTTTGGGGACGATGGCTACCCCATACTGGATGATTTCTGCCAAGGCCAAACGAGAATGGTCCCTTCCTCCTGAGTTCCACCTCATGATATAGGTCGATGTAGATATCTTCGATCTGAGGGGTGTGGATTGGATCGAGCTTAGCCCTCGGAAAACAATTCCTCGGGTCGAAGGTGGGTCTTGCTGGGAAGTCATGTTTCAAATTGAGTAGCTCCAGCTCTGCAAACATGTCTTTTGCCTTGTGATGAGAAAGACCTGTATATCTACCCACTGTGAGGGGGAAAGGAGTTCCACCCTTCTTTCTTTTGAGGAACTTCTCATGGTAGGTGATTAGCTGTCTTGACAGCTCTAGCAGAATCAACTTGGGCCCAGCATACCTTGGCAATCTAGTTGGCTCTTCCAAGAAGTTAGCTTCCCTCAAATAGGTGAATGTGGGGAATTGGGGTGAACAGGGGCCAAACCCCACTCATATATTTTGGATAGTATTCATATATTTTGACCTGGGGCCAAACCCCACTCCACATCAGAGCTGGATAGTCCCCTTTCAGAAGCTATAGCATAAACAACGTAGGAATTCATGTAGAATCTCCTAGTTGTATTAAATTGTTGTAGCTGCTCAAAGATTGTGCTGCTTATAATTTCTACCCAGCAAAAGCGTTGATCGGGCACATTCTTGTTCATCGTTTCTAGGTACCCGCAGCATCCATTTGTGGAAATAGTGGGCGTCAGGAAGCCCAAAGACCCTGCTCAGGAACATGATGGTGTCACTGAGCTCCTCTGAAAAATCACTGCGGTGAATGATTTGTGGCCAACGGGTCACTACTTTTTTGTTCTTCAGATAGACTTCGTTCATCAGCTGCATGCACTGATCTTCATTTTCGTCCCGTGCCTTGATGCAATCATCTTGGCTGATGGCCACAAAGTGCCGGGTGATGAGGAATGCCAAGGATTATCTCAAAGTGGCGGGCGGTGAGGTTGATTACGACCTCGCCCTTCTCATTTACGACACATCTTGTGTCTTTGTTGTAGCACCAGGCAACCACCATCATGAATTCATTATTAACGGCGCTGACTGGGATTCCTCCAGCGAAGTGCAGGGCACTGCCTATCATCTTGTCCATCCATGGACTTCTTGTGACTTTCTGAGTCCTGACCCAGAATTCCTCAATATCAATATGCCCCAACTCTGAGTCTCTGATGTCCAGGTCACACTCAGCCTGGGAATCAGGCATTCTGACCCTCTGATATTTATATTTCATTTCTTCCTCTGTAAGCTTGGCCTTGCCTTTGGATTTGGTAGGTCTCTTGCTTGATGTTGACATATGTTCTTCTGAGCTCAACTACTGATCTGCAAGAATAAGACGTGAAACCCAATTGAAGAAAGTCGTGTCAGCTGCTTGATTTTTCCATTGAAATGCTTGACAGAAGAAATAGTTAGCAATTTAAAGGCCTCGGGACGCATGGCGCATAGATATTACAAATTGCAGAGCTAAATGGGTAAGGCACACAGGAAAAGGGTGTTGCAGGGAGATAAATCTGCGCCAAAGGGTGCATGGCGCATAGACACTGCAGGGTGCATTTTGTGTTGCTGTAAGGACAATTGCACCTACGCCATGTGGATGTTTATGTAAAAGGCGCATGTATCTTTCATGTTGCATGGAATTTCGGTGCGCAAAAGGTGCATATATGGTTTGTGTAAGATGTGTTTTTGGCGCGCTTGAGGGAACTTGGCGCGGCGCATGGAGGGTCTGCACAACATGATGTTGCTGCGATGAGGAACGCACCTGCGTTTTTATAGCTTAAGACTTAGCGCATATGAAAAGGATGTTACATGGGCACAGGGTGTGCCAAAGGGTGCGACTGTTTTTAATGTTGTATGGCGAGCTCATGCGCCAAAGGAGAAAACAGTTTTCTTTTTTAGTTTTAATCTTTCTCTCAGAGGGGTTTCCACATATGGCTTAGCTTTTATAACGAGGTTCATTGTAGGATATGAAGAGGTGCTATACCAAAAGGGTTTTCAAGCTATCATTTTTTAGGACAGAGCTTCCTCTTCCAGCAGATCTGGAAAGAGGAGGAAATGTGGAAAGGCAGCAAGGGGGGGGAACAAACTCATAATCTATTCTTTTCAATCCATACTGAACCAACCTAGCAGCCAAAAACCACAAAAACAAAACGCATGAAAGACAGAAGGCCACTTACCTAGATATAAACGATGAAAAAGCGTGAGAACGGGTCCACAAATCAATTCGAAAGCGACGGAGCTGATGCGCTGACAAGCTCAGAGAAAAATCACGTGTTTTGCATCGGTGACAATGACAGCGCAGACGCGCCTATTTATAGGTGAGGGCAGCAATAAATGTGCCACCAACTTTTTAAAAGGGCGCACCAAATGAGCTGTCGACATGAGAAAACATGTGCCCTTTGGTGCATCGAAAGACTTGTCAGCACGAAGATATGTGAGCCTATGGCGCACCGGAAGTGGTGTTGACAGAGGAAAATGTGTGCCTTTGGCGCACCGAAAAGAGGCGCAACAAATGTTCTGTCGACAGGAAGGCACATGCACCTCGGCGCTCGCAGGGAAGTCTCAACATAAAGAGGTGCATCAAACCACCTGCTGACACAAGAAAACATGCGCCAAAGGTTTTAAAGGGGGCGCATCAAAAGTTGATGTTACATAGTCATTCTATGCGCCCGGCCAAAAAGACCAAAAAAATGACTAAGTTTGAAAAATCAGATTTCCTGGGAAGGGATTTTGCAACGTTCCAAACGTAAGGAGTCCCTAACGAGGGATCGGAACAAAATTTCGGTATGGTTATCTATAAAATTTCCCTTGCCAATTTTACGGGATAACACATATTTACCGGGCATTACTTCAATTTAAATAAGTGAAGTGTTGATGAGACTTTTTCATGGAGGAATACTGAAAAAGGTAAAAAGAGTTGTGCTTAATGTTTGCAAAGCAAGTTACTTAAATATGTTGTTTATTTCATTACATGGTTAAATTGTAAGAATGAGATTATTATTATAGTATATATTCATTCTAACATTTAGTGACATAAATTGATAAATGGGATAAAGGACTTTTCTTTCTCAATTCAGTCAAAATGACCTTGCCTAACCATTGCAGGAAAGTTAGCGAAGATAACTGGTGGGAAGTAAAGAAAAGCCTCAGTTGTCTAATTGACCCATATGCTTACTTATAAAGTACAACGTTGCAGAAAATTTTTTGCATTGAGATATTCTTAATTATGTCAAAGAACTTAATTGTTATCTCGAGTAAAGGTTTTATTGTAAAAATTTGATGGGTACATTTATGTTGTATTGTAACATGGTAAAGATTCCATATTTTTTATCAATAAATACTTACTTCATATTGTAGAAAGAATGTTGATGCATCTCTGCAATATCTGTAATAACTTCTACTGTGTGGTAGTAATGTTGGTATAAGAATGGCTTTATACTTATGATATTTTATTAAAATTGGATCATTGGATGATTTTAATGGAGGGCTGTTGTAACTCTCTATTTTAGAAATAGAACAGGTATCTTATGGACTAGGTGAACCTAGTAAGTTCAATGGTTGAGTTGTGAAGTTATAAATCATTAATATAATGGATAGGTTAATGAAATACACTATGGAGTAGTGTTGAAGAATTCTTTAATCTAAACTGATTAAATTATGGGAAGTTAATATTATTGTTAGCAAGAGGTTGTGATTCCTCACAAGACCAGTTAAAGGTAAAATGCTTGGTAGATGAGAAATCATCTATGTATGAATCTTGATGTATATGCTTATGTATACCTACTTAAGGAATATTCTTTTAGTAATTTTTGAGTAACTATACTAGAGATAAATTAATATGATGAACCTTTTCGATGTTAAGACAAGGTTCAACATATAAGGGTTATGTCTTTTAACTTGTTGATGTTCCTTTTGGGCAGCACTTAAACCTTTAAGGAAATTAAGTTGAAATATTTTGTAAAACTAACCCAACTCCCATAACATGATGGGGAGTTCAACATAATTCTTTAAGGTGAAATAATAACGAGAATAGAACACGGATGTTCTTTGATACTGAAGCAAATTGTCTTTCCTTAAAATGAATAAATAAAGTATAAGATCTATTAGATTACCATCATTCAAAATATGATGTGATGAGCATTTATGATGGATTTACTCCAGCTAACAAGATATAATGAAGATAATTCATTAATAATCAGGTTGAACATAAATGCTAAAAGGACCTATAGGATATGGGATATAATTGGCATAGAATTGTATGGGAGATGATTAAATCCCATAATACTAAACCTCTATGAAACCATGGGTATGATGCCCAATGTAAACTATGAGATTGTTGATGGGAACATGTTGATTGTGCTCAATTTGAGTAGTTGCCATCATATTCATTATGTAAGTTTGGTGTTTTCACACCTAAAAGTGGGAGTTAAAATCAACCATGATTAAGATATGACGGTGTAGTCATATAAAGGATATCAGCGATCTAATTGCTAGAGTTAATGGAATGTATTTTGGGTGCCAAGGAAAATTGGTATAAGGATCCAAGAAAAATGATTATATTACTAAGGTGATTGTAACCATGCAAATAAACCTAAGTTAGGGTTCGGGCATTGTTATAGAAGTTCTCAAGAGGATTGGGAATAGTACTAAAACAAGAACCTTAAAATGAATAAGATATATATATATATATATATATATATATATAAATCAAACCTGGCTAGTGTAAATGCTGAAGTAAAAAAATGATTAACATGATTCTAATAATATAGCACAAGTGTTATTGAAAAGAGGGTAATGGGAATGACTTTGTATGTCCCCAATAATGAGTGATTATGTAACTTGCATGATTTCTTATGGAGTAAGAATAACATTAGTGGTTATTAATCCTTGATAAGTAAGGCATTATTTTGATTCGGTAGAAGTTGAATCATTAATAAATAGTAAGATTGAGAATTTAGGTCTAAAGATTGATCTAACTTATATCTGAAACAGATAGGTAGAAATGAGTCTTATTGGAACTGCATTTAACCTATCATGATACTTTAGGACAGGACTCTAGATACTCTTCACTAAGTGATGAAGACGTAGCAACTAGAGCAATCTATCATGTTTAATTTATTAAGATACCACGTTCCATTTTAGGATTATTAACAGGTCAACTCACTACCGCCATTACGTGGTCGTATCCATTTAATGACATTAGTTGTTATTTGAATACTGCCACATAACAACTTTACTGAGTTTCCTTTTCAAGATCTTAAAATGTGGTTTGGTATTGCTTAAGTACAAGCTTGTTAAATTTACAAGGGTGGATGAAACCCCATGGGTTGGTATCTCGATGCCAACATATGATGACTACATGAAGGGAAGCAGTCTAGTAATGATGTGAATCATTACAAAGACATTTTCTTTCCCATAGGCATCATAGGATGACATCTAGGTACAGCTTCACAATAGGTTAATTGTACTTGTTTCTTGTACATGACTTGTAGCTATTTACAGCACCAATGACTGTAGATCCATATAATTGAATAGGTGAATAAGGTGAGATGACAAGATTCCAATGGCGAGTGTGCCATCTTGGAATCGAGCATGGCATACATGACTCAGAAACCTTACACAAGGTAGTGTAACTGTTGATTACATTGTCAAGATTTCACAGTATCTAAGCTATGAGATGCCTGTGGATTTCATAGGTGGAACCCAGGTACAAACTTAGGGGTTATAACTTATATATCATATCTTGTTAAAGGAGAACCAAAGGGATACATTTTATGTATGGCTTGTAAAGAGCATCGAGGAAGAACGAGTAAAGTTTAGTATTCTCTCATACAGCTACACATGGTTCATGACAGTTATCGGAAATGGATTGCATTAAGACTTATGTTGGATTTAAATATATGGGTATTTAAATCAGCTACATAAGGTAAGATAATTAAAAAAAAATCTCTGAGATTGAAGTGACAAAAATTTGATGTTACATCATGTTTCTCTTGACTTCCTTACTCCTTCCTCTTCATCCTTCATTTCTTCATCCTTGGGTTCCTCTACATCCTCTAGTGGTACAGGAGTTCCAGGCACACTCTCTACAGACTCCTCCACCTCCTCATTCAGCTTCAACTTTCTCCTTCTCCTCTCATTTGTCTCTTTATGTGGAGAGATTCATGGTGATCTTCATACTGATTATGGAGTTCCCATGCCTTGTGTTCTTGTTATTCTGAACACTCTCTTGAAACGACTCTCTCCTTGGACTGCTTCCAACTCCTCGTCTTCTTCTTGTACCTATGGTGGGGTACTTACATGCTTAGTCTCCATTTTGTTTGTAGGCTACCTCTGGCCTCTATGTACCAAGCCACCACTATCTTTATGCCCTTCTTCCTCTTCATCCACTACTATGGTTTTTGTAGGTTTTGGGGGATGGCACGTTCTCCACCGTATGCTTACCTTTTGGTGGCCCTGGGAGCATGAACTCATTTTCTACATACTTGTTACCCTCCAATTTAGGCTTAAGTTGAAGGTATACAATCATGACTCCACTATCCCCAATATCCAAGCTTACAAGCTTCATGTTTATAACGTCTAATATGATCCTTTCAATATATGTTGTCCGGCCTAAATGTATATATGTTTTTCTTAAAGTGTGGTAGTCACAATCTACCTTATCTGCATTAAAATTTAATCGACAAACATCAGTGAAATGGTTTATTGATTCCTAGAAGTAGTGTGTTATGAAAGCATACAACAATTTACACCATGGGCTCAAAGTCCCATCTTTCATAGCAAATCGTGCGATTCAAAAGTGTTGGTACACCACAAATTGTACTACCTTACCCACCACTGATGGTAATTCCTTAGGAATGTTCCACTCCTCTTTAAATACTACACGGATCCTATCATACCACATATTTTCCCTATGTTTGAATGGCCCACACATTGACCCTTCACATAAATACTTCGTGAACCTCTCCACGAGGGACTTCTTCTCTAAGGGGTACTCCCAAATCTTGTCTTTTAGCCCATCGGGCACTCTAATCTCCACAAATACTAGTGACAGCAAGATAGTGCCAAAACTGATTCTTTCATAGGTGCATGTTTCCTTAACGATGGTCTCCACAATGTAGTATGCTATGTTATAAACTACCCCTTTTGACATCTTTCTTGTGACATGGATCTACATTGTATTCATCTGTGACCATCTCTCCTAATCATTTAAGTTAGTCACCAAATGCGTAGCTTCTTATACCACTGGGTACTTATTTATTTTATCGATGTCCATTCTATGCAGACCTTTTTTATACCCCAGTTCCTTTCATGTTTCCATGATTGTTTCCTTATCAGTTACGTCATTGTCAAGATCTGTCCCTATCCCCTTTAACCCTATTAGCATTAAGATCAGCACTGTTGTAATCCTTATCCTTCTTCTGGAAAAATAGGAGAAGTCCTCATGGACTCTACTCATTAGCCACAGGTAAAAAGGTTCATATTTTCCAAAGTATGGGAGCTCATACACCTGGTACACTATTACTTGTTTTTAAAGTTTCTCCCCTACATCATCATATACCAGCATGTCCTCCATCGTGCGCTTGTTAGTCTTTGTACTCAACAACGTGTTTAATTATTTCTTATTATTAGAGGTGTGGTGGTTGTAATCACTCACCTTGAAGCTGTGTACGTGGGAATCCCACTCTTTCCTAATTATCACACCTTTCAGATACTACATCTCTGAGAAACTACTCTCGAGATTAATTTCAACTTCTGCCTCCACTTTCTTCTTTCCTTTGGCTCCTGCAGCAAGTGCTTTCTTTGGTACCATCATCAAATCTAAAGTTTATATCTTCTGTACTGAACAAATCCAAACCCTAGCTTAAGTCTGCATGCCCTAGTTCAAAACCATGTGCCCTAGCTCTCTTTTAGTGTGTTTGCTTCACTCAAAACCTTCATCAATGGGGACGTAAGCTTTTTCTACGCATAAATCCTCTCTCCACATCTGGTTTTACACTCTTTGCACCTCAATACTCTTTTCTCAGCTCGGTCACACTTAGCTCATTCAAATTCTTGTGATCACAAAGGTAAAAATGAACTCACATCACATCCTTATATATATTTTCAAAAATTTGGTGCATTTATTACTCCTTCACCTACCAACAATCCTCTCATTAATTGACCATTTTCAAAATTTCTGCGTGGTACATCTTCGCGCCTCAACTATAACCTTCTAGTGCACCTTCCTACCTTCTAGCTACAGACTTCTCTTTAGCATGCTTCCATGCTCCTGAGTACCTCACCACTGTGCCTTCTCTTGGTAGTCTCCACAGTCGTTGTTTACCTCATGTTATATTTTTCCTTCATTTATCCCTATCTATGGGTTTTGTTTGGAAGCAATCTTCTTTCCACCAACTCTCCAAACTTGAAAAGAAATTGTAGCAGTTTGTTCTTTTATGTGTACCCATTTTTAAATAGCCACCCCACACAAATGGTATGTGCAGTCCTCTACACATAAAAATTTTTCAAACGGTAATTAGCTTCTAGCGCGCAAATGCGCTTATTACACAGAACACCAACTAAATTCACAAAAGGAATACATAATTGAAAACCTAATTTAAATGGAAAAACTACCTTATTACAAACACCAATAAGACTTAATCATAGTAGGGCTTTAGCCTACTCCCATTGAAGTAACTGGGTAACCGTAATCCATCAAGCTCCTCTAACTGACAAGCTCGTGTTTCAAGTATGCAAGTGATAACATATGGTCCTAACCAATGTACTTTAAGTTTTCGTGGATGGCACAAAAACTTAGAATCATAATGAAGCACCATCAATCCTATCTCAAGTTTTTTGTCCTTAATGTGCCTATCATGTCATGCCTTCTACCTAGCTTTTTCTTGCTTCTAACTCCAGCGTGCTATTGCTCATCGCTCATCCAGCTTAATTAACTTTTCAATTTTTTCTTCTAATTCTCGTTCATCATCTAGACCTCCAGCACACTCAATACACAAAGAAGGTAACATAAATTCCATATGAAGAACTACTTCTACACCAAACACCAATTGAAAGGGTGTGGCCTTGTTTAACTACTTGTATGTTGTTCTATACACCCAAAGCACGGCAGAAACTTTATCATCCCAATATTTTCTTCCAACATCACAAATTTTTGTCAATGTTTAGCTCAAAATCTTGTTGAAAGCCTCAGCAGTCCCATTTTCCTGAGGATGATATGGTGTAGTCTTATAGTGTGCAATCATAAACTCATCCAATAGAATTTTGATTGTCTCATTCAAAAAATGTGTGCCTCTATCACTAGTCAAACTCAACAGACATTCATACCTTGTAATAATATTTTCCCATATAAACATGGCTATTGTAGCTATTGTACAATCCTTTGTAGGTGTAATTCTGATGGTGCACATTGTAACTGGTATAACTGTGCATCGGGCATGGTATCTTCAATTGCCTTCGCGTCTTCTCCTAACTTTATTCTAGATAAGTCTAGAATTACGTTTCCCTGGTTTTACCACAACTGTAAAATCAAATTCTTGGAATAAGAGTACCCATTGACATATGCACCCCTGTAAAATGGGCCTTTTTACCAAATACTTCAATGTCATATGATCGATATAGAATACAAATGGTGTTGCTAATAGGTACTGTCTAAATTTATGTAGTGCATAGATCATTGAAAAAGCTTCGCACTGTATAGTTGTATAATTTTTCTTTGCATGAGTCAAATTTTTACTAGCAAAACAAATAGAATGATTTATAATACCTTCTCTAGGCTGAGCCAACACCGCGCCAATGGTCATGCCAAAAGTGTCCACATGTACATGAAACGGCTGGTCCCACAAGGGAAATCACAGAATAGGTGATGTAGTAAGTTTTTTCATTTAATGTCTCAAATGCACGTTGTTATGGTTCCCCCCAATAGAATGTCCCTTTTCCTTTTAGTAACTCCTCCAAGTTTGTGGCAACCTGAGCATACCCTTTAACAAATTTTCTATAATAACCATTGTGACCTAAGAATCCACGCACCTCACTTTGACTGGTAGGCTCTTCCAGGATGATAATGACTGCAACCTTAACTGGATCAACTAACAAACCTTCCTTGCAGATGATGTGCCCTAACAATGTGCCAAATGGTGTAGCAAAGATGCACTTCTTGATGTTCAAAGAGATGTTTAATTGTCAACATATTTCAAACATTAAGCGTAAATTTTCACAATGATCCTTAACAAGTCCATACACTATCTTCCTATGCAATCCTAACCTGATGATACCCAGAGAATCTATCTGTAAATGAATAGATCTCGTGCCCTGCAATGCCTTCTAATATTTCCTCTGTGAATGGTGTAGGGAAAGGATCACTCACACATGCACCATTCAGATCCCTATAGTCCACACAGATCATAATCTGGCCATATTTCTTTATACTGATCATCATTGAGCTAACCCATCCTGATTCATTGAGGGTCTTGATGATTCCAGACTTCAACATTTTGTCAATTTATTCCTTGACCTTTTCGTGCAAGTTAGTGTTCATCAAGTAGGGTCTCTTCCTAACTAAGCACACACCTTCCTTAAGATTTATCTTCATTTCTCCTGATGATTCATGCATGCATTTTAGTTCATGGTATCCCCTAGGAAATAAGTCCTGATAATCTCATAGTAACTCAATCATTTTTACAACTTCAGATTCAGACCAATAATCCCCAATTATGGCCTCCTTAGGCTTAGCATCCGATCCAATATTCACTTTCTTTGTTTTCATAGGTTCATGATAGGTGCGCATGGTCTTATCTTCACTGTCCAAAACCTCATGCCTACCTGTTGAATGATCTACATCCATATTTTCTACTTCTTCATCATCCACTAAGTAAACCATCTTTCCTTTTTCTTTCTCAAGGCAAGCATGCTTAAGTAGTGTGGCATCTGTCTCGGTTTCTTCAGCAAACCACACTCCTAAGTCGTTTCCATCAAATACTCCTTAATGATTTATTCCATCATGGTACTATCTCCCATATTTAAGTGCTTTATAACCTATAATGCCTCTTTTACTGGAGGTTTATTATAGTAGTAGTCAAAAGTTTGGATCATTCTTGTAATCAAATCCTACCAATTTCCAGTCTCTCTATGGAGTTTCACATATACATACCAAGCACGCATGTAGCCGTGTAAAGTGGAATAAAATTTGTGCACCTAGAGTGAAGGTGGTAAAGCTTCCTGCCCCTCTGTCCAGAGTATCTCATGCTAGTGAACATGGTGCTGAACAGGTTGATTACCATGATAAGTGTATATTTGAGTAGGTGCATTTCTCCTAGAAAACCGAGTAGAAAGATAAATCTTGATTACATTCCATCCTACAAGATTATCCCTATGAACCACCCACTAGTGCACTGTCATCCCGCGCAGGGTATATACTAGCATATTCCATCTCTCTAACTAGTCTATCCATTGTTCCTCCATGGCACTTAGAAATACCATAGGATATCCTTCTCTGGTGTATCAAGGTACCAAGTTTTTACCTATCCTCCTGATGTAACGAGGTCTAATTTTCTGTGCAAATGTTTTTCTTACTTTGTACCCTACCAACTCATAAGTACCATGAGCCCAATTATCATAAGAAATACTTGTAGTATTGCTAATAGACTGTGCATCTTCCCACTGAATGGTTCCTTATTTAGATGGATCGAGCACTTATGGGTCCCGTATGGTGCATACATAAATCCTATTCAAATCTTCCTCACTCAAAGGCTCAACATAGGGTGTAGATTTCCCATCGGTTAAAGGGATGATAAATATTTCCTCCTTGTTTTCAAAACTAATATATCCCTTGTTAAACCAAAGATCGGCATGATTTACATAACACCAAGGGTATCAAAGTAGAGTTGGGAATTTTCTTGCTTTGGCAAGCACTAAAACCTCAAAATCCCTAGTCAACTTGGCCCCCTGTATAGTAATGGATGCATCTTTTAAAACTCCGATAGGAGTGGCCTTGGTTTAGTAAGCCATAAACAGCTCATTATAAGATGGTTGTAATGGGGGTCTTCCCATTAGTACCCATGCATCTAAAGTAAGTACATTAACTTTTTCATATGTATCAATCAATATATTACTCAAACTCCATCCATCCACAACAGCATTCAGAGTGATTTCCTTGTCATAGTCTAAGTTATGGGGGAAGATTTACATACAGGATCTATCATCCAGTCTCAATACTTGCATGTCGAGTGTTTTCCTTTAGCTAATTCCCTAACAATGGAATGATATTCTCCTTGCACAACATTTTTCACACCTCCTTCAAGTCATCAATATCAAATTGAACCGTTTCTGTTGCTTTATTATTCTCCATCTTCCATGATTTCTCCTTTAAACACTACATTTCACCCTAAATATTTCTGAGTGCCTCCATGGTTTCCTGACAAACCTCCTTCTAATGGATAGGATCTAGGTTTCATGCATATAGAACCTCCTCCTTAATGATGGTAGGCTTTTATTGTAACGCTTCTTCCTTCAGCACGGGTAGTGATCTTTATAGGTAATACCTCATATTTCGGTTCCAACTTAGGCATCCACTGATTTTCCACAGCTCGTTGTATCCTAACCATCCATGCACCTTTTTTTTCTTTTTTATACGACTTACTAAGATGCTCATATAAGTCTAGGCATTCCTCATAGCTATGATTCTTTCCACAAAAAGAAAATGTAATATTCTGAGGAAATTCACGCCTCTAGTGGTCAAAAGATATGCATGTATAACATGTTCCATGAGGAAACTCACCTCGTCCACCACCACAGCCTCAGCCTTTGAATCCACCACGCTATCCTCGACCTCTGCCACGACCTCCTTAAAAACACCCTTAATTTTGATCATAGCACACTTGATTTTGATCCCGATCATGATGCTCACCCTTACCCTTAGAGTTAGATGATAATACCATCTGTTGTATACTAATGTCTATAGTATCATGGATCTGACCAATCAGTTGGTAGTATTCTATATCATGAGTCGTGGACGTGTAAATTTTACAATAGAAAAATGCGTTCATCCTTATTGCATGTTGTAATAATGGATAGTGGCTAGCATCATGGTTCAAATGACATATCTCACAATCCAGTAATAATGAACATACTGATCTGTGGGGACAACTACCCTTGGTGTGTCTTTATACTTCATAATTTTTACACCAAATCCTCATGTGTGCCTCATGTGCTGATTTTATTGATAGTTTCTCTAACTATTTTGCCATAGCTACAATCTTCTATAACCATGATACCATGAACTAAAATTCCATAGTTTCTCATGGGCTGACTCCATTGTCTATACTTTTGACTACCTCAGTGCGTAAAGTTGCTTCAAGTGCTTCGCATAGATTAGTGTATGTCTTATGTGATAGCATACTTCTAAAAGGTTTAATCAGACCTCAACTAAACCATTGTGCATGCTATCTTGCATGAATATCATATGAAACCTTAGATAAAAGTATTTTGAAATGGGCATCATACTCCCTAACACTCTCAATAGTTCCTTTCTTAATATCCTTGAGCACACTTATACTCTTTTGCTCAAACTCAGGGATGTGAAACTCTTTAAGGAAATCATATTTTAATGTTGCATAGTCTACGCAGGTCAAACTTCATGTACCAGTTGTGTTCATGTCCTTATAACGTAGTGGAAAATTAGCTTACCCTACGCTCAGAATCCATGATCCCTTTTACACGCCACAGTATTTCACACATGTGCACGTGTTCAGCAGCATCTTCTATAACCCTATACTCTGGTAGATGAAGAGAAATCTCCATGTAAATATGTTGGGGTTGGTGAGGACCTTGCCCACCTAATCCAAAACCTCCTGTGTTACCTCTACCTCTAAAACCAATAGATCCACCGGAACTAGAACCACCTATACCTCCTGATCCTCCACCTATATCTGTAAGCAGACTAGAATATGTACTTCCTTGTGTCCCAACAGTAGTACTGAATTGAACCCCTGTAGTCTGTGAAGTGTTACCAGCCTCAGAAATGAGTCCAAATTTCTACGCACTTGAATTCTGTGTAGATGATGCACCTGTAAAGGTACCTCCAAACAATAATGAAAAAAAACTTCCTGCCATCGATGTACTTCCTATGTGACTTACTCTTGCTCTCCCATTGCCTAAATTAGCTTGCTGACTACTTGTCATACTAGACACTGGAAAACCAAGTGCAAGGGCTAGGTTTCCAGGTAGATTCAGATGTGCGCTTGTGGCCCAGATCATCTCTACTAGCACACTTGCATGTGAGGCTAAGGGGGGTTCCCTTTCATGCTTTCCCAAATGGGGGAGTTCCTGATGCTTCAGCACCATGCCTTCTGCATGAGCTCCAAATTCTTCGTGAACCATCTCTCTCCTCAATTTCATTCACTCTATAACATCCTTTTGCTTCTCTATCTCCCTCTCACATGCCTCATTATACTTAAGCTACATTTCTTCTCTCTTCCTTTCTACTACTAGGTCTACCATCTTTCACCAAACCTTCTCCTGCCCCCGCACGTGGTGGGGTCTAGTTAGCCATCGGTTTGCTTTCTAAGTTCAGGGTCACCATCAAGATTTTGATTTCCAGTGGAATGCCTTGGAAGTAAGTTCCCCTGGGATACCATAAAAATGGAATTCTGCTACCTCTGGGAAAGAATAAGTGGAAATTGAGCACTCCATAATATAGTTGTTTAGGACACCACGAAACCAAGTATCCATAACGCATGTCCAAATCAAATCAGCATCATAAAGGGCCTGAAATTCTTCCTACACCCAGACAAATGTGTGATACCTCTAATCCCTTTTAGATGCACAAGTAACCAGCCACTCATACATTTCTACCAGAAAAATAACGAAGAAGCTCTCATACAAATTGTCATACAGATTATGTTCCACCCATGCACTTGCGGTAAACTCAGATCCGGTGTTGAACCTCCATGTGTACTCTTCTTCTAGATCTATTATCCACTCCTCAACACTTGCTAGGGTAAACTGGTATGTCTTCATCACGAACCATCCTAAAAACAACTAAAAAATAGGTCTCGAAAATGGAACCAATGATACAACCTAGAATTTACGAGAAATAATCCAGGCGCACTAGCACATCACTCAGCTTAGAATGAGTGCTCACCCAAAGTGTAGAAAGGTACCAGGCCCCTCTTTATGGTTGCTTATACAGGATGTTAACAAGATGAATAGTTAATGCATTCAGATCCATTATTGGTATAAACATTTTACAGAGCATATTCCAGATCTAGATCTAAGGATTAATGCATTCAAGTAATAACCATATGAATTCTACCATGCAAGATCTAGTTATATTCATGTTTAACGCCTTGAATCAATCAATACACTCCATTATATTAAACACACTAAATACACATAAGCTTCTTACAATAGGTAGTACCATAAGTTCATGTGCACATCAGATCTGGTAGCATAACTTAACATTTACAGTCCTCCTATACTACGCAGATCACTATATATTTATAAGGGTGGGGACTTTCCCTTCACCACTTACATAATTTCCAAAATAGGTCGCATGTTGAAAATAGCCACGTGGCTTTACAATAATAGACACACATGCAAGTGCGCTAATGATAGATCTCTTCTAGTTAACTGGAAGTAATAATTCTATTATTAACTTGAACCCATACAAAGCACTTAGTAGACGCTCTTCCAGAAATAGCCCTTGCATGTTGTGCAAGTCTTTATCTAGTTTGTGTGCTTTGCACACTATCTCCAAAAATACCTTGTAATCCTGAAAAATGGCTAAGTACCTGAATCTTTCCTTATCTTTCATGCGTGTTTCTTTCCCTATCCTTTCACACCCTATTCCCACGCGGGAACCTTCTATGTTCCTTTTGCTAAGTGTCACACTTTTTCTGCTCAACATTATTTAAATTACTCGGGCTAAATTATAGGTGTCTACATCTATATTTATAGAAATAGCCAAGAATCTCAATTGAGTCCTCAATTTAGCACAGTCCCCAACACCCAAATACATACACGAGCAACTGGATGCTCCTGACCTCTCCTAGGCCCTTATTTCCTGGGGGCAGATACAACTACTTTATCATATTAGCACATTCTATAGCATTTTACATATGATTTTTACAATACATTCACACTCTTCTAGCAAGCAAAATGCATTCTTTCTCCATTTAAATTTTAAACAAATATGGAACTAATATAGTACAACTCTGAATAAAAAAGGATCATACTATCTACAATGGTGTATAATCAGGAAGCAGTCATGGAAGGAGAGAAACACTAGACCTCTGTCCCCAACACTCTTCTGTCATGGCATGAGATCACCTAAAAACTCGCTCTTGGCGTGAGATCACCCAAAAAACTTGTTCTTTGCATGAGATCCCCCAAAAAACTCACACTTGGTGTGAGATTTACCAAAACACTTGCTCTACACATGATGATGGGAGACCTTATATAAAGATTGTAAGGAATTTTTTAAGGCATGTGATTATTTTCAATGTCTTGGAAAACCAATTCAATGAGATGAAATGCCTCTGAGACCTATTACAAGCACCGAGCCTTTTGAGAAATGGGCTATAGATTTTGATGGTCCTATTTCAACAGTTGCACGTAGAAATGGATCACGCTACATCATAACTTGCACAAACTATTTGAAAAGGTGGGCATAAGTAGCACATACAAAGGACTATACAGCAACTACAGTAACTCAGTTTCTATGGGAAAATATTATTACATGGTATGGGTGTCTTTTAAGTTTGACCAGTGATAGAGGCACGCATTTTCTTAATGAGACAATCAGAATTTTATTGGATGATTTCATGATTACACACCATAAGACTACACCCTATCATCCTTAGGCAAAAGGAACTGCTGAGGCTTTCAACAAAATTTTGAGCCATACATTGACAAAAATCTATGATGTTGGAAGAAAGGATTGGGATGATAAAGTATCTGCAATACTTTGGGCATATCAGACAACATATAAAAGGTTAAACAAAGCCACACCATTTCAGTTAGTGTTTAACGCATAAGCCATTCTTCCTATGGAATTTATGTTACCCTCTTTGCATATTGCATGCATTGGAGATCTAGCTGATGAGAAATCTTTAGAAGAATGGATTGAAAATCTAATCAAGCTAGATGAGCAACGAGCCATAGCACATTGGAGTCAGAAGCAAGAAAAGGCTAGGCAAAAAGCATGGCATGACAAAAACATAAGGGATAAGAAGTTTGAGATTGGAAAAATGGTGCTTCTCTATGACTCTAAGTTCTTGCACCATCCAAGAAAACTTAAGGTACATTGGTTGGGGACATATGTTATCACTTATATCCTTGAAATAGGTACTTTCCAATTAGAAGCACTTAATGGAACATGGTTACCTGGTTACTTTAACAGGAGTAGGTTGAAGCCCTACTATAAATAAGTCTTCTTGGTGTTTGTAATAAGGTAGTATTTCCATTTAGATTAGGTTTTCAAATTCTGCATTCCCTTAATGTGTTCATTTTTTATTACTATGCTTTGTCAATTTAGTTGGTGTGTTGTGTAATAAGCACATTTACGCGCCAGAAGCTAATTACTATTTGAAGAATTTTTATGCACAGAGGACTACACATACTTTTAGTGTGGGGTGGTGGTTGATATCTAGGTACAAGACAGTTGGAAATGAACAATGAAAGAAATAAGCTACTATAGTTTCTATTCAAGCCAAAGGATTGCTTCTAAAAAGTGACCAAAATGGAGACATATGAAGGGACAGTATAACGTGAGGTAAGCGGATACCATAGCAACTACCAATGGAAGGTGTAGTGACAAGGTACTCGGGTGCAAAGAAGTGTGTTAAAGATAATTATGTGACCAGAGGATAGGAAGGCACGCTAAGATTTTATAACTGGGGTGTGAAGATGTACCACGCGAAACGAATGAAATTGGTCAATAAATGAGAGGACATTGGGTAGATAAAGGAGAAATAAGTGCATCAAAATTTTGAAAATTTATATAAGGATAGGATGCGAGTTCATTCTTACCATTGCGATTAAGAGAATTTGACAAGAGCTAAGTGCGAAGAGCTGAGTAATCGTGTTGAGGTGCGAGGAGTGTGAAACCAGATGTGGAAAGGAGGTTTATGCCAAGGAGAATCTTGCATTCCCATAGGAGAAGGGTTTGAGTGAAGTAAATGAGTTACAAATGATATAGGGCACATGATTTCCACTAGGGCATGGAGATTTGAGCTAGGGTTTGAGTTGCATGTTGTAAAATTCAAAAGATGAGTATTTTTAGAGGATTGCAAGGTAGAAATGGCACCAAAGAAGGCTGTTGCAACAGGAGTTAAGGGAAAGAAGAAGGTGGTTGTGGAGGAAGAAGAAATGACCCCTGAGAGCAATTTTTTAGAGATGTAATATCCAAAGGGGGTTAAAGTAGGCTAGGAGTGGGATTCCCACATTCAGAGAAGCAAGATAAGTGAGTACAACCATCGTACCATAGAAAATAATAAGGAGGTGGATGCACTATTGAACACAAAGAAAAATAAGTGTATGGTGGAGGACATGTCGGTCTATGATGACGTTGGGGAGAAGTTATTGAATTAGAATAGAGTATATCAGTTATACAAGATTCCTTACTTCGGAAAATATGAGCCCTTGTACGAATGGCTCATGAGCAGAGTACACAAATACTTCTTCTACTCTACAAGATGCAGAGTAAGGATTTCAGCCCCGCTGATCTCCACAGTGACAGGGTTGAAGGCTACAAGTGAACACCTCAAGGAGGACTTAACAGAAAAGGCCACAATTATACAGACTAGGAGGGAGCTTGGGTACACCAAGGGTCCGCATGGCATGGAAATAGACAAGATGAAAAAGTACCTAATTGTGCATGTAGTCACGCACCTTGTGACAAAATTAAATGACCAAGAGAGGTGGTCAAAAGTGAATACCATGTGGCTACACATTACTAGAAGGATGTCTAAAGGAGTGATCTACAACATTTTAGGTTACATTGCAGGAACTATCATCGAAGAAGTGCGTTTAGGAGGAAAGATCAGTTTTGGGGTTGTTCTATTGTCTCTTATATTCATGGAGATCGGGGTGCCATATGGACCCAAGGATAAGGTTTGGGAGTATCCCATGGAGAACAAGTCACCTGCAGAACGATTCAGCAAGTACTTGTGTGAAGAATTGATGACTGAACAAGTCAAGTAGAGGTCTGAGAAGTGGTATGATAGGCTCCACATGGCATTTGGAGAAGAGTGGCACATACCAAAGGATTTTCCATCAGTGGTGGGTAAGGTAGTTCAGTTTTCCATATACCAACATTTTTCATCGTGCAATTTGTGATGAAGGATAAGGCTTGAAGCCCATGGTGCAAATTGTTGTATGCCTTCACAACAAGTTATTTTCATGCATTGGTTCATAGGTTCTCAGATGTGCGTTGCCTAACATTCAATGTAGACAAGGTAGATTCCAACTACCACACACTGAGGAAGAAGTATGTATATCCAGGACGTAGTGCATATATTGAAAGGCTCATCTTAGGTGTTTTGAGCATAAAGCTAGTAAGTTTGGTTGTTGGAGACATTGAAGTAGCACTTGTGACCCTCCAACTGAATCCAAAGTTGGAAAACAACAAGTATGTGGAAGATGATTTCGCAATCCTAGGGCTGCCGAAGGGTAAGCATATCATGGAGAGCATTCTAGTGCTTAATCCCATAGAGAAAATCAAAGTAGAGGATGAGGAGGATAAGCATGAGGATAGTGGTGGTTTGGAACACAGAGGTAGAAGACAGCCTCCAAATAAGTATGAATTTTAGCATGCAACTACACTACCTCAGCTAAAAAATGGGATGATGAGGACTTAGATGCAGTCCAAGGAGAGCGCCGATTCAAGAGAGTGTTTAGGAGGACAACAACCCAAGGTGCTACTCCACAAATAGTGCACAAATCACCCTAACTCTCTCCACATAAGGAGACAACTGAGAAAAGGAGAAGGAAATTAAAATTGAATGAGGAAGCAGAAGAGTCAAAGGAAAGCACGCCCAATTCTCCTACACCTCCGGAGAATGTAAAAGAACAAAAAGATGACGAAATGAAGGATGGAGAATAGGTAGAAAAAGGAACATATGAGATAGCAGCTGAGACTACTCAGGAAGTAGAAACACAAGTCCCAAATCTGGAAGCCCAAGTTCCTAAGTAGCCTAGGTCAAGAAGAACAAGAGGGGAATACATTCCACTAGCCATGGGATACGTTAAGGACACATGTAAAATTGTGTGTGTCTGTTTCCAAAGCACACTGACATAAAATGAGTTATATGGTTGGGAGTTAATGGATGTAGATATGGCAACAGTTCGCACAAGAAAGAAATTTTCATGGTTGATGCACACAGATAAGGATGAACCAGATTTTGATGTGTGTGAGGATTTATGCGTGTCAAGGAGATTGAAAAAGACACCTCATGATAGACACATAACAGTAAAGCCTATTGTTATGTCAGATGAATAGGTGAGCAGTGCATTGGTAAAAGTCTCGACAGAGGTTACACGTCAGAATATGGATAAAGCTTCCACCATTAGGGCACTAAGGGAAGAGATCATGAATAAGGATGAGGATATAGCACATCTAAAGTAGGAAAGATACTTGGAAAAGAAGAAGAACGTTGTGTTTATCAGCATCGCAGAGGATATTGGTGATAATTTCATGAAGGCTAGGCCACACATAGAGCCAAAGGTACCAAGGATGTTTCCTTCAGCAATACATTATGTAAGTACATTGGTGCACTTATTGCTTGAATATTAACCTTTGCACATGTCAGCACCAAAGGATCCAACACAAGATGTAGAGTGAGAAAAGGCTTCAGTGATGCGGAAGATTGCATCGTATGAAGGACTACCACAAGTGTTCTAGGAAGAACTAAAGAAGGTGGACCAAGCCTTGAACATTTGTATAGCTTCAGAGGTGCTCATCAAAATAAAAACCCTAAAGGAGGACAATGAGGTCTAGAAAGTGATGAAGGACAACACATTGGGCCACGTAGAAAGATTAGCACTGGTTAAATAGAAGTGTGAGGCCTTGGCAACAGTCCAAGAACCACATAAGGATTGGCTAGAAGAGCTTGGGAAACTCATTACGCAAAAGATGGATTTGTTATAGGGAAGGATGACTGTAATGTCCAACATTGTGTTGGGTTGGTCTTACAGAATGAAAAGGGAGAGATTGCGCAAGATGAACTGGGGTCCATTGCTATGGACATTCCAAAAAAAATAGAGGAAGCACTTGTTGAGTGGAAGAACTTGGAGGTCGAGATAAAGGAGGAATATCCTGAATTAATTTTTCAGGTTGAAGCAGATGAAGCTGCAGGGTAACATCATTATTTTATGCATATAGATTCATTCTTATTCTTTACACTCAGATTATTTAATTTGATTTTGAGACAAACATTTCTAGGGTGGTAATGCAGTTAGTGTGGGGTAATGTTGAGCAGAAAAGACTTAACAAAAGGCACCCAAGAGGTCCACGTGGGAAAATAGGGCATGTTCAAAGGTGCGAACAGATAAGGGAAACATGTGTGCTGAGGATAAGTTCATATTTCGGGACTTAGCCATTTTTGTAGATTAGGATCTATTTTTAGAGATGGCGTGCAGAGCACATAAATGAGACAGATACTTACACTCCACGCATTGGCTATTTTTGGAGGATTGGCTATAAAGCACTTTGCATGGATGCGGGCTAAGAATAGGTTTATCACTGCCAGTTAACTTAAGGAAGTCTATTATTAGCACACTTGCATGTGGGGCTATGGATATAAAAAGTGTGTAGCTAATAATAGCATGTGACCTATTTTAGGATTGGATAAGCGGTGAAGAGAAAGTCCCCACCCTTATAAATATGTAGTTAACTACGTAGTAGAAATAATAATATATTACGAAATGAGTAGAGAAACAGATATATGTATGTATGTGTGAAAGACTGGACTACTGTATCAGATATGTGTGCGTATGGGCATAGAACGCCATTACTGTAAGAAGCTTCTGTGTAATTTTCATATTTAATACAATGGAGGATAAAGGTTGAATCTAAGTGTTAGTTCTGTGTGTATTTGGATCTAGTATGTTTTTGATTTCATCATGATTAATACTTAATTTTGTTCTCCCTTAGAAATACATCTTGCATGCTTTATAGAATGATGTATTCATAATAGAACTACATGTATTAAGTCTTCATCATGCTAACATCCTACAATAGTAACCCTAAAGAGGGACCTGGTACCTTTGCGCGCTTTGGGTGAGAGCTCAGTCTAGGCTGAGTGATGTGTCAGCGCATCTAGGGTCTTATTGGGCTTGTATTATTGAATTTTAGGCTGCATCAATCACTTTCCTAGATCGATTTTTGTTTTGCCTCTGTCAATCTCTTCTGCTCATTCAAAATGCCACCTTTGTGCTTTGCTTATCTAATCATGTTCTTCATCGTTTACTTGATCTTTCCCTTCTCTCTTCTTCACCAATGTAGCTCTTCTTATCTTAATTGCACCATATTTTCTTCTTTTCACCTCTCTCACTCTCTTGGCTCTAATGCCTTAGTTTTCTCTCATGTGCAACCCCCATCAAATCACTTCCATTTTTTCTTTTATTTAACCTTTTTCTCAGAAATCTTTCTTTGACATTTACATTGTGTACTCTTCGTGATCTGTCGTCTATGAATCCAGATCATTAAATTTTCCCAGATGAGTCTAGATTTTATTCTTTTCTTGTTCATCTTTATTCCTCCTTCCATGCATCTGACAAACTAATTTATTATCTGACTTCCAAAATTAGAAATATTGCATTGTTTAGAATTTGCGTCATGAAATTAAAATGGCGACCCAATTTCTTTGCATTATTTTAATTCACCTTGAAATTGGGAATCTCCATCGAGCTTACAACCAAATTGCCTCATGGTCAACATGCATTAAATGCTAGTAGCTGGAACAGAGAATTTCATTGGTCTATCTGAAGTTCCGTTGTACTTGCAGTTGCAATTCTCTTTCAATCAAATCTCCTTCAAAATCTGAATGCAAACTTTCACTCTTTCAATTTTAACTCCAACTAATTGTCATGGATCCACTCTAGTTAACTTTGAACGCTCTGTGGCTTCCTTTGGCATCTTTGATCTTTTCCTCCATATCACACCTTCTCCATTTGTCCTTCGACTTTTCCCTTATTTATGTAGCTTTTAGTTATCTGCAGCATATTTATGCATTGTGCAGATTTTCCAACTTCTCATGGCTTCCTCCATATTTGCTACCTTCAACAACTTTTCTCATTTTCTAGATCTTCGCGGCTTTCCTTCTGTCTACGGAAATCTTCTATACTTAGCAAATTTTCTGCTTATCCATGATTTTACATCTTTTCCCCTTTATACCCAACATACTCCAAATCTTCACATCCACATCTTTACCTTCTAACCTTCTTCACTCTACGGCACTCACCTTCCTTCAACGGCTTCTTTAAAGCTTTCTTTTATTCTGCGGTTCCTTCCTTAAGCTTCTTTACTCCATGGCTCTCTATGTACGTGGCAGCTTACACCTTGTATCTGTGGCTTGCACAAATGTTTTCTAAGTCCTTTAGAACTTATATTTGATCATCTCAAAGCCTTTCTGGGCTAACACTACCAATCAACCTTCATATGCTTCACATGCTCACTTTACCAATTAACTCCTTTTTTCATCAATGCAACTTGATATCAACTCATCAATCTCGACATCAATGACAACACATATAATAATGAAAAATATTCAAGAATATCCCCCTTTGTCATTGATGGAAACACTCCATCCTATAGAAACCTTATAAACTTTTGATGGCAAAAAGATTGCAAAAGTGAATCTGCTTTTCTCCTATTCTTCTATATCCCCAGACTGGTTTCTGATTTCTTTATATCTCCCCCTTTCACAATAATGACAACGGTCCATCTATGCCACACATAATTGAGTATACTTGTAAGTTGGTTTCTTCATTTTCTTACCTCAAAAATCTCCCCCTAGTCTTATGCTTCTTATCCATCTGATCTGGTATTTCCGCAGTAATGCTCCCCCTGAGTTGATGCATGATTTTATAAATTTGAGCTAATAAATTAGCTCCCCTTAACTTTGGTACTATTTTTAGGAGATGATATTTCCTGAGAATTCTCCCTTCCTTCACTGCACACCCTCTAGTAGTTTACGGAATCAGGAATGACCCCAAATTCATTTCTTAAGTTCTCAAATGTTGCCTTTGGTAACGGCTTAATCATTATATCTGCAATTTCTTCTTTAGTGCTCACATATTCTAGAAATATCTTCATGTCATTCACTTTTTCCCTCAAGAAATGATACCTTATTGGTATATGCTTTGTTTTTCAATGGAACATTGTGTTCTTGGAGACACTAATTGTACTTGTACTATCACATAGTAAAGGAATTGGATTTTCATATTTCACCTTGTAATATTCCAATGACTACTTCATCCATAGGAATTGTGTGCAACACATCACAGCAGCTATATACTTTACTTCACATGTTGAGAGAGATATTAATTATTGTTTCTTGCTCAGCCAAGATATTAAGCAATTTCCAACAAATAATGCTTCATCTCTTGTACCCTTTCTTTCATCAACACTTCCAGCCCAATCTACGTCTGTATATGCTTTGATGTTGAAATCATTTCTTTTGGGGTACCATAATCCATATTCAATTATACCCATGAGATATTTAGAATTCTCTTGACCGCCTTGAGGTGTGTTTCCCTTGGATTTTCTTGACATATTCCAACAAGTCCTACTTCCAGCATGATATCAGGTCTTGATGCTGTGGAGTAAAGTATACTTCCTATCATGGATTTGTATAGTGTTTTTTCTACCTTTGGTGAGTTATCATCTTTTCTTATCTTGCATCCAACCTCCATTGGTGTCCTAATAGGTTTCTAGTATTCCATCCTAAATCTTTTCAACATCTCTTTTATATACTTACTTTGGGAGATGAATATACCTTGATCTGATTGATTTATCTGTAGTCCCAAAAAGAAACACAGATCTTCCAGCATTGACATCTCAAATTCTTCTTTCATCATGTCTACAAACTCGTATGTCATCTTGTCATGATCTCCACCAAAAATGTTGTCATCCAAATATACTATTACAATGGGCAGAAGTTGTCCTTCTTCTTTTATGTATAGATTGTTGTCCACGAATCCTTTTCTGAAACCTTTCTCAACAAGCTATGAGTCTAATCTATTTTACCAAGCTCTAGGATCTTACTTTAATCCATACAAAGCTTTCTTCAGTTTGCATACATAATCTTTATCTTCAGTTAGTGATAATCCATTAGGTTGTTCAATGTATACCTCTTCATTCAGGAAACCATTTAGGAAGGTTGATTTCACATCCATGTAGAACACTCTAATCTTCTTGTATGTTACATAAGCCAGAAATAGCCTTATTTCCTCCATTCTTACAATTGGTGCAAATGCTTCATGAAATTCAATCCCTTCCATTTACATGCATCCTTTGCACACTAGTATGTTTTTATTACGTGTAACTTCTCCTTTCTCATTTAACTTATTCTTGAAGACCCACTTTGTTCCAATCACATTTTTTTCTCGTGTCCTAGGTATTAATTCCCATGTCTCATTCTTTTTTATCTCATCTAATTCGTCATTCATGGTGTCCACCCAATGCTGATATTTGCTTGTTTCAGTAATATTCTTGGGTTTTATCATGGACATGAGTGTTATATCTTCATGACTCTACTTCTCTCTGAGTATCCTTCTTGTTAGGATGTCGCCATCCTTGTTTCCAATGATCTGGTTTGCATGATGATCCTTCTTGACTTGCTTGGAGGGTGCCTTATTGTCTGGTATTTTGTCTTCTTCTTCTGCTTCTTCATGCGGATTGTCCAAGTCTTCATCATCTTCTTGTTCTTCATTTCCACCAGTGTGCTGAGTGTTGGTTTTTCCATATTTTGCCTCATCCATTTTCACATTAGTGATTTCCACTATCTTTTGTAACTGCTTGTTGTAGCATCTATAGGTTGCATTAACTGCTAAGTATCCAAGGAAAATGCCTTCATCGCTCCTTAAGTCAAATTTGCATAATTTTTCTTCATCCCTTTTGATGTCGAATTTACTTCTAAACACTTTGATGTGCTTCATATTTGCATGCCTCTTCTTCCATAGTTCATAGGAAGTCTTATCACTGTTTACTCTCAGCTAATCTCGGTTCAAAGATAGACCATGATATATATTGCTTCAATCCAATACATGTCTGGTAGTTTGCATTTATTTAGCATGGTCCTTACCATCTCTTACATTGTTATATTCTTCCTTTCAACAAATTCATTCTGCTGAGGAGTCCACATGGCTGAGAATTGTCTCCTAATTCCATGTTCTTCACATAACTCTTCAAACTCATTTGACCAGAATTCACTACCTCTGTCTGATCTTAGGAATTTGATTTTCTTGTTCTTCTCATTTTCAACTAATGCCTTGAAATTATTAAATCTATCTAGGGCTTCAGACTTCTTTTTTAAACATGATACCAAGGTCATTCTTGTATAATCATCTTTTAGCAACATAAAATATACTTCACCTGACATTCCTTCAGTTCTGGTAAGGCCGTACAGGTCTGTATGAATCAATTCTATCAGTCTTGTTATAGAGTACTCCTTTGACTTGAATGACCTCCTTGTCTGTTTACCATGTAGAAATGCCTTGATTATTGTATCCGCGGGTTTGATAATCTTAGGCATGTGTCTCACACACCCTTTATCACTTAGTGTAATAAAATTCTTAAAGCTCATATGTCCAAGTCTTCTGTGCCACAGCCAGCTATAATCAAATTTACTAGTGAAGCATTTCTCATTGTTTATCTCATTTAACACATACATGTTGTTCTTTGTCTATTTGGCCTTTGCATCTCTTTTTCTTGTTTTGTTGTTGATAATATCACATCCTCGGTCATGGAATATGGCATTGTATTCTTTCTTACACATTTGACTCACACTCAATAGGTTATGTTTCAATCCTTCAACATATAGAACATTTTATGTAATAGTCTTTTCATTGTCTAAACTTAATGTCCATTTTCCAACTATATTGGTAGAGTTGTTGTCACCAAATCTCACAGCACCTGATGCATTATCAAATAGAGAAATAAATTTATTTTTATCACATGTCATGTGACTGGAGCATCCACTATCTAAATACAAAATTTTATCTTCATTATGTATATGGAACGCAGTCTGTTCTATAGAGAAACATTCCTTTCTCTTGTTATCATCTTTCTTTTCATGTATCCACTTTTGTTGTTTTGGCGGCTCTTGTTTCCTTATTGGTGGATTATATCTTTTCTTGTGATAGGTTTATTGAGCAGCATTAAATTTTGAACTAGTGTAAGATGGGCCAAATATTCTTGTATAGACTCTAGAGTTCTTTCTACACTTTGTGGCTTTATGTCCAAATTGGTTACAACAGAAACAATACCCATAAAAGGAATGTGTGTACCTCAATGCATAGGTGATCCTAGGAACAATGTTTCTTCTTCTCACGGATTTGTGGAAATATTTATTTACAGAAGAGGAAGTACTTGGTGTAGCCACAGACTTATTTTCTTTAGTTTTTGCTGACTCTTTCTCCTTGATTTCTCCCTTGAATCCAATTCCATACTTGTTAGTTTTATCACATTCAAGGAAAATTTTAGTGGAAAATTTTCGTAAACTCACAAAAATCAAGGATTATGGAAATTTGAATTGGAAAATATTATGTGGTTTGTAGCCGACTTATTTGCCAAAAAAATTCGATTGACATGTCCCTTATACTATTCCTTTCTCATATATTTTACACATATATAAGAGCTTATGAATGTAATTCGCCACCATTTCGAATCATATCATGCACATATTTGTTGAAGTTAACATAAGAAAATCCTCAGCCGCTAACACTGAAATCTAAGCCGTCCAACCACAATTTGTCCTACTCTAAGCCATCCAACCCTGACCCATCTAACTCTGAAATCTGAGTCATCCAATCTCTTAGCCATCCAACTCTAATCTACCCAACAGTGATCCATCCAAATCTGATTCGTCCAACTTTGATCCATCCAACTCTTATCCATCTAACCCTAAGCCATCCAACTCTGATCCATCTAAATCTAATCCATCCAACTATGATCCATCCAACTCTATTACGTCTAACCCTAAGTCATCCAACCTTTAGTCATCCAACCCCTAGCCGTCCAACCCCTGGTCATCCAATCCCTAGCCATCAATCCCATTAGCCATCTAACTATTATTTGTCCATCCCCAAGCCATCTAACCCCTTAGTCATCTAACCCTGAGCAATCTGACCCCTAAGGCTTAAGCCGTAAGATAACTTAGGCATCTAACCCCTCAATCATGAGATGTCAAACCACTTAGTGACTCAGTCATCCAACCATTTATTTTCTAACCCGTTACCATCCAATCAATACCGTCTAACCTTAAACCATCCTTTCTTAGATCCTTCAAACATAAGAGTCACCCCTAAGGGCCTAAGTAGTAATCAGTCATGAATATTGGAAATCAGGGCAAAAAGATTACAAATTCAGCCAGTTCAAAAAAGGTTGCAAATAATTTGCTTGGCTTTTTTGGAAAATCACAAAAAAAGAAGTCAATTTCTGCATCAGCTGAAAATATCAGTATGTGGCATGTGTTATTTACTGGTTATTTAATCTTACAGAATTTAATAATTATGTTTATCATATTGTTCTTCGAACTCTTTGTACTCTGTAAAAATTTAACTATAGATAAAATTAATACTATATAAGTAATAATTTTATAGAATTATATGTAGATGTTTCAAAAATTCCTTCATAGAATAATCAATTTAAAGATATCATTGATCCATTATATGTTAAGGAAAACATTTCGTCCCTTGATGACATAGAAGTACAAGAAAATTCATCGAATTCTCAAAGTACACCAACAAAGGAAGCTTCTACTCCAAGGTCTATTTCCAGAAAAAGGAGACATGAGAATCAAAATATTCCTATTGACAGCTCATATGCATAAGTTAAATCCCAAGAAAAAAATGTCAGAAGAAAGAGAGAAAACTGGATAATTGGAAGGAAATTCCAATTCGAATGGGCTGCAAAAAATCCTTTTATTGAACCTGTGTACACTGAAAATTATAATGATGTTCCAACACAAATTCGATGAAAAATATGTGGTTGGAAATAGGGGAAGGATCACACGATGCAACTCAAACTAGACATAATTGAAAAGCACAGTGGAAAAATATACATTTCCAAAAAACTAAAGGATGGTAGCATAGTCAAAACACATAAATGGAAAGATGCAAAAGATTGTCTACATGTCAAATACGTAGAAGAGTATGAAAAGGAAAAAAAACGTATCAAATATATAAATAAAAAAGGTGGTACCATAATAGCCAGATTGAGCAAAGCTATGGAGGCAGAAATGCAAGCAAAGGGTATTCAGTTTGCTACCGTATTTCATATAATGAAAAGGGTAAGACCGATGTCATATTTTAGAGAAAATAAAATGTTGTATCAAGTTATTGGTCTACAGAACATTCCTCAATCTCATTGGTCAAATATCAGTGATTGGGAGATTTCAAAATGTCTATCTATGGTAGAAAAGGAGGATCTGAAACTATGTGTTCAAAAGGAAAAGTATATTTCCCTTTCATTAGATGAGATTACTGCAATCGATAATACTTCATGGATATGTATTCATGTTTACACATTTACTAATGAAATAAGGACTCCACACCTCTTAGCAATTCATAAAATGACTGAGAATTGCAATTATGAAAATGTATATAAATTGGTGGTGTCAAATCTGAAGGATATCGTTGGAATGGATGAATTTTCCGTTACAACAAAATTATTTTTTGTCGGAACCGATGGTGCAGCTATAATGCAGGGAGCCAGAAATGGTCTATGTGTTAGACTTCAAACAACTATTGCTTTGTATATGGTTATTGTCCACTGCATGGCTCACAGAATGAATCTCGCCTACAAAATTGTGAGCACATTTGAAAATGTAGGTAAAGTGGAGGAATTGATACGTGATTTGCATGCCTATTATTCTAGCAATCCGAAGATATTTTTAGAATTTCAAAAAAATTATATTGGACTGACAGAGGGAAAATAAATTCTCAAATATGTAGATATAAGATGGATATCTATGTATGAACCCGCCTGTAGAATATTTTATGAATATCCTTCACTGACAGGATTTATGTTTAAATACCACAGGGATGTAGATAAAGCTAAAGATCTATTGTGTTGTCTAACTGACATAGGAACCTTACTCACACTCTACGGTATTTTTCCCATGTTGAGGGAGCTTATTATTTTAACGAAGCATGCACAAGATCATTCTTTCTACATTACAGACATCATAAGACTCAGTAGACATGTTTGCTGGAGTCTAGGAAATTTATATATTTCTGATGGGAGTTTTCAGGGTGCTACTTTTGAAAACTGGAATGCATTGACAGATTTGAAAAATTCTAGGTGCTTCTTAAAGTACAATATACATGATCATATGTGCATAATAGCACATGGAAGAGAGATTCCACTTCATACGTTCCAAAAAAGAGTTGATATGGTTAACTCAGAAATAGAAGAAGTACGAGTGACATGAAATTTATATGATGCAGTATTAATGGAAACTAGGAATAAGTTGAGAAAGGTCTATTAATCATTAGCTAAAGAGATCCGGAAAAGATTCAAAAATGATAAAATACTTGAAGCAATGGGAGTTGTAAATCCACAATTTTGGAATTTTTCAGGTAGAAAACCATACACATCTATCAGTCCTTTATTTATCAAAAGCATGGGTGATCTAACTGATCATTTCTCTAAGACTAAACAGATAAATGGAGTTTCTTTAGAAGGTATTTTGAAAATAAAACTACTTAGTTCATAGTCAATGGATTTTCTATGATACGATCAGCTTCTATAAAACCCACAGGATTACAGTGCCATGAAAAGGATTTGGAAGGATATTTGTTCCAATAGTATTCTAAGTGAAGATTTGAGCGAGTATATTAAGTTATATGAGCTCTACCAAATAATGATTCTGGGTTCACTGGAAGATGAGAGAATTTACAGTGCACTATCCTTTTTAAAGTCTAAAGTTTGAAATAGATTGGATAGGAATCTAGAAATTTGTCTCAGATTGTATGTTTCATGTTACTGAGTGGAGTATTTTCCTTATGATAGAGCATTGGCATTGTGGAATTCCCTAGTATAAATAAGAGGAGTTAGTAATATTCTACCTAACCCAGGGGATCGAGACACATCCACAGATCATGCTACAATTGATTTCCAAGACACAAATGAAAGCGTTGCTCCAGGATTGTTACAATTCACATAGATTTCATTATAGTAATGTTATGTAATAAGTATTGATTTATATGTTTCAATTATCCCATTTGTGTTTTATATTTGGTTTTCAAATTCAAACTGAAATAAGTACACATTTGTCTTTTATATTTGTTAATCGATTTATTTTACATCTGCAACAAATCACAAATGTAAATATTTTAAAGAAACAAAATCAAGTAAATTTAAGCAACATTTACGTAAACAATAAAAAAGAAACATAGTTTGTATTAACAACATATAGTAACATTGTATAATTCTAATTTCCAAATTTCTTTTGAAATCGATCTCTCATGTGGTGGATTACTTTATGAAGAAAAGTACAAATTCATAAAGCATTTCCAGCCAATACAATTCCAAAAAGGGGGTTGTCATAACATATCAAAGCTTCCGAACAAGTTCTGTCATATAAAGACACATTACGAGGTCATCCTCTTTTCTACCTATGATTCAAAATCATAGGTGTCCTTACGTCTACCACACGAAATAAAAACTAAAAAGGATCTAGCCACTATCTTTTAATTCCTACGCCAATGTCAGAATTGTGACAACACACCTATCACATGGTGAACTTTACTAGAATATCTTATTTTGTGTTGCAGGTGAAGCTTATTCTTTTTCTTGTGTTAGAGGTGGAGGATTATGCTGCATTTGTATAAAGATATCTGTTATAACTCCTAATGCCTGTAGATCTCATGCTGCGGTATTGATATTCTCTAGAATATTAAGCTCCTCCCTCGCTACATCTCGTGCAGACAAAATTGTTGCATCTGCGTCTATCTTTTCCTTCAGTAAGACTTTTGGATCCATCTTATGCCCCTTTATTATCCTTCTCAATGTATTATTATTTTTATTTATAACAATGAGTTTTTCCTTCAACTGTGCAAATGAATTCAGGATTTTGTGGGCATTCTTCAAATGTGCTACAAATACAGCTATTTATTTCTTTAAATTTTCATATTTTTCCTGCAAAACAGAAATATTAAATTTTGTAGTCTATTAGATAAAATGAAAAAATATATTGCAGTGCTTATAATACAAGGATTTTGCATGTAAAAATAAAAGCCCACTCACAACAGTTTTTTCTTTTTCAGCATTTGTTATTAAGACATTTGTCTTGTCTTTAGCCCATTTATTGTAGTAAGCATGTGCTTCGGCATTGAGATTCTCCAACCTGTTTAGCATTATGTCTATAATTTTATCATTGTAGTCATTACTATATCAAATAGTCCCTTACTGAGCTTTGTTTAGAAAAACATCTTGCCATGTTGGTTGGCTCTCTACGGCAGTGAACAATGAATGCCTTTGAGCGTGATTATGGTATCATGTATTTATTTCTTTTATCAAAAAAGATTTCTCTCCTCTCCTAAGACGGCACCAAATCCATATCAGACATTACAACCTGTTGAATTGTTGCCCCCATACTATCTGATATCATATTTTCTAAAATAAAATGTGTCTTTTCATCATCTGTTTGTGGATCATTTCTTTGAGGAGGAGATTCACTGCTATATATTACATGTACATTTTATTGTGGTTAAGACGGAGTAGATTGAAGCATATCGTGTGTGTCAAAATAGTTACCCTTGTCTTCATTGCCACTTTCAAAGCCCAAATACTCCTCATCAAGGGCAATGTTGTTGAAAAGTTGTGTGGCTGTTACACTTAAAACACCACCTAGTGACAGTCCAGGAAATTTTGTGGTAGCAGGATGAACTGTTCCTGCTAACTCTGCAGGAAACCTTATATTCTTTCCTACAATTCTTATTTTTGTTTGGACTAGACGTGTTGGAGGTATTGGTGGCCTCCTTGTAAGCGAAACATGCCCAAAAGCCACATTACCTACATGAAGCAAACAACAAATTGTCATAATATTACGGTTGTGCTTTGTAAATGCTAAAAAATTGTAAGGAAACAAAACATGCTAAATATTATACATTACAATATACCTTGCATAGACAGAGACACAATCATGACATTTCGATCTTCAAACCCGGAATGAGTTTGATCTTCATCATCAAACGCAGTAGTTTCTGAATATAATAAATGTATAAAAGAACATTAGAAATATTAAAATATAGTAGTACATACATAATCTATATTAATTATTTGAATTAGTTATTTATAACAAAAATAACTTCATACCTGAAGTTAAATGTGATGGTAAACGTGATGTGCATATCAACCCCTAAGGTCACTTTTGACGAGGAGGTCTTACTGGTGTTGATTCTACTGAATCCATGTCAGAATCAGCAGAGACCTCTCGAGGGGATTTACCCCTAGCAATTGCCTCCTTATGAGATGTTGTAGCGATAATTTTTCTCTATAAAATAAAATCACACAATTATTATTTTATCCTATAAATTGAATTTGAAATCCTTATAACAAGTAAACAGTAAAAGTAACTATTACCAACTTACATGTTGTTCTTCAAGAGTAAGACCAATCATTTCATCATTGGTTGCAAATGGAATTTTATCTTGTGTAATTTCGTAGTATGCTTCATAATAAAAAGCAAGAATATAATTACAACAAGAGAATACAGTCCTGGATTTATCAGATTGATTGGCTTTGTGGGCATGGGAGATATATGCTTTTACTTTGTTGGACAAATAACTACACCAATCGAATTTTTTCCCTACTAGTGTCCGCAATAAATATTGAACTACCCAATACAAAGTGTCTGTAGATCTACCTTGTAATACAATCCTGACCTGAAAAATTGACCCAACTACAATAAAGAATTTGTTTGTAATACCTTGTAGAAGAAGGCCTCTTGATGAACGATTAAGAGGAGCTACAATAAAAAAGAAGAAACGTTAGAGCCTTGGGTGGTCCAATAATGTTAAGAACAAAATCATTTGAAAACAATAAACTTACCATCACCCTGTACATTGTAATGAAACTCCAAAAAAAATTGTCTTCATCTATAAGAATAACCTTTGTAGTAATGATCGGCTTATTTTGAAATGGTAAACCTGTTAACCAATGTATGTCCTCGGGATCATTTGAGAATTAATTTGACGATGTCTCGAAGGTACACGAGGAGAAAAAAAAATTTACCACCACTCTCGTTGTAAGAGGCGAGAAGGTAATCAAGGAATGAAGTATCACTATCGAATTAGGGCATGTCCACAAGCCTGGTAAATTATAAGTTTTCGACCAACTTCTTTTGTGTGTACCTTTGGTCTTAGTAGAGCTAAAATCTATGGGCACATGAATTTTTTGTATTGAAATTTGGGTGTAGGAATAGATGTGGCGCTGGCCATTACCGAAATTTGGGAGAAGTTTGAAGATTAGAGAGCTCATAGCACTAGAAATTTTTGTAGAAAAGTGAATAATTAAACCTTGAAGGGGTATTTATAGGGGTCTATATGGTTTAAAGGACATGTGGTGGAAAAATATTGGCTGGTCATAGTGGCCCAACCATTACTCGCCCAACCCATGTGACCAAACATTAACCGTCCAACCCACCTGCACAACCCTTATACATTCAACTCTATACCATCCAACACTTTTCCATCCATCCTACCTACCCCACCCTTATCCTTCCAACCCCACGAGGCTCAACCATCCAAAACCCCCACCCGACCAACCCACCCATCCAATAATAAGCCATCCAACCTGAACCCCTTGTCCAACCCTTAACCATCTAACCCTCAACTGTCCAACCCTCACCCGTCCAACCCTTAGATGTCCAACCATCACCCATCCAACCCTCAACTGTCCAACCCTCACCCATCCAACCCTCACCCATCCAACCCTTAGCCATCCAACCCTCACCCGTCCAACCCTTATCCGTCTAACCCCTAACCCGTCCAACCCTTGGCCATCCAACCCTTAGTTGTCTAACCCTTAATCATCCAACCCTTAGCCGTCCAATCCTTAGTCATCCAACCTCTCACTCATCCAACCCTTGGCCATCCAACCCTTATTCATCCAACCATTAGCCATCCAAACCCTCACCCGTCCATCCCTCCTGCCCAACCCTCAACCGTTCAACCCCATGGCCCACCAGCCCAATAGTCACACAACCCCTCACCCGTCCAACCCACCCACCCAACCCCCCAACCACCCAACCCCCTTCCAACCTATCCGACCAACTTCCCACCCAACAGAAACTCCTGAACAACTTTGTGAAACAAGGAAAAAATGCTCTCTACAAAATCACCTTTGTCACGAAACATTTTTTCAAATATTCACCAACGATTCAAAAGTTGATTTTTGAGATTCGCCAATGTTTTGAAAGTAATTTTTCATAGGGGTATTCTTAAAATGAACCCTAATCACGTTGGTTGTTGAGTATATCTGTAAGCACGATAGAGCTCTTTTCTAGCTTTTCATACATAATTAGTTGGGTAAACATTTGGTCCATCTCATATTTTAACTCCTCCAATTATGTGTTCAACTTTGCACACTCCTATTTTGATTTTTAAGACTTAGACATCTTCTCCAGTTGAGTTTTAAGTTCCTTTAGCTCATTATCCTCCTCTACTTATTTTTGTGCTTGTCTTTTCTCAAAGATGCAGATTTGTTCCTCATAATCCTTTAATGTGCATCTTAGTTTCTGAATTTTCTTTCTGCATAGTTGCAGTTCTTCAAGTGCACTTACCAACTCTGCTTCAAGATTTAACTCATCTTCCTCTTCATTAGAATCTTCATATTCAACTAATTTCTTCCCTCTAGAGCTATTTTCTTCATCTGCGTTCATAGCCATATACAAACATTTTGATTGATCTTCATTATCTTCATTTTCTGAGTTTTATGTGTTGCTCAACTCCGATTCACTAGATTCTTCTTTAGAGTAGAAGTTTCTGTTAGTGAAAATTCACAGCACCCCCAAAAGAGTTATGGATCTGCTTTTCTAAGGCAAAGTCATTTGGTGTGATTGCACAACATTGAGCTATATATAAAAGCTCTCCAGAGAAGGTTGGTTCCTCTTCCTAAACTACCTACCACAAGTTCTTCCAGTGTAGGAAAGCTAGTCTAATCCTAATATAACTTCCAAGGACATAGGGAGAGAAAGAAAACAAGGAAAAATAGAGCCTACACTAAAACGGTGATACACCAGAGAAGGAAAGTGTTGATTATCTATCAAAACTGCCATGGAAACAAAGAGAGGTGAGCAATGGAAGGATGGACAAGTGCATCACAGACCAAAGATGGGTTTCACACAAAAAATTTTCTAAAACCCCATGAACATAGCTCCAAAACTTCCAATGAACATCCAAACATGCACAAATACCTGCAATGAAGAGAGGCAAGAAGATAACAACCAAAAAAAGAGCAAGGATGGACAAAGGCATCACAAAACATGTTTTTTATTGCTCCAGAAGTTTGCACAAAACATCATTTCATGGGTAAGAGGAAAAAATTCCATTACAGAGCAGGGGGGAGGTTCAAACTACATTTTTAACCCTGGGGAAGAAAATAAGGGAGAGGCAAAGAAGAATGATGAACAACTTTTACAAAATGAGCCAAAAATGGCTTTTATCACTTGAACAGAATGAAGGAAATGAGAAAACGCAGGCAAATCGATTTGAAACTTCAACCACCAACAAGATTCATTTAATTGGCCTAAAAAATGATGGGTTTTCATTAAAAATCCCATACTTTGAAGTACATTGGTTTGCAGAGCGAGAAAGAGGCCCATACTTCATTAATTTTGGTGGTTGGGGTTGTTTTCTGTAATTTTTCATGCCAGATACATTTTCCCATTTTTCTCCCACAAAACTCCATCAAAATTCAAAATTGAAGGGTCCATCGTGTGGAGAATTTCAAAAGCTTTCCATTGATACCAAAATCACAAAAAATCCGAGCTCTAGTGTGAAAGATATGCCCCTCTAAAGATTTAGCACAAAAATGGAGAAATTAGGGCAAAAATCGGGTTCGCGGGCCGAAATTTGAACTTTTTCCCTCTTTGTAAAATTCCCTAAAAAATCTCCATGCCCCACTCCTCCAATGACACGTGGCACCCTTTGGTTGATCCGCGGGCCTCAAGAGAAAATTCTGCCCAATTTTCAAGCCTAGGAAAATTTTCCAAAAGTCTTCCGCCGGTGAAATCCGCGACGCTGATGTGGACACATGGTAGATTTTGATTGCTCGACAGGGATGTGCTTCCATTTTTTCCTTTACACTTTTCACCACTTTGGCAACAATTCCAAAATCCTCCCAACGCCCCAACTCCGGCTGTTGACTGAACACATGGCATCATTTTGTTTCCTTTACGGGCTTACAAGCCAGATTTTGACTTTAACCCTTTCACCCCAAAAGACTAAGTGGTGAATTTCTCTCCACGCCTCCGCTAACTCACCAAATTCCTTGGAAAAATTTCCTTCTCCACTCCTCCGGCCCGAGCCTCTCTAGTAAATTTTCCTCCTTACCTCTGTGGGCCCGCCCAAGGTAAATTTTCCCTCCAAACTTTGTCAAGCCATAACTCAAAAAATACAAGGAGTTAGGAGGACTTCTTTACCTTTCTAGAAAGAGGAAGAAACTATCTATCTATTGAAGCCATTTATAGAATCTTTTAAGTTCCTAAAATGTGTAAAAATTTGACTGAGGCACGAAAAGGAAGTTAGTTAACCCAAAATAAGAGGGAGCTTATTTTGGTTAACAATTTGGTGACTCTTAGGGGTCATATGCCTGCTAGATGAATGATCAGTGGCCTTTGAAGAATCCATTGGGCATGGATTCAAGCCTGATAAACAACTCTTATCTTAACCATAAAAATATGACCTCTAAGCCACTTGGAAACCCACTGAAGCTTGGAGTTGATCTTCACCAAAATGCCACTGAATGCATTGTGCAATAACAACCAAAAACAACACCAAACTATGTACAAAATTGGAAACCATACTTGCTCCAAATGGAACATACAGAGTGCATAAAATCACTTCTTCTGCTAAAAGAAAACCTACCTACTCTACTCTAACCAAGATCAAAGGGAGCTTAAACAAATCCTACAACTGACAGGGAGAAATAGCTTCCCTTCCTCAAAAATGGAAGCCATGCAAATGATTTGGAGTTGATCATGGCTGGTTGGATGAGTGGAAAATCAACAAGAAGCTGGTCTTCTACCCAAATTAGCAAGGTGTCAACTGAAAACAAATTAGATACCTCTTTTAGTTGCTCTGCGTTTGGATTATAGAGGTATTACAGCTGATCCTTAGTACTTTGAAGCTCATACTATGCTCAGAAGCAAGCATGACTATTTATGGCTTCTCCTTTAGCTCCAATGAAGCCAAATACCTGATAGGGCATGGTCTGGTCCTTTGAATGTGCCCTTTGTTCTGAGTTTCAACTCCAAGAATGGATTTTTCTTGTAGACCTCCTTGGGTGGATGGTGTGGAAGCAATGGTTAAGTTCTCCTACCTTTTCTCCTTTTCCTCGAATGAAGAACATGGAAGATTTAAATCTCCCAAACTTGATTCCAAAGAGCTATTATAAAGTGTAGGCTGCTACAATTGAAATCTCCCCTTCATGAAAGCAGGCTCAAGTGTTTGTAAGATGGATGATGAAGGAAAAAATGGTGTGATTTCAATCGGTTCCTCTCCATCAAGGCAATCCTCCAAATCAGACAAATACATTGCCTCACTGTTGTCCTGTTGCAAATGCTCAACCTCTTTCATGGTGTTATTTTAATCTAAAACTTGATTACCATAGTTATCTTCATTCTCAAAGATGAATTTTGAAATATCAAACTCTTCTTCAACATTGGAGCTTGAAGAGAATGAAGTAGAAGGAAGAATCAAAGGTTCTTCTGTAGCCTGTTTTGAGTTCAAAGCTCTTTAACCTACATTTTTCTCCTCCACAGCTGGAATTTTCTCCTCTTCTTTTAGATTTAGAGAACCTTCTCCTTCCCCCATGGCTGCTTGAAAACCATCTTACTCTTGATTGAACTCTTCCTCTAGCATGAAGTTTTTCAAATCAAACTCTTTAATCTGCTGCTCTAGAGGACAAGTTGGGACTGCAAGATCTTCTTCAGAGCTCCCTTCCATGGTGGATTCATCAACCAAAATAGGCCCTTCAAATGAAAGAAAGAAAATATCAATAATGTATTCTTCTTCTACTGGTACAAACTCTAATTTGGTCTCATCCACTTGCTCCTTTCCAATGGGTCTTTGAGATGATTTATTTTCTTCTTCCATGGCTCATTGTGCAACTTGAATTGGATCAGCATCTTCTTCAAGTAGAGTGCCAACATGGACACTACATTTTGAGCAAAATGATTGTTGATCTACTTCTTCATTTTTCTCTTCTTCTACTGCAACAAAATCAGTCTTAACCACCATTGACTCTTCATCTTTTACCTCCTCTATAGGCTTAACCAACAAAGGAATTTTTGTTATCCCAAACCTAAGAGCCAAGCTTACTAAGCTCTTAATCATTCCTTCTTTGCTTGGTTCTTCGTCTCGCTGTCCTTCATGACTGATTTTCTTATTTTTATCTTCTCAACATGGATTTGGGAACACAAGAGGAGTGATGGGTTGGGATTCAACTGGTTTTGCAATTATTTGTGGTGGTGGTGGAGGAGGTAGAACTTCTTGTTTCTTTGGAGGGGGTGGCTATTTAGAAGGGAAAAGGATAGAAGAATTAAGATGAGGTGGAAGATTAGGGGATGGAGAAATGAAATCAACACTTGGAGCAATATAGGCTAGATTTGGAATTTGGCATTCAAAATGAGATGGTGTTGTTGATGCAAAATCACAGCACCCCTGGCGCAAATCAAGTTTCTAGGTTGATCACTTTGGCATCCAGTGTGATTGCATAACATTGAATTTTTTCTCTAAGTGTGGGACTTGAAAAATGAGAAAGAATTCTCCGGAGAAGGCTGGTTCCTATTCCTCTGTTCAGATGCACATGAAATATGTAGAGGGTTTTCTCAAAACCTAATCTAATCTGCCAAGGAGACAAGGTAAGAAGATGCATAAAATAAATCTAAGCTAATAGAGGTGATGCACCGAGGAATGAAGAACACCTATTTTGCCAGTGAACACAGACCATTTGAATGTGATATAAGATCATGCACAAATGACAAAACCTGCAATGAAAGACCAGGAGGATGCAAAAATGAACACAGAGAGGGATGAGAATCATCCACAGACATGCATTACTTGCTCCAAATATTGATACAATACACTACAGAATGCCATGAGGCAGAATAGTATTACAGTTCAAATGAGAGGTTTGAACTCCACAAATTTTCCTGAGGAGAAGAAGGGAGAGGCAAAACAGAAAATTGTTCGACCTTTGAAAAGAAGCTCCTCTTTACAATATATAGAAAGAATGAGAGAGGGAAGAGAGAGAGGAAAGCCAAATCTACCCCAACCACCTCCAGGTTGCATTCCATTCATCTCATTATGGCAGAAGCGGTGGATCCTGGCAAAACGACGGGTTGTCTAACAGAAGCGACGAACTGTCTGCTGCATTAAAGTTGTTTGTTGAAGCATTACTTCTACTTGTTATTTCACGCCAGAGGCATTTCTTGATTTTCTCTCTCCAAACTAAACCAAAATGCAAGCTTGACCCTGGAATCGTGTAGAGAATTTTACCAGCTTTCCATTGATATAAAGAACGTGCCAATCCAAGCTCTGGATCGAAAGTTATGGTGATCTGAAGATTTAGGACAAAAACGGGCTAAAACGTGTTTTGAAATCTTTCCCGCGCTCTGCCACCTGGATGACACGTGGGATGTGTTGATTGGATGAGCAATTCTCTCTCCTCTTCCTTTTGCGGGCTTTCCTTTTGAAATTTCCTTGTGGGCCCCTTAAACTTGGACACGTGGTGCTATTTCATTGGTTCGAGTCAGTGCTCGAAAACTCGCCCTTTGACTTTTGGACTATCTCCCTTGTGACATGTGTCGTGATTTGATTGGTCCGCAGGTTTGCCGGCTTTTTCACGCCCTTCGCGTCTTTATGTCCTGGATGTCCCAAACTGTTTGGGACAAAAACCTCCGATCCGCTCGAAATGGGCTTCCTCGTCCCTCATTTGCCAATGACACATGGCGCAATCTGATTGGCTCTCAGCTTTTTCAGCTATCCGCGTCCCTCGCGTCCCTGCGGCCCAGATGTCCCAGTATGAACTTTCTCTGTTTCAGCCGAACCAGCCGGTTTGCGTCCATTTGTCCCAAATGTCCCAGTGCTTCGTGGGACAAATTCTTCCGGTTTGCCTGATCCGGCCGATTCGCATACTTCTGGCCCATATGTCCCTTTTGCTTCCGGACTGTTTGTTCTCATTTCAGTCGATCCGGCCGGTTCGCGTACTTCACGTACTTGTGTCCCGTTTGTCCTGGATGAAGACTTGGGCAAATTTTTCCTTCTTTCGGCTGATTCGGGCATTTCGCATCCCGCACGTACCTGTGGCCTAGATGTCCCTTTGCTTCACAGGCCGCCTGGAGGCTTTTCGGCTGATCCACGCCTAGATGTCCCAAATGTCCCGACTGCTCCTAGGACAAGGACTTAGCCATTTTTCGTGATTTTTCCTGTTTCAATCTACTTGCCTGGAACTGCAAAAATCTGATGCATGTTATCGAAATTTACCCTGGGGGGTGAAATTTTGACAACAGTTTTGACGACTCAGCGGGGTCACCTGCCTACTAGGTAGAAGATCAGTGGCCTTTTAGTGATCCATTGGGCATGGAGTTATAAGCAATAACCTGAAACGAGCCTGATACTGCAACTTCTTCTCCAGCAACACTCTGAACTGTAGAAAACAACCTGAGAGTAGCAAAACCTGTGCCAAAGCACTTAGGGAAATAGAAACCTAACTACCACAGGACAATGTGCATACGCACTTAGAGGAATTAAAAAAAAAAAAATCTAAACTAATATTTACAAGGGCAAACCTTTTCTTTTTTAGTAGCAATGTTTAAGATAGATTCTGTTAACCGGAATCGGAAGTTCCTCTCCATCCAATGTAGACAATTGGAAGGCATTACTATTTTTGCATCCTGTGACCATGTAGGGACCACTCCAGATGGCATCAAACTTGGAATGCCTTCCTGGTTTTGCTTGATCTGCATCCCATTTCAGAACTAGGTCCCCTTCCTGGAAGGTCCTTGCTCTTGCTCTCTTATCAAACCATCTTTTTACTAAGGCCTAATCCTTTTCAATCATCTGAACTGCATGTTCTCTGATTTCTTCTAATTCCATCAATTCTGCATACCTGACCTCCATTGGTTCGAACTCAGATAACTCAAACTGCTTCATGAGCTCCAAGGCTGGCAATTCTAATGATATAGGTAATAATGCCTCCTTCCCATAGACCAACTTGTAGGGAGAATTACCTGTAGACCTCTTTGGTGTTATCCTGTTAGCCCATAACACTGATTTTAGCCTTGTATGTCATGTTCTTTGATTTTCATCCAGAGTCCTTCTGATGATTTTTAGCAAATTCTTGTTTGTGGACTCTTCCTGTCCATTACCCTGCGGGTAATAATTTGAAGAGGTGCTCAAATAGATTCCATTCTTGATAGCCCATTCTATAATTTTTGAACCTATGAATGCTAATGCATTATCTGATATGATGGTGGCCAGCACACCGAACCTGGTTGCTATTTCTTCATAAAAGTCTAGTATGTTAGACGCACTTGCCTCTTTGAGGGCTACTGCTTCGGTCCACTTGGTGAAATAGTCTGTCGCTGTAAGAATCCACTTGTGGCCTTGACTCGAATTGGGATTGATGACTCCAATGAAGTCCAATCCCCATTGCATGAATGGATGATCTACTGAAATTAGACGAAGGGGCAGTGCTGCTAACCTTCCTTTCCCTGTGAAGAATGCACATTTCTTGCATTTCTTAACCCATGAGTAGCAATCATTGAATACAATAGGCCAATAGTAACCAGCTTTCATGATTTTGAGAGCTGTTACTCATGGGGTGAAATGGCCTCCTGCCTCCCCATCATGGAACTCATGTAAGATCCTCTCAACCTGACCTGTCCCAATGCATCTTAATAGAACACCGTTGATGTCTTTTTTAAACAAAACACCATCAACAAGCACATATGGAACTGCTTGTAATCTGAAGTACCTTCTTTTTGCTTTGCTCATTTCTGGAGGGCACATGCCCGTCTGTAGGAAATGTATCATATTTTGAGTCCAATAGGGAGTGGACACATCATCATTTTCCTGTTTTTGATCATCTTGTAATAGCAGGACAGCGTCTTCTTCATCTTCTGGGTTGTCTGGTTGTTTGGAAGCGAGCTGCTCACACAAATCTTTGCCTCTTACCAGCTTGGTGATCTTGATCTCAATGTCATACTCCATGACACGGGTGATCCAACCTGCCCTTTTCTCATTCAAATCCTTGTTGAGGAGGAAGTCCTTAACCCCAGCATGTGAGACCAGCAACTGGACCTTGTTGTTTGAGACTAAATGCATGAATTTCTTCAAGCTTCTGATTACTGCAAGCACATGCTTTTCAATAAAAGAGTACCTCACTTCGTAGTCATCTAGGCTCTGGCTAAAGAAGGTAATCGGCTGTTCATCATTATCTTTGTTCTGATGTACCAGAATGGCAGAAATAGTGTCATCACCTCCAAATGCATAGAGGATGAAATCCTTGGAAAAGTCTGGGTTGATGAGAGTGGGTGCTTGGGAGATGGCTTCTTTGATTGCTTCAAAACTCTCCTTGCCTTCTGCCGTCCACTTGAAAGCCATGCTTTTCCTTAACATTTTGGTGATAGGCTTGACAAGGGCTACAAAATCTGGGACAAACCTTCGAACAAAGTTTATCCTTCCCAGGAAACTCTGAAGGGCTTTCTTATGGCTTGGCAATGGTAGTGCTCTTATGGCTTCAACCCTCTCTGGATCAATTGCTAATCCTTCCTTGGAGACAATATGGCTAAGGAGCTTCCCTTCATGTGTAAGAAAGATGCACTTCTTAGGATTCAAAGACACTCCAAACTTTCTACACCTCTGAAACACTTTCCTGAGGTGAAAGAAATGGTCTGCTGCATTCTTTGAGAAGACAGTAATATCATCTAGGTATATCAACACTATCTTGTTGATCAAGCCTTTGAATGCCATATCCATAGCTCGCTGGAATGTTGCTCCAGCGTTCGACAGTCCAAATGGCATCTTCTTGTAAGCATATGTGCCCCATTTGGTTGTGAAGGCTATCTTGAACTTGTCTTCCTCCTTCACCATAATTTGATTGAAGCCTAAGTAACCATCAAGTAGTGAAAACCTTTCTAAACCAGCTACGACCTGCAATATTTGCTCCATGGAAGGGAGTGGATAATGGTCCTTGAGAGAGGTTCTATTCAAATCTCTGAAGTCAACACACAGCCTGATCTCTCCACTCTTCTTCCTGACGGGAACTAAGTTGGCAACCCAACTAGAATGCTTGATTGGGAATATGATTCTTGACTCAATTAGCTTGTCCAATTCTTTCCTCATGAGAGGCTCCATGCGTGGATTGACTGGTCTCTGTTTCTACCTGACAGGCTTAGTATTTGGATCCAATTCGATGGTATGCTGAGCTAAGTTGGGATTGAAACCTTTCAAGTCTTCATAGCTCCAAGCAAACACGTCAGGGAATTCTTGACATAGCTGTATGAACTCACACCTTTCTTGCTCAGTTGTCATCTTTCCAATTTGCAATGGCTTGTTTTCTTCTACCAATATGGATACCGAATCTTCTCTCTTAACCTGAATGTTTGCTTTCTCCTTTCTAAACTGATCATTGGGGTTAAAAATGGACTCCAAAGTGATAAGTCCCTTGGGTAGCTTGTCAGTTCTCAGCTGTATCACTTGGTCACCATATTGTTGTTCCAACTTTTCTTGATTCTTAGCTGAGAACTCAGCTTCTTCTTGCAAGAAATGGATGATTTGCTGGTCATTCTCAAATACTTGCCAACTGACATCGTTATCCGGCACCGAAGGCCTGACAATCACGTGGATGTTTGGCTGTACCTTGTCTTGTTGAATGTTCCCTATAATGTCAAAGGCTGCCCCTACTGCTGCAAGCCTGTCAACAGCTTGATTCTCTTTCCCAGGAATGGCTTTGATGCCGAAACCCTCAAAATCTTCCATGAGGTCCCACACCCTGTTCTTGTAGCACCTGAGTAGATCATTTTTGGCAGCATGTTGTCCCTTGACCTGATTTACAATCAATTCACTGTCCCCAAAAACTTGCAAGTTCTTTATTTTTTTCTTGATTTCCCAATGCATCCCTTGCACCAAGGCTTCATATTCAGCAGTGTTATTGGAGCATGCAAATTGAAATCTAAAAGTTGAATAGTACTTTACTCCTTGAGGTGAAACAAGCACGGCTCCACCTCCTGCACCTTGTCTACTCCTTGATCCATCAAAAAACAGCTGCCATACCTCATTGTTATCCTTGTGGTTTGGCTTGGTGATGCTAGGAATAGGTTGACTTTCTTCGTGTATACAATAGACTCCTAGCTCAGATTCTTCTATTCCTTGATAAGGATCAAAAGCATGCACCTTGTTTTCCCATTCATCAAGAGTCAAATCTGGGATACTTCCAACCTTAGTGTCAGCTTCATCAGTGCTAGGGTGATCTTCTTGATCAAATGCTGAGCAATTGACATTAATCTGACTTGGAGTGTAGGACTCAATATGGAAGTTTGCAATAGGTTCAGATCTGATTGTGGCCTTAGTTCCATATCTCGTTCTGAATAGCATGTGTGACCAATCAGCGGACAAATATCCCCCAATCTTGGCAGTGAAGTCCCTTGACAAACATAGGGTAAAGAGTGGTGGAAGGTCTATGACTGACACATCTTGTAAAACAACAACATTTGGACATGCGTGCAAGGTAAGACTCAAATTTCTAATCACTCCAACTATTGCTATTGCTGTCCCATCCAACTGCACTACCCCTTTGGATGTTGTTTCATACTGAAGCCCTAGCTGATCAGCTATTTGTTTGGGCATGACAGAGCTACTTGCTCCAGAATCAATCATGCAATTATGCACTAGCTGATTTCCAATGATTAATGAAACATAGAAAGGAGGGGGTTTCAACATCTTACCTTGTTGTCCTCCATGATTTCCTTCAGATTGGACAGCATTTGTAAGCACTTTGTCTTGCATCTGCTGATTCGAAGCTGGCCAGTCCTTCATGGCAGCTTGTAGCAGATCTCTTTGGCCTGGGATGGATAAGGATTCCCACATAGATATATTGACGTTTGTCTTCTTCATCTGATCAATGATACTGAATGGTGATGAAGGATCTCTCTGCTGTCCCTTGGTTTGCACATTTACTCCTTGTATGTGGGCAGCAACAGCTAGCATTTGAGTTGGCCTAGGGGCTGTTCCTGGCTGCCCTTGTGCATTTGAAACGGGACTTTGCTTGCCAATCATTTGTGGAGTTGTGGAAGGTTGTGGATTGGCTAGGGCTAATGGTTGTTCCTCACCCAAATTTCTCCTTTTTGACCTTGTGTTTGCTGCAACACCTTGAGAAACTACCTGGTTCATGCCAAAAAAATCCTCTGCTTGCCAATTTACCAATGTGGTGTCATTTGGGGCTGATTGTTGTTGGAATGTTTCTTGTTGTTGGCTGTTTTCTTGACTGTTCTCACCCTCCACACCAGTAGTTGTTACCATTAAAGCTTGATTCAAAGCACCATTGAAGCACATGGATTGATTATGAGGCTCATTACATGGAAAACACCAATCATACTCCTGGGCAATGTTGTTTTGTGCTGGTACTAATGCCTTAGAGGCAGATATGGCATTTGGATTATAGGGCTGGAATGGTCTATTGGCAGGAGGCCTTGCTTGATTCTGATTTGCAGCTGGATTAGGTGGCCTTTGAGGCTGATATGGCTGCCTATTAGGTTGAGCTTGAGGCTGATACGAAGGTCTAAAACCTTGAGCTTGCTATCTTTTGAGAGTGACCAGCTCATTGCCTAGATTTTGCAATTGCTTCATGACCTCTTGAAGCTCATTTGGGGCACTTGGAGATGAAGTGGAAGCTTCATTTGAACTCTGATTTCTAGGAGTGGGAATAGGAGCTAAGACAGGTGCTTGACTAGCACTTGGGCTCTCTAAACTTGGATATAATGGCATTGGAGGCCTAGGAGCCAATTTACCAGCTTGGATAAGACAGTTTTCGGCTCTAATGGCAATGCTATAAGCAGTAGGTAAGGTTGTGCCTCCCATAGATTGAATTAACATGGAAATATCAGAATTCAAATCTTTAAGATAGTATAGAAAAGCACCTTCTGTTGTTGGCCTGACTGCCACTGGAATCCTATCCCAAGACCTTTGAAATCTGAAGTTGAAATCAGTCAGCTACTCGTTGGGGGCTCTCTTGATAGTTGTCAATTGTTCCAGTAGAGACAAATTGTCTCCCTTTTCCCCAAACTGCTCATGGAGAACTATGCATAACTAATTCCAATTTGTGATAGAACCAGCTATAAGGCTCCTGAACCATTGCAATGCCTTCCCTTTGAATGATGATGCCAGCAATTTGACAGCCACATCCATTTCATTTATCTCATGGATTGCACAGACGTTAGCAATGTCTTTGACATGATCACCAAGAGTGGTATGATTTTCTCCAGTGAAAAATGGAATGTTCTTCAACGCTGTAATTGGAACTGGATTCTGTGCATTGAGGGCAAGCGGGCTGCTACCAGTGAAATTGACAAAGGGATTTAGTGGTTGCACCATTTTGATTGGTCGAAGGACTCTTGAATACTGAATGAAAGGCCGAGCAGGTGGAGGAGTTGAGAGAGTTCTGTTTGGTGGAGATGGAGACCTTTGAATCCTTCTTCCTCTTTGCCTTCTTCTTCGAGATAATTACAGGTATTCAAACAGCACTTCTTCTTCTCCAACTCTTGGCCTTGTGATTCTTCTCATAAGCTCTCAGGCCTGCACTGCTGAAACCAATTGATCTTCCTTTTGGAGTCTCCAGATATGCAAATAATAGCTCTTTTCAAGCAAGAAAATTACAGCAGATGCATATCAACTTTGTTGCAATAAAAATGAGACCTCTAGGTCCCACCGGGCGTGCCAAAACTGTTGATGCAAAATCACAGCACCCCTGGCGCAAATCAAGTTTCTAGGTTGATCACTTTGGCATCCAGTGTGATTGCATAACATTGAATTTTTTCTCTAAGTGTGGGACTTGAAAAATGAGAAAGAATTCTCCAGAGAAGGTTGGTTCCTATTCCTATGTTCAGATGCACACGAAATATGCAGAGGGTTTTCTCAAAACCTAATCTAATCTGCCAAGGAGACAAGGTAAGAAGATGCATAAAATAAATCTAAGCTAATAGAGGTGATGCACCGAGGAATGAAGAACACCTATTTTTCCAGTGAACACAGACCATTTGAATGTGATATAAGATCATGCACAGATGACAAAACCTGCAGTGAAAGACCAGGAGGATGCAAAAATGAACACAGAGAGGGCTGAGAATCATCCACATACATGCATTACTTGCTCCAAATATTGATACAATACACTACAGAATTCCATGAGGCAGAATAGTATTACAGTTCAAATGAGAGGTTTGAACTCCACAAATTTGCCTGAGGAGAAGAAGGGAGAGGAAAAACAGAAAAATGTTCAACCTTTGAAAAGAAGCTCCTCTTTACAATATATAGAAAGAATGAGACAGGGAAGAGAGAGAGGAAAGCCAAATCTACCCCAACCACCTCCAGGTTGCATTCCATTCATCTCATTATTGCAGAAGCGGTGGATCCTGGCAAAACGACAGGCTGTCTAACAGAAGCGACGAACTGTCTGCTGCATTAAAGTTATTTGTTGAAGCATTACTTCTACTTGTTATTTCACGCCAGAGGCATTTCTTTATTTTCTCTCTCCAAACTGAACCAAAATTCAAGATTGACCCCGGAATTGTGTAAAGAATTTTACCAGCTTTCCATTGATATAAAGAATGTGCCAATCCGAGCTCTGGATCGAAAGTTATGGTGATCTGAAGATTTAGGGCAAAAACGGGCTAAAACGTGTTTTGAAATCTTTCCCGCGCTCTGCCACCTGGATGACACGTGGCACGTGCTGATTGGACGAGAAATTCTCTCTCCTCTGCCTTTCGTAGGCTTTCCTTTTGAAATTTCCTTGTGGGCCCCTTAAACTTGGACATGTGGTGCTATTTCATTGGTTCGGGTCAGTGCTCGAAACCTCGCCCTTTGACTTTTGGACTATCTCCCTTTTGACACGTGTTGTGATTTGATTGGTCCGCGGGTTTTCCGGCTTTTTCACGCCCTTCGCATCTTTATGTCCCGGATGTCCCAAACTGTTTGGAACAAAAACCTCTTATCCGCTCGAAATGGGCTTCCTCGTCCCTCATTTTCCAATGACACGTGGCACAATCTGATTGGCTCTCAACTTTTTCGGCTATCCGCGTCCCTCGCGTCCCTGCGGCCCAGATGTCCCAGTACGAACTTTCTCTGTTTCGGCCGAACTGGCCGGTTCGCATCCATTTGTCCCAAATGTCCCAGTGCTTCGTGGGACAAATTCTTCCGGTTCACCCGATCCGGCCGATTCACGTACTTCTGGCCCAGATGTCCCTTTTGCTTCCAGACTGTTTGTTCTCATTTCGGCCGATCCGGCCGGTTCGCGTACTTCACGTACTTGTGTCCCGTTTGTCCAGGATGAAGACTTGGGAAAATTTTTCCTTCTTTCGGCCGATTCGGGCATTTCGCATCCCCCGCGTACCTGTGGCCCAGATGTCCCTTTGCTTCACAGGCCGCCTGGAGGCTTTTCGGCCGATCTGCGCCTAGATGTCCCAAATGTCCCGACTGCTCCTAGGACTAGGACTTAGCCATTTTTCGTGATTTTTCCTGTTTCAATCTACTTGCCTGGAACTGCAAAACTCTGATGCATGTTATCGAAATTTACCCTGGGGGGTGAAATTTTGACAATAGGTGTTGCTTGAGGAATGGAAAGAGAAAAACTAGATGATGGTGTAGAACTTACCCATTGACAAGGTTTCCTGGCACCAAGTTCATAGGCCTCTATCTCCACTGTCCATTGTGCAAGTTGGGGCAACATCCCAATCATGAAGTCCAACTTCTCCTGAGGGCTGTAATGTCTTGGAAAAGGTCCAACCCATGGATAAGGTGCCCTATAACCAATTCTAAAAGCCTCCATTTGAGCTTTAGCTCTTGATTGCACCATGCCAATCTCTATTTTCTGGATCTTCTCCAACAAATCTACATCTTGAATTTAATTGTCTTCATTGCATGCATACCCTTGCTCTTGATATGTTTCATAACCAAACTGATTTTGGTATTGCTCATATGGGTAAGCATGATGATTTTGAATTTGTTCAAAATTTTGATCTGGAGGATTCGAAAAACATGTTGGAGGTGGGAAACATTGTTGTTGTAAATGTGAATTCCATTATGCAAATGAAGTCATGATTGCACAACTTCATGGAATAGATAGAAGAGATGGAAGGAAGAATAGATGAAAAATGAATGAAAATGAATGGAAAAAGGGTCTGCAACTTCTGAGATGGGTTGCTGACCAAATGGAGTCGCTAGATGTTCTTGAGAATGCCTCCAAAGGCTGAAATCTTCACATGAACACACCAACCTACAAAAGATGAAGTGGAAGACCTCTAAGGTCCCACCGGGTGTGCCAAAATTGTTAGTGAAAATTCACAGCATCCCCAAATGAGTTATGGATCTACTTTTCTAAGGCAAAGTCATTTTGTGTGATTACACAACATTGAGTTTTCCCAAAGTGTGGGACCTTTGCAAATGTGGAAAGCTCTCCAGAGAAGGCTGGTTCCTCTTCCTAAACTACCTGCCACAAGCTATTCCAGTGCAGGCAAGCTAATCTAATCCTAATATAACTTTCAAGGAGACAAGGAGAGAAAGAAAACAAGGAAAAATAGATCCTACACTAAAACAGTGATACACCAGAGAAGGAAAGTGTTGATTGTTTATCAAAACTGCCATGGAAATAAAGAGAGGTGAGCAATGGAAGGATGGACAAGTGCATCACAGACCAAAGATGGATTTCACACAAAAAATGTTCCAAACCCCCATGAACATAGCTCCAAAACCTACAATGAACATCCAAACATGCATAAATACCTACAATGAAGAGAGGCAAGAAGAAAATAACCAAAAAATGAGCAAGGATGGACAAATGCATCACAAAACCAATTTTTTATTGCTCCAGAAGCTTGCACAAAACATCATTTCATGGGTAAGAGGAAAAAATTCCATTACATAATAGGGGAGAAGGTTCAAACTCCATTTTTGACCCTGGGGAAGAAAATAAGGGAGAGGCAAAGAAGAATAATGAACAACTTTTACAAAATGAGCCAAAACTGGCTTTTATCACTCGAACAGAATGAAGGAAATGAGAAAATGTGGGCAAATCAATTTGAAACTTCAACCACCAACAATATCCATTTAATTAGCCTATAAAATGATGGGTTTCCATGAAAAAACCCATACTTTGAAGTACATTACTTCGCAAAGTGAGAAAGAGGCCCATACTTCATTAATTTTGGTGGTTGGGGTCGTTTTCTGCAATTTTTTCCTACCAAAGATGTTTTCCCATTTTTCTCCCACAAAACTCCATCAAAATTCAAAATTGAAGGGTCCATCATGTGGATAATTTCAAAATATTTCCATTGATACCAAAATCATGAAAAATCCAAGCTCTAGTGTGAAAGATATGCCCCTTTGAAGATTTAGGGCAAAAATGGTGAAATTAGAGAAAAAATCAGGTTCGTGAGCCGAAATTTGAAAATTTTCCCTCTTTTTTCAAATTGGGAAATTTTCCTAAAAATTCTCTGTGCCACACTCCTATGATGACATGTGGCACCCTCTAGTTGATCTGCGGGCCTCAGGAGAAAATTCTACCCAATTTGCCTGCCTAGGAAAATTTTCCAAAAGTCTTCCGCCGGTGAAATCCCTGCCACTGATGTGGACACGTGGTAGATTTTGATTGCTCGGAGGGGATGTGCTTACATTTTTGCCTTTGCTCTTTTCACTGCTTTGGCAAAAATTCCAAAATCCTCCCGATGCCCTAACTCGCGCTGCTAACTAGACATGTGGTATCATTTTGTTTCCTTTGTGGGCTTGCGAACCAAATTTTGACTTTAACCCTTTCGCCCCAAAAGACTAAGTGGAAAATTTCTCTACGCACATCTGCCAACTTGCCAAATTCCTTGGAAAAATTTCCTTCTCTGCTCCACTAGCCCGAGCCTCTCTGGAAAATTTTCCTCATTACCTCCGCGGGCCCGCCTACGGCAAATTTTCCCTCCAAACTCCGTCGAGCCATAACTCAAAAAATACAAGTTAGGAGGACTTATTTACCTTTCTAGAAATGGGAAGAAATTATCTATCTATTGAAGCCATTTCTAGAATCTTTTGAGTGCCTAAAATGTGTAAAAATTTGACTGAGGCACAAAAAGGAAGCTAGTTAACCCAAAATAAAAGGGAGCTTATTTTGGTTAACAGCTTCTTTTGTTCTTGAAGAATTTCTTCTTGTTATCTTTTTTTTAATACTCAGATTCTCTTTTATTGTGTTTATGATTGTGCTCCTCATGTTCAGACTAATTGAACTTATTCTTATTTGGACATCTACTGGAAAAATGTCCTCCTTTTCCGCAAGAAAAGAATTTGAATTATAGTTTTCCTTTGTACTTACTAGAGCCTCTTTTCAATTTCCTCACGAACAATGCCTCAATATTTTATTCATCTAACTCATCCACAGAACCCAATTCTTCTTCATCTTCTTGACTATACTTTATTTATTTCTTGACCTTGAAAGCCAGTTCTTTCTTTGTGGTCTTGGTTCCAATATTTCTCCTTTCGTATGCAGCAAGGGTGCTCTATAGTTTTTCCATTATAAGAGTCTTCATGTCCTTTACTTCCTCTATGGTGGAAACCTTTGCATCATACTTGTTAGTCAGGGATCTCAATACTTCCTCTATGGTGGAAACCTTTGCATCATACTTGTTAGTCAGGGATCTCAAAAACTTTTGAATAATGAAAAATTCTTGTAGCTTTTATCCCAAGTCTCCGATCATGTTTATGACCTCATCTGTTCTCTACATATATGTCATGATGCTCTCATCATCCTTCATTTTCAAATTCTCAAAATGAGCTTTGTAAGTTTATAACTTTTCCAATTTAACTTTCTCATCTCTTTCATAGATACTCTACAATTTTGTCCATATCTCCTTTGATGTTGTGTAGTGCAGAAATTTTACGAATTTCGTCTCAGTCAAACCACATAAGATAGCATTCATAGCTCTTGAGTTGTACTCATATCCTTCCTTATCCACTGAAGAGGTGATCAGTGTGGGTGGAGTAGTATATCCTTTCTCAATGCATTCCTAGATCTCAAACCCAAGTGACATCAAATATGTTTTCATTCATATTATCCACAATGTATAATTTGTTCCTGTAAACAAAGGTGATCTGGATAGTGATAGACCACCTTGTGCCTAAATTGATGCCATGCTTGTTATAGGAGGATTTCCTCGAAGATTTTAAGCTTCTGTAATGATAACTCATTCTGTTACCACTTGTTGCAGGTCACAAGCACTGACAGGGGGGTAAATCGGTGCAGATTAAAAAATTTACACTCTTGATTCAATTTTATATTATTTACCAATCTATGTGTATGAGCAACATACAATCAATCAAGTATTCATCAAAAACACAAATATTGAACACAAATATTTTCCGTGGGAAACCATTTCGGGAGAAAAACCCACCAAAATCGTTGCTTATATTACACAAAGAAAAGACTTATAAGAATATAATACATCTTACAAGATTTGTTTAGTGAGACACCAATCCCATAAGGAGCACTAACCCCTACACCTATGTTGATATTACACTCAGCAAAGGACTCAAGTGAATAGTATGCATCACAAGATATTTCTTTTTATAGGCACCCACCTACAAGGAAGTTACAACTCCTTGGATGTGCTAAGCTATAGCTTAGACTTCTTTACATATACATTTTTATCATGTAGTTACAACAATTGATAATACAATGGATTATGATCACTTTGCTGGCTCAATCTATGTTCTGCCTGTCTCACTCTCTTCTGCTCATTCAAATTATCACCATTGTGCTCTACTTATCTGATAATGTTCTTCATTGTGTTCTCGATCTTGACCTTCTCTCTTCTTCACCGATGTAGCTCTTATTAGCTTGATTACACTGTATTTTCTTCTTTTCACCACTCTCACTCTCTTAGCTCTAATGCCTTAGTTTTCTCTCATGAGAAACCCCCATCAAATAACTTCCAGTTTTTCTTTTATTTCACCTTTTTATCAAAAATCTTGCTTCAAGATTTGCATCATGTACTCTTCCTGATATGTCACCTGTGAATCTGAATCATTAAATTTTCCTAGTTGATTCCAAATTTTATTCTTTTCTTGTTCGTCTTTATTCCTCCTTCCATGCATTTGGCAAACCAATTTATTAACCGACTTCCAAAATTAGAAAACTTGCATTGTTTAGATTTTTTCATCATTAAATTAAAATGGCGATCCATCTTCTTTGCATTATTTTAATTCACCTTAAAATTGGGAATCTCCATCGATCTTATAATCAAATTACCTCGTGGTCTACATGCATTAAATTTTGGTATCTGGAGCAGAGAATTTCATTGGTATATGCTAATTTCCAGTTGTAATTCTCAGTCAATCAAATCTCCTTCAAAATCTGAATGCAAACTTTCACTCGTTTAATTTGAAATCCAACTAATTTCCTTGATCCACTCTAGTTCACTTTGAACGTTTTGTGGCTTCCTTTGGCGTCTTTGATCTTTTCCTTCATATATTGGAGTCTCCTTTTGTCCTTCAAATTTTCCCTTCTTTATGTGGCTTTTAGTTATCTGTGACATCTTTATGAATTGTGTGGTTTTTTAAACTTCTCACGGCTTCCTCCTTATTTTTTACCTTCCACGGATTTTCTCCTTTTCTAGTTATTTACAGCTTTCCTTCTGTCTGCAGTAATATTCTATACTTAGCAACTTTTCTACTTATCCACAGTTTTGCATCTTTTCCCCTCTATACGCGGAATTCTCCAAATATTTATATTTGTGCCTTTACCTTCTAACCTTATTCACTCTGTGGCACTCACCTGCCTTTAGCAGCTTCTTCTAGAGCTTTCCTTTTAGTCTGCAGTTCCTTCCTTGAGCTTCTTTACTTTGTGGCTCTCTATGTACTTTACGGCTTACACTTTATATTCGTGGCTTGCACAAATGTTATATAAGTCTTATAGAACTTATCTTTAATCATCTCAAATCCTTTTTGAGATGACACTACCAATCAACCTTCATCTGCTTCACATGCTCACTTTACCAATTGACTCCTTTTTCCATCAATGCAACTTGATATCAACTCATCAATCTTGACATCAATGAAAACACATATAATAATGACAAATATTCAACAATCTCCCCCTTTTTCATTGATGGAAACACTTCATCCTGTAGAAACCTTATAACCTTTTGATTGCAAAATGATTGCATACTTGAATCCACCTTTCTCCTATTCATCTATATCCACAAACTCGTTTCTGGTTTGTTTATTTCTCCCCCTTTCACAATAATGACAAAGGGTCATCTATGCCGCACATAATTGAGTATACTTATAAGTTGGTTTCTTCATTTTCTTACCTCAAAAATCTCCCCCTAGTCTTATGCTTCTTATCCATCTAATCTGGCATTTCCGTGGTAATGCTCCCCCTGAGCTGATGCATGATTTTATAAATTTGAGCTAATAAATTAGCTCCCCCTCACTTTGGTATTGTTTTTAGGAGTTGATATTTCCTGAGAATGCTCCCATCCTTCACTAAACACTCTCTAGTAGTTTACGGAATCAGGAATGACCCCCAATTCATTTCTTAAGTGCTCAAATGTTGCCTTTGGTAACGACTTCTTCATTATATCTGTAATTTCTTCTTTAGTGCTCATATATTCTAGACGGATCTTCATGTCATTCACTTTTTCCCTCAAGAAATGATACCTTATTGGTATATGCTTGGTTTCTTAGTGGAACATTGTGTTCTTCGAGATACTAATTGTACTTGTACTATCACACAGTAAAGGAATTGGATTTTTCATATTTCACCTTGTAATCTTCCAATTTCTACTTCATCCATAGGACTTGTGTGCAACACATTGCAGTAGCTATATACTCTACTTCACATGTTGATAGGGCTACTAATGATTGTTTCTTGCTTAGCCAAGATACTAAGCAATTTCCAAAAAAGAATGCTCTATCTCTTGTACTCTTTCTTTCATCAACACTTCCATCCCAATCTGTGTCTGTATATGCTTTGATTTTGAAATCATTGCTTTTGGGGTACCACAATCCATATTCAACTGTGCCCATGAGATATTTATAATTCTCTTGACCACCTTGAGGTGTGTTTCCCTTGGATTTTCTTGACATATTCCAACAAGTCCTACTTCCTGCATGATATCCAGTCTTGATGTTGTGGAGTAAAGTAAACTTCCTATCGTGGATTTGTACAGTGTTTTGTCTACCTTTGGTGAGTTAACATCTCTTCTCAGCTTGCATCCAACCTCCATTGGTGTCCTAATAGATTTCTAGTATTCCATCCTAAATATTTTCAACATCTCTTTTATATACTTGCTTTGGGAGATGAATATGCCTTGATCTGATTGATTTATCTGTAGTCCCAAAAAGAAAAACAGATCTCCTAGCATTGACATCTCAAATTCTTCTTTCATCATGTCTACAAACTCGTATGTCATCTTGTCATGATCTCCACCAAAAATGATGTCATCCACATATACTTTTACAATGAGCAGATGTTATCTTTCTTATTTTATGTATAGATTGTTGTATGTGACTCCTTTTCTGAAACCTTGCTCAATGAGGTATGAGTCTAATCTATTGTACAAAGCTCTAGGAGCTTGATTTAATCTATACAAATCTTTCTTCAGTCTGCACACATAATCTTTATCATCAGTCAGTAAGAATACATCAGGTTGTCCAATGTATACCTCTTTATTTAGGAAATCATTAAGGAAGGTTGATTTCACATCCATCTAGAACACTCTGATCTTATTGTCTGGAGGGTAAGCCAGAAATAGCCTTATTGCCTCCATTATTACAATTGGTGCAAATGTCTCATAAAAGTCAATCCCTTCCATTTCTATGTAGCCTTTGCACACTAGTCTGGCCTTGTTGCACTTAACTTCTCCTTTCTCATTTAACTTATTCTTGAAGACTGACTTTGTTCCAATCACATTCTTGTCTCATGACCTAGGTACTAATTCCCATGTCTCATTCTTTTCGATCTCATCCAATTCTTCATTCATGGCATCTACCCAATGTTGATCTTTACTTATTTCAGTAATATTCTTGAGTTCTATCATGGACATGAGTGTTATATCTACATGAATCTACTGCTCTTTGAGTCTCCTTCTTATTGGGATGTCGTTATCCTTGCTTCTAATGATCTGGTTTGTAGGATGATCCTTCTTGACTTGCCTGGAGGGTACCTTAGTGTCTGGTCTTTCCTCTTCTTCTTCTGCTTCTTCACGAAGACTATCCAAGTCTTCATCATCTTCTTGTTCTTCATTTTTGCCAGTGTGTTGAGTGTTAGTTTTTCCATATTATGCCTCATCCACCTTCGCATTAGTGTTTTCCACTATCTTTTGCAACCGCTTGTTGTAGCATCTATAGGCCGAGCTAACCGCTAAGTATCTAAGGAAAATGCCTTCATCGCTCCTTAATTCAAGTTTACCTATTTTTTCTTCATCCCTTTTGATGTAGCATTTGCTTCCAAAAACTCTGATGTGCTTCACATTTGTAGGCCTCTTCTTTCATTGTTCATAGGGAGTCTTATCATTGTTTACTCTCAGCTGAGCTCTATTCAAAAGATAGACTATGGTATATATTGCTTCACTCCAATACCTTTCTGGGAGTTTGGATTCATTTATCATGGTCCTTGCCATCTCTTGCATTGTTATGTTCTTCTTTTCAACAACTCCATTCTACTGAGGACTCCATGTGGCTAGGAATTGTCTCTTGATTTCATGTTCTTCACAAAACTCATCAAACTCATTTGACCAGAATTCACCACCTCTATCTGATCTTAGGCATTCAATTTTCTTGTTCTTCTCATTTTCAAATAATGCCTTGAAATTCTTACATCTATCCAGGGCTTCAGAATGTCTTCTTTAAACATGCTACCCAGGTCATTCTTGTATAATCATCTATTAGCAACATAAAATATACTTCACCTGATATTCCTTTAGTTCTGGTAGGGCCGTGCATAGGTTTGTATGAATCAATTCCAACGGTCTTATTGTAGAGTACTCGTTTGACTTGAATGACCTCCTTATCTATTTACCATGTAGACACACCTTGCATAGTGTATCCATGGGTTTGATAATCTTAGGCATGTGTCTCACACACCCTTTAGCACTTATTTTAACCAAATTCTCAAAGCTCATATGTCCAAGTATTCTGTGCCACAACCAACTATAATCAACTTTATGAGTGAAGCATTTCTCATTATTTATCTCATTTAGCACATACATGTTGTTCTTTGTCCACTTTGGCCTTTGCATTTCTTTTTCCTATTTTTTCATTGATAATATCACATCCTCGGTCATGGAGCATGACATTGTATCCTTTCTTACACATTTGACTCACACTCAACAGGTTATGTTTCAATCCTTCAACATATAGAAGATTTTCTGTAATAGTCTTTCCATTATCTAAAATTAATCTCCCTTTTCCAACTATGTTGGCAGAGTTGTTATCACCAAATCTCACAACACCTGATGCATTATTAGACGGAGAAAATAAATTTTACTTTTATCACTTGTCATGTGATTAGAGCATCCACTATCTAGATACCAAATTTTATCTTCATTCTATACATGGAACATGGTCTGTACTACTGAAGCAACATTCCTTTCTCTTGTTCTCATATTTCTTTACATATATCCACTTTTGTTTGTTTGGGTGGCTCTTGTTTCCTTACTGGTGGATTATTTCTTTTCTTGTGATAGGTGTACTGAGCAGCATTAAAGTTTGAATTGGTGTAAGATTGGCCAAATATTTCTTCTATAGCCTCTAGAGTTATTTCTACACTTCAGTTGCTTTATGTCCAAATTGATTACAAGAAAAATAATACCCATAAAAGGAATGTGTGTACCTCATTGCATAAGTGATCCTATGAACAATGTTTCTTATTCTCGCGGATTTGTGGAAATATTTATTTACAACAGAGGAAGTACTTGGTGTAGCCATGGACTTATTTTCATTCGGTTTTTGCTAACTCTTTCTCCTTGTTTTCTCCCTTGAAACCAATTCTAGACTTGTCAGTTGTATCATGTTGGCTGCTGAGTATATCTGGTCAACACGATAGAGATATTTTCTAGATATTCATATAGAATTAGTTTGCTGAAAGATTTGGTCCATCTCAGATTTCAAATCCTCCAATTATGTGTTCAACTTTGAACACTCCTCCTCTTTTGATTTGTAGGACTTAGAGATCTTCTCTAGCCGAGTTTCTAGTTCCTTTAGCTCATTAGCCTCCTCTTCTTCTTTCTATGTGTTTGTCTTTTCTCAAAGATGCAAATTTGTTCTTCATGATCCTTTAATGCGCATCTTAGTTTCTGATTTTTCTTTTTGCAAAGTTTACAGTTATTCAAGTGCACTTAACAACTTTGCGTCAAGATTTACCTTAGCTTCCTCTTCATCAGAATCTTCAGATTCAACTAAGTTCTTCCCTCTGGAGCTAATTTATTCATCCGTGCATCCATAGCCATAAACAGAATTTTTTGATTGATCTTCATTATCTTCATTTTCTGAGTTTTCTGTGTTGCCCAACTCAAATTCACTAGATTATTCTTTAGGATTATAAGTTTCTTTTGTTCTTGAAGAATTTATTCTTGTTATCTTTATTTTTATACTTAGTTTTCTCTTCTATTATATTTATGACTGTGTTCTTCATGTTCTGACTGACTGTCTTTATTTTTGTTTGGGACCTCTACTAGGAAAAATGACCTACCTGTCCGTAAGCAAAGCATTTGAATGGGAGTTTTCCTTTGTACTTACAAGAGCCTCTTTTCAATTTCCTCACGAACAATGCCTTAATATTTTCTTCATCCAACTCATCCGTGGAACTTGATTCTTCTTCATCTTCTTGACTAGACTTTATTTATTTCTTGACCTTGAAAGCCACTTATTTCTTGATGGTATTGGTTCCAATAGTACTTATTTTGTATGTAGCAAGGGTGCTCTTCAGTTCATCCATTGTAAGATTCTTCGTTTCTTTTTTTTCCTCTATGGAAGAAACCTTTGCATCATACTTACTAGTCAGGGATCTCAAAATATTTTGAACAATGACAAATTCTTCTAGCTTTCTCCCAAGCCTCTGATCATATTTATGACCTCATATGTTCTCTGCATATATGTTGTGATGCTCTCATCATCCTTCATTTTCAAATTCTCAAACTGAGATCTATAAGTTTGTAACTTTTCCAGTTAAACTTTATCATCTCCTTCATAGATACTTTGCAATTTGTCCACATCTCTTTTGTTGTTGTGCAATGCATTACTTTTACGAATTTCATATCAGTCAAACAACATAATATAGCATTCATAGCTCTTGAGTTGCACTCATATTCTGCCTTATCTACTGAAGAGGTGATCGGTGAGGGTGGAGTTGTATATCCTTTCTCAATGTGTTCCCAGATGTCAAACCCAAGTGACATCAAATATGTTTTCATTCTTATTCTTCAGAATGCATAATTTGTTCATGTGAACAGAGGTGATCTAGATAGTGACAAACCGCCTTGTGCCTGATTTGATGCCATGTTTGTAATAGGAGGATCTCCTCGAAGATGTTAAGCTTTTGTAATGAGAAATCACTCTGATACCAATTGTTGCAAATCACAAGCACTGAGAAGGGGGCTGAATCAATGTAGATTAAAACTTTTACACTTCTAATTCAATTTTTTATTCTTTACCAATCTATATGTATGAGAAGAATAAAATCAATCAACTATTCATCAAACACACAAACACTGAACACAGATATTTATCATCGGAAACCCTTTCGGGAGAAAAAGCCACCAAAATTGTTGTTTATATTACACAAAACGAGGACTCATAAGAATATAACACATCTTATAAGATGTGTTTAGTGAGATACTATACGCCGGAAAAGTGACAAGCGAGCGTGGGAATCTACAGGTAACTCTTCCGCGTACCTGACCTCCCGAGGTCGTGCCGAGACAGCCGGTAGGGATGGAATATGCGTGGGATGCAAACAAACTAGTTGGGAAATCTAATGTCTTCGACACGCACTAATGGAATTTGTGAATCTAAGGCAAAGAAGGCCCTTCTAACTTGGACTGGTGTGATAGATCGATCGGCAAGGATAACTGCTCAAAGGCTCCAATCAATATCGAGTTCTGGCGTGATTCGATCTATGGGTTGTGGAATACGTGGAAAATGACCTGGGATAGTTTCGTGTATATCTCCAGATAAGGTCATATGGTGGGTAATGAATACAATTGACTCTACAAATGATTCTCTGGCCTAGTCCAGAATTCTCTAGCTTTGTTAGCCGCTATGTCTAGTAAGGATAGTTGTTCAATGATGATGGGTGGAAGTGAAGTGGACTGGAATACTAGTGTGTGTAGGCCAGTGTCTATATCTGATTGACTTATGGATTCATTAGGTTGCGGGATTTGTGGATCACAACCGTAGATTCTTGGTTGTTGCAGTCCTACTATGGTCATGTACAAAATCAAGTCCTAATCCCTAGTATCCAGTAATCATACGCTTTCTCAACTTCTACGTTTAGACTCAATAACTGTGTGATTTTCTCGAAATATCTTACAGGCGTTTGTGTAACCTGGATTCTTAAACTAGTATCTATGTCTGTGAGAGTGTCTCCTGCATCTAGCTGTGGGACCAAAGGTTTGTTCTCTTTCGAACCCTTCTATAGTCATGTGAATGTTTGCCTAGGGTAATCTGTAGTTCGGTTGATTTGACCAAAACGTGTGTGTTTGGTCATCTTCTATATTTAATCCTCTCAACTGGGAGCTAATCAGTCCATAAATCTGTTGTTGTTTGGAAAACTTGTATTCTAAGGTTCTGGTCTATGTCAACTATTACTGTGACGAGGTTGGGTTGAGGCACGATTGGCTCAAATACGTATTCTCTGGGTTCCCGGGGTCCCGTGATTGTCATACAAAACAAAATGTAAATCTAACTGTAACAAACTAAATTTAAACTACGTGGAATAAATCTAAAACATATATAAACTTCTATTTTTCTATTTTTCTATGAGACTTTAAGAATTTAAGAAAAGCAGCTATTTAAACATATCTAGAAATAACAACTAAATAACAATTTAAAACAAACAAGATAACTAAGTGTAGTTATTTTCCTGTGTAATTTGTAGATTTATTCTAAACAAATAAAATAGCTCATCTAATCTATCTGCAAGATTCTCGATCCTACCTCAGAAGTGAGGAGTGAATCATAGTTTCTCATAAACTATCAATCCTCATAGCTTCCCTGGCAATATCGAGAATAGAATTTACTGAAATGAAGCAATTATCTACTCTATTTGATATGATTCTAACTAGAACTTTGAAAGCTAGAACCTGGATTCCACAGAACAGTGGCGAATCTGATGGTGTGTGTGATCTTGTCCCCTCAGTGTGATCTCCTTGTTCTTTCGTATTCACGTGAATCCAGAAAAGCGTGTAATGTTAGCATCAACAGAAGTAGATATTGGGACAAAGGTAGCTCAGAATGCAGACTAAATATAATGCGAGTAGGAGAGGGATAGTGCAAGAGTACAGAGCTTGGCTTATGCAATTCCTAACGGGATTTACTGCGAGTCATGCAACATAAAGCGTACAAAACCTGAAACTATCTTGTTTGAAGAGTAAAACCTACAACTTTAATGGCTTCCTAAGCTATTCTACTCCAATGGATTGGGTGAAATAACAGTACTGCCTGCACAAGATGTGTAATGTGGCTTACCAACAGCTAAACAATGTTAACTAAGCATGCAAGGAATTAAAACTATGGCTTCTAAACAGAATAAAAGACTGAACTGTGAAAATCAGAGCATGAAAGTGAATGAGGGGCAGACCATTTGCTTGTGCACAAACCATTTATTTATAGCTATTCATTCACCCAAAGATCAAAACCAAAATGAACTCTAAAACAATAAACAATGGCCAAACACTATTCCAGGGGACCAAAAACATAAATGCAAGCCTAAGTCAGCAAGGAAAGCTAGTGAAACGTTGATTTTTACGTGAGTCGCATTAAAACACTTTTTGGAAAACGTGTAAAGGACCGCCGCTCTGAGCAGGGGCGGCGGTTACAGGACCGCCACCCTTATCAGGGCGGCGGTCACGAGACCGCTGCCCATGTAGGGTGGCGGTTTCATCACTGAAGAGCAAAAAGGTCAAGAAAAGAGAGGAAAAAGGAAAAACAAAGGATGCGGGAGCTAAGCGGGGCATGCGGGATGTTAACGCACACTCGGAGAGATTTTCTAGATCCCGAACACCTTGCGAGGAGACCTGTATCATCATTGGGGCACTTATTACACTGTTTCGGCAGTACAGTACCTTACAATTTTGGGTACGTACAGATACCAATCCCACAAGGAGCACCAACCCCTACACCGATGTTGATATTACACACAACAAAGGACTCAAGTGAATATTATGCATCACAAGAGATTTCTTTTTGCAGGTACCCACCTACAAGGAAGCTAAAACTCCCTAAATGTGCTAAGCTACACTTTAGACTTCTTTACATATACATTTTGATCATGTAGTTACAACAATTGCTAATACAATGGATTATGATCACTTTCTTGGCTCGATCTATGTTCTGCCTCTGTCAATCTCTTCTATTCATTCAAACAGTCACCTTTGTGCTATGCTTATTTGATCATGTTCTTCATCATTTTCTCGATCTTTCCCTTCTCTCTTTTTCACTGTTGTAGCTCTTCTTAGCTTGATTGCACGGTATTTTCTTCTTTTCACCTCTCTCACTCTCTTGGCTCTAATGCCTTATTTTTCTCTCATGAGAAACCCCAGTTGAGCCACTTCTAGTTTTTCTTTTATTTCACCTTTTTATCAAAAATATTGTTTCAAGATTTACATTGTGTACTCTTCCTGATCTATCACCTGTGAATTTGGATCATTAAATTTTCCCAGTTGAGTCTAGATTTTATTTTTTTCTTGTTCATCTTTATTCCTCCTTCCATGCATCTGACAAACTAATTTATCAGCCAACTTCCAAAATTAGAAGACTTGCATTGTTTAGAATTTACATCGTGAAATTAAAACAACGACCCATCTTCTTTGCATTATTTTAATTTGCAGTGAAATCAGGAATCTCCATCGAGCTTATAACCAAATCACCTCATGGTCAACATGCATTAAATGTTGCTAGTTGGAATAAATAATTTCATTAGTCTATGTGAAGTTTTAGTTGTACTTGCAGTTGTAATTCTCTTTTAATCCAATATCCTTCGAAATCTGAATGTAAACTTTCACTCTTTCAATTTGAACTCCAACTAATTGTCCTTGATCCACTATAGTTCACTTTGAACATTCCATGGCTTCCTTTGGCGTCTTTGATATTTTCCTTCATATCATGGCTTTTCCTTTTGTTCTTTGGATTTTCCCTTCTTTATGTAGCTTTTAGTTATCCATGACATCTTTATTCATTGTGCAGATTTTTCAACTTCTCACGGCTTCCTTCTTATTTACTACCTTATGTGTCTTTTCTCCTTTTCTAGTTCTTTGTGGTTTTCCTTCTATCTGCATCAATCCTCTATACTTAGTGGTTTTTCTGCTTATCCATGGTTTTGCATCTTTTCCCCTTTATACGTGGCATTCTCCAAATCTTCATATCCACAGCTTTACCTTTTGACCTTCTTCACTATGTGGCACTCACTTGCCTTCAACAGCTTGTTCTGAAGCTTTCATTTTAGTTAGTGGTTCCTTCCTTGAGCTTCTTTACTCCCCAGCTCTCTATGTACTTGGTGGCTTACACCTTATATATGTGGCTTTCACAAATGTTGACTAAGTCCTTTAGAACTTATCTTTGATCATCTCAAAGCCTTTATGAGATGACACTACCAATCAACCTTCATCTACTTCACATGCTCACTTTACCAATTGACTCCTTTTTCCATCAAAGGAACTTGATATCAACTCATCAATCTTGATATCAATGACAACACATATAATAATGACAAATATTCAACAGTGCCAAAATTTTGGAGCTTAAAATTGCACCCTTCCCAAATCAGGATGAATTGAGGCTTTGAGGTAACATGGGACTATCTCTAAGTTGTGGTACTTGTGCTTGAGATAGACCTCTGTAGAAGGTCAACTTCCTCTACCTATTTCTATTGCTAAAACTACTCTTAGGAAGGGAAATGTAGCTACCTATCAATATTATATGATTCCAAAGGACCAGGGTGAGAAGGAGATGAATGAAAACGAAACCTAAGCTAAGGGGAGGAGATAGCACAAGAAATAGGGGGATGAATACTCTCAGCTAAGTGAAAACAAGGGAAAACCCACACAAGGATGGAAGGCATACGTGCCACAGTGTGAAATAGAACTTTCTCACTTGCTTTCATGGAGCACAATAAACAAAATCCCTACAAGAGATTTGAAATATGCACAGTAGATCAATAATGAAAAATAAGGCAAGAGGATACAATAAAGTCTTAACTAGTGCACAAGATGGCCACAAAATACAACTTTTATTACTTCCAAATGATGCACAATCAATTACAAAGAAGAAAGAGGTAAGGATATACATGCACTGGCTTAGATCTGAGGCCTACAACTCAAAATGCCAAGGAACAATGCTCTTAGAAAACCAAGAAGTTCCAACCTTTGCAAATGAGTATTATTCTACAATATATAGAAGAAAGGGGGAGATAAGATGAGGGAAAAGAGAAGGAAACTCATATTTTTAAATCCAACGACAAACAAAATGTAATAAATACCTATAAATGTGCTTGTAGCATTGTCAAATCTACCTCCACATGTTATTTTAGCTTGTGGAATAAGTAAAGAGGCAAGATCTAATCAAATCTAGGTGGTTGACTTGACTTGATGTGTGCACTAATGACCTAAGTCACATTTCCTTATTTTCCACCTATCAAATTGGGCTAAAATCTGATTTTGTTCATGTCAACATCTTTCCAACAAGACCAAGAACACCAAATTTTGGGCTTTGTAGTGAAATTTATGGTGATGTGAAGATTTGCAGTACAAGATGAAAACGCAGGACATGTAACATGATCTGATCGGCTAAAGAATTCAGCTGACTATCTATTTGTTTTATCTTTTCTTCCATGTGTCATGAATTCATTCACCATAAGGATCTTAACGCAGCTGACATGTTCTGATAGGTTGTGTTTTGTGCACTTAACTGACAAGTTGACACATGGCATGCAATGATTGGCATAGAAGGTAATGGCTTGGCATGCATGGCAAAAAGAGGCACGAGAGGGAAGAATACAGAAGCTTGAAAGTATGTGCAAGAGGGTGCACAAAGGATGGGAATAAAATGTGCATATCTGTAAATGTATGCAATGAAGAAAGTGAAAGGGCACAAGACTAAGGCATGCGGAAGCAAATGCACAAGGAAAGTATGCAAGGAAAAGAGTGTGCACACGAGATGTGTGAGACCCAGTAAGGAAGGAATGAACGAAAGAAAAAATGCCAGGGACTTATAAAAACAAAATGTAAGTTAGTAGGTGTGCACAAGATGGATTTGTAACAACTCGAGAAGGAAATCGAATGTGTAAGGGGTGTGCGCAGAGGGGAAATGGAAGGAGATGGAAGAATAAAAGAGGAAGGTAGAAGTGCACGGAAGGAAGCGAAGGGAAGGGGAAACACAAGAAAAAAGTAGGAAGGTCATAAAATGTCATGCGTAGAGAACTACAGCTAAGAAAATGTGCCAAGGAAAGAAACCACTAGCGCGTGCAACTTGAAAAACTTGAACTCATAGCAAGAATGGAACTATAAGTTGTCAAAATAACTAGGGGAGTTATTTTGGACAAGAACATTATTTTTGAGTTATGATAAAATCTTCATTTTCAAGCATGGAGGTTTTTAGAAAATTTCAGTAGCATAACAACATTTATTTGATGTTTTTGAGGAAAACGTCACATTTGAATATTAAAAAATGGCTAAGTGTTGGAATTTTGACCCTTTCTCCCTTTTAGCACTTTAACTCACCATTAACCCAACATGGCATGACCTGTATCATTTAGGAGTTAGAGGGTGATTTGTACCCATGAAAATAGGGGAGATTTTAGGTGAGGGGATAATGGGGACACTAAAGTGTGCTTTGCATGAGATTGTGACAAGTTTCACCATGTGGGAGCAAGGGAGATAGATGTAGGGGCTAGAAGCAAGCTCCCTGGAGTTAAATGAGGTTCTTCATGTGTCTGGGGTTATCTAGATGACATTATGTGTAATTTTTTGTCACAATAATCCTCTTGGACTAAGTGACAAGGGGAAAGGGACAACAAGTTTTGAAAAATGCACCATGGGTGGAGGTGGTCATGTTTACAACTTATAAACACTCTCAAGACACAAGTGATGCACTCCAAGTGATGCAAGTGAAATCATAAACAAGGGAGGAAACATTTTGTATCCTCATTGTCCCCTTACACCAAGAGACAATGAAAAAGGGACATATGTGGTCAAAAACCCCACCACTCACTTAAGTGGTGTGTCAATGTCATCATGTCAACACGAAAGTAGAACATGGGAATGCCTTTTTCACCCCAAGAGAAAAACATAGAGCTCTATGGTGAAACCACATATGATTTTAACTCCAAAACACCCATTAAGTCCATCCCCACCCTTTTCATGACCGTATTCTACTTGCATTTTTATTTTTAATCCCAATCACCCTTTTTGCACAAAGAAGCAGCAATAGTGACCTGGACTACTATGGAGAGTAGTGAGGATTAGGATCAAAACTAATGCATTTACCATGTAGAGGACTCCAATATATTTCCATTGAATGTCTATTTAGCTCCAAAATCCTCTCAAAATTCCTGAAACCTTCAAGAAAAGATAACTTTCTTCATTGAAGCTTACATTTCATACACCTTAAGTGAATCGGTCTTGCTTAGATGGATCCTAATGCCACATGCCTCCACATATTTCCTTGAAACTTCCATATATCTCTTTTTTACTCCCCTAAATAACCTCCATATGAGTTAAAACCTTACAAATAGATTCTAAAGGATGTTTTCTTACTACAATACGGCTAAAAATAACCATTTTAATGCTTACAAGAGAAATTTTCCACCTCAGATCTCAATAGATTCAGGCAATTCACTTAGATCTACCTCCTTACACATGAAACACACTTAAAATCCCTATTAGCATATTCCTCTCATATAGAATGATGATGAAACAGACTCAAAGGGGTTGTATGAGTTGATAGGATAGATGGAGGAAGGGTTCATAATGACCGAGAAAGGGGATTTCAAGTGGTGGGATTAGTCATCATGACCAATATTTTTAATTTTTTCATGTCAAACATTTAGCATGACAACACCTCTCTTTAATGTAAGGAAACTCTACTTGATTGGTTTTTTTATTATTCTAATCCTGTGTAGACCTTTATTATTAAATTATGTAAGGCATCCACCACCTTCTCAATGACTATGAGAGCTTGTGTATTCCTTAAGAAATAATATATAGTTGATTATGATTATTATCTATCATTTGGATTTTGTTATTATATATTACCTTTCTCTCTTGTTATTACATGATGTGTATGAATTATATTTGCATAATTCCATTCCATTGTGTCACTTATATAGAGGGTTAAAGGCTAAAAGAATGTTGTGCAAATTGTGTCACGTATATGCCCTTTTGTCACTATGTTCACTCCTTTTTCCTTCGACTTTGCAAAGTTTTTAGTTAGTTTAGAGTACTAGTTAATCTAGAGATTTTAAAGAAAGGGGCCAACCTTATTCTAGAGGTTTATATCATGGGTTAGTGTCCCACACCTTAGAGATAATCCCATTATTGTTTCAGATATCTTTAGACACCTAAATAGTTTCTTAAATCGAAAGGGTGCACACAAATCTCCACCAACAAGGGGTATTGTCATCTTTTATGGGCCATTATGGATTTGGTCTAGTTTCCTCACTGCAGACTACACTTTCTTGATCTTCACAACACCATGGTCTCAAAGATGGTTTCTCTAGGTTCTATACGAAATTCTTTATGAATCTACTTATAACTACTTATAGTGTTCTACCTTTAGTTTATTCATTTAGTTCGTTGGTTTTTTCTTTTCAATCAGGGTCCATGCCTCATTTCGTAGCTTCTCTAGGTGGATCCTTTCCTCCTTATTCTTTAACCCTCCATATTCTACTCCTACTCATAGTTAGTTTCATATTCCCTTCATAAATATTAGAACTACCCAATCTATTAGGTTGTTTGGCTTCTCTTTATAGTCTTTCAATTCTCCTCTTTTCTTCTCTTTAATCCTTTTCATACCCCTCAAAATTCCTCTTTAATTTTAGCCCTTCTCCTTCATCCTCATCTTCGAGGATTACATCCCTCTGGCACCTGCCCAACTACTCCATATTGCACAGAATCGACACCATGGCCTTTTCTATAGCTAGAATATTAACTAAGAAATGAATTTTTCTGAAAAAAATTCTTCTCAATCTAAATAAAAATTATGCTTCAATAGAATCAAAAGAAAAAAAACAATAGACAACTATTCCAATTATGTACCCATCAATTGTAGTTTGCATCCAATGTTCTACAACACGAGTCCATAGAACATTCAATTTGTGTAGTGTTTTAATTTTTTCCTCTATCCATTTTTACTCCTCGTTATTCATGTCTAAGATAGTAAAATTACAACTGATATAACCAGGTGGCTAACTGTTCAGGAAGCTCACACCAAAAAATCTCATGAATATCTCCATATATATAATCCAAGAAAATATTTTCCATAGGAATTCCCTTCAGATTATCTTTAACTTTTGCAAATTGTTTAATCTTCTCCCAAAACCATCATTCCACGTCTCTTTATCCTATTAGTCATCTTAAAATTTTGTGGTCTTGGCAACAAATTTTTTTTCGCATAGGTCCCTGGATCATGACATCAAGACTTATAATTGTTTATGGTCTAGGTTAATTCATATTAATTCAATACTTAATTATTAGTTGCGCAATACTTATAGAGTCAAAATAACTCAAGAAGGAAGAGACAATGATGGGGAAAGTGCATAAGATAAATAGAAATAATTAATATTGAATCATAACAAAAACATACTTTAGAATGGAAAGATTTAATATATATCTCTATTTGGACCAAAGATCAACCTTCTTCACATTACACTTATATATTTTTATACATCATGAAGTGAAAATTGAGTTATAATCTCATTCTTCTTCTTCTCATAAAATAATGGGCTCTTCACATTCTTTATCTATCATGAGAGAGAACTACATATTCTACAATTTTTCTTATCTGAATTATGCATATACAATAGAATTGTACAATCATACATAATACATACATGTCGTCTTTCTAATATTTTTTACATTCCAAACATTTTTGAATTATTTTGACAATATCTATGTATTGTAAAATGTGATAGCACAAGAGATACTTAATGAGATCCCTATAAACATGCACATTGAACTCAAAAGGTGAAAGAGGTGTGGGTTGCACAAGTGTCAAAAAATATAAAGGGTACTCATGTATACTTTGTGCAAAAACTATAACATGTGGCGTATAAGACCTAAGGTGGGAAGAACCATGAGGATTAGTATGTGTAGGTAGTGATCTAGTCAAAGGCCTATGAGAAAGTGTCTTAGGAGGATTAGTATGTGACCAGAATGACTGAGCAACGGGCTGAGGAGAATGTGACTTAGTAGAGGTAGCATGTGTAATAATAAACTTATACATAAATTCACTAGGAAGGAATGTCCTACTAGATGTGGCATGAGAACTAGAAGGCCGAGATGTAGCTTTACTAGGACTAGGAATAGTAACCATATATACTGGGACAAACTTATGAGATATAGGGCCCTTGAATGGCATACACTTTATTGTGACTTGTTGTTATTGTGAATGAACTTAACACATTCATGCAATAAAGAGGGGATAGTTGCAAAGGTACATATCTAAAGGGAACCTAAAATCATATCACATAAACTAATAAACTATTCCAGTGAGAATGGAATATTAAAAGTAGAAAAACCAACTATGAGAGGGAGAATAATATGCCTTGTTTTTGTCTAAGGGTCAAATGCTATTTTTTTTAATATATGTGAGATAACATGTTAACTTAAGATTTCACATATAATGTGGAACAATACTATCTATCGGAGTATCTGTAAGGATCTCTGGTAGAAAATTGAATAAACGTGTAGTTGCAACAAAAAAAATAACTAACAAACAAGAAAGTGCAAAAATAACACAATATGCAACAAAGCCAAGAATTCTCTAATACACTACTTTGAATAGCTCTAGGAGAGTGAATTTCTAACTCCTCCTTGAATATTGGAAAAATAGCCTAAAATAAAACTGTAACTCCCACACATGGCATAGTCAAATGAGGAGTAACTCCCGACGAGCTAACAATGATGGTCAAGTGTAACACATGTGACTAACTTTGAGTGTAACTCATGTGACTTAGTACACCTAAGCAAGCTAAATCCTAAAGTGTAGGAATAATCCACGTAAATAAATAAATGTAATAAATAATATCCTACACTAACACCCCCCTTAAGTGTACCTTAAGTGGCCAGAAAATAAATTGGGTCATGGCAACAAGGCATGATGACATACCCATCAAAAATGCAACTTTCACAAACTAGAGTAAAAGGAGAAAACCAACAGGAAAAAAATCCCCCCCCCCCAAAAGAGAGAAAAAGCATAAAATTGAGGTCTAAGAAGCCCTACCAGAAGGTACAACTACCTATAGACCCTTGTATCCTACAAGATAGGGCCCATGTGTGCCTCCACAAAGAAGAGAGAGAAGATAAATGTAGATTGTCACATGGAAAATGTTCTAGTAGGTCCCGTTCCAACAAATAATGTCTCTTCCTTTCGAAAGAAAGAAACCCATAGTAAGAAAATTGTTGAATTCCCACTCAAGTTTAATACAAGTAGGAATTAGAATGTATAAGTTTGGAAAATGCTCAAATTTCTCCAAGAAAGTGCTCAAATGTGCCAAAGTCATATTAGGAAATCCAATCCTAACTGTAAAATATAGCAATGCAAAAGCACAAAATTAAGGAGGGAGATCAAAATCATTTACACATACCCTCATTACATCCAGAGAAGAAGGTGGAAATCCATAGGAGTTGTTAAAGAGAAGAAAAATGTCCTCAATGGTGTCATCTAGATCTGAAATTTGGAACTCTATAAACAAGGAAGCCATATACGATAGAAATTTGTCCCACTGAGGTGAATCCAGAAGACATATGTGATGTTATTGTAAAGGATCAATGGAGGGTCTCAAATGCATGGAAGGACTAGGTGGAAGTACCTTGTCCATAATATTCATAAGTGATGGTGGAGGTGACACATCCTTTAGAATCATGTCTACTTGATCAATGAAATGAATATGAGTAAAAAATATATGAGGAGTAATGTGTGTCTCAAGTAAACCACCTGTAATTACATCCTCTTTGGGAGGATAAATAACAACAATAACATAGGAGGATACCAAAAAATCCTCATGTAAATCAGCAAAAATATCATCGCAAAGAAGGGGATGAGAGGGAAGATGAACTGTAGGAACAATATGAGGTGGAGCAATATTGGGCTCCCTAAACAATGTTACAAGTATGTCCCAAAATTCCTTTGATGATGTGTCATGTGCAATGTGATATTGTAAGTAGTATGAGATGTTGAGGCGAATGCAACAAATGGCCCCAACATGTTTTTCCTCAATTCATGTAATGTCTTTCTCTTCAGTGAAAATATGAGCATGTATAGCAATGGTAATAATTCTCTGGAAATTGTTCGCCATCAAAGGTAACTTCATAATCTCCTTCCATGTGTCATAGTTAGATGCGTTGAGGATTTCAATAGACCATGAATCCATGACATAATAATAATTTCAAGAAGGATGAATTCCCCCTTCACAAATAGAAAATTCCTTTGTCTCAAGTCACCAAAAAATGACAAAATGTAAAAATGTAGACGTCACGTAAAAGCGAGAATACTTATGAGAAGATGTAAAAAGAAGATATAAGGTGATGTTTACAAAATGATAGAAACTATAAATGCACGAATGCCAAAGAAGAAAGACCACCATATAAGACCCCTACTGAAATCAACTTTTATTAAAAACCCCATTTTTTACACTATATTTTTACTGTGTTTTTAAATATAAATGGTACTAATGGAAAGAGGGCAAAAAACATGCAATTTTCAAAAAATGGTAGGTAAATCGAAGTAGCCTATCAAAAGTTATTACAATAGCCATTTTCTTTCATTAATGGCCCATTTTATTAAATTGCACTAAAACAATAATAAAAACACAAAGGGCTTAAATCAGGTATCCTTGTAACTAGTTATTGGAATTGACAAAGAATGAGGAGAAATTTTTCTTTTTCTTTTGAGGGGGTACTGACCTCCTGCCAAACTAGACCTTACCCTTTGTTTTCAACGAATGGTAACAAAACAAAAAAATCCCTTATATAATATTCAAATGTGGTATTTTTTTAATCTAAAAACAATGCTTGAAGGGATCTAAAAACAATACTGCATAGAGGGGCTTAACTTAAGCACCCACTGGTAAGAATGCATAGACTTTATCCCCCATGTGACCAAGGGCTAGGGCGTGTCACTCTTCCCCCATGATGTCACTTTTCACTAAATTGACACCAAAAAATGCTTGATGTGACCTAGGGTGATATGTCAACACATAAAAAGAGGATAAGCTCCAATGAATAGTGATCATTGCATATGCCCTAAAATTGACATGCAGAAGAGTGTCACATGTCAAATCAAATAACAAAAATGCCTACATAGTCACGCCACATGCAAAAAATACATAGATTTGTAGCATGTGTCCTCCTCACACATAGAAATACACACACTAAAATAAACCTACTCCAAAAAATGATACGTTGATTTTGAGACCTTGTACACCAAATCTGCAACCAAAAAAAGATCAACTCCAATTGGCAAAAAATCTACAACCCAAACCAGATGCACATGAAGATGGGTTACACATAGCAAAATACAAACTTTGTAAATAAAATTAAGCAACCTGCAAAAAAAAAAACCTACCCATAAAGTTTTAGATTAAACCCAGAAATTATTTTCAAACGCAAAAAATGTCAAGTACGGATGTTGAGGCATTTTTTTTAAAAACCTTGAAATTGGTTATCTCTAAATACGATTGAGTTTACAATTGATCCTAAGGTTTTTCCACCTTATGGATCCAATGGCATAGCCTGATTTGCATGAAAATGACCTGAAGTCAAAAATTACACACAATTGTGTTAGTCATCCAAATAAAGAATTCAAACTTGCAACTATGTTAAACGAAGACATGTTTTCTCTAGCTAGCTCTAATACCATATCCGAGTATTCATAAGGATCTCTAGTAGATAATCAAATACACATGTAGTTGTAGAAAATGAAATAAATAACAAGCATGAAAGTGAAAAAAAATCCTCAATATGCAACAAAGCCAAGATTTCTCCAATATACCACTTTGAATAGCTCACAAATGAAGATGCACATATAAGAGAGTGAATGTGTAACTCCTCCATGATTGATGGAAAAAGATCCCAAAATAGAATTGTAACTCATGCACTTGGCATGGTCAAATAAGGAGTAACTCCAACTTATCTAACAATGATGACCAAGTGTAACTCTTATGACTAACTCTAAGTGTAGCTCTTATGACTAAATACGCCAAAGCAAGCTAAGTCCTAAAATGTATGAATAATCCATGTGTATGAATAATCCACATAAATAAATAAATGGAATAAAGAATATCCTATACTAACATTATCAACCAAAACATTATGTATATGATGTTAATCAATAAACACATGAATGTAAAGTGTATCAGAAACAAATTCTTAAAGCATATTAGTGTCATCAAAAGTAATAACTAGTGAAGAAGGTGTAGTATTAATATTATTCATCATAGCATTGAATGGGAAATCATAAGAAGGTGGAGGTGATACGACATGATAAACATGGTTCACTTCTAAATAAAATTTGGTACTTATTATGCATAGGAAGTGGGTCACTAGATATTTTGAGCTTTGCATTGTCATTAGTAGGCTTATATTCAATGGGAACCCAATTAATATAACCAACATTAAGAAGATCTTGTATAACATGGAAAATATTAATACAACAATTAGTAGTATGACCAATGCATCGATGATAATCAAAATGGGCATTAGCATCAAATTTATTACCATGATACACACTTGTATTGACCTCAATAAATAGAGGGAGAGATACAAGTTTGCACTCAAGTAATTGTTCATGCACTACATGTGATGCACAAGGAAAACATGTGATTTGTTGCCCAAGGTGTTTGTAACTGTAGCTTTGTGGGTTATGAGACAACATTAATGATGGCTTTAACTTCATATTTTTCATCATTGGGTTTGCTCTTAAATGTATTATTTCCTGAAACTTGTGATTAGAGGTGTTAGGAGGTTTAACAATATATTTCATCTTATTCATGTTGAGGAGCTTACTGTCACTTTCTTTCAGAGTATGACATTGATGATCAAATGAGTGAAACTTTTCAAATAATTTACTCTTATAAAAACTAAGAAGAATTTTTGTAAAAGGACCTTATAGTTCACTATCTACCAAAATATTATTCATCTTAGTAATCATAGTCTTATAGAATAAAACATAATCATTGATGGACTCATTGGAACCTTGTCACATGTTAGCTATTTGAGCATAGGAAACTTCGTCTTGGATATTGATATAGAATTATGTAATAAATTAATTAGCTAAAGGAGTGAAAGTCTTAATAGAATACACAGGGAGATCATAAAACCATTGTAAATTAAATCTATGAGACTCTAAGGAAAGAGCTTGTTGAGAAATGTGTCATTTGATGAATAATCCAAGCACACAACATGAAATGCACGTAGGTATTGTTATCCAAATAACTCTCCTAGTTATCTAGATAACTTATATTTTTATCATGACTCTGATGTTTCACATTTTAGGTTACATGCACTCAAGATTGTTCTTTTGAACACCTTGGCACAGTTACAGTCCCTCTACGCGCCCTTGCGTGCCTTCTTCCTACCCACACGCTTTCTCACCTATCCCATCGTGCACTCCATACATGCACCTCTGCGGACTTACCTTCCAATCAGCTAAGTCCCTGGCATTCCTCTTACACGCTTACCCAGACTCAGTTCTTTCGTGCGTCCTCTTTTCTTTCTTCCTCTGCATGTCATCCTTTAGTTGAATGTCTGCATCTTATTTTCATACTTTCCTTCTGTAAGTATGCTTTCCTCTCGCGTGCACTCCTCTACGCATCCCCTTTGTTTCCCTTTTGTGCACTTGCTCCTCGTCTACCCATGCGCATAGTGTGCGCCCCTCTTCACCTCTTTCTCCCACTTCTCCCTTGCACCCACATTCCACACGTTCACCTTCCACGTGTCAACCCGACGCTCCTTCAAATTTCAAATGAGCATATATTTTGGCTCATTGCTCGAAATCTGAAAAATCTGGCACCGTTGGAAAGATCTCGGCCTCATTTATGCCATAGAGATCTAAAACTTTAATTTTGGAGAGGTTAGGTGGGAAAAAATGAAGAAACATCTTCGTGCCATTAATACAGGATCTATTTTCCCCCAACAACCAGATCATATTTGATCTAATCCATCGTTCCTTCTCCTTCGAGGCACCAAACAAGTAATTAATGTAGACAACAGATTTGGGATGGATTTGTCGGCATTTATCACTGGTTGTTAGTGGTTGAAAATTTGAATCTGAGTTTCCCTCCCTTTCTCCTTCTCTTCTCTCCTTCTTCTTCTATAAATAACAGAGTTCTGCTTTGTAAAAAGGATCCCTCCTTGTTGTAATGGCACCATGCCAAAATGGTGGCCAACTTCCCATGGGTCTCAGACCTTGATGTGGTCTCTACAATGTTTTCTCGCCTCCTTCGATGAATGTAAATGATTGTGTGTCCCTTAAGCAATAAAATCGTGTTTTATGGAACTCTTGTCTTCCCTCTCTCGTTTTCATTACATCTCACCTCTATGTTTTCTTTTTCTGGCATGTTGTGCGTACTCCTGTGCTTGCATTCCCCACGTTCATGTGTTACGCACGCTAGAAGGCAAAGCTCATGTGTTGATTTGTGGTGCATGTCATCCACCCTCTTCTCTCATGCCCTCTATGTTTCCTTCGCCGCTCCTGGAGAGAGATCAACCCTTTCCTTCTTGAGCTATCACCTTCCTTAGCTTAGGATTTCCCCTTTTTGCACATCCTTCTATCCTTGGTCCCTTGGCATGTTTATTCTAGGATTTTCTTTCAGCATTAGGAGTATCAGTAGCATTAGAGGTAGGTATAGGAACCGGCCTTCTCCGGAGATCCTTCCCAAGCATGCAAGGTCCCACAACATGGGGATGGTTCCATTGTGGTCTCAGACACCTCGGCCCTTTTGAGATCGAAGATGTGGGTGCACGTTTGAGAAACCAACAGTTTCTGGCACACCAGTGGGACTAGAGTGAAGAGATTTACATCTTTATCTCAGAAAATTTGATGTGTTATTGCTAAGATCCAGCCTTTGGAGGCATTTTTCAACACACCTGGTGACTCCACTAATTCAACACACCCATTATCTCATGTGCAGACCATTCTCCCCTCATTCCTCCATTCATTTCTCCTTTTTCCATCATTCCACATTCCTCTTTTGAATTTGTGCAATCATGAATTCTTTCCCACCATGGAATTCTCATTTGCAGAAGCAGAACTATTTCCCTCCATCCCCATAGTTTCAAAATTCACCTCCAAATTAGTTTTATAAGCCCCATTATCCCGAAAATGCATACAACCCACTTTTTTAAACCAAAATGTTTATGAAGAACATATTTATGTAAATGATGGTGGCAACTCTTTGGCCAAAGCTGATTTTGAGAGATAGGTGCTAGAGATGGAGATGGACATGATGTAGCTCATAATCAAGTGCTCCATAAAGGCATCTAAATTTGGCTACAAGGTCCCTTATCCATGGGTCGGCCATGTACCAGGTTGGTTTAGCACCCAACAGAAGTTATACTTCATCATTAAGATGTTGCCCTAGATTACAAACTAGGTGGAAGAAATGGAGGCTCAATAATCTAGCGCGTGGTAACCCTGTCAATGGGGTAACCTTGTACTACCATCCTATAACCCTCCCACTCCTCTATGCCAACTTACATCATCTCAGCCCACTGCGCATGTCCCCAGCTTCTTAGATGCTACCCCCATTGAGAATTCCATCCCTTCTCCCTCACTTTCATCTCACCTTCATTTCTCTTCCATTCCCCTTCTTGTGCGTGCATCTTCTCCTCCTGCGTGCGCACCTTCCATCCCTTATACACCCATCCTTCCATTTTCTTCTGAGTCCCCTCTGCCTAGTTGTACCATAAATAAACAGCCCCCTACCAACGTGCCTTTCCTAGCCAACGTCATCATGTTCAACGACTACAGGATAGTCGAAGAATAGCGTGAGTCATGCGACTTTGACTGAGAAGAGGAAATCATATGGGTGCTTGTTCAAAGGAGAATCAATTAGCTCCAGAGGGAGCAGTTCTAGAGGAGGACCACACAGTTTTAGAGCCCCTAAGTGTGGAGTAGGCCACAAAAGAACCTTCAGTTCTTCCTCCCACTACATCCCCTTTAAACTCTGATGTTGAAGAAGAGTTTGAGCTTTCAAACTTCATTTTTAAGGATGAAGGGATCCATGGTGATCAAGTTACAAATCAGGCGGACACCGTGGAGGAGGTAGACCACATGCAATAGGACAAGGAGATAAATTATCTATCTGACTTGGAATATTGATTTGATGGAGAGGAGCCCATGGAGATCACATCATTTTCTCCTCCATCATCCACCTTCTAAGCACACGAGCATATTTTCATGAAGGAGAGAGCATTCAAGGACAACAACCTGCACTTCATGACGGTCTTCTGGAACCAATATTGGAGGATTATAGTCTTCCATGTTCTTCATAAGAGAAGGAAGGAAAAGGGCAAGAAGTTGTCATCATCTCTCTCACACCATCCACCCAGGAAAGTCTATAAGAAAATCTCATCTGTGGGATTGAGCTTCAAAGCAATGGGAAAACCACAAGGATTAGACTGTGCCCAATAAGATATCTAGCTAGCCTAGAGCCAAAAATAGAGTTGCCACCATTTATGCTCATTTTAGAGCATGAGGTAGAGCTTCAGCGTGCCAAAGGTCAGTAGTAGCACCTCTGAGATCCAAGTACAGAACAACTCCAGGAGGTGTATGTTATGTTTTTTTATACTTTGAGGAGGGTGAAACACCATCTGCAAGGTGGCTTTTCACTCTTATTCCCGACCATGTTCTGCTTTAAATCAATTACATGGTCGTAATTTGTAAGGAAGGGAAGCTACTTCTCCCTGCATGTTGCAGGTTTTACTTGAGTGCCCCTTGCCTCTGGTTAGTTTAGGTTTTCTTTCAGTAACACAAGTTCTTGCGCACACTCTACATGTTCCATTTGGGACATGTATGATTTTCAAAATTTTTACATAGTGTTGTGCTTCTGTTTTGGTGTACTCCCTCTGGCGCCTTTCCTTTCCTGTTGCACCCACACACCCCTTTTGTTGCTTCTTGGGATGATAATTCAATTTTGGTAGAGGTAGTTCCAATGGTTAGTGCATAGCTTCCACTCTCATCAATCCAATTTAGAATATCTTCATATGAGAGCAACAATTCAATTCAGAGCTCAGACAGAGCTTCAAGTGACTCTAGGATGTTGATCAAGTTACAGACTAGATCTTCAAGATTAGTGCCTGAATCCATGCCCAATGGACTTTTAAGGCTACTGATCTCTTCATCTAGCAGGTAGATGGCCCTCGAAAGTTGCCAAAGCTGATATTTAAATAACTCTTCTAGTTATCTTGATAACTTATATTTTTATCCTGACTCTGATGTTTCACATTTCAGGTTGTGCGCACTCAATATTGTTCTTTTAAACACCTTAGCACAGTTGTAGTCCCTCTGCGCACCCACTTTCTCTCCTATCCTATCATGCACTCCTTGCGCACACCTCTGCAGACTTACCTTCTAATCAGCTAAGTCCCTGGCATTCCTCTTGTGTGCTTACCTAGACTCGTTTCTTTCATGCATCCTCTTTTCTTTCTTCCTCCACATGCCTTCCTTTAGTTGAATGCCTATGTCTTGTTTTCATACTTGCCTTCTGCAAGTATGCCTTCCTCTCGTGTGTGCTCCTCTACGCATCCCCTTTATTTCCCTTTTGCGCGCTTGCTCCTTGTCTCCCCGCATGCATAGCATGCACCCCTCTTTGCCTCTTTCTTCCACTTCTCCCTTGCGCCCACATTCTACGCGTTCACCTTCCACATGTCAACCCTTCACTCCTTCAAAGGAAAAATCCTAAGCGGGCTTCTAAATGAGCGTGGAGCCTCTATGCATCCAGTTTCATAAAAGGATATGGTCAAGGTTGAATAGTCAAAGCATTGAGACATGCCAGTAGAGGGTGTCAAGTGTTAGCATGGCGCTAATTCAAGATCAAAATTGGGAGAGGGTTTCCAAACAAGCACCAGGCTGCCACGTGTCCCTGGTCAGATATGTGACCCTTCCAAGCAAAAGACTTAGCCAAAACATGAAAAAACTGAGCGAGTCGCGGAAGCAGCCACATGTCATCCCAATGTAACTTCAAAAGTGAAATACAAAGGCTGCCCTCAGACATGCGCCAACCCTCCACATGTCCAGTTTCAAAAGGGGGCCCATTTTGGTGGCTGGTTCCCACCTTTTTGTACAGACCCTATTCAAATTTCAAATGAGCATATCTTTTGGCTCAGTGCTCGAAATCTAACAAATATGGCACCATTGGAAAGATCTCGGCCTCATCTATGCCATGGAGATCTGAAACTTTAATTTTAGAGATGTTAGGTGGGAAAAAATGAAGAAACATCTTCATGCCATTAATATAGGATTTGTTTACCCCCAATAACTAAATCAAATTTGATCAGATCCATCATTCCTCCTCCTTCAAGGCACCGAACAAGTAATTAATGCGGACACGACAAATTTGGGGCCGATTTGTAGGCATTTATCACTAGTTATTGGTGGTTGAAGATTTGAATATAAGTTTCCCTCCCTTTCTCCTTTTATTCTCTCCTTCTTCTATAAATAGCAGAGTTCTGATTTGTAAAAAGGATCCCTCCTTGTTGTAATGACACCATGCCGAAATGGTGGCTGACTTCCCATGGGTCTCAAACCTTGGCATGGTCTTTGCAATGTTTTCTTGCCTCCTGTCATGAATGTAAATGATGGTGTGTCCCTTAAGCAATAAAATTGTGGTTTGTGGAACTCTTGTCTTTCCTCTCTCATTTTCATTACATCACGCCTCTCTGTTTGCATTTTCTAGCATGTTGTGTGTACTCCTATGCTTGCATTCCCCATGTTCATGTGTTGCGCGCACTAGAAGGTAGAGCCCATGTGTTGATCTGTGGCATGCATCATCCGCCCTCTTCTCCCATGCCCTCTCTGTTTCCTTTGCCGCTCGTGGAGAGAGATTGACCCTTTCCTTCTAGTGCTATCACCTTCCTTAGCTTAGGATTTCCCCTTTCTACGCATCCTTCTATCCCTGGTCCCTTGGCATGTTTAGTCTAGGATTTTCTTTCAGCAATAGGAGTAGCAATAGCGTTAGAAAGTAGGTAGAGAAATTGGTCTTCTCCGGAGATCCGTCCCAAGCGTGCAAGGTCCCACAACTTGGGGACGGTTCCATTGTGGTCTCACACACCTCGGCCCTTTCGAGATCTGAGACACAGGTGCACATTTGAGCAACCAACAGGTACTCTTGAAGATCACCCTTACCATCATAGATAGGAATATTAGGAGCAACAAAATCAATAGGCAAAGGGTAAGACTCCACTTATGGTACAAGTGGGTTATAAAGCAATTGAGTAGAATTCATAACATTAGAAGAAGTAGATTCACCATGTTGTAATTGTAAATTTTGAGCTTGCAAAGAGCGGGAAAGGGATTTAAGATCTTGCATGCTATAAGAAGAATAATGTGAATCATTATGATTATAGATAGGAGATGTAGCAATAATAATGGTCATAGGAATAGACATGAAAACTATGGGAAGTGGAATATTAGGTGTTCCCAATGAAATAAGCACCATAGATGTAGGAATAGGAGTTTTATGCACACTAGATCATGGAGGAGGTAGTGGTCCAGAAAGGGACTGTTCATAAGATTTTTGATCATGAGAGAGTTTAGAAATAAGAAAAATGTGGATGAAAGGCTCAATATGATGAAGATTTTCACAAAGTTGAACATGTAATTTAAATACAAGTTCAACTTGGTCTTGGTCCACATTGTTGTCCTTGCCATGCTCATAATCAAAAGAATGTCCATTATTTATTTTTACTTCATGTAGAGTCACCTCAATAGCATTATGATCCAATAGAAAAGGAATCCCAAAAACATGGAGTGGAGAAGAAGCCACAAGGATGTGACGCTTGCAAGTAGGAGGAAAAAATCTCAGGATGCTTGATGGGTTGTTGATTGATTAAAGTTTTACACCAAAAGGGCATAGGGAGAAAGCATTTGTGAATTGAAAACAATGAAACCCTATGACCCCTAAGGTTTTAGCAAGAGATTTGATTCAAAATTTGGGTTCACCAAATTTTTACACCCTAGTTAAATTATTTCATGGAAAGTATACACCAATAAAAAGGATGTAAGGGTTTGTTACAGGAGATTATTATGATCTAATAAATTCAAAATTAACCATACATAATCATAATAATTCATTAATACTTAGAACGATGATAAATGATAAAACAATAGTTTGAATACATGAGATGAGATGAAGACTTTGTTGCACATGTAAAAAAAAGAGAGATATGGATGTGTAGAGTTATGGAAAAGGTAGATGAGAAACTATAGATGCTTCATTCTTAGTGTTAGAGCTAGAAACTAAGTTGGTGCAAGACTATATGAATTTAGTATGCCCCAACCCTAAAACTATATAGTCCCTATTAAAGGTGTATGGTCTTGGACCCTTTGATAGTTAGATTCTAAAACTTCCTGAGTGATTCGCTTGTTTGAAAATGTGCTTCATTGTATGTCGTTCTTGCTCACTCAACCTCAACACAACCTATAATCACCTACAACAAAATAAAAACCCTAGAAAATTATAATACCTTTAATCAATGCATTGGATAACCAGAAGGAGAAATCATGTTTGTGGTGAGGCTAGATTACCATTGGCAGTCAAACCCACTTAACCAATCAAACTATTACACTACATGCCTTCATATGGGATCAATACTTATGTAGCTCTCCTAGGTGGATATGCATGTGTGAGTGTGATCTAAGCCAACCCCCTATGAGTGACTTTCCATCTCTTAACACAAGATAACGAGCTAGCTATAAAATAGAGAATGTACCCAATGTGGTATTAGTGTGGTATGGTGTACTTCATCTATGTGACCTAACCCTTTGTTCCTTAAAAACCTTTAACAATGCTTAGAGTGACATTACTCTTGCTAAAACATGACTTTCTAACCTTTGCATGCTTGGAAATGGAGGAAGCTAAACTCTTTGACATGGTTAAGTGTTTTATACCTATAGTAGGGTTTGTTTTAAGTTGTGTGCATTTGATTTAGAAAGATCTAGGAGATCCTTGAGTGCTTTTGGAATTATATTTATAATAATATCTTATAGAAGTATTAAGTGAATTATGTAGTGATATTGACTTGCTTATATGGCCTTCCATAGGTGAAATATTATAATAAGGTCGACCCTAAGAAGATGAAAAGACAAAATAAAATAATTCAAATTGAAAACAAAGTTAGAAGATAAGAAGAGCCAAGATCGTGCATGTCAACTAGGTCCATATAACACATCTTGACTAAACTATATGGTTCATGACAAGAAGCATGTGATGTGAAAAAAAAATCTAGAATCATGCACAATAATAATTTACTACTTTAATTAATTAATATTCCCTAAATATGTGATAGAGCAGGGTATAAAGATGAGAAAGTCAAGAAATAGCTAGAGAGATGTACTAATTGGGCATTAAATGTGAGCATTTATCTTCGCAAGAGAGTATAACCAAACTTGTAATTGCCAAATGATAAGCTACCAAATTTGAGTGTTTACAATTTCTAATATTTACAGACTATGTATAAGTCTCTAATATGAAAAATGTTGGCATGCGTAATAATTGAGTATAATTATTTTAATATTAAATAATTGTGACATTTTTTCATTTACCTATCTTTGATTTTGCAATATCAAATCGATACATACTTGCACAGATGTATCATCAAATTTGATTTAACACACTGGTCTCCAATGTCAAATCAATACATTATTGTATTAATGCATTAACGAATCCAACATAAATATTGTCTGTATCTCTTGTAAAATTTATGTTAAAAAAAACTTAGAATAAAACACCAATAATATTGACCAATGAAAAAATTAATAAATCATTTTTTGACATTTATTTAATTATTTTTTTCCAAATAAAATATAAATATTAGTATTAAATAAAAAACATTGTTTATAATTGATTACTTTATGTTTTTTGTTTTTTTGGATTTAAACTAAAGCCTTTTATAAGGATATAAAAGCAAAGCCTCAAAAGAGGATTTGCTTTTACATCCTTATGAGAGGGACTAATAACTTAATAATACCCACGAGACCAATAAAAAGAGTGTATAGGAGTAATGATGATGTTTCAAAACAATTCTCTACTAATGATAAGGTTGTTGTGATATATTATGGATTTTTCAAATCCAAATTCAAGTTCAAAAGTTGGTTTTGGAATTCTAGTACCTACAACAGTTACTTGACCATTGGGGGAGGGTGTCATACACTATGATTCGGGTGTTGCTTGAAGCACAAAGGTTAAATCCTCCATCTGTAACAGTGACGTGTAGACATAATGACTCTTGCAACCGCCATTACTCCCCAGTTCGTGGTTGTTCCTTTGCTCCACCACTTCCACAATGCAGTTGGAGCCCACCTCCTCAACATAGTGGTTGGATTCTATTTCTTACACAAGGAAAATATATCACTAGCTCGTTTCATTGGCCATCTTTGGCTCTGAGTGGGTTACCATAGTTGGATCCCCTCCTACAAGGTGGTAAATATGGTGCCTTTGATCTTGTAGGGAAATTCTCAAAATATGGATAGTTAAACTGTGTCACAAGTACCGACAGAGAACCAACTAGTTTTGGGAACTTCCCTCACAAAAATAATTTTCTGCCACCCCCAAGTGTGTAACACCCATGATATGATTCATCCAAATTAAGGGATTTTTTATAAAACAAACCTCGTAAGTATAATTAATGCTTCTAATGAATAACATTATTATTTAGCTTACTGTTAAATAATTCATTATTATTTAATATTCATAATCCATTTGATAACATATGCTAACCATGTGCAACTGTAAGGGTATATCCAGATCTCCATGATCTCCCTTAAATCACTCTACCCGAATGTGTATATCTTGTATAATTGGTTAAACATTTTAAAGGTTATAATAACTATATGCATCTTCTACATGCCTACTTGGAAAGCATTCATGTTGTATTCCATCTAGTATCTAACCCAATAAATTAGGGGATTAGTGAATAGACAATGTAGTCAACTAATACATTACTTTGGCCAAGGATTTTAAGCATTGTTTTGAAAGCTTATTTTCGAGACCGCACACAAGTTTACGAAACTTATCTTCTGTCACCCCACCAATCATTTCAAAACAACTATCTAGATTCCTTTTTTTGTTTAATAAGATGATTTAGTTAATGATAAGAATATTCCATATCCTACTCATCCTACTAAATGAAAGGATCTTATCTGTACCATCTTAAGATCCCTATGGGAAATATAGTGACCACGTAATGATTTCCATCATTACGTCCTCATTATCCTTCCCATGGAAATCATTACATCCTCAATATCCTTCCCATAACCATCCTAAGTTGTCACGAGAAGGATACAAATGAGAAGACGAAGGGACATTGCACCTACGCTTCTTATGTTATTTAAGTTATCTTTGATAGATGAAGTAACTAAGTCTTTCTTTACGACACATTAAAATGTGTTGATACATGATATTAAGTTCTCATACAAGGGTTATAGTAACTCTAAAAGTTACTAACTGTTAGTAGTTCCTCTTATTAAATTAACACATCATAGTATACATCGTTAAGTATAGGTTTACTAATCTATTCCATATTGAGTTGTTTCATTACATTCACTTGTTAAGAATAGTCTTTATTCTATTAAGTACATTAATTTTCATGATTAGTCCATTGAAATATTATGTAATTTAACACCTTCACCCATTTTCATTGTTATCCTTATATTTTAAATCTCGTCATCCAGTATACTTGATCACTTCAATTGAATAAATGAAATGAATGAATAATACATAACTTAAGAATAATCAACTTTATTAATAATCAGTCGTATAAATAGTATATCCTCATTTCATATCCAACAAGATAAGTCAAAAATCAACCAAGACCTCTATTCTAATTCAAATATGGATAAACCTTATTTACATCAATAATGACATACATATTCATCAAGATTAATACATTGGGCATAATGCCCTTTACAAGATGTGATGGCATTCCATACACATTTATCAAATTATTACAATAACCCCTTTAAGATTTACATCACAATAAACTTAAGACTTAATATAACCTCAAATCAAATACAAACAAACACTTAAAGCATGATGACCTTTCCTGCAAATATGTAGGAGAGAGATGGATATGGGTCAACTCACAAGAGTTGGTATGAATCCACATGCTCACAATCCATGATGTAACTATAATGAAAATAACTGAATAAGTTATGGTTAAGTTTACTTTTAATTGATAAGATATAATTATAAAATTCCTAGTTTATAATAAGTTATCTATCTCATGCACTTATAATAATAATTCTTCATAGCTATAAATACACATTTACACCCGATGTCTCTATTTTATCCGACTTTATAAAAATCATACATTTAGACAATATAGTACACATATACTACAATTCCAAAAGCCATTACAATTGTAACATTTCACAAGTTTTCAAACTACTTAAAAAACATTCATATTTGACATCTACATAACCAAAATATTATGCTTATACTTTTTCCAGTGATAGTCTAAAACAGTTTTGTATTTCCAAATAGCAACCATGCTTGTTATTACCTATTCAACATTGTACAAATATATTAATAATGACAATATAAAAATTGTTCCATCTTCATTATCAACATATTATTTTTAAAAGGTTGGTTACAATGCAAGGTTCCAAACAACTTATAAAAAAAACTTACTTCATATAATCCCAATAAGTAGATTGACATCATCCAACTCATGTAAGTAATCCGTACTTATCTAATCTAGTTCAACTTTGTTTTATTCAACTCTACATTTTATTTTCTAAATCGAAATGTATTTCATAAAAGTATAATAACAATAACTTAACAAAGGAAGCTTTCAACCATATGATAACAAATGTTTTCTAGAATGATTTAAATATAGCTCTTTTCCCACCATCCATATTATTAAACAACCAAACCCCAAATCGATTTATTACCAGTATTATCAAATGAACCAAACTAGTGAATACATTTCTAATTCCCACTTAATATTCCAAATCTAGTAATGTATGTGTAGACACAAAATCTATGCACTTGGGTACATTTCTAGGTCCTGAAGCATGTTAGCATTTACATTATTCCTAAGCAAGAAAACTAGTAATTGACAACTCCTTTTAGCCTTTTTCTTTGTCTTATGCACTTTTATTGGTTTTAAACATCTTGCACTCTTTCCAACATTTTATTGTTTTATCTTTCTATGGCCTCGAACTCTAGCGCCCAGTTAGGACACTAGCACCAGGCACTCCTGTCCTCCTAGGTGCTCATGTCCTTATTTACCTTTTTCTTATCCTTTTGGAACCCTTTCGCTTCTTAATTACTTTTTACTACTTTGGGTCAGCCTTCCAGTTGTCAATTACAAAATTCAAACAAGGGAATCATATAAAATACATAGTTGTGTTTTCAACATAAAGGAAAAAACACTAAGCATTACATATTATCACCTAAGTTTACATCCAAAGGCACAAAATCACTCTAAAGCATCCATCTAGCACACTTATTCAAGGGATAAGGGCTACATTCTTCTGTATACACAACATAAGAGGGGAAGTCTATTCTATTTCATCCCACACATTCTATACATTTGTTACGTTCTAGATGTAGCCCGCTATTATTGTGCAAACTTGCATAAGGGCAACCTAGGTCATCATTACACACACTTACACAAAGAACTACATGGAATCTGAAATGTAGTCCAGCACTCGGTACTAAGTTTTCTCTTTGGGTGACCACTGAGGTCAGTCCAAATACACATTCTAGATGTTTTTTATTAGATTTGATGTGGTTTGTGGACATGTGCAGGTAAACAAATTGTTTTGCAGGTTACAGGTACATTCAACGATCAATGAGTGAAACAAGAGCAACAAACAGAGACTTGCAGTGAATCTCCTCCTGTATAAAAGAAGAAAAATCTAGATCATTCACACAGACGCTAGCGCCCAAAACAAACGCTAGCACCTAGGCGTTATTGTCCTCCCATGGGCATTCTTGTCTGGCAAATTCCTAAGTCTCAAAACCTCTAACAAGAATTTACAACACTTTGCCCAGTCTGTTTCAGCTATTCACCTACGTAAATCACTTCCAAACTGCTCAAAAATAAGCTAAGTCTCTCTATCTCCCTCTCTTGCTTAGGGTTTCACATTTACATGTGATTTTTTGCTTGTGTCTTACTACATATTATTATCATTTGTATATCATTCATTACAGTAGTTACTCTGCAATTAGATTTAATCCCATTTATATTAAATCAGTATGTAGAGGGGGAAGAATAACATTATAGCTTAATAAACAAACTATATCGTTCCTAATACCTTATCCATATTTCATTCAATGAACCAAAAAGCAAATCATGTTTCTAGATAGGTAAAAACAATCATGCTCATTAAGAGCTAGTAGTAATGATAACAATGAATCTCATATATGAGCTGAAACCACAAAAAAACAATAACCCAGAACGTATTTATCCCCAGATTCATAATGATAACCCATAATAAAAACGTTTTTCAAGAAAGAGAAAGAGATTTATAACAGTCATGCTCTACAAGAGCTTAGTAAAAAATGATAACATCAAGCTTGAGATGAGTTGAAAACCCAACAATATAGCCAAATTTTTAAGAGTTGAGTAACAAATGGTGTTCGCAATACTAAAAAAGATTTGAAACCAAAAAATAATATCATCGTAGCTCCATAAGAACTTATAAAATAATGAAATCAGAAAGGCTTCCAAATGAGCTGAAAACCACCAAGATGGCAAGCTCAAAATGAGCTATATAAAACTTTCAAACTTTAAACAAACCCAAATATTCCAAATTGAACTCATATTCCATATCTCAATAATAATAAAACTTTTAATGTATTTAGTTTAAGATTTTTTGTACAATAATCATTTACCCATTTTGTACTCAACCCTTTTCTGAAATATTTTATAGTTTTTCCATCAAAGTCTAAAGAAATGAAAACAGATGTCAAACAAATATCCCAAAAACCCAAACACATATAGTTGTTCTTCGTTTCTTTTTTTAACAAAACGTTTTCTACTTCCAGATTTTACAAATAATAATCAAAACATTTCCTCTAATAAAATAATCATATTTAAAACAAATTACCACAAAATCTAATGTATTTCATTTCAAGTTTGAAATCAGATTCATCAAACCAATACATATTTATGATATTTCATAATAATAGCAAAGAATGTGAGAAAGAAACTAATGCATGAGTTTTCTTGCTTCCTATCTTCCTACAATCTACCAAGTCGAATTCATGTAAAAACTCTCAAACATTCCAACAATGTAATTAAACAACCAAAGGGCCATGTTTAACAGACTTTAACCATAACAAATTCACCACGCACAGCTCAAAAATAATATCCCATAAAAATCTCCATGCTCAACATCATCCAGAGCTCCCAAACAACAAAATGAAAATACCAAAAATGTGTATGCCATTGCATGTTTAGCTTCTTAGAGAAGCTAACAGTTCCCAAGGAACTTGACAACATTAACTTTTTTATTAATTTCCAATGCCACATCATGGCTTAAACCCCTTTAAACCTTGCATGGTGGTTAGTGCATTGTCATGAACCATACTTAACTAATGTTTATGCCTTAGTGGTCTATGACCAATGTCTAAATAATACTTAACCAATCGGCAGTCATATGACCTTTTTAAAACAAAACATGGATATCAATATAGCTTCATAAACTATTACACGCACACACATGCACACACACACACAATTTATTAGTCATCAAGACACTTCGATATACGAAAATTCTTAGTACAATCAATATATCATCTAATAACTTAGACAAGTATTAGTGATATTACCAATTCAATGAAAACATTAACTTGAGATGTTACAAAGTGCTAGTACTCCTTGTGCCTAATTTATTTAGACCCATTCTAATGTAACTTAGTTGTTTTTTTAATCTTTTGTGTGGACATAATCACTTCTATCATTTGTAATATGTAGTGCCCACCCATGTGGGACACAAACACATGACCAAAATACTAGGATAATGTTTTTTGACATACATTTTACTCGATATAACTATAAGACACCAAGAAGACTCATAAGATATTGCATGTCACCACTAGCAACGTTTACACTGACATGAAGGACATGAAATTAGCAAGATGACACAGGATGCAAACCAACACCACACTTATATACATGAGCAAAAATGAAACCACGGCTCGACACAACTTGAGTTTCACGAATTGGCACTTTTCACAATATTACATTTTCGCGATTAAATCTTTGTTGTATTCATATTCTATTTTTTTGCCTTAAAGGTTTGAAGAGAACTTAACAAACAAACATATAATCTCATTCACAAGGCTACACATTATTCATTTTAGTTTAGAACTAACTTATAACAAATACATTTATTTGGTTATTTTTTCTATTACTATTATTTTCATATCTCAATAATAGATCAAAACATTTTATCGCACATGTGAGAGTCTTTTAGCTCTAGGTCTCCAAACTAGAGTTTTTGTATCACCTAAAATCACATTTACCCAGAATTTTAGTAGTCATGGTTCAATAATCAATTAGTGTCAATTCCAAAAATAGCCATGTGTCATAAGTTTTATTTTTTAGACAAGAGGTTAAGATGTTCGAATACTCGAAATCTCATAGAGTAATTTATAAGAACTTTCAATAACAAAAGAAGGCATAACTAAGAAAAAAGATAATTCTAAGTTTCACTTGTGTGTTTGTTTTATATCACTTGCATGTAACAGAGATATGATTTTAATAAAGGTACTAAGTAAGGTACCCCCTCACTTTGTGTTCTGCCAAAGTATACTTGAACACATTTCAATAATAACCATTACTTTCCTTATTACTCTTAAGATCACATAAGCATACAAAGATTGGTCCTTCCCAGGAGACTTAGCATAAAAATGCAACCATAATAAAACATTGATACACAGTACATCACTCATGTCACAAAGGGGTATTGCACCCCTTAACTACAATAACAAACATACTTCCACGAACATAAGAAATCCTTTTTGACACACATGACTAAAAAGTACTACTAAGCCTCAAGGAACACATGAGAAGATTGGTTTCAAGGCATATCTCAGAGGAAGAGAGGTGGTTTCTAACATTAAGACACCTATTAGCAATATAATCCTTTTGAGAACATATAAAGATAGAAACTTCTCTTAAACCCAATAATGAGGACGACACACAAATAACCCAATGCTCAAGGGTAACCTTCTTAACGGTTTGATAGACTGAGATCAATTGGGTAACGTATAAATAATAACCTCCTAAAAGTGGTCAACCATAACCATTCGTAAATAAGGTAGTTTTATTACTTCTGAGTGTTTCAAACATTTAGTAACACACCGAAGAATACAAAATCACTTCATTGACATAGGAGCACAACTATAACATTTTCATTAATTTCTAGTTAAATTATACATCCACACCATTAACATGATATATACCTATATCAAGATCACCCTTAAAATAGAATGTCCATTTTCCCAAGATACCAATACACTACGAGATCTCACTCATCATAACATAATCCATAATTAACATTCATGATTATAACATAGTACTGATACATTTATTTAACATTACATGTATATTTTTATGATAATCCATATTACAAAAACACACCAGAAACACTACCATTTGCTTTTGCTTGTCACGCATAACTGCAACCACTGCATGGTCAGCACAATCGCTGGCATGGATCAAACTAAAATCATGCACAATTTACATTTTTCATAGTTTTCTAACACTATTGAAACTATAGTTAACACACTTCAAAGGAGAGTACGAGATGCAATGCCATTTGATTTCATTTCCAAAACCAATGAGAGAGTTAGAGAGAGGAGAGAGAAAACACCATCTTTCCACAATTAGTTTCTTAATAAGCCAACGTCAAAAGAGAGTTTCATATAGTCATGTATTCATGCTCACAAGGTTTCGTTATCATTATTTTGCTTAGATAAGCTCATATGACAGTTTTCACCAATTAGCCATAAGTTTCCAAAAAAGTCAAATTTAGACAAGTTACTCACAAACTAACATTCAAAAAACATCTTCGAGACTCAAAAACAAAAGGAAAAAACTTCCTACCTATTCCCTAATATATAGGGAAACACTTAGAGCTAACAGAACCCCAAATTGGAAAACAAGATTAAAATGGCACTCGAATTTCTAGAGATACTGATCGTAAATGCACTCAAGTGGCCTTGTTGCCCAACAACCAGAGGCCTATAAAACCTATCAAGAAAAATAGATTGCGAGACATTTTTCTCTATACTTATGGTTTATACCAATTTTCTCATAGAAAAATTAGAGGTATATGGAAGCCAGAAATTGTTTCAACACCCAGGGCCAAAACAACGGGTCAAAACCAAACTGTATTTTTCACTTTCACCAGTTGTTTAAAGCTGCGAACTAGCCCATTGGAATCCTAAACACATTATGAAATAAGGTCAAACAGACATCCAAGACATAACTTAGGGTTCGGTTGGGCACTCCACATGACAAGGTACACGACCAAAACTTACTTTTCACAAATCCGGGTTTATACTCATGTTTTGTGCCTCATTCAAAACCAAGTTTTTACCAAGGTTCCACAACGTCACCTAGGAGTGGTTTTCACTAATTTTATCATTTAAACCACCAACCACATGATTTCTGAATCCAAAAAGGGTATCATGGTTTATCCATTCTTCTTACAAGGTAAAAGAGAGTAGTGTTTTCATTCCCGGTCATTGGTTTAGTTGTATACAAAAAGAGACAAAATTTGCAATTGAATAACATGTTTTCATTTAATTCATCGAATAATTTATTCTTCATTAGTTTGATTTACAAATCCATTAAAATTTGGAAAGCTAGAATGCTAAAACATGCAAGGATAGAATAAGATGACCATGCCTGAGTTAATCTGAAAAGCGTTAACTGCGAGGTTTCTAAAATGTGAACCATGTCCAATTGTCGATGGTTTCTACAACCCTTATTCAATAACCAGCTGGAGCATGTTTTGAATCCCAATCACGACCTCACTACAACTTCACATAATCCTCTTATGGTATCCTAAACCGTTCTTTCTCCACTTCAATTGCTCTTGTATAGAAGTATGTTCATTTCCACTTTCAACAAGTGTCCTTCTCTACTCTTGAGCTCTTTCGACTCCTACTCAACTGAAAATAACCCCAAGCCTATATACACATGATCTACAAGAACCAATAAAACACTTCCACATAACCACAAGAGGTTTAGCTAGCTTCTTAGTAAATAAATGTTAAGGTGTCCTCAAGATTAAAAAATATAGGAACAAAGGTTAACCATGCACACATAATGATCAAATGGACTGTTACTGGGGTTGACACTAGCACACGAGAAATATGTGGCTGAGAATTGAGTTTTGCATTTGTTGGAATGTTTATAAGGCCTTCTCAATAGACCTATTTTGTGTAAGACTGTAACCCTTGCATTTAATGAGCAACATCTCAATGTGGCATTCAACCAAATAGCCCAAGTGATAGTCTATGCTTCCCACATTTGTATGTAAGTCCATGAGGACATAAGTAACTACAATATCTAACAAATCTTTATCCATTATGATTTTATGGATGTCCATACCGTGCTCCCAAAGCTCCTCCCTTTTTTTGGCTCAAACCAGGAGGACGCTAACAAGGTTGTGGAGACGACTTCTCACCTAACTTTTGCATTTGCTTACAAATGTCCAAGGCATTTTTTATCAACTCCCTTCTGTGCAAAACCTACAATTCTGTCACTCCATGAGATGACATTTGGTTGTGACATTTCTTGGAAATTTTTTAAGGTGCCATCACATCCACCGTTTTGGGCATATCCTACAATCCTCGCATTTCAAGAAACCACATTTTTTTTAGTTATTTTTCCAAACAATCCATGTGCCCTGTGTATGATTCTACACTATGCATACATGTCTAACAGAGCACTTACAAAAAAAACCACAAGTGTCCAAAATATGCTAGCATGACAAGGTACACATCTAAAACTTGTTTTTCACAAATCGGGGTTTATACTCATGTTTTGTGCCTCATTGAAAAACAAGTTTTTATCAAGGTTGCACAAGGTCACCATGGAGTTGTTTCACTAATTTTTGTGTTTAACCCACCAACCACATGATTTCCAAATCAAAAACTACTATCATGGTTTATCCATCCTTCTTACAAGGTAAAAGAGAGTAGTGTTTTCATTCTTAGTCATTGGTTTAGTTGTGCTTTAAAAAGAGGTGCAATTTGCAATTGGATAACATGTTTTCATTTAATTCACCAAACAATTTATTCTTCATATAAGTTTGATTTACAATTCCATTAAAATTTGGAAAACTAGAGCGCTAAAACATGTAAGGATAAAGTAAGATGACCATGCCTAAGTTAATATGGAAAGCGTTAATTGCGGGGTTTCTGAAATGAACTAGGTCCAATTAGTGGTGGTTTCTATAGCCATTATTCGATAACCAGCTGGAGCATGTTTTGAATCCCAATCAAAAGCTTGCTGCAACTTCGCATAAGCCTCTTCTGGAAGCCCAAACTATTCTTTCTCCACTTTAGCTACTCTTGTATAGAATTATGTTCCTTTCCACTTTCAACAAGTACCCTTCTCTACTCTTAAGCTCTTTCGACTCCTACTCAACTGAAAATACCCCTAAGCCTGTATACACATGATCTACATGAACCAAAAAACACATCCACATAACCACATCAAGTTTAACTAGCTTCTTAGTAAACAAAGTTTAAAGTGTCCTCAAGATAGCCAACACAAGAAAGAAGGTTAACCATGCACGCATAGTGATCAAATGGACTGTTAGAGCATGGTCCCATGGAGGGGGGGATCCATAAATATCTCAGCGGGTGTTGCTGAGAAAATTTAGGAGCATTTTAGTAGTTTTAAGGTCCCATGATTTTTTATTAGTTTCCTTAACAATACCCGCTAAGATATTATAGGATCCCATTGGATTTTTATGGTTATTTGTGGGTAAATAAAATCATATTTCCCTCTAAAATCACCAAAAAATAATGGCAGGAATGTATGTTAGATTCTATCAGCTCTAAATTGTTGGGGGAAACTCCGAGCCCCCCTCTTTAGCCACCTCTTAAGTTTAGGGGGCTAAAAAAGTGGAGCTTCTATTTTTTAGGCCTAGATTCTATTTTTCCCCATAGCTGGCTTTAAAAATAACCATGGGACCTTCAACTGTAAGAAAATAGGAGCTAAGCCCCTCCATGGGACCATGCCCTTTATGGGGTGGACACTAGCACACGAGAAATATGTGGCTAGGAATTGAGTTTTTCATTCGTTGGAATGTTTCTAAGACCTTCTCAATAGACCTATTTTGTGTAAGACTACAACCCTTACATTCAATGAGAACCATCTCACCATGGCAACCTATGTGATGGTCTATGCTTCCCACATTTGTATGCAAGTCTACGAGGACAGAAACAACTACAATATCTGACAAATCTCCATCCATTATGCTTTTATAGATGACCAAACCATGTTCCCAAAGCTCCCCCCTTTTTTCCCAAAGCAGGAGGATGCTGACAAGGTTGTGGAGACGACTTCTCACATGATATTTGCATATGCTTGCAAATTTCTTTATCAACTTCCTTTTATGCATGCTAAAGATTTCTTTTTGTCCATTGTGAGTTAAAGCCCTACTATATATTTTTTATTATGATACGACAAATAATCCACAATAACAAGTGTTATCCTGTAGGACCTTTTGTCAATGGTTATAAAAAATGTAGGATTGAAAATTTGGTTGGGCTACTAAGGATGCAACTTCATGTTTGTCCACATTATATCCCCTTCTGTATTCCATAGAAGATGGTTTTATTCCTGCTAAAATGTTCACCTCCACTGTCCTACCTCAGAACAAGTCCGCCACCTGTAACTGTGCATGAGTCATGCTGTGCTCTAGGTTCTATGACCAAAATACCATATATAGTTCCGCCATTGAATCTTCAGTCTGAGTAATCAATTGTATTTATAGTAATTGAATATATATTAATAGCAATACATCCATCCCATAATGAGGTGTACTAATTTGGCCGGGCCTCAGTTTCGAAACATTTAGAGATATATGTTTAAATAAATCTTGAGCATGCATAAGTAAAGCTCAACTTTGGTTGTTGCCAACACAATTACATACACGAAGACATATTAAACTAATTAGCAATTGCACATGAGTTACAAATTATGGTAGCAGTCATATTAAACTAAAGTATCTTACTTTATTTTTAACTTTTATGTTAATTATTGGTTATTATAATAAGGGTTTTTTTCAATTCACAGTAACTTTTGCACCTCATTTTGTCATGTAATTCCAATCCCACCATTTCTTTTTGAATTGATTTTGGTGCATCTCTATCGAGTTTATTGTCGTGAGAGACGTGGAATGGAAATGTTAAGGCTCATCTTTTTATGAAAACGTAAAGTCTTATTGAACACTATCATATCATGTGCTAAAGCTCCATTTATATTAACAATCGTCAAAAATAGAAATAATCTAAGTCTCACTAATTTAACAAAAAATAAATACTTAGATGTTCATCAATAATTTATTGGTGTCCACTACCATGACAACAATTGATAAGATTGTGAATTGCTACTAGGTTTTGAAAGAATTAAAGAGCGTAGTAGATTTGGGTGGGGTAAAAGCAACAACACTAGGGGAGATAGTGGAGGCATATCCTCACAGCCATGGGATTGACCTCGATATCCCCCATGTTATCGCAACCACCCCTCCTACTCTAGATTTTCTTTCTTTTCTTACCGTCCTATTACCAAAAAGAAAAGAATGGTAATTATGGAAATGATCTAGTGCTTGACTCGTGGATATATGTTTGTCCGGGTCAAATGTCAATCCACATGCCATTGTCATCGACACTTCTTCACTATAAATTGTAAAAACATTTCTTACAATTGCTAACTTGCACAATGGAAATGAATGGCCTCGATCTATTACATCAGGAAATTAGAACCCTTGTTTTTCAACCATTCACAAAAGTGTCAGCAACTAAAGTCACACCAATGCTATTTAGGAAAACATTGCAATTGTTCAATGTTCCTCTAATATGTGGTAAATAACCAACCACTTTATATTCATTGAATGCATAGTAAAAATGTTGAGGAAATCCATGACATCGAAATTGCTGAACTTCAACACATCCCAAAATATAGTTTCAAACCGTCCTATTTGCACTAACAACCACCTTATCACATTTAATAAACGATTATCAACATAAAAATACTTCGCAATAAAAAACATAATATATTAAAAATAAACATCGACATATATTATAAAGTCTCAACAAAATCAATAACTTTAAATGTTATTTTTCAAATATTAAAACGTTTAGTTGTTGACTATTCATTAAAAAAAACCTAAAATAATTCAAACACTAGTAATTTATTAAAAATTCCTAATCTTTATTTAATTTTTATAAATTAAATTCTGATTTTGAATAAAACTAACATGAAATTTAAAACTCTTACTGTACTTTTTAAAACTCCAAAATATTATATACACGTAAAAGTCTGAACATCGAAATGTAAAGAACTCCTGTCATATTTCTTTACCCCATTGTCCACAGCACTAGCTGGATCATCTTTACTATTTTTTCTAACTTTTAAGTTCTCAGGCGGAGGATAAATTCACGAACGGGCGCAAAGTTTTTTCTGTAAATCTTTTCGTTCGACATCTTTAAATTGTTTCCAACACTAAATAATTTTAATATTCTACCGCATATGAACATAATTCTTGTGAAGTCTTCTCACAAGCTAGCGATAAAGTTGAAACAATGGATCGAGCTACAGATGAAAAACACAGACAGTCGAATTGAAAATGAATTTTCTTCGTCTCCTCTCCTTCGATGCACTTAATAAGCGACATGTTTACGAGCTAGGTTCACGATTCATGCTCAAAATTCATGCTTAATGATACTAGTTTTCACACATCTGGATGTTTGTGATGCATTAGTTCAACTACACGTAGCGAAAGGATGTGGAAGGGGATGACAGAGTATTTCCATGTTCCCAACCTTTCGTTCTAGTTTAAGATGCAAAAATTGAATTTTCCTGTGGTTTTTCATGAGGCGAAGGGCAGGAGTGATTTCGGGTATTGTTGTTGGTATTTAACATGAAAATAATATTTCTTTCACGTGTCAAAGAGTGCAGGCCTAAAATTTCATCACGGCATCATGCCAACCTTGCCGCCTCTAGGAATGGTGGTCGCCACAAAGCACAAGCCAAAATTTCCAAAACATCATCTTTATCGATTAGGTTAAATTGGCCATGGGAACTCTTCAACTATCGCTTGCCATGTGTACGGTAGAGGTGCTTGGATCATATTCAAATATGATATGTCGACGACGTACGGATTTCATCCTATTCGATACTGTCGTGTCTGCTGTTAGAGGGTGGAAGTCTCAGCCCCATAGTGAAACGCCTTCGTTGTAATAAACTGTATTTATAAGTTTTCCAAAAAGATTTTTTTGACAATATAGCCAAAGTCTAGGTCGAAGAAAACAAAATCTGCTCAAGGTCCCAAAAAACTAAAATCTAGATCTAAGAACTTTTTTTTAGCACTGCATAGTTCTGTACTTTTTCATTTATTTACATTATATGTCTATAAATAAGTTTTAAGGAACATAATCAAGCATGCACTTTTTTTTTTTAAATTTTCCCAAAAATTTGTATTGCATGCATTGGCATTCTTTTGGGCACTATGTTTCATTTTCCCTCCAAAAATTATCTCCAAGCTTAGGACACCCATTTTTTTTTAACTTTGTACGCACAGGCTCATGCTTTGCTGCATCTTTGTTGCTACCATAGGCTAACCCACAACCACAAGAGTTTGAACCGGTTGTATGAAACTTGGAGAGGTACAAAGGGTTCGCAGGAAGCAAATGTAGGATTTCTCTAACAAGTTCAACAATTACTGATTTAGGTAGCTTATGCTGCCTGCAATGTAACACGTTAACAAAAAACTTAGTTCAATTAAACTGCTGATCTTCTCTCTCCAAGTGGGGAGTAGTGATGGTCACACCGTGTGGAGGAAGAAGAACTGCGTTTCTTGTCTTCATTTCTTCAAGCTAGAAACGAAGGAAATAAAACACATTATGTCAAACACCAAGTGAGAATCTATATGAAACAAGTATCACATTCGTCTCCATAGTAAAGAGGGAAACAAAACAGACAATGTTTTTTTACCTAAATCCAAATAAACCATGTAAACACATGGAAAAGGGTGTAATCTATTGTGGCAGGACAACTTTAAAAGCCTTGGTGATATGCAGTCTAACATGAGTGTTTTGGCGAGGCCTCCAAAGGGTGGGAACCCCTCAGCACACACCGAATCCTGCCATCGTCGAAGGGACTTGCTCCTTCATGCCGATGTGGTATCAATATTTCAGAAGTTTCTTATTTTTTTAATGTTGATATATTATAGAACCCACATAGTAAACAACTAAAATCTACGCAACAATATACTACAAGGAAGTGGAAAAAAAAATAGTCTACATCAATCTAATATTTCTTTTGCAAAAACAAGCAGGAGCTGAGAGTTTGCAGTAACTACTTAAGATACTTTCAAGAAAATTATTGTCTTAATGTATTTGTAAAAAAAATATCCAAACAATAGCTTTCATCCAACGTAATTTCTTTTGAAAACTACTAAAAGCTATACAACAATATATAAAAAAAAGGGCTGAATGTTTGCATCAACCACTAGAATAATTGTCGACAAAGTTTATTGCCAAATGGATAGCATGCATAACAGTCTATGTTTTCTGATAAATTTTCAATAATATCCAGACATAATAATAATTGCAGCTTTCTGAAGAGCTATGTAATATATTATAATTACATGTATGTAAAAGCACTGGCCTATTCTACACGGATATGGACTTGATAATAATATACCAGATGTACAATATTAAGTCACTGAGCCTGCTAAACAAATTTATATGAAAACTATTTATTGCAACAAATATAGCCTCTTGGATTATTAACATTCAAAAACAAACATTCATATGGGACATACACAAGTTAAAACCAATTTTACAAATTCCATAAGTTTCTTAAATATCTCGTAAGTTTCTTTTTAAATTTTATGACTAGCCTCTAAACAATCTAATTTTTCTAAACCACTAAGATGACAAACATGGAAAAATGTCAAAGTTAAAACTCTATGTACACCAGGTTCATTTTTGAGAAGCCTTATAGAAAAATTGAAGGTGGGGAAAAGTGATCACCAATTATAATGTTACTCTCAAGCCCAAAATACTACATTTACTGAAAGAATGTTGAAACCAGTCTCCTAGGATTTTAGAATACAAGATTTACGATAATCAAATTTTGGCAGTTGATAGCAAAATGGCAGCAACATCAAGCTCTATGTTAGAAGAGTGTTTTATTATGGACAATTGCGAGGATTTGATTCCTTGAAAATCTTAGATTTGTTAACAGGGGTTGTTGACTCTAAATATTTTCCCCTGAATATTTATGGAGAGACATCTCAACAAAATAAGATATTAAAGGTTATTAGAAAGATTCTCGTTAAGAAATATGTAGAGATAATCTTCGAGATAGCAGAAAATGAGGAGAACTACAATAAGTTCTACAAGTCATTCTCAAATAATATTAAGCTTGGTATTCATGAAGATAGGCAAGAAGAGTTAAACTTGTTGACCCAAATTAATTAAAAAAAGCTTCAAAATGCAAGCGTCACAATACCGGCTGACAATATAAAGCTATATGTTACAAGAGTGTTTATTATGGACAACTACGAGGATTTGATTACTGAATATCTTAGCTTTGTTAAAGGGGTTGCTAACTCTAAAGATTTGCCCCCAAATATGTTCTAGAGAGACACATTAACAGAATAAAATATTAAAGGTTATTAGAAAGAATCTTGTTAAGAAATGCGTAAAGATGTTCTTCGAGATATCAAAAAATAAGTAGGACTACAATAAGTTCTAGGAGTCATTCTCAAAGAATATTAAGCTTCATATTCATGAAAATAGCCAGAAAAAGACGCTAAACTTCCTAACCCAAATTAATAAAAAAACTTCAAAACAAGGCATCACAACATCTATTGATCCAAGTTAATTGTTTAGAGGAGCAAGAATTGTACTGATGTGTGCTAACAAAGAAAAAACGTCAACACATGTAAAAAAGAAATAGATTTCCCAAAATTGTGGGATTTTCATGCCATTCACAACTTGCCAAATAATCTGTACCAACTTTCTGGATTTTGAAGAAAAGAAAAAATATTTACAAACATCATAGCCACCTGAACATCAAACGTCTGCATCTGCATTTAAAAAACAAATCCTCAAAACCATATACTTTACCTTAGGACTCAAATGATGGAAACTATGCTAGCTGATAACACTGGAATGGAGCCTTGTAGATATCCTACAGCTAACAGTCCACAACTTCACCTTGAATCTGTATTCAACAAACAAAAATGTTAAACCCCCACATTTCTTTCATCTAATCCATGCGAAAGAAATAGTTTTTTTTAGGTTGTTTCAATGGGAAGACCATGCCGCCCCATACCAAGATACTCATATTGATGTTGGAGACGTGGGCTTCTGCACGACAGACTCCCACACCTGTACTCTGTTTTTCCCAAGGTAGTTTTGTATTAAATACAACATTTCCCTTAAAATATACGGTTCACTAGTTTTTTAATATTCTAAATGAATATATCTCCTGAAATCACGTTAGGGGAGAGGACCTAGTAGTGGTGGGCGATGTCTACCCTCCACTCAATATGCACCACTAGGGTGCATATTGATTGGAGGGTAGACAATTCCGTAGTGGTGCACCTTAAGTTAGGGGCCCACCAAATCAATTTAAATATAATATGAGATCGTGATTTTTTCACCAACGCATAGTTAAATATTATTTTTTAGTGTTGAATTGGAGGGAAAGACATATTTTGAATTGATTTAAAATTTTAAATTTGAGTTACACTACATTTTGATTGGGACCCATACTTGATCATGGGTGATAATGGTTGAACATTGACAATTTAAAAATGACAAATCTTACATGGCATGATGGGATTGGGTGTTGTCATGTCAAAAATGACTAATCACCAGGTACTTTTATGAAAACTATTAGGTATTGTGTATTCAAGACACTATATCAACAATTGGACCTTGCTCAACTATTGGTGTCTCTCCCCTACACCTCCTGAAATCACGTTAAAGCTAATCCTAACAGATCCTGTCAAAAATCAGTCATGAAACTTGCCAGATCCTTTCAAAAATTAGTCCTGATTTCATTATTTTTAAATTAAAAAAGAATAAAAAATAAACTAATAAAGCATAGGTTACTTAGGTCAACATTTCACACAGATTGAAACACTTCAAAAGGATAAGAAATATAATGAAACAAACATGCCTGCAATTGATTAGATTAATATATGATCACATTATTTTTTGCCTACGGGGCCTGAAAATCTGCCAGCATGAACATAAGAAAGCGAGCAGATAAGACCGCCAATAGTATCGGGGTCTCTTTCCTAGCAAGTCAAAGATTAGTCTTGAATTCATTTCATGTTAAATTTGATCCTCTGCAATATTCCCTGCAATCCTCCAAGTTTTTGCATCTTCACTGTCCGTAGCATCGTCAACATACACATCATGGCCATCCATTTTCAACATCCCGATAGTGCAAACGCATTTTGGGCGTAAAAATGAATTAAACACGACTTAACCCCGATAGATTAAACTGGCCATGGGAACTCTCCAACTATCGCTTGCCACGTGTACGGTAGAAGTGCTTGGATCATATTAAAATATGATATGTCGACGACGTACAGACTTTCATCCTATCCGATACTGTCGTGTTTGCTGTCAGAGGGCGGAAGCCTCAGCCCCATAGTGAAACGCCTTCGGCGTAAAAAGTTAATCCGTGAAAGGACACTCCAAAATTGCCCTTATTTTTTTTACTATCGCAAATGCTTAATTTAAATGCTACCATTATTTTACGAATTATTCATAACGTAAGCACGACGCTAGAACAATGAACTCACTCAAACCAAGGCCGACTCAAGCCCACACAACTACAATCAAGAGGTGGTAAAGGCGGACATTACATATTATATTAATGTGTTCTTAAAATAAACAAGGTCATGATATGACAAATCCAACCAAAGTTAAGAAATTTTAACAAATGAGAGAAAACTAATACATATAATAGATAGTTTTTTGAATATACATGTTTAAACAATAGTCTTTATACTTGTAGTTTTTTTATCATGTTTCCTTAAAATTTTTAAAAACAAATATCATAGGATCAATAGAAAACTAATAAGCATTTTACATATAAAAATTAGATAAATTAAAAAAGAGCAATATAAACGTTTTTAGTATTTATAAATTAATTTTTTTACACTTATAAAAATGTTTTGTATAATATATTTATAAAATTATAACAAATCACTATTATTATCATAAAAAAGAGGATCAATATGAAATATAAAAAAAAACACTCTACAAAAAGATAGACCAATAAAACAAAAAATAAAAAAGCTCTTGAGTTTTTCTAGTTCTTAAAAAATAAAGTTTGTTTTGGCATTTTATTTGTAAGGTTCATATTTCAATACTTTGATATTTGTCATTAATTGAGGTAAAATAAAATGAAAATTAATTATAAAAATAAAACTCTAACCAATAGAAATAATTTTTTTTTTTAGGAAGTCAATTCATAAATAATAGTAGTATATTAATTAATTATTATAATAGTGATTAATCGTGTAAGTGAAGAGTAAATACCGCCTTGAACATTGAAAATAAATAAGGAAGATGCAACGCCAACCATGTATTTGAGTTAATACCTACCCATAACATCATTGGCTTTTCAAATTCTCCTTCTCCAGATTGTGAACACGTCACCAACTCACCTCTGGCTCACAAATTTGGGTAGAGAACACGTTACTATAACAATCACATCAATGTTAAAAAACAATAAAAACCATACACAGCTGGAGTTGTGGAAAAAACAAAAACAAAATTATACCCGTTTAAACCCTTAACCTTGGTTGCCTGTGTAGACCTAGGGTATGTAGTGCACCAGCTAAATTACCATGCACAACAATGAATGAACGAACAATTTTATTAACGTCTGCGAGACATGAACTAGTTACTTATTCAGGAAGCTAACTTTCCATTTCGGAATTCCTGCTTTTGTTAAGGGTATTTTCCACACACTCATAAACCCGCACTTACATTGCTGTACAAGAGGAAGAGGACCGCCTTGGGGACACGATGTATATTATGACTGGGTATTGAACACACTCATTGTATATACAGCACTGTGTTTGTCGCCTTTGATTTGGGTACCCTGGGATATGGATTAAGCTGCAATGGGGTGTTTCCGGAGGTTGTGTAGTGATGGTACTTCAGGCCTGAGTGGGTTTTTTCATTGATGCATATAACTGGACATTGAGTTTTGAGTTTATGGCTTCGTTGGGTAGAATGTGAAGTTTGAATGGATTTCTGAGTTTGCTTGCGGATATTGAACTGGGTTGTTGGTGGGGGTGTTTTTTTTGTATAGTGGATTTAGAAGGGGAGCATGATGTTTTACTCACAGTGCTTATTGGACAAGAAAGGGCCCCTGGGAATCATATGGGTTGCTGCTCATCTCGAGAAAAAGCTTAGAAAAAATCAGGTCACAGAAACCAGTATCGGTGCTGCTGTTGGTGAGTTACTTCTTTCTCGAACTTATACTATTTAGTTAAATTTTCAGTGGTTTAGCTGAATTTTAATGGGTTTGATCTTCCTGTTAAGGACCCATGTTCACAAGTACAAATTTACGAGCTTTCTTCTGTTTTAAACTTCTGGAATGTGGTTTTGTTTTATTTGGGTTTTTGAATCTAGCTGCTGTCTGTTGTTGGTTGCTAGTTGGTTATTTGTATATTGTTGCTTTAAGATTTCCCCTGGATCACCATGAAGATTACAATGCGAGTCACTGTTCTAGGACTGTCATGTTGTTATGGAATAGGCATTTTCCATAATTTTCCAAGCTCTGAAATCGTTTGAGGTTAATAATGTAGTAACATGAAACCTCATTGCCCAGTTTGTGATGTTAATTGTGTAGCGCTGTGAAGATGCATGTCCTGTTGTGTGTTTAGTATTTTCCACTTCTGAATTGTCAAATATGCTGGTCAATGGGGGAAAGAGGGTAGAGGGTGCGAAACCTAAAGCGGGGAATTATGTTTGTTGTTTCTCCCTAATACTAACAAATGCTTAGAGGCATAATTGCAAGAAACGTAATGGCCTTGTGTGTTGAAATAGCTCACAACATGAATGGGGCGTGGCGGATGTTCATGGGACATTCTGTGCGGTTGTAACAATAGCTGATGCAATGGGTGCTTTGCAAGATGGTTGTGGGCCTGTACCATTTTTCCATTTATATTTAAATGTCATTCTGGCTCAGAGGATTATGCTGTCTAAGAAATTGGTCTTCATTTCTTGTAAGTTACATACCTCAAATGAAGTCCAAATTGAAAGCATTCAGATCTTGGAACATGAGATTTTTTTGAAAGTGTACAAATTTTTGATAGAGGAAAGGAACTTTACTTGTTTATTTTTATGTTTGGTGGTCTTTCATCCCCTTGAAATCAAGCATATGAACATGAAATTTTTTGTCGTGCAAAACATTTCTTATAGTTTATCCATGGATTTCATTTGTGCCTACGTAAGCTAATATGTAGAAACACTGAGGAACAAGGACTTTGTAGGCCTATGTAATGTCTCATTAGGGGTTGTTGATGGGGGAAACATCTACTTGCGCCTATGGTTATGGGCCAAGGGAGCATAAGTACTTGTACTCCTTCAGTTTTGACTTCTAGCAGCATAGCAGGGTCCTCGGGGTCGCAACTAAGCTTTCATGATAATATTAATATTTTAAAATTGAATTTAGTTGTAGTTTTTGCTTACACATCACTTGATTATCATATACAATTTCAATGTACATATAATGTGTAATATCCCCTTCCTAATCGAAGACCGTTGGCCTATTTTGTTAACCCGACGGCCAAAGGAAAAATATAAGGGTGACTTAAGTTTTATTAATTTTATTATATTGTGCAAAAAAATTAAAATATAATAGCACATATAATAAATTAATAAACTTAACATTAAAATAGAAGCTAGAAAAGTGCATTAAAAAAAAACACTTATTTAATTTGTATTTTCTAGGGAAAATGGCAACTTGCCTTGGGGGAATAATGGGAACTTAGAAAGGATAAAACATTTCTATTTTGTATTCCCTCTAGGGAAAAAGCACCCAGACTTGGGAGAAGAAAACAATTATTAAATGCCTTTTGTATTCTCCCTAAGAGAAATGGAGGGTGGAAAATGCATTGAAAGAATCATGCAAGCTGATTGGATATTTTGGAGGTTCCTTTGGGTCTCTTCTTCCTTTAAAAGGAGAAGTAGACTTGCTTGAGAGGCAGTTGATATTCACTTGATAATTTCTGATTTGTGTCTTAAGCTTGTAGCTTTTGCATAGAAATATCTAAGGATGAAAACCTTTAGTATTAGTATTTCCCTCTTGTGGACGAAAAGCCCTAGGAGTTTGAGAGGAATTTCCATTCAGGAAATTCTATTGGGCTTTCACAGATTTCTACTATTTTCAGCAGTGTTGTTGAAGAATAAAATTGCAGCACTTATATGTTTATTGTACCAGTTGGAGCGATCCATCTTTTGGCTAGTTTGCAGTGTATTTGAGACATTCCAGGTCTGAAATTTATTGTTGCTTATTGTACTGAATTTTGAGAATCAAAATAAATTAATTTCATAATTTTTGGAGCTGATTTGATGCCCTAAATGTGCTGGATGACCTACTTTTTAGGGCAAAATTAGGGTTTCGTGTTTGCTGTGCGAAAACTAATTTTAGAATATTATTCTTTATATTTTTGTTTCCCAAGATCCAAAGTTTCAGCTCATTTGGACTTCTCTAGCAAAAGATATGAATTTTTTGAAGTTATGATGTAGACATGGTTTTTAAATAATTTATTGGCAGCATTGTTTATATCAGAAATCTACATTTTTTATACATATTTGGGCTTTATAAATTAGTGGTATCAGATTTGCGTGGAATGATATAGATTTAGGCGCTCATTTGTGGTGGTATTTCACTCCACCCTAGTCGCACTTCTCATATAAAATTCAGATCTGCAGGTGTTTGATTTGATAAGTAATTTATTATATTGCTTTTGGGGTTTGGATTTGCCCAAAATCCAACTTGGGTCAAATATGTTCATTTGGGGACATTACATAATGTACATCTTGAGATGATTTAATCATCTATTGTGCCTCGATACATACTAGTAGTGTCTTCTATGTGTCCAAATTTCAACACATATAACTATCACTTTATGTTAATTCAACTCTTTTATATGTTTGATTGGTTAAAATTTAACAAATGTCAAAAAATATATAAGAGCATATATATTTATGTATAGACACACACACACATATACATACACAGAAAATATTTTTCTTAGATGCAATCTCTCCAACATTGTTTCTTGTCATTTTGTTGCCTCTCTTTTCTCCTTTGTGGTAATTATGCTTAGACGTATTTAAGTGCTTTTTGGGTTTCCTTGTCATGTGATTATCGTCTCTTTGCTGTGGGTGGTAAAAAAAGTGAGGCTTTTGAATGAGCTAGTCACAGATTCAAGTCTTCGTTTCCATTGGTGGTTGACTCCCCAGGGGCCCCACTCCGCACTTACCTTATAAAAAAGGAAAAAGAAAAATCATCAAGTGTGTTGTACATGTGGGTAATCAAGTCTAAACATAAAAAAAGATATCTTTGTTTCTATAAATAGAGATGCACAATGTATTGTTTGTCTAACACCGAGAAATATCATGGCCTATTTGTGAGGCTAATTGTGCAGTGCCTTAAAACCTTTGTCCTGTTCCGTCTTTTACTATTTTCTATCGCTAACCGATCAAGTATGCTACGGGTAAGCAATTTAAATCATAAAACAGTTAGCCTTGCTTCTTTAAAGAGAGGTGCATTGTGTATTTATCTCTGCATTGGGCTGCTAGGTTTGATGCTTAAGATTTTAACCTTAGCTTGCTCGCAGAGACATTGGCCTATCTTTTTGTTTTGTGTGTATAGTAAGGGTCACTAGTATCAGTTCATATTTCCCCAGAGGGGTTTTATTTGCAGTTTTTAGAGCTAATATATTGAGATACTATTTTGTACTAGACCCAGGTCTTGGGTAAACTCGTTGATTTGTTTGGATACTTGTAGAAACAGAGCTAGTCAGATGATGCATTCAGTTAGTGGCAATCTCCATGGTTTCTTTTGGCATTGAAATTTGTTTAAAACAACCTTTACTTAGAAATAGAGTCAAGTTAATCAGTGGACTATGCTAAATGCTGAGAATGCAATAGATAACAAAATGCAGATAGGAATGGATGAAAGAAAAAGAACATCATTGATCTTCAGGCTCTAAGACAAATTGGCATGTTTTTAGCATGGAGCAAATGTGTAATGTCCCCTCTGTCCGCATAAGCCTGGGCGAAGACCTTTGGCCCTTTATGTCTACCCGACGGCCAAATGGGAGTTTTTAAGGGTGACATAACTTTATTATATTGTGCTATTGTTTCTAAAAAAAAATAATAATATTATGACAAGCACATATAATAAATGATAAAGTTTAATAATAAATTAAATGTCAAAAATGCCATTAATTGTATTAGAAGAGGGAAAGTGCGACCTGCCTTAAGGAGTCTTTCTTGGGAAAACGTGCCAATTGGCCCAAAAAGGAAAATGCGACCAACATTAGGGGAATAAAACAATTTGATTGGCCGATTTGAGGGTGGTAGTTGGCTGATCTCCCTTTAAATAAACAAGTCGACTTGTATGGGGAGGCAAATTTTTATTATCATCTTTTGCATTGCTAAGAGCTCTGAGCTTTTATCAAAAAATTCCAAGGACGAAAACCCTTGTGAATTTATCTCTTGCGGGCGAAAACCCCAGGGGATTGAGAGGGGATTTCACTCAGAAATTCCCAGCGGTATTCGTCAGATTTCCAGATTCAGTTCAGCCATGTTTATGAGGAGATTTACAGATGTTTCTCAGTGATTTTCAACCAGCAATTGGGGTCGGGCCCAGTATAAGCAAGTTAACAGCGAATTCAGAGGTATTTTTATCCAAAAACATTTGTTAAATGTTTGCCATCATATTGTAATCTGATCGCTGTACTTTTTATCATTTTCTGAAGTGCATTTTGAAGATTTTCAATCTGAATAATATCAGACTTCAGATCTGATTTTCTGGGCATTTTTGGACTGTAATAAGTTCAGTTTTTTATGTAATTGAGTCCCCAATATCTGGGCAGTCATTAGAAATCAGAAGTATTTTTATTTGGTGTGATTTACAGTTTTATCTCTCTTAAATGCTAGTTGCACTTTCCAGATCTGCACTAGGGATTTGACATAAAATACACAGAAATCTGTATTTGCTGTTTTTGCTTGATTAAAAAATCATTAGAGTACAAGGAGGATCCATCTAGGGATCTTTCACAATGTGGGCAGATGGAGCGGTTGACTCAGAGAACGATTAAGGCGGCAAATATTTGTTGAAGACAAAGAAAAACTATTTTCACAAAGAAACATTAAATCATTGACATGAAGAGGGTGGTTCCTTTGATAGAGAGGAAATTATGTGGATTATCTTCTTGCACAGAGAGTATCTTTCTAGAAGGAAAAATCAAGGGTCATGCATTTGGTCTTTGTTGCTTATTGAGATCATAGGTTATAAAGTTTTATCTTTTTGAGATTATTTGATTGTTTTCTTTCGATGATGGGTTCCATACTTGAAATGTGAAGAAAAAAAATGTAATTGATGCAATATATCTAGAAGCAATTAATGAAAGTATTGTTTCTTCCTAAATGACATATAAAGGAGAAATGCTATTTTAAGCTATACAAGATTCTAACCTTATACTATCACTTACAATATATGGAGATTACAAATAACATTAAAGTGTTGGTCATTCATGACCCCATAGGAATAAAATATTTGATCAATTTTCCCATAACATATGGATGGCTAGATGATTATAGTCCTAATTAAATATGCTCTTGTGGAATCTCAATGATTTAGGAAGATTGTTTTGCAAAACAAGAATAAATAGAACAATAATATAAATTAAGAATATAGGAAAAAAAACTTGTTGTAAGCTTCTTTGTATGGATCTCTTTTTTCATTGTGATGAACTTCCTCTGAGGTCACTTGTACTTTTGTAGTCTTCAATACTTTCATACTCTAGTACTTGTTGATGCAAGTTTGTTACATAGGCTTCAAAGGAAGACATGGAATGAAACGTACTCGTTTTAAAACCCCTATTGGAAATAAGATTCAAGGTACAAAATACTCTGGATGTATAGTTTTAGTTGGGAACTATATGGCCAAGTGTTAATCTGCAGAGGGACGAGTGTGTTTGGGCAAACCATCGATTGAAACCTTGGATTTCTGGATTTGAACTATCCTGATATGAATTAAGCTCAATTCTAATGATGTTTACAATGGTTCTAAGTGATTTGGATCTCATTAAAAACTCAAAAAAGGAAGAAAGGGTAAGGAAAAAAAGAAACTAGACTCTCTCTCAACCACTAAGCATAGCAAACACCTTGATCTCAATCAAACCACACAAACCAAAGAATACAAGAAATAGCTTCAACTCATTTCTGCATAAACTCCAGACAATCAGTCAAAGGCAATTTAAACACCAAAAACCACAACTCTACACAATCCAAACGAATAACTGTTGTTCATTCACTGAGTTTATAACAAAGATTAGTTGGCATAACTATTGTTCAAGCTAACTAGATTCAACTTGAAAATAAAGCAATTATCCATTTACCAACATCTCTAAACCACCTAATAACCGAGATTGCAAAACACATATAAGAAACCAAATGTAAGAATCATCAACTCATGAAAATGAGACTAGCAAAAGCTCAATCACTTACCTTGCAGATTCAATTAAACCAAAAGTGCAAACTCTTTTTAATAATTAAAAGAATTTTTTTATCTAGGCCTTAAGACATGAATTCTCAATTGAAAACAATGATGCAGTTCACAACAAGTGAAAAATCTAAAGTTCTTCCTCTGTATTGAATTCACAGTCAAGAGTCAAGTGTAATCTTGTGTATTAATCTATCATTTTTTAAAACTTAGATTGAATGATAAAAAACTAGTAGGATTTTTTTTTCCATCTCAAAAACCCTGTTCCCTCATCCTTTTGTCCCCTCGTCCCCAAGACTTAGGTAAGTATAGTTTTTGAAAATGTTGTATCCGTATAAGGGGTCTTGAAAAATTTCAAGCGGTGATGTCCCAAACATTTTACTTCAAAAAATTGTTATTTTTACCAACAATATTGAACCTTAATTGAGAAAGTACCCTAAAAACAATAAATAATTTTAAACCAGAAAAATTTAATATATTATTTTAATAGCTATTCCCCCTCTGTCTACAAAATGTAGGGATTTTTTTCCATCTCAAAAAACCCTGTTCATCCCTTTGTCCCCCTCGTCCCCGAGACTTAAGTAACTATGATTATTATAAATGTTGTATCCGTATAAGGGGTCTTGAAAAATTTCATGCGGTGATGTCCCAAATGTTTTGGGGACTAATAGAACTGGAGGGGGACATTCCCCAATTTTTACAATTTATATTGCCACTTTTACTTCAAAAATTTGTTATTTTTACCAACAATATTGCTTCCTAATCAAGAAAGTACCCTAAAAAACATTAAATAATTTTAAACCGATAAAATTTAATACATTATTTTAATAGTTGTTCCCCCACAGTCTATAAAACGTAGGATTTTTTTTCCCATCTCAAAAAACCCTGTTCCCCCATCCCTTTGTCCCCTCGTCCCTAAGACTTAAGTAACTATGGTTTTTATAAATGTTGAATCTGTGCAAGGGGTCTTGAAAAATTTCATGCAACATTGTTTATAAACTCATTTGGTAAATAGTTAACTCAGAAATGACTACTCATGGTAAATATGTCATTGGAGGATGAATTGAGCATGGTAAATAGTTAATGCCACTTTAAAACACCACAAATTAAAGCATTGTGGAAGCTCCATTACAAAAAAATGGAAGTGGTAAGGATTTTGATGCAGCCTAGGTTGGGGGCCAAATGAATGGCAACTGAGTTTTAGCAGCCCACACACAACTTTGCTATGAATTTCTTATCCTTTTCATACCTTTCCGTGCTTGTTTGCTCGACAATTGAAAATTCCGTCTTTTAACGAAAATATTTTTTAACTAGTGAACTAGTGAATTGCACCTACGTTGCACGGATACTCCAAAACCCCCCCCCGAATCCCCTTGGATACATATCCGATACGGATACTTGGCAGATACGTGCCTGATACGTACGGGGTACGTCACGGATACGTACAGATGTATCCGTGATGTATCCTGACGTACCCCGTATGTATCAGGTATGTATCCAACATTATATTACATTTTTTTTAGTTCTATTTCATTTTTTTTTTAATGTTTGACTTTTCTACTCCCTAAAACCGAATCCTAAACACTAAATGAATAAAATAATACACCCTCACCCCCACAAAAAGCTGAGGATTTGGTATATGTGCACTCCAATTTGCACCTCTTGTCACACAAGTTTGAGGAGTATGCTAAAGGGCCTCACAAAACTTTGGGATCTTATTCCAGAGACCACAGACTTGGATGCCTCCGTAGCCACGCTTGCCCAACTATCATTATTTGATGGCAAAGATGACGCTCAAGGGAGTTCGCAAGGAGCGGAGAGTGGAGTTAATGAGAGTGGAGCTAGCGCAAGTGGCACACATGAACTTGATTTTGAGGAAAATCTAGATGATATATTCTAGATTTGTTTGTATTCCTATATCATATGTATGGCAGCCACGATGAACAATGAAATGTAAAATCTTAAGTATATTGTTTGTTTTGAAAATTTGAACATGGATCTAGTTACTAGTATATTTTTCAAATTTCAAGTTTTGTTCGTATTCATGTTAACATGATATTCGTATATCATATGTATGGCAGCCACATGATCAATAAAAATGCAAAGTCTTAAGTATATTGAATGTTTTGAACATTGATTCAAGTTTGTATTACTATTTCAGTTTTTTATGGACTAAAAAATGAGTATATATATATTTTAATATATATGTACGGACGTATCCAAGACATATCGTATCCAAGGGTTTTTAAAATTGACGTATCCGCGTATTGTATCCGTATCCAAACAGATACTCGTATCTGTATCCTGGCAACGTAGAATTGCACTAAACTGAAAATCCATGGGAATGAGAGAGGAGATAGGGCATATGAGTACTCAAAATGAATTTTTTAGCCTATTCAAACACAGTCACAACCTCTGTTGATCTTTACACATAACTTAAACTACTGTTTTGCATATGAGTACTCAAAACGAATTTTTTAGCCTATTCAAACACAGTCACAACCTCTGTTGATCTTTACACATAACTTAAACTACTGTTTTCCATATGAGTACTCAAAACGAATTTTTTAGCCTATTCAAACACAGTCACAACTTCTGTTGATCTTTACACATAACTTAAACTACTTTTTTTACCAAAATATAGTTTTTGGGATTCTTCAAAGCAAACACACATACGTATGAACATTACAAAACTCCATGGGATGAACTTAGTTTTCTAATCCCATAAATTTCAGATCATAAATACTTCAAATGGGCCTATTACATGCCCAACAACACTCGCTTTGGGTTACAAATTACAATAGCTCATTGGTGTTTTCATGCATTTTCACAAACAAAGACATACTTTTAGAGCTGCAGTACTCTCTATACACAAGGAATGGTTCCTGAACGTTTTGACCTTCACCTTACCCATAAAAATCCCATCATCAACGTGGGTTTAGATCTTGCAATGGTTGTCTCAAACAGCCCAATCTGTACTTCTCCGAAAATGCCCCTTCCTTTTTTCACTTTTTTCTGATTTCTCTCGTTGCTGTCCCCTTCAACTTTCTTTGCTGCGGTTTCCCCTCTTGTCTGGTGTCCCAAAAACTTCTCAAATCATGGGCTATGAGCAGATCTTAAAAAAATGGTTTTGACCCTTTGTGTTCTTGACCTATCTTTTTTGCACTTGTATGAACTCCTAATTTGCAACTTCTTTTCCCAAATGCCTCTCGTTACACTGTGCCCTTCCAAAACCAAGCAAACCCATGTGATTTGTTTTTGCTGGGATGTCCCAAGGACTTCCAACCAATACTGTTCATATGCCAAGTGTTTGACAAAATGCTTACAAGGGAAAATGAAACCAAAATTGAAATTACTAATTTATTATCTATTTTTAGTGATGTTGTTGCATCAGACACCTAGGGTAATTGAACTTTCCCATGAGTTGCTACTCATGGACCCGCCGTGAGCTCCTGAATTGATTTTCTGTATTTGCCAACCTCAGATGCATTCATCCAAATTGCATCTTCAGTTGCTTGATCTTTCCATTTCATCAAGTACTCGTAATACTCGCTGCCTTGTCTTCTTGCCAATCCATATGTCCAATACGAGTTCCATTTACTCCTTTTCCTTACTTGGCAATCGCTCCTTCAAATCAATGGTTGAAGAATTTGAGTTTGAACCCCCTTCACTCGCTTGGCCTGCTACATATGGGTACAAATTTTAATACATTAAAGATGGGTGAAATACTGATGCCCTCAGGAAACTCAATCTCATAAGCATTGGCTGAAAACCTTCGTAAGACTTTTCAAGGTCCTATTTTCTTCCATTTGAGCTTGTTATACACACCCTTGGGGAACCTCTCCTTACACAAATGTACCGATACTAAGTCCTTAACTTCAAAAAATTTCTCCTCTTTTCTAATTGGGACGCTCTTTGTACTTTGTATTACTTTCCTTCAATCTTTTCTTCACTTCCATATGCACATTGTGCATAGCTTTTGCATACTCTTCACCTCCAACACTTCTACTCATCTTTGATGTGCTTCTCAATTCACATGATACCCTAAGGCTGCTCCCATACACCATCTAGAAATGATTTGTACTTATATTTACTGAGTTGTCATAGTCTTAATGCCAATCCCACTCTTTAAGCTTGTCACCAACCAAACATCTTAGCAAATTGCCGAGACTAAGATTTATGACTTCTATTTGCCCATCCATTTGAGGGTGATAGGCTGAACTGAAGTCTAATCTTTGTGCCCAAATTCTTCCATGGTGTCCTCCAAAAGTGCTCAACAAACTTAGTATCCCTATCCGATACAATACACATTGGCAATCTATGCAATCTCACAGTTAGCAATATTGGTGGCATCACTTGTCTTCTTGCCTGCTACAAAGTGTGCCATCTTAGAAAATCTGTCCACAATAACAAAAATAGAGTCATTACCTCATCGAGTTCTTGACAGCCCACGAGCGGAATCCATGCTCAATGCATCTCATGGTCTATCTGGTATGGGTTATGGTTGATACAAACCAGCATTCTGACTTTTTCCTTTTGTATGCCAACAGACTTTACTACACCTTTGCACAAATCTCTTTACGTCCATGCTCATCTGTGGCCGATAATAACTGTCACTCAGTTGTGCAAATTTTTTATCATGCCCATAGTGACCAGCTAGATCTCTGCTGTGTTTTTCTTTCAACAAGTTCTCTTTCATGGAACCTTGAGGTATGCACAACCTCTTCTGTTTGGACAACAATCCATTTTGAACCATATACTCCAACCATGGAGTTCTTTGCATATTTTTTGGATTCACGCATGCTGCCCATGCATCTTGAAAATCCAAATCTTCCTCATATAAATCTTTTATTGCATCAAATCCAACGACCTCTACCATGAGCTCATTCACTACAAGAGCTCTCCTACTCAATGCATCTGCAACCTTATTGGTTTGCCCACTCCTATGTTTCAAAACAAAAGAATAACTTTGAATAAACTCTACCCATTTAATGTGTTTCTGATTAAGCTTACCTTGGTTGTTAATGAATTGCAAAGCATGATTATCCATGTACGAAACAAATTCTTTTGGCAAAAAATAGTGTCTCCACTTCTTAAGAGATTGTACCATTGCGTAAAATTCTTGGTCATAGATTGAATACTTCTTCGTAGGTTCATTTAACTTCTCAGTGAAATATGCAATGGGCCTACTCTCTTGACTTAATACCCCTCCTATGCAATGCTAATACAAGCCGTTCCATTACCTTTTTCTTCAAAAACTGAAAGCTATCCTGTGCTGCAACTGTCCATTCAAACTTATTTTTGTCTCCATTCATAGTCCCTGTAATGGGCACACATATGCCACTAAAGTTTCTAAAAAAATTTTTGATAGAAACTTGCCAACTCATGCGAGCTCCTTGCCTCAAATTTTTTTGGTGAAGGCCACTCTATAATTGCTCTCACCTTCTCAAGGTCCATTTTTAACCCATCTTTTTAGACCACAAATCCCAAATATATTAGATCCTCTTGCATGAAGCTGCACTTCTTTAAGTTGATCAACAAATTTTCTACCTTTAACTTATCCAAAACTAACCTCAAATGCTTTAAATGCTCCTCTTTAGAATGACTGAAAATCAGAATATCATCGAAATAAACAATAAAAAACTTACCTGTAAATGGCTTCCATACTTCATTCACAAGGCTCATGAATGTGCTTAGGGAATTTGATAAACCGAATGGCATAACCAACCACTCACACAACCCATCATTTGTCTTGAATGCAGTCTTCCATTCATCACCTTCTCTTATATGAACTTGGTGATATCCGTTCTTAAAATCTATCTTGGAGAAGTACTTGGCTCCACTCAAAACAGTCGATTAAGTCATCCATTCTTGGCAAAGGAAACCTGTGTTTAATGGTAATCTTGTTTATTACTCTTGAATCTATACGCATTCTCCATTCCCCTCCTTTCTTGGGTCCTAATAAGTTCGGAACTGCACATGGCATAAACTCTTCTGGATCAAACCCTTTCTCAACAACTCTTGTAGTTGCCTCTTTATCTCCTCATTCTCCATTGGAATCAATCTATAAGCTTCCTTGTTTGGAAAACTTGCTTTTGACATTGAATCCATAAGATGGCCAATGCTCCTCATAGGTGGTTAATCCTTCCAACAAATCATTTGGCACAATATCAACATACTCATGTAATAAATTCAGAATTTCAATAGGAAGATCACTCCTTGTAATGTTTGTCACAACTTGCATAGGCCTTTAAATGAAAGCAAAGTATATCTTCTTTGTCTCTCTTAAGAACTATTTACTAGATACCAACATCACCTTAGGACTACGATCCACCTCTTCTCCTTTGTCCTTCAATGGACTCAATGTGAATCTTTTTCCATCTTTCATAAGAGTGTAAATGTTTCCCTCTCATCATGCACGACCCTTTTATCAAACTATGGTCTACCCAACAACACATGACACACATCCATAGGCATAATATCACATAAAACTTCATCCTTATATGAGCCAATTTGAAAATTTACTATACACTATTCATTTACCAACACATGGTGATCCTTAAGCAACCATGAAACCTTTTTTGGAGTTGGATGTGCTAACCTTTCAGCCCAAGTTTTTCCACCATTTTTTTAAGAACCGAATTTTCCGTGCTATCACTATCAACAATTACTTTACGACACTTACCTCCTGATTTGCAAATTGTTCGGAATAGATTCTTTTTTTGGATTGGTTCATCTATCTCCTTGGCTGGTTAGTTTTTCCACCTTTGCCTTAGAAACCAAATTTTCCGTGTTACCACTATCAACAGTTACTTTACATCACTTACCTCCTCATTTGCAAATTGTTCAGAATAGATTCTTTCTCTGTACTAGTTCATCTATCTCCATGGCTGGTTTCAAGAACACTCTTTCATCATAAGAGCCTGTCCATGTTTTGGCTCCTCTGTGCGTGTTGGAGATTCAACACTCTCTTCATCTTCATGCACGATATGAGTCATCCCTTCAATTCTTTTGCTGCTGTTTAAAGGGTCTTCTGGGCACTCAAAACCTCTCTGTCCAGCATATCTATTGCATTTAAAACCTATGAATCCTCTACTTCTTCTATAGGATCCTCTCCCTTAAGAAGAATAACCTCTTCCTCTTGTATTTGAATTCTGGTTTTGAGAGCTGCTTGCCTCTCCATCATGAGTTTTCTGTCCTCTTCCATCACTACTTTCCCCCTCGTCCTCTTAATGACCTTCCTCTACCCCTAGAATTCATTTGTTGTGTTCTTGACAATTTTTCTTCCGCCTTTAATGCACATTGATAGGATTCTTCCATGGTTATCAAGTTCAACAAACTGATTTCATCTTGCATGGTAAAATTCAGTCCATTCTGTAATGTCCCCAATTTCGAGCAGATGGCCTAGGAGGCTTTTTGTTCGTCTTAGCCTTGGTCATACCCGAGGGACTAACAACGCTGGAGGCTATTGGGTATGGATGTCTGATTACCACCTTGCTTTATGTTATATTTTGTTGTTGACATTAAGTTGGACGACTTGGTGGTAATAATTGTTATATTTTGTCGTTGGGTGACTATATGGTACTTTATTGTTATATTCTTGCGTTGGGGGTTACTTAAGTTCCTTTTTGGTGACTAGGGGATAAAAGTAACTTAAGTTACTTTATGTTTTTATGATTCTCCCTAGAAGGGGTCGATTGGGGTCTTTTTGGGCCTCTTGTTGCTTGGGGAAGTTATAAAAGGAGGTATGGGGGAGTAATAGAGCTCATTCTTACACACTCACATATTTTCTTATTGAGCAACTACTGTTTGCAATCTTATTGCTTGTGGAGTAAAATCCCACAGGAACCCTAGCTTCGGTGGTGAGAGATCCACTCCTAGCTAGTAGGCACTCTTCGGTGGTGAAAGATCCACCCTAGTTTGTCATTTTGGAGCTGATTCAGGCGCTGATATTCAAAGATATTTTTCAGAGATTCTAGGGAGGAGTTTTAGAGGGTTTCAAAGGCTTTTTGTGGAGGAAATTTGAAGGGTTTCAGATGATGATTTATCGCAGCATTCAAAGCAGGGTTTGGCGCAGATTTCAGAGGTATTTTCATGGATTTTCAGCCTCTCCCTTAGGGTGACGTCACCCCTAGGGTTTTGCAGCAATTTTTAGGAGGGTTTCAGGTTGTTGTTTCCAAATCTGGAGGTTGGGTTCCCATCTATATCATTTGTAGATGTTATTTCCAGAATTTCAGATTTTTATCTATTGTATTTGCAAAGTTATGAATTTTTGAAGATTTCCAGCAGTTTAGGGCTTTCTAAAAATTATTGGCATTCATAAACTATTCAGAAAATTCCAAAAATATTTTCCTAGTTTTTGTTATCATTGTTGCAAGCTCTATATAAATTTTCGTGGGATTTGGATAAGTATTTTGTGAGTTATCAATAAAAATCAGTTCGCTGCCCTAGCTAGTTTATTTCCTGCAAAAATCAGAATTTTTATTTGCTGCAATTTTTATATATATTGTGGATTTTTGAGCAATATCCCTCTAGGGATATTTTAGTGGTATCAGAGCAGTTGCTTCTCTAGCTTGTTGGGTTGAAAAGATGGGTGACAGTGAAGATATGGGTGTTGATTTGATGAAACAATTATTCACCAACATGGTGAAGCAGCAGGAAACTACTAATCTCTATTTGAGCCAGCTCACTGAGAGATTAGCACAGGGCAAAATTGAGACTCAGGACAGATAGGGGGGAAACTAGCAATAGGGGACACACCGGTTCCATAGAGGTGAAAGTGGAAACACAGGGTAGCGGTCTCCCCATTCTTCTACTAGGTCATTTGGGACTTCAAGAACCCTCGTTCTTGAAGGATCCAGAAGTTTCACAGGTAAGGCAACCAACAAAAGTGTTTGGGATGAAGAGTCTTGTTGGGAAAGGTACCAATCATTGAACGAGGGTTTAGAGATAACATGCCATTCCACAGAGTACTACAAAATGAAGATTGGTAGCAAACCCAAGAGAGATCATCAGCCACAGGTGCCTGAGTTACAGAGGAGATTGGGACAAATCTCCATTCCACACTTCGATGGTTCTAAGAAGTGTACCGTGCAGTCCTGGATTCAGAAGTTGAAGACATACTTTGACTTGAATCCCATGCGCGAGGAGGATGCAATTAAGTTTGCAATCCTACACTTGAGGGAGATGCACATGACTGGTGGCATCATGGCCTTATTACACAGGGGCACATGCATATTGATACCTATGCAGAGTTCACACAGAGGCTGATGAGCAGATTTGACAGAGGGACCCTGACAGGTACTTCAGGGAGTTGACTCATTTGAGACAGACAGGTTCTTTAGACATGTACATAGCAGATTTTCAGAGGTTATCGGTTATGGTTCCTGATGTTTCAGAGATGAGGCCGACCTCACTTTTCATAGTAGGGTTGACAGATGCACTAGCAGGATTTGTGAAGGCATTTGAGCCTTCTTCATTGCATGATATTATTAGGAGAGCACAGGATTTGGAGTTAGCCACTCCAAAGTCGAGGTTTCCACCTTCGAGTTTCAGCAAAGGGAGCCTCCATCTTGACCAAACAAACTTCAGAAGGAGCCTCCACTGAGGCAGGAGGTGGCTAAGAAGCCAACCATTTCCCGAGAGCTTAGGGATGAGTTGAGTGCAAAAGAAACTATGTTTCGATTGCTGTACACCTTGGGCTCCAGGGCATGATTACATAGGAAAGGGGGAGGCCCAATTCATTAAGGTCTTCGAGGAGAGTGAGGGTGACAGAGGTGAGGAGTTAGAGACCCACGAGATGGATGATGGAGATGGAGTTGTGTTGGACAATGTTGATGTGGAGCAGGAGGAGACTTTTCCTCGGGAGACTATAGCTACATTGTCTAGTACTCTGATGTACAAGGCATTCAGGGTTAGAGGAGTTATGCAGGGTCAAGCGAGTAGTGGTACTCATTGATAGTGGGGCTACCCACAACTTTATTGATGCATCGTTGGTTGAGAGATGAGGTTTGCAGACGGAGGACTTTGAGGGCTTCAACATTGTTGTAGCCAACAGGGGAGTATATGAGATGCACACGGAGAGTTCCACAGTTGAGCATCACCATGGGTAACTACACAGTTACTGATGATTTCCACATTGTTGGTATGGGAGTGACCAACATAGTGCTAGGAGTGCAGTGGCTTCACTCTCTTGGTGAGTTTCGGACTAACTTTTAGACGATGGAATTAAAGTTTAAGTTCGAGAGCAGGAATGTGATCTTGAGGGGATTATCTACAGGAGCACCTAGAGTGGTTGCAGACTGAGGGGATGGAGAGGACTTTTCGGCATGATGAGGGGTTTTATTATTATGGGCCGATGTGGAGTTTGATGGGTATGGGTGTGACCAATAGTGTTGCACAGGAAACAGTTACAGAGATTGGGATTACGGGTTCAGATCACCCGAGTTCATCCTTGTGTTGGTTATATGAGGTTTCGGTAGATTGAGAGATCTCAATTTACTTGTTGAGTACTCTAAAAATCAACACACTTGTGAGATTTTGGATGGTCACATACATGATGACAACTACAGATTGGAGGATGAGATGATCTTCTATCAGGGACGATTGTACCTTGTGTCAGATTCATGGTTGAGGATGGAGATACTACGACATGTGCATTGTTCTTCTATGACTGGACACTTGAGCTTCGATGAGACCTACAAGTTCATATGGGAGAGGGTCAGATGGCATGGGTTAAGGGAGGATATCCTCAACTTTATACATGGATGTACGGTTTGTCGTTATGACAAATCGGAGCTTACAAGTTCATCATTTTCTGAGTTGACATGGGATAGCACTCCTATGTATTTTACTGCTTCTATGCACATGAGCACTTCACCCATGTGCTAGTCAGTGGAGGGACGGAGTTGACTCAGTTACCTGGTTATTCAGTAGGTTCACACTCATCACAGGAGGTGAACTATGTAGAGTTGACATTGTCGGTTGACCATTTACTGGAGTCTTGGGACTTTTCCCCCACGGGACACATTGAGATACACTATGAGGAGCCTTACTCTCACACGAGTGTGGGTCATGTGGGAGAGTTAACACACTTTGCGCGTATACAAGTTGTTTCACACGTTGATCTAGGGGATTCTACAGGATTCAGAGTGGACTTTCGTACCCAGGAGTTGATTGGAGAGGTAGTGAGTGATCACATGATGACAATTTTGCATTGGCAGGGATTGGACAGATTGGCAGTCCCAGTGTGGGTACCAATGGAGAGTCAGTTTGGGCATCATTCTACTTCAGGGACAACATTGTTGATGTATACGACATAAAGGTCATGATGACTACATGGGGTGTCTTGGTTACTTAGGATCACATGAATCATTAGTTGATTGTAGGGTGAGGTGGAGAAATTTACTTTGTGGTATTCAGTTTCTAGGTGAACGTGGCATGGGGATAATGCTTGGGGTCAAGCATTTCTCGAGAGGGGAGGATTGTAATGTCCCCAATTCCGAGCAGATGGCCTAGGAGGCTTTTCGTTCGTCTTAGCCTTGGTCATACCCGAGGGACTAACGACGCTGGAGGCTATTGGGTATGGATGTCTGATTACCACCTTGCTTTATGTTATATTTTGTTCGTTGACATTAAGTTGGACGTCTTGGTGGTAATATTATTATATTTTGTCGTTGGGTGACTATATGGTACATTATTGTTATATTCTTGTGTTGGGGGTTACTTAAGTCCCTTTTAGGCGACTAGGGGATAAAGGTAACTTAAGTTACTTTATGTTTTTATGATTCTCCCTAGAAGGGGGTCGATTGGGGTCTTTTTGGGCCTCTTGTTGTTTGGGAAAGTTATAGAAGGAAGTGTTATCCCAAATTCACCCCTCAAGGTAATTAGGATAACTTGCATAATTTCTTCAGGTTTGAGCAAGAAGAATTGGTTTCGAGGCCCAAAAAAATCGGGTCTTGGGGGTCCCTTTGGCTCTTTTCTAACTTCTCTATCTAAGGAAAAATCCAAGAAGTTAGAAAAAGTTGAAAAAATCCCAAAAAATGGCCTCTTTTAGTGTAGTGCAAAAAAAGCGAAAGTTTTTGTCCTCGGCTGCACAGGTTCATGTGGGACAGTTGGGACCCAAAAATCTGAAATGGCCGCATTCCCTTGTTGTGTGGCAAAATTGGAAAAATATGTCCCAGATGGTCCGCGGGACATTCGGGACGCGCATCACTGAAATGGCCGCAGGTAGTTCAAATCTGCGAAATCGGATATTTTTGTCCTGCGTGGTCCGCGGGACACCTGGGACACAAGTACGCACGGGACCCGCAAAGGCGAAAAGGCCGATCAACAAAGCAGTGCAGTGAAAGCGGAGTCAACGACCCTCACGGCCCAAGCGGAACAAGCGGAACACCAAATGCCGAAATCGTCGCACCAAGGGGGAATCGGAAAAAGCGGAGAAAGGAGGCCCGGACGGCCCAAGTATGCGCGGGACATGAGTTCCCCGAAATACTGAAATACCCGCAATGGAGAGGAAAAGTCAACTTTTTCTCCCCAAACTTCAAATGGCCATAACTTTTGACCCCGAGCTCCGATTTTCACAAAATTTGACATTTCAGAACGGGCATGACGTCCCTGTACACCACAAAAACTGGATTTCTTAATTTTAATGAGGGTAGATATGTTTTAAATTGAGGAAACGTCTTCAGCTCTGATAAATCAATGCACAGTCCCGTTAAATGACAGAAATGCCTGGCAGACCCCCAAATAGCTGCCCGCACTGAGAAGGCCATAACTTTTGCATTTCTCCATGAAATCGCACAAAATTGGTACCGTTGGAATCATGGTTTCGAGCCCGACGCACAACAATCAAGAAATCCGGAATTTGATGAGGGATCGATGCTGATTTTGTAGAAAACGTGGCCAGGTTCAGAATAGTGTTTTATTTGGTAGTTGGGATGCATTCAATAAAGCATGGGCAGTACCTTTCTCACTGCTACAAGTTATGGGACAGTATGAGGGACCTTTTGCAAGAAACATACCATCATTTCACTCCATTTACTACCTCTTGCAAGTGGTTGAAGGACAAATTTCGGGATTTTCATTTTCCCTCTCTCTCTCTCTTCTCAAATTTCTACAAATTGGAGTGTTGGGCTCATTGTAAAAGGGAGATAGTTTTGAGTAGCAAAACTCTGTCAAAATTGTTTTGTGAAGCCAATGTGTTGCAGGCCCTTGTAATGGACTCCTTACATGGTGATCCAGGTCCTTATTCTGTAATAGATTGAACTGTGCATGTCAATGAAAACAATAGATACAAGTTTGTGTATTTCTCTTCCCCTGTTGTGTTTGTTGGCATTCCTTTTGCCCCTCCCAATCTCATTACAAATATATCGTGTCTACCCTTATACTCTGTAGGGATTCATTCTCATTGTGCATGTATGGAATATTGTTGTGAATGCATTTGCTGGAATGTGGAGAACTGTTATCACCCCTTCTAGTATGCATTTTGCTTCTACTTTTCACACATTGGAAGACTATTCTCGCACTCTCCTTTTCTGGTGTATCACCGCTTTAGTGTAGGCTTTGTTTTCATGCAATCTCTCTCTTTAGTCTCTTAGAAGGTTAGATTAGGAAAGATAGTTTTTTCTGTATTAGAGTAGATTGTGGCAGGTAGTTTAGGCGTAAGAACAAACTTTCTTTGGAGGTCTATCTCGAGTAGCAAGTCCCACAACTTGGAGATAGTACCCATGTTATCTAATCACACTGTGAGCTCAAGCACACACACTTGTGCAAACCATAGGGTGCTGCGATTCGGTGATAATAGGAGGTATAGAGGAGTAATAGAGCTCATTCTTACACACTCACATATTTTCTTATTGAGCAACTGCTGTTTGCAATCTTCTTGCTTGTGGAGTAAAATCTCACTGGAACTCTAGCTTTGGTGGTGAGAGATCCACTCATAGCTAGTAGGACACTCTTCGGTGGTGAAAGATCCACCCTAGTTTGTCATTTTGGAGCTGATTTAGGGCTGACATTTAGAGATATTTTTCAAAGATTCCAGGGAGGAGTTTTAGAGGGTTTCAGAAGCTTTTTGTGGAGGAAATTTGAAGGGTTGCAGATATGATTTATTGCAGCATTTAAAGCAAGGTTTGGCGCAGATTTCAGAGGTATTTTCGTGGATTTTCAGCCTCTCCCTTAGGGAGACATCACCCCTAGGGTTTTGCAGCAACTTTTTAGGAGGGTTCCAGGTTGTTGTTTCTAGATCTGGAGGTTGGGTTCTCATCTATATCATTTGTAGATGTTATTTCCAGAATTTCAGATTTTTATCTATTGTATTTGCAAAGTTATGAATTTTTGAAGATTTCCAGCAGGTTAGGGCTTTCTAAAAATTATTGGCATTCATAAACTATTCAGAAAATTACAAAAATATTTTCCTAGTTTTTGTTATCATTGTTGCAAGCTCTATATAAATTTTCGTGGGATTTGGATAAGTATTTTGTGAGTTATAAAAAAAAATCAGTTCATTGCCCTAGCAGGTTTATTTCCTGGAAAAATCAAAATTTTTATTTGCTGCAAATTTTATATATATTGTGGATTTTTGAGCAATATCCCTTTAAGGATATTTCACATTCACATATCTTGCTACCTTTTCTGGATCATCTTTCACCATAGTTACCTAAGACTCCGGGACGGCAATTTTTTTTGAAAATTTGGGGACGGCGGGGGGGACGGCTAATAAAAAATATATAAAAATATAAATAATTTATTAATTTTACAAATATAACATGAATAATTTAATAAACTAAGACTTAAAATTGAAAGTTTGAAGATTGAAACCATTAATGATTAATCCAATTATTTATCCGCATCAGCGTCAAAAGATTTCGACGGGGATTTAAGAGGTAAGAGTCTTTATTTGAGGTTTTTCATTTTACTTTTTTTTGTTTCCCATTTAAGTAGATCTATATGTTTTGAAAATCAATACGTTTGTAATGTGATTTCATCCACTACTACGTGGGTAACTGCATCTATATGTGGTTGACGTACCTATTACAAAGCCACTGATTATAACATAACAAGAACAAGAGTAACTGTTACACTGTTCTCATGATTTTCAAATGCTAACACTCGACTAAGCTAGCTATATCTAGTTAGTGTCTACTGCAAGTCCACAGAAAACTACAATATCTTTATAGAAAATTAAGCAAGCATAAAGATTACTCATTTTTCTGAATGCCACAACATTGTACAAACTATAATCTCTACTTTTTCCTTTTTAAAAAAATTCTAACTATTATATTTTATATTTGAGAATAGGATTACATACATTCTGATCCTTGCTACATGCAGATGGGTCTGAAGCAAAAACTTCTGCGATATATAAAATCTTAAATATGCAGCAAACAAACAAAATGTCCTATCATTGAATCAGAAAGAACCATAAACTATCTCCAGATAGCCAGCAACGAAGAATTAACAAACACTAGTTGTATAGTGTATCACTGAAAATTTATAAAACTCGACCTGTGACCATTACTTCATATCATCAGACATAACATGGAGGAGCAACAATACTTCTGCAGTTTATGGTAATTATGAGAAATTTGCATGTTGTTTTTTACTAGAATGTATTAAAATTTTAAAAAAATATAAAAGAAACTATTATAAAACTGAAATTCACATGCTTTAATGTTGGAAAAGTGCAGATTTCGTTGGGGACGTTGTGAAGCACCCGGGACGTCTCGGGGACGTCACGAAGTCCCCAAAGCACTCGGGACGTCCCGGGTGTGTTTCTGGTTTGTGGGGTACGTCCCCAGGACGTCCCCCTTTTTTTTTGGAAATTAGGGATGGCAGGGAAACGTCCCGTCCCCGTCCCCAAGTCCCCAGGACGTGAGGAAAATGGCTGGGACGCGTCCCCGCGTAACATTGTCTTTCACATGTCTAGCTCTTATGGCGAGTCTATAAAACTCCACTTTTCTTGAATTTTTTTTCTTCTACCTTCATTGCACATTGATAAGCTTCTTCCTTGGTTCTTAGGCTCCGCAAAGTAATTTTATTTTGAATGGTAAAACGCAGTCCATTCACATATCTAGCTACCTTTTCTGGATCATCTTTCACATGTCTAGCTCTTATGGTGAGTCTATAAAACTCCACTTTTCTTGACAATTTATCTTATGTCTTCATTGCACATTGATAAGCTTCTTCCATGGTTCTTAGGTTCAGCAAAGTAATTTTATTTTAAATGGTAAAAACGCAGTCCATTCACATATCTTGCTACCTTTTTTGGATCTTCCACATGTCCAACTCTTATAGTGAGTCTATAAAACAACTTAGTGTACTCTTTGATACAAATCTCCTTTTGTCTCAAATTTTGCAATTTTCTGAACAAACTCATATGATAATCAAAAGGAAAGAATTTGGCCTTCAACTTTGTCACCATTCTATCCTAAGACTTGATTTTTATTCTTACCTTTTCTTTCTCTTGAGTTGGTTCTCACTATAAGAATGCCCGACCCTTCAACTTTGTGCAAACAAGCTATTACCTTATTGGGGTCCTCTATTGACTCATAGTCAAAGTACTTCCTCATCTTTGTGATCCAATCTACAAACGTTTCAGCATTTGAACTTCTATTGTAGTAAGGTGTATCCACCTTTGGTTTACTACCAAGCTTTGCCATAGCTTCGAGAAATATATCCTTAGCTTCGTTCTCCATATCTTCCAACATAAGTAAGCCTCTACTCTATCATCATTCACATCTTCAAGATGAGTTTCTCTTCTTTGTGTTGTCTCTATTGCATCCAATCTTCAAGATGAGTTTCCCTTCTTTGTGCTGTCTCCATTGCATCCAATCTTGCATGGATTCCTCTTATCATTTCTACCAACTCTTATCATTTTTGCCAAGTCTGCAACTCTAGGTCCCCTTGGTCTTGCTCCCCTTCTAGCGGCATTACCTCTGTATGCCATCACTTCACTGAATGCAAGCTTATCATTCACAATTTGCTACTTGACTCAACTGTAGTCTTCACACACAACCCCACCAACAAGGAAAACCTTGCCTCGATACCAATTGATGCAACCTAGGTTGGGGGCAAAATGAATTTGCAGGAAAGTCCTAGCAGCCCACACACATCTTAGTTATGGATTTCTCACCCATTTTATACTATCCAATAACTTTCGGAGCCTGTTTGCTTGACTATTGAAAAGTCACTCTTTGAACAAAAATATTTTAATTAGTGAACTAGTGAATCGCACTCAACTCAAAATCCATGGGAGTGAGAGAGGATATAGTACATATGAGTACTCAAAATAAATCTCTTAGCCTATTCAAATACATTCGCAATGTTTGTTGAACCTTACACATGACTTAAACTGCTGTTTTGGCCTACGTTACCTGGAAACTCCAACCAGGGCAGCCTACTCGCGTATTGACATACTGGGTATTGGTACTGGTCCCGGTACTTGCTTGAAACATTTCCCGGTACTTGCTTCAAATGGGCCTATTACATACCTAACAACACTCTTCTTGGGTTACAACAGTTCATTGTTGCTTTCATGCATTTTTACAAACACATAGACCTATTTTTAGAGTTGTAGTACTCTCTAGAGCCCAAACATATCTTTTCTATGGATTTTGTAGACACCTAAAATATGCTTACACTTAGCATTTCATCCAATCCAATCAATTAACGACACTTCGTTAAATCCCCATACTTTGCTCCACTCTCGGATGCCCATTCACGACACTCTTTCGGTCGTATTCCTCTTATAATCAGCTTATTTGGCTAATATCTCTCTTATTATCTAAACATTCCTCCTTTCGACCATTTAGAACCTCCCTAGTTCTGTCTAAACCACTTCTATTGGCTTTGTAGTCTATCTATCAATCACAATTGGTTATCCAGACCCCTCCTTACTCTCAATGAGTCTCTAATCACTTGCTAATCAAGTTTAACTAGCCTAATCCTAGCTTAACTAAGCCTAAAGCATGTTTATCCTTATCTAATCTAAAAGTGCTTTTTGAGCTTTAGTCCCACATGCACCCAAATTCCAAATTCTCCCAACTGGAAAACTATAAATGCAAGGCCAAGCCTACCTATTCAACTTACCACTTTACTGACAACTTTACATAAGCTAAAGCCAAAACAAGCCTAAGAAAGCTTAAGAACTCATGTGCATTAGCCAAGCTAATAAGGCATTTGATCTTGGGTCATCCACCATTAAAATAGCTTCATTTTGCACCCATGTTAGGTTAGTAATGAAATAGCTAAACTTGGCCATGTAGCCATTTAGTGAGATTCATTCACCCTCATGGAGTAAACAACACACAATTTGATTGCCTAGGATCTATACTAGGTTCACTTTCATTAAGCTTTCATGGAGTAGAGAGTAGTATGCATGTTAGTTTATGATGTTTTTGTCAAAGTTGTAATGCTTTCATGTTAGTTTCTCTTGTTTAGCTCTAATCCTATGGTGCATGGATGAGTTAGCAAAACTTTGAGGTTCTTTAACCCCATTCCATAGCTTGTGCAACTTTCCATTGCATACAGATTTCTCACCCGTTTTGTACCATCCAATAACTTTCCGTGTTTGTTTGCTTGTCTTTGAACAAAAATATTTTAATTAGCGAACTAGTGAATTGTACTGAACTCAAAATCCATGGGAATGAGAGAGGAGATAGGGCATATGAGTACTCAAAATAAATCCCTCAGCCTATTCAAACACATTCAGAATGTTTGTTGAACCTTACACATGACTTAGACTGCTGTTTTGGCCAAAATACAGTTTTTGGGCCTCTTCAAAGTAAATACACATACACAAACATTACAAACCTCCATGGGACGAATTTATTTTTCTAATCACATGAATTTCAGCTCATAAATTATTCAAACGGGCCTATTACATACCCAACAGCACTCTTCTTGGGTTACAACAGTTCATTGGTGCTTTCATGCATTTTGACAAACACATAGACATATTTTCAGAGCTGCAGTACTCTCTATAGACAACGAATGGTTCCTGAGCATTTTTGCCTTCATCTTACCCATGAAAAACCCATCATCAATGTGGTTTCAGATCTTGAAATGAATATCTCAACCATCCCAACCCGCACCTCTCCAAAAACGCCCCTTCTTTCTTTTTTTCACTTTTTTTTCTGATTTTTCTGGTTGCTGCCCCCTCTAACCTTCATTGCTGCATTTTTACCTCTGTTTGGTGTCTTCAAAACTTCTCAAATCATGGGATACATATAGATCTTAAACAAAAAGGTTTTGGCCCCTTGTGTTATTGTCATTGAGCTGATATTTTGCATGTGTATGAATTCCTGACTTTTAACTTCTTTTCCCAAACGGCTCTGGCTACACCATCTCCTTCCAAACCCTAGCAAACTCATATGATTTGCTTTTGCTGAGATGTTGCAAGGACCTCCAACCAATACTCTGTGCTTGTGGAGTGTTTGATGAAATACTTACCATGGAAAATGAAATCAAATTTTGAAATTATGAATTTATTAATTATTTTTGGTGATGCAAGATTGCTTGTGAAACCAGATGGTCCTGCATCAGATTTATCCCAAATTGGTAATACCGCGAGATAAGGCAGGCTTGCAAGGCATTACATGTACCAAAAACCTTTGCTTATGTGAAAGCAGGCTTTGGGACGAAAGACCCCAGGTTGATGTGTTAGCATTCTCCTCTTTAGCACTAACATTGTTTAGATGTGCTTCTGTACTCTGTGGGTCTCCTTGTCTTGTGATTATTAATGTCGTACTCAGGTGAAAGGCCATAGAAGAAATGGCTAATGGTAAATAGGTTATCAAAAAATGACTTCAGTAATAAACACTTCATGCAATTAAAAATCCTACAAAAATAGAAATATCTTAAATATTGATTTAAGTTCAACATTGATATTAATGACTACATATCCCTTGTATTATGCTTTATATATTTAAATATGTTAATTCCTGCTACTTTGCTTGCTTGCTTGCTGGGTTTCATTCTTAGAATTTCAGTCCAAAATTTGCAAATAAATCAGCTTTTTCTTGCTAGAAACTAATTTTGGTTATGTAATGAGTGAGTTTATATCAAATTATGATGAATCATGGAAACAACTAGGTTGATTAAATCATACGAGTTTCTTGTCCTCGTAGTTTAATTTATGTCTTTCCATATTTAGTTTTCTTGTGCTATTTGATTTGTTCTGTAAACACTACAGCTTTTGTTTCTTTAAATAGTATATCAACTTTGCCATCTTATTCTGAAATGAGTAACTTTCCTGTTTTGGTGGTGGAATTTGCAGACACCATCATATATTCAAACGTGCCAATTGCTCTTAGGCTCTCAGGGCACCTCCTGCTTGGTGTAGTTAGAATATATTCTAAGAAAGTAACCTACCTCTATCAAGACTGTGGCGAGACTTTATTGAGAATAAAACGGGCTTTTAATTCAGTTTACGTTGATCTGCCGTCAGATGCTAATGTGGCACCATTTCATGCAATAACTTTGCCCGATAATTATGAATTTGAGTATATGGAGTTGGATACTATAGGATATGAAAAAATCGGGTGAGCAAGATTTTTATTTGTAACAACAATATGGTTGAGAAGAATATATATATGAGATCTTTCTATCATGAACAGTATAGATTCAAAAATTCACAATTTCACATGAATTTGTGCTTGTTGATTCAGAGATTTAGATCCTCATGTTAGCACCCGTGATCAAATCACATTAAATGAAAGGCCACATGATTTTACAGCTGGAGCTTGGTTGAAACCTTTCGGTGAGATTCTACTGTAAATATTGGTTACTCTTCCAAGTATCTTTTCCTTTGCATTGAAAGGTTTGTAATTGCAACAAAATTGCTTCTTGTAAATGCAGACCAGTTTCATAGCACTAAGGATACTACAATGTTAAACCTTGAAGAGGTTTGAATCTCTTAGAATTCGTGATCCATTTACCCCCGTCTCTCCCTTAAAACTTATTTTTAAAATTAGTTGTTGAGCAATGCAATTATATTTTACATAATCTATATATGAGAACCTATTTTCTAACATGTATGGGAGCTAATCATGTGGCACATTGACTGGCAGGGCAACCAAAGGCATACTTTTTCTCTTCGGATGTATTTATCAAACTGTGAGATAACATCCTTGGAAGAAGAGTAAGTTTTAACTATAGGTGTAAACTTGCAACAAATAGTTACAACAATAGCTTTTTGTTTGTCAGGACTAAAAGAATGCTTCTGTTGATTCAAGTGCACACAGGGGAGGCATACGAGCATTTAGTTTTTAGCATATATAGTCTAGATTATTCTCGGAGCTTTTCCAGTTAATATTTTAGGCTCATGGGACATTATTTTACCAGTGTTCTTCCACCTCTACCACTGGACGGCCCTTTTGATTTTGATAATATGGAAGTCGAGACCTCAGATTCATTACATAGTATGGGATATGCTTCGCCTTCATCCCCTAGTGTCTCTACTACGACAGTGCCACTTTGTGAACTTACTGTGGAAGAGACGTCTCAAAATATCATTAAGGAGCCAATAGATCGACCAGATGTCCAAGAGTGTGAAACACTTCGTGCCCAACAGCATGCCCTTTGGTCAGAACCAAAATTCATGGAAATCGACGAGCCAGATATAGGTAAAGAATTGACTGACATTGGTGGTGTGGATAAAGGCCAAAGAACAGAGACAAAAGAACCTTTTCTTGAAGAGATCTCTGTTCCTGAAAAAGGAGGTGTAGGGACTGAAATGGGCACTTGTACATCACCCACAACACCCAAATCAATATCTGGGAATGACGATGTGCTGGGTTCTATTCTAGGTTTGTGCCTCTTATCAGCTTGTATATTTAGGAGTTTTGAAATTTTCATCTGTAGAAACATTATTGATCTTGTTTTGCCCAGAGAGATTAAGTAAATTGAGAATACATCCTTTAAACTTTATCCTTCCATCTTTATCTAAGGCTGAGGATATGGATATGCATGCTAATATAAAGACGATGTCTAATTTCTGTGATGATAATTGTTTGCTGACATCTTTTTAAAAGTCTCTTGTGAGCAGTATGGAAGCATTTTACATTTTGTGAACATGGCAGCATTTATAATAATGTTTACCCAGAAAAACAAATTTAATTTTAGTTGTTTTATAATAATGTTTACCCAGAAAACAACTGTAATTTTAAATGTTTTATAAAGTGATTGCCTTCTTCTAAATTTTGCCTATCCTTATAGTTTTACAAGTTTTTATCAAATTGAGTCTGTTATGCGCAGGGGGTGTTACAGCAGCTATGAATATAATGTCAGCTCCTAAAACTCCTGCCGCTGAAGAGAGGAGACCCAGATCAAGGAAGAGAAAACACATCTTTGATCTATCGAATTTTCTGCCGGATGAGTAATGTTTATTAGCTATTCTTATTACATTGTACCATCGGTGAACAATGTTTGTCCTTGAGTTCCCATTTTTTTCTTTTAGCCTACGTGTACATGTAATCTCTTTCTAGCAGCTATGTTTTTAGTATTTAGTTCTAAAAACAAAAATGTCTAGTTTTTCTTAGAGTAACTAAAGTAATTGTCTTTCTAAGGATGGTAAGTATTTGTTGTCCTCTGTAACTTCCAAGCTACAAACAGATTTTAAAGTTTAATCCAAACTCCAAAGTAACTTTTCTTTTAGAACAATTTATGTATTTTCTGTTTTTAATTTTGCCTTTGCAATTGAGAATGTAGTTGTATGAGACGTCAGTTGAAATATACTGATGATATTTGTCGAATTCGGAGAAAAGTTCCCTGCACTGTTATGCACGTATGGAAGTCATATAGGATTCGTCGTATAGAACAATTTCTTTTGGAGCCTTCCATTCCAGGTCAGTCATTATATTGAAGGCTCATGGCATGAGTTATAAAAGTTATCTTGTATGTTATAACAAAATTGAATACTTCCAATGCAGTACTTAAGATGATCTTGGGGTAACCACCCCATTCAGCTAATAAGAATGACATGAAATAATATTAAAAATATGCTATTCATAATACCGAAGCGGTCTTCCAGGCATGTCTAATGAGCTTCAGGAGCTATATAGGAGAGTTGTCACTGACCAGGAATCAAAGAGTTCATTGTACACCCAACAAGGAAAGAGAGCTTTTGAAGATGCTCCTTGGGAATTGAAAGGAACTTCCAAAGAATTGCAAGAAAATGGGTCTGCAAAAGATTTTCACATCCCTGAAACGAACAAGACTTGCGGTTCCCATGAAGCACTGAAAATTCCTTCTAAGATGGATGTACCTAATGACCTGCAGATGACAGGCACTGGACATCCGAGGCTAGAAGCTCTAGGAGCTGCAGTGTTGCCATTGGAACATGTTGTAGAATCATTAGATGTTTCAGAATCTGTGATGACAAGTTCTTCTCTGGAGGTAGATACAATCGACTCTTCACAAACTATATCAGCTGGAGAGGCCCATTCTGTGGAGGTTTCTATGTTCGATAAAGAGCACAATGAAGTGAGTTTAACATCTCATCTTCTTTGATTTTTATGTGCCTTGTATAAGTTTGGAACTATGATGGAAGTTCATGTAAACTGTTATCGAATGTATTTTCTACTTACAAAAATGAATTTGTTAAACCTCATAAGCAAATAATTGATGTTAATCCTAAGAAGGAACTGTTTGAGATTAACACCACTCTTGCTTATAAAATTTACGTGAAAACCCAGACAATGACCAATTGTGCCTTTGCTTTGCAGGGCTTGAGCTTTTTGGAAGAAGATGCTAGACATGAAGGTAAACTATGAAGATCAGATTCTTTTTTGTGAACACCAACACAACACATGAGAGAGACAATTTGTGTTAAGTCTGAGGACATTTTTATCTCATCTGCTTTCAGATTTTGTTTTAGCTGGTGACAATATGTTTCCAGAACATGTTGTGAGGGCCTCTCGAAAGGGTCATTTACTTTTTGAAACTAAAGATTTCTCAACCAGGACAAGGTGGGTTAATTGCATTTATGGTCAAACAATGTTTGCTTATAGGATTTATCTTGTTCATGATCTTTGCTCAAGTGCAGGAGGCTCGATCCATTCTCGAGTGTATTTTTGTAGGATTTTCTACTATAAATAAATCTCTTGTACATGTGAAATTTTATGCAGGGCTGTGGTACAGTATCTGAAAACAGCATTTGAAAAGTCAGTTTCTCATCAGACAGGACCAAAGCTGAATTTGGATAGAATGCTTAGAGGAAGGACAAGAAAAGAAGCTGCCAGAATGTTCTTTGAAATACTGGTAATAATTCAGTGACACTTCCCCTGAGCCTTTTGAATATCAAGCATCAGTTTTCTTTCCATTCTGAACATATTTGAATTTTCCGTGCACAACGTACTATCTGATTCGGTTACTTTCCCTACAGGTCTTGAAGACCAAGGACTATATAGGAGTTGAACAGGAAGCAGCCCATGGCAGCATTGTTTTATCAGCAAGGCCCAAATTATGCACGACCAATTTTTACAGCTAACACTTCACTTGTAAATGCTATCCATAAGTGTGAATAATTCAATGTGTGAATTATTGTATCATTATGATCTTCACTTTTTTCAATAAAGGACTTGGTGGCCAGTTCATTACGTGTATTTTATTCGGTTTCTTTTAAACTTAGAAGGGATGGCTACAGCGTTTGACAAAAACTTGTTTGTTATGTGCCACAATTTAATAAAAAATCCAGTCCCTGTAATTTGGCAATTTGGTTTCATGGACTCAAGAATTGGGGAATTTTATTGCCATGATTTTTTGCTTTGATGCATGGAATTAATGTGATGAAGGCTGCATTCATGTGCATTCATTTGGGTGTGTGTGCGGGAGAAAATTTTCCAATTTTCTATGGCATTCACTATACTAGCTCAAATTTCCCTGAAATTGTGCTTGACAAGTCAGTTTTGGTAACTATATTTTGTTATCTCCCTCATCTTTATGGTGAGTGCATCCATACCTAGTTAATTTTGTGCCCAATCAGCTTGCTTGGTGCGGAAAATTTGCATTAATGCTAAAATAATAAGAAATAATATTATAGAGGCATAAACATAAAAAACAAAACATATATCGGACATTGGGGGAGAAAGGGAGAAATGTGAAACGTCATATAGAGGACATCTACAGATTCAACAGGAGTTTTGTATACTTGTCCAAAGGGAAAGATAGAGCAATAGGAATGAGATCCAAGAAAAGGGTATACACACAGTCTTTTAGATGTATACTTGGATACATAGCCTTCTAGATTTATCCATGGATTTTAGTGGCAAATGTTTGTCAATTACTTATCTTAGATTTATCTTTAGCTTAGAGTGCGTTTTCCATTAAATGACACCATGTTTTTAAAACAACAAAATTTTATTTACTTAGAAATTGTGTCATATTGACAATATTTAGTGACAACAAATATGTTATTTAATAAATTCATGTTTTAATACCGCCATATTATTCAAAGGGTGTTAATATAACTATGTTATTTATAGTTTATCCTTGGCTTATAGTTGGAAAGTCTCGTCAAATGCTTAACTTAGTTTTTTAAAATTAGTTTATAGTGTGCTTCACATTAAATGACAATGTGTTTTGCAGTTAAATATCATCTATTTGAAAGCAACACAAAGAAATTGTGTTATTTATTCTTACGTACTACTTAGGGACCACATATGTGAGCTTATATTATTTAATAAATTCACATGTTAATAAGATTATTAATAATATACTTTCACATATAACACCGTGGTAATAACTAACCACAAGAACATGCAAGTTGCAAGAAAGTACACAAGAATACACTATGGATGGGGAGGACACACCAAACAAGATTTGAGCCCAAAGGCAGCTTATATGGGATTACACAACTTAACTCAAAACCCAGGGAAGCTTCTAGAGCTCTGAATATGCGTGCCAACTTGCAAAATCTAGGTGAATTAGAGGGATTTATTAAGAGAATCGAAAGGATATTTGAGGATTTGGGGAAAACCTTTAAATAGACCCTTTACTCATAATTGTACAGTTGTGTGTGGCAATTTTGGTAGTTCTTGGTCCGGAGAGGAAATTAGACTTGTTTTGTTAATTTTGTAAGGGTTTGGAGAAAGTATCAGCACTTGTAAGGGTTTCATGGATTGTTGCTTGTAAATACACATCGTTGGTGTATAATTGTTTATATTTATGATTGTATACATAATATGTGTTACATTGTGCACAAATTGACGTATGTTGTAATATTCTTTGTGAATATTAACGAACGATACATGTTTTTGTGTGGATTGGGTCAATCTTTAAATGTTTTAAACATGAATTGTGTTAGAGCTGAAGGATATTTATATGTTGTATGTTGATGTTGTATTTAGGGTTTGAGCTGTTATATTATGGTAAAAATGTCAGTGAAAATGTCATATTCTTGTCTAGTCCATGTCACTCTCTTATAACGAGAGATCATGGGCTAATTTACTATGCTTTAGGTGAGATGTGCATGCACAAGTGTGAGTAAAGGTCCCACTGAAGATAAATTTTTGAGCTTCAACTTGCTTTAGGGTTGTCTTATGCAAACATCCTTTGTAAGCACACAAAAGGCCTAAAACTACACTAATAAAGTGGGTTTGTCAAGACCTCGTTCGATTGTGTCATGAAGAGTGGACAAGCGTATGACTGACAAATATGAGGATTGAATTACATAGGAAAGAATTAACCCCTGGTTCAAGGGAAAGACACTAGAATTTGCGATAAAGACAAAAGGACGTGACAATAAAAGACCTAGGGCTTGGGTCGAGGATGAATTGTAAAATGGTTTATGCGAGGTGAAGTTTATAGTGTTTATATGCATGGTTTGCCATCTATATTGTTGAAAAGAGGTGAAATCCTGTGAAACCAAAAGGATGAACAAAGGCAACATTGGAGAGATTGAAGTAGATGGAAAAGGTTTGGACTTGACCTATTGATGTGTGGTGGTGAGGTAAACTGGACAACAATGTGTTGGAGGTTGTACTGACGACCTATTCTTGTTTGGAGAAAGCAAAGTTTGAGTTCTATGTGAGCCTAGGGGTCATATCTTGTGGAGATTCCTCTATGGATAAAGATGCTCCTTGTGGACCTAGGGATTTTGAGAGTGGACATAGAGAGTTGAATTTCTATTGTGCGGTGTTTAACCCGTTGAAGGAAAATGTTAGGGTTTCTACTTGTGAGAGTTGAAGCAATACAAAATATGAGAGAGAGTTGAGATTGAGAAGTTTTGCAAAAACCCGACAAAGGGAAGCCGAATTGAGGGACCCTAGGAGTGTAGGGAAGTCAATCCGAGAGGATGCTGTTGGAACTTGCATTGGACTGGGAGGATATGCAAATGACTTGCATCCAAAGGAACACCTCGAGAGAGAGAGGAGATGCCGCAAAAGCAAACCCTCTTCAAGTGTGAAGGTGTGGAAGGACAAGTTCAAGGTGAGGTTCCTGCGAAAGACTAGGAGTACACAAATGTTGAAGAAGAACATATATGTAGCCAATAACCCAATGATGCTTGTGCATAACATGATTCTTCTGTAGGAAGAGTTCTCGAAGGTGTTGGTATGAGTGGTTAAGAAAAGTATATGGATAGTCATGCAAATTTTGTTATGGAGCGCATTTCATATTTTACACCTACAAGAGAAGTTCCTATGTAAGAGGCGAGAAAGGTGTTCTTGCTCCAATCAAAAGTTTAGAGCACGCGAAGAAGATTGCAATGGCGTCTTCAAGTAACGTTGAGGTTATGGGGGTTGGACATTCCATAAGTCTAATACAAGTTGTGAGTATGCCAACAAGGGTGAGCCATACACCATTCATGCATGTGGTTTATGTTGAAATGGGACAAGTTACACAAATTAGGGGAAGAACTGTGGTTACGCCTATAGGGTCTTGTGCTGGAGTGACACCTACTACTATTGATAATTTTGTTCGAAGTGTAGTAGAGTTGTAAGTTTTCTACTTGATGAACTTGAAGTTGCTTAAATATAGAGGTATGGAAGAGGTTGTCGAGTATATACAAAAGTGCAAACTGACATGGAGAGCAAAGTGTGTGACTTTGTATGATATGAAGGAAAGTATTTGGGCGGAGATCTTACTGGATAGAGTTCATATATGGTTTTTAAAGTTTGAACCTAATCAAATAGTCGTGGATTTTGATGTCTTGAAAAATGTTTTTTAAAAGAGTTTTACCTTCCAAAGTTTGAATCAAATATCATTTCTATGTCAAAAGAGATTACATGGGAGGTGAATGAGAGTGTGCACTCATATGACACACATTTCAAGACCTTATTGTCCAAATTTTCTTATGAAATTCACTTTGTACACCATGCTCATTGGTTTTTTTGGGGGGGATCGTTGCCATCATTTTGAAGCTAACTAGCATTGAAAGGTTTCATTGTACCTAAAGAAGCACTGAATGGTGCCTTGAGGATGAAACTCATAGGGAATTTTGATACATGTATTAGCTCTTTTTGAAGGCATAACTCTCTTTAATGGCCTCGTAGCTTCAAATGCTAACATCCATGGGAGTTGTGCAAGAAACACAAAAGGGGTGTATTGATTGTGAAACATAAGGCCACATTGCGAATAATTTCTCTAGGAAGAGGGAATGTTTCTGACTTGAATTGGAGACAGATAGAGAGGGTCCAAAAGCACTTAAAAACTAGTAGCCTCAAAGTTAAAGCCTCGGTTCCATATGAGATTCTTTTGGCCGAATCTAGTACCTTTCCGCTAGAAGCATCGACAATGATTTGAACTCTAAGTTATTTTAAAAAGGTGCAGGGCATGGAGAATTATTGATGGCCCAAAATAGTAGCTGAAGCAGAACTAAGTAGAAGATAAAGCATGCGGATGAAACATAACAAAAAGTGGATGAGTAAATGGGACATCAACATACAAGAATGTCCAAATACCAATGAGGAAATAAAAAAGTATGTCAAGGAGAAATTCAAGACAACCACGCGGACAAGGCAGATAGGACGGAAGAAAACATATTACATCAATCATTTTAACCCCACTTGGGAGCACAAAGAAAGGAGTGGAAATTAATTGGAAAGAAAAGATGTTAATTTCCCAACAGAGAACCATCTCGCATCATCTTAGATGTGAAACTAATTGGCGGACAATACCCAAATAAGAATGGGAAACAAGAACTTGTTTATTCTGTTTCAAGGGGGTAGTGGAGATATAATGACATTCGAAGCAACTACAAGGACAATTTAAGCATTGACAAGTTAACGTCCCTATTTCAAGAGGAAAGGCTAACCAATTTATCAAGTTTATTAATCAAGATACATAGTACAAGTGCTGACATTGAGAAAGGAGTTAACTTTTTCCAATATCAGCAGGCATCCTCTGTGACCCGATGTTTTGTTGTTACCTAGACAAAAAAAAATTACGGCTCTTTGTCCCATAAACTGTTTGGTCTCATGGACATTATTAAAATCATTCATTCAACAAGTTTGGGATGTGAAGTATGTTCTGTTGCATATAAAACGAGGAATTATTCAATTTTGCGCAAAGCCAAACAAGTTGAAGTTGTGTGCTCATAAAAAACATGCATGATATTGTAAATTACTGCCTCATTGAGGAAATAAAGGAGATGAAGGCACATGTTTTAAGGAAAGTATTTTTTCCATTGAATCAAGGAAGATGATTTGGATCAAGAATATTCCACTTTAGAGGTGAACAAAGACATGAAAATAGTTTATGCGGAATATGCTTAAAATGTGGAGCAACTAGCCATTACCAGAGGAAAATTTTGAAGTTACCTACTTGTGCATGTTGTGGAGAGGAACACAAGATTGACGACTACATGGATTTGTGCAACAAAATATTACGTAGTGATTCCATGTATAAACATGTGGGTATGTTGATAGTTGTAAAAGAACAAAGAAAAAATACTCATGGCCACGGAAGATATTGAGGACGATGATGGGGACAAAGAGTGAACATTGTTGTGAGATATGGACATTTTCTAGGTTATATTGGACCCAACTATATGCAAAAAGGGAAGGCCGAGGTACAACATGCGCAAGAGATTGGGAACTTGCCTTGATGTGGTGGAGAAAAAATCCAACATTTATAAGGCTAGAGGGATTTTGGAAGAACTCTAGAACGAGTGGAAAATGGTGAGAGAACTTGGAGAGTCAAGAAGGTAAGAGGTGTAGGAACAAGATCATAAGAAGTTGAAGGATTGGATGAGCTTCTTCCATTTTTGTAAACACGAGTATTTACTTTATTAAAGACATGGTAAAAGAAAAATATAGGGAACCCAATACAAAAAATAGAAACAATTGAAGAACACGCAACGTTACAATCCAATAATGTAATAATAAATAACAAATTGGTTCCAAACACATCATTTGACAAGGAATTTTTGATTGATGCCCACCTTATTGGTTTTGCGATAAATACGATTCCGATTGACACAAGATATGAATTTAACATGTTGGCAAAAGATGTGTGGGTAAGGATGGGGAAACTTGTACTACATTATACAACACACATCCTATTCATGGCCAACAAAACCACCTCACGACCCATTGGTGATTACCTTTATAGATCCCATGATTATGTGTTGGGTACAATCCTATGCTAGCTGGATCAACAAGGATTAAGGAAGAGCACACATGTGTCATTGAACAACAATGAACCAAAACACACAATAATGTATTAAAAGACTATTCACATGAAATATTTCTATTCATATATGGTGAATAGGGAAGTACACAAATGTATCGATAGTGAGTAAGACTAAGAGCATACACTCTTGTCTTAGAAGGGGAATACATTTATACAAATTGTTTAGACTATTGTGAAAAAATACTAAACGTATGGATAGTGGAGAAAAACTGAACAAGACAATCTGACATGCTTCAAGTGAGTGCTAACTTGATCTCAATAATACATTCTACATGTGTATACTAGTATGTTACAATACATATACAATGAAGATGATAACTAAAACTAAAAATGGTTATTGGAAAGATAGTTACAACTGTTCCATCTTCATGTAGGAGAGATAGTTGGAATCCAAAACATGGTGTGCCACGATGATACTATGACATGACTTGGTGTTGGATCTTGTGATATGGCATGTCTCATAGAAACAAGGTGTCGATGAGAGAATGCTAATGTATGATGGTCCTAGGTATATCCACAACGATCAGTGGCTTGTAAGGAAACAAGGTGCAAGTGTGATGACATGTGATACATCTGTGAAGGCTGGAACAATATTGCAAGAGTTGTTATCGGAGTACGGAAAGGAATGTGCAAGATTATGGAAGCCACAAGATTTGTAAGGTGGAATAAAAATATTACATGAGTTGTGTGGGTTATGAAGTATGCACACGGGATGCAAGTGATTGCATGAGGCATGTGAGTGGCAAAATATGAACACACAGAACAATGGATTGTACAGGGAAAAGTGCTAAGGTGCCACATGACTTAGCCAAAGGGGATAAGTATAAGGCAAGTTGTGAGTGAGAGAAACATTGTGGGATAGAGAAAGGAGGTTTACGTAATACCACGAGGTTGTGAAACAACTATGAAATGCCACAAAGGTGGTAAGGAAATCTAGTAAGAGGGACAAACAACAATATGGGAAGTTACAAACAACTAAGTGGATGCCATAAACTCCTATGAGCCTTTTCCCTTATCTTAGGATGCCAAAATGTAGAAACCAAGATACACAAGATAAGTGTGAATACTTTCATGGTAATGAGATTCCATGAGGCTATGAATGGATCATTCTCCATTTCTTGATAATTGATGCTCTCCATTATGCTAGGGGTTAGCTAAGAAAAATAAACTTGAAGATGTTGAAGGAGTACCACTTAGCTTGAAAAACATGTTTTTTTGGGCTTGAAATATTGAAAAAAAGGAAGAGTGTCATGGTGGTTGGGGGTGTTTTTCATTTCAACAATTTGGTCCTTATCTGCAGGCCAAAAATGTTTAGGGTCTAGATCAGAAGGATGGTGTGTTACTACTGGCTCAAGGAGTGGGGTAAAGTAATTCTTGAGAAGTTCCATGTTGAAGATTTGGGTACATGCTCAAATCCCGAGTCACTTTGATCTTCTTTGGAACGTAATGCCCCTTTCCGATTTCTAACTGAAACAAAAGGGAAATTGCACAAACCTAAATAGATAGTAAGTTGAAAATTATGACAACCAATTGAAATCTATAACAGCAAGGTACACCAATATGATATTTTATAACAAGAAAAATGCAATATCTCTCCAAAAATACATCTTTTACACAACCCAAAGCATGTAGGTAACTATAGAAATATTTTAGAACAAATATAAACCAAGAAATGTGTCTTCAAACCCCAATTGGAATTTATTTAATTAAATATAATAACAGTGAATACCCTTATAAATATGGCTGGAAATGAAGGATTCCAAACCCCAAATTAAAGTACAAATGTAGATTCCAACTGCTAAAAATAGGATAAACACAATGATGGATAAATTTGAAGTTTCCATGCCCTAGAAGACCCAAAAAAACACCTTAGGGATGGTTGCCACATTAGGAGAGGGATGAAAATGCCTTCAAAACTGAATGCAACTCCTTATGAGATCACCTTGTTGCAATCTTGAGGGGTTTTTTCCTCAAACCAACCCACTATTGAGAGGTTTCGTTCTGAATAGGTTTTCCAAGAGGGTTTTAATCCTCAATAGAAGAGAGATAAAACAAACAAAGAGAAATAATTTTCAAAAAAATATTCCTATCCTTTTCCAAGCCAAGCGCCCCCTTTAAATATCAAGAGGTGGCACCAAAAACCAATTAAAACCTTCTAAAGAAGACCAACCTCCTCGGGGACATAATAGTTCCTTTTTCTTATATTTTTCATTTGGGGTTTCTCCTTTACCTAGCCGACCTGAATTTATTTAGAAAATTACTAAAAGAAGAATGCAAAGCTCACAAAAACAACTTAAAAACATGACATTAACTTCCCTTGCTCATTCCCTTTTATCCCATGGGAAGTGGAATGGGCTCAAGCCCTTAAAAGAGAATAGAATTTAGAAGGGGACATTACAGTCCCTCTCTCCCAAAATTTCTTGACCTCAAGCAATTGCAAGCTTGGATGCTCCAATAATCTAGATCATGTACCTATCAAATGAAAGAGCTCTTGCCAAAACAAGGTCATATATCTGTTGTCTTCATTTTTTTCTTCAAAAACAACACTAGTAAATTTATTATCTGCATACTTATCTTTACTCAAAACATTCCAAACTACTGTAACTTTAGATATAGGGAGAATAATTGATGAATAATCAACAACTAGACAAGCTAAGTCATATTCTAATATGACATCCTCTCTCTTCGTTATCATGAATGCAAATGAAATAATGTGGCAGATGCTAATGATTTTGCAAGCTATTCCTTTTAATATCCGATACAAATCATAATGTAGATGGGATGGAAGCGAGTTACAATGGCCATAACACACTTGGGTTTCCACTCAACTAAGTACCTTGGTGGTTGTCATAAAAATTATCTTCAACTAAACCTTCTTTCCAACATTTTTAATCAAGGATTTTCCCTTAATTTGTGCAAACTTACAATTGTATTTAGCTGGGAACAACAATACTATACCTTTTATTTTCATGCCCAACAACATGAAAAAGGTACAACATATACTAGATTGAAATTTTCTTGCAAAAACCAACAACTTAGGCAACGTAGGGGTTGGGAACAACCATGCAAGCACTAAAAATCCCATACTAACCATCACCAATAAAAAACAAATCCTTCCCATGTTTAAAGGAACATGTAAATTCCTTTGTATGAGAGAAAAATGAGTAATCACATGGCTAGTGAAGGTGATGAAAATAATACCAAAAATCAATCCTATTGCTGTACCAAATGTGTTAAGAAACTCTTTTACCTTGGTTTCCGTATCAACTTCTTTATGGTGTGCTTCTTGGGCTTGTGGAGACATATCTTCATCTTCCGTTGAAATCTCATATTCATTATTACTTACTTGGGCTGATAACATACTCAATTGATTTTCTTTGTTTCCTTATTTCTTCTCCATTTATGGGCCTACAATAGAACAAACACATTAAAGAAAACAAGAGTTTTCAACATCCCTCCTTCATGGCTTATAGACATGATGGAAAATTCTCTTTCATTTCTTGCAACCACCTACCAATCTTCATTCAAGGGGTGGATTCCAAAAATTCAATCATGTTGCCCCAAACACAACTGCAACCATGCATTTCCTTCCTCAAAATCAAGATGACAGTGACTGGAATCGAACGTATGATGGCATGCTTAAAAACCCATAAATCAATACTCCTACTACAAACAATCATACCATCATTGTCATGTTGAGTTAAACTAATTTTGACAACAAGATAACATCCATATTCATCACTTCCAACCATTGATATCATGAAATCAACATCTACTTTTATTAGAAGGATTCTTCTAAGAGCATGTGCATTGATTAGGCACTGAAAATTCCAATGAAGTGAATAATGTTTTAAAATCAAGAGTGGGGAGTTTTTTTTACCATGTGCTGCCCATATGTATTGCCTTTTTCTAGAAATTATTTCCATCCTTTTTCCGTAGTACCTTGAGGATATTTATTTTCATTCCTTGAAGCACAACATCTTGGTCATCAAGCTTGAATCTTAGCTTCATAGATTGGTAATTTTGGTTAAATTCAATCAAGGAATGCAACCATTGTATCTCAAATACAAAATCCATATCTCTAATACCAACAACATGTGCCGTCCCAAGGTGATATTGATTTGTTGGATCCTTTTGGTGCAAGAGATGATTAAACCATTTCATAACATCTCACCTTCCTAATGAGGTTCGAATGTACAACAAAATTTATATGCATTCTCATAATTTTCCTTCCATTCCAAGTGCAAGAGAAGACATTTACCTTGATCCTTTGAAGATCACCCATGTCAAAGCAATCTTGGCCTTGAACAGAAGAAGCACCATGCCCATAGCTGCAAGTTGTCTATTTGGACCTAACATGCTTCTTAAAATATTTTACACAATGAAAAAAATTTGGTAGAGACATAGGATGAACCAACAAATCAGAAATATGGTCATCATTGTCATACCTTGGGCTGCCCACAAGGAGCTCGTGCCCTCCTTTGCCTTTTCTTCTTCAACAAGTGAAGATATTACCGCCTTGACTCCTTCAATATTTTGTTGACCCGTGTATGGAAAATCATCATGGTTCTCGGTAAATTCAAGAACACCATCATTTGATTCTTATTGAGTTATGTTTGAAAAATTTGGCTTCAACCACCAAATTCTCTCCAAAATTTTGCAAATCAAATTTTTCTTCTCTCATTGACTCATGCTCCATGAATTCTTCCTCTTTCTTTGGAGATTCTACCACATCTAATTTTTTTTTTGGTTCCTCATATAACAACACATTTATATGTCCTTCAAATTTCACATATGGATTAAACTTCTCTGAATACTGAGCAATAAGATTTTTTAGCTAGTTTATGAGCGACTAGTGAGGCTTCCTATCTAAAACCATCCATTAGTAAGGATAAAAAATGTTGTGAATTATCATCACTCTCATTCAAGACCAAAGTCATAATGGTTTGCATTGTGGTTACTACACATTTGGTAAGAATTTTATGGACAACACCAAGGAAATTTTCAAACATACGAAGGATAAGATCATCACATTCTAGATCTAACATTAGTACATAAGATCTTATTTTTCCATAGTTTCTGGGATTGTGACCCTCTTAGCAAAAGAAGGAATTGTGATGTCATCAAGACCCTTAAAGTTATCCACCATCAATTGAAACATTTCCTTCGTGGTGTTGTTATTGTATGGATTTTTTGAAGCTATTATCCTTGTAATTTCATTGATAACTACAAGACTCACATCTGGATTCGAGTGTCTCAAAATATTGGGATTAACTAGATGTGCCATTGATGGATTCACTTCCCAAAAAATAAATTGATTTTCTGACTGTCTTATCCTAGACAAACAACTTTTTACATCCTCCAAAATACTGAGTAGAACATATTTTGTATAAGATGACTACTCCTATTTCCTTCATACTCTGCAAAGCTTTGTTCTCAAGTCATATTTACTCATTAAATCCATGCTTCCCAACAGGATGACAAGCTCTATGCTCGAATACCATTGTAATGCCCCCTTTCTGGGATCTAACTAACACAAAAGGGAAATCACACAAACCCCAATAAATAGTAAACTGAAATTTATGATAACCAACTAAAACTTATGACAAGGTACAACAATCTTATTTTTATAACAACAAGGAAAATGAAATATCTCTCCAAAATGCATCTTTTACACAATCCAAAGCATGTAGGGAACTTTAGAAATATTTTAGAACAAATATAAACCAATAAATGAGCCTTCAAACCCTAGCTGGAATTTATTTAATTAAATATAATAACATCAAACACCCTTATAAATATGTTTGGAAATGAAGGATTCCAGGCCCAAAATTGAAGTACAAATGTAGATTCCAAGTGCTAAAAATAGGATAAACACAATGATAGATGAATTTCAAGTTTATGTGCCCTTGAAGACCATAAAAACAACATTAGGGCATGTCACCACCCTAGGAGAGGGCTAGAAAATCCTTCAAAACTTAATACAAATCCTTATGAGATGACATTGTTGCAAGCTTGAGGGGTTTTGTCCTCAAACCAACCTACTATTGAGACATTCTTAATAGGTTTTCCAAGAGGTTTTCATCCTCAATGGAAGAGATAAAAAGAAAACATGCTCCAACTCCAAGAGAAATAATTTCCAAAAAATATACATATCCTCTTCCAAGCCAAACAAAACCTTTAAATAGCTAGAGGTGGTGCTAAAAACAATTAGAACATTCTAAAGAAGACTGAACTCCTTGGGGATACAATAGTTCATTTTTATTCTATTTTAAATTTGTATTTTCTCCTTTACCCATCTGACCTGACTATACTTTGAAAATTACTAAAAAAGGAATGCAAAGCTCACAAAACAACTGAAAAACATGACATTAAATTCCTTTGATCATTCCCTTTAAACCCATGGGAATTGGAATGGACTCAAGGCCTTTTAAGAGAACTAGTGTTGAGAATGGGACATTACATAGATCTACATGTATCCTTTCTTGCTCAATGATGTATCCTAGCTATTGAATATGAAATATGTTTAATGAAAAATTCACCAACTTTTCCTTATTGTGTTTGTGCAAAGTTTTTACAATGCATATAATGTGATCCACATACTCCTACAAAGTTTTTAGGGTAGTAAGCTTTATATGCAGATTTTGGTGATAAAAATCAAGTATTCGTGCCATGGAATCCATCTTTGTCTGAATAAAATTGTAGGTATTCATCACAGGTGCTCAAATCAATGTTAGGTACATTGAATATATCTTCCGAATCTGAAGAAGTTGCAAGATCTGCACAAATTGATCAAATTACAAGGGATTCCGACATAATTAAAAGAAAAAGAACTCAGACAAAGATTGCTCCAGCCATGATGAAGCATGATGAAAGAAAAGGATCAGCAGAATCATGCATAGCTTTCAGATTTGCTAAAGTCAACGATACAAACATAGGCCCTGAACCTATCACCAATTTAAGTGACAGATCCAGATCTCATAATTGCAAAGGATTTCGGAAAAAAATCATCCTCTTGTTTCTAACGTAGCCCATGTAGAAATTAGTGCATGGAAAATTCTTTTCAGGATCTTGTGCATGTGCTCCCAATCTTCCAGTTGAAGCCTTCATTGAATTTACTTGTATTTGCATTCACCCAGAGTGCTTTTCATAATTTAAAATTGTTCATATGCAATTAAAAATAAAAAATGATGGGTTTTGTCTGAATTATTTATGACAAACATTGCACTGGTGCATGTACTAAAGAAGAATTGCAAAAGCTTCAAGGCTAAAAGGGAAGACAGGTTAAAGGCAATACCCGCAAGCAAATCACAGTCACACATAGCTTCCAGATCCAGTTTGGTGAGAATCAAAGGAAAAAGAGTCAACTGCATGCAGAATATGGAAGAAGAACAAAATTGGAAGGGTTACAACTTTCTTCTTATTTCTTTTCCTCTTTCTTTTATTTTCTCCAACAAAGTAATTGAGCAATCAATTAAATTATAAAACTTAAGTGATTGGTTTAAAATTTATTACTTGAAGAAGTCAATTACTTGGAAAAAAGTGGTAGACATGCAAAATAGAAGGTTTTATTTTTCAGTTATAAATCATGCATGTCATGCAAAGAGGAATTCTAGGAGGAAGATTGCCATCTTTTTCCCTTTTCATAGCTTCCACATGCGGGAATTCATTTAAATCTTCCTATTTGTAATTTCCCTTTATACACTATAAATAGAGGAAGAACATGCAAGTTAAAGGATCATAATTTATAATTAGCATTCTGGTGTTCCAAACTTTGAGCTAAAACCCCTAATAGCTTTTTGCAAGCAGAGGAATAGAGAAGAGATTTTTGGAGAACTTTGTGTCAACAATGCATTCGTTTCTTATTTCTTTTTAGATCTATGCATGAACTTTGTGTTGTCTTATATATGGAAGTTTCCTTTGCTTCAAATTATGCATTTTTAGATCTATTTGTTTCTTCTATGTGCATGTAATCAACTCTGTCAGCTATTGGTTGGGTTGCACATTTCCTTTCCTTTCTTCTCGCATTTAATTATTTCCCTTTCCTACACATATTGCTTACAACTGCTTACTTGCTGCAAAACTATCTAGCTATGGTTCATGATCTACATAGTTAAAGTAATACCAATAAATAGATACTAGGAAATACAACTAGTAGAATCTTACACGGGAGCCTCACCGGTAAATGAGGGAGATTTATCTCATGACTGCCTAGGTTTTTCAGCTGTGCAGAAAATCTAGCCAACACTTTCTAAATATGAGGATGCCATACAAGTAGACAATGACAAAATAATTGAGAAAGAACTAAAGTAGGTTACCTATTATTCACATGAATTTCACGGGTGCGTTGGTCAATCCGAAAGACATAACTAACCTTTTGTATAACCCCTCTTATGTATTGAAACTTTTCTTCCAGATCTCTTCAGGATAGAATGGGAATTGTTGGTAACCATATTTATGGTCGATATTTGTGAAATATTGTGCACCTTGGAGATGATTCATGATTTAATAAATGCATGAGTACAAAAATCAATTCTTTAGTGTGATCTTGTTGAGTGTGTGATGATCTATGTAGAGTTTCCATGTCCCATCATTCTTAGGTGCTAAAAGTATTAGTTTTCCACAAAGTGAAGAGCTAGGAAAAATATTTCCCTAATAGAGAAGATCTTTTATTTGGTGAAAATTTTTCTTCATTCTCCCAAAGTGGTCTATGGTACAATGGGATATTTGGAAGAGGGGATACATGAACCAAATTAATGTGGTAAATTACTGCACAATGTATTGAAAGCCTTTTAGTTTTGTGAATACTTGAATTTGATGCTCTAGTAACTTGTTAAGTTTCTATTACTATGATAAAGTGGGCACGTAGGCTTTTTCCAATATTTTTCTCTCTCTCGCACAATTCTTTCTGGATGAACCATGAATAACAAAAAATTCTACTTGTGTTAGACAAGTTTGAAAAATTACTTAGCAGAGACCAAGGTGACCTTCTTTTCCAATAAAGACTCAAATAAATTGAAAAAATGATCATTGTTCCGAATAATTCATCTTTACAACTTTTCTTGATATGTAATATCATGGTCGTACAAGTAGGGCCTTCCTAGAAGGATTTTGTAGAGATCAAGAGGCATGATGTCACAAGTGACATTTTCCTCCATTGGATTGTTTTTATGGTAAAAAATACATTGCCCCCAGACCTTGATACACTTGGATATCCTTCCCTGATTGGAACCATCTAAGTGAATATGGATGAGGATGTGTGACTTTAGGAATTGAAAGGTGTTGAGTTGCATCCTAATAGATGATGTTATTTTGAATCCTGTTGTAAAAAAGGAAATAGATAGGCTGTCCTTTGACCTAATAATTTGTGTGATACAAGTATTCTCACTCCTTATAATCATTAAAAACAATGGAACTAGTGCTTAGATAAGAATTATCTAGATTAGTGTCATCCATTTACATGGGGAATGATGTAGATTGTGCAAGAAGGGACACTTGCACACAAAATTCAAAATGTTCATGGTCGTGAAAGTGTTTTCAATGGCAATACTTGTCACCCATATTTCAATTTCTTTTTTATGATATAAAAGGTTTAGAATCCTTTTAGATTTATTGGGTGACCTTCTTAGATTTCTCACTTCTACACAAAGCATTATTCTTGTTATGTGTAATGGTATGAGATATTGTAGATAGGATGAATCTTGTGCATATTTTTGAATGAAGATGTAAAGAACTACTTCATCTTAGCCTTCAATACAATATTTTTGACATTGTGGAATGATTTACCCAAATATTTGGAAGAAAAACACTTTCTTGGACATAGATAAGGTGAAATTCTACTGATGTACTTCAATACCTTGTGTTGCTCCAAAAGGTCCTTATGAGACCAAAAATTATGGTCATGCAACATGTTGGTGTAGTATTCAATTAAATGATCCTTACATTATCGTAACTATTGGAGCTTCATGTATTCATCCTTATAGTGTTTTAGGGGGCAGTATTCCTTTTTCAAAGTGCTAAAAAAATCATCCTAATTTTGAATGGGATGGAAATATTTCTCACATTTTTCATTGAATGTCTCCCCATTAATGGGTCACTGAAATAGACATGTTCAATGTCAGGAAGGTAAACTTCCTTTATCAGTAAAATTATTGAAGATAAGTAGACCTTACATTAACATAACCTATTACCCAATACCTTAACATCAATTTTTCCTTTGAACAATACAATGTCGAGGTCCACTTGGACCTTGAAAGAGGTCTGACACTGAAACTTCATGTGAGATAAGTCAAAGAAGGAAGATGTTAACATTGAGTTGAGTTGTACCATCAACTCACAAAATTGACTAAAGAGTTCATTTCGATGTGCCTCCAAAGAATCTTAAATGAGATTTTGAACATATATGGTGACCTTAGGTTATGTCTAGGCATCAATCATCTTACTCATATTATGACATGCTTCTAGTTAGTTGGAAAAACAAAACGACTTCTTATCCTTATTTCTCTTGTTGTGTTTATGTGTTTACATGCATAGGAAAGGTTAAGAGGTATGTTTTGATACTAATGATTTTCACTAAAGATCCCAAAACCATGTGCGAGGAACAATACTGCACTAGCTAGAGAACAAAGGATTATAAAAGACTACACGTGGGTTATTGAACAAAAATGAACCAAAACACACAAAAATATAGTGGAAGCCTATTCTTAGAAAATGAAACTCATATTGATAATGGTGAGGGAATTAAATAGAGGTACAAATAGAGAGAATGAATAAGCGTGTAGGATATTTTATCGAAAAGATAATATGTTCTAATTTATTATCTAAACCATTGTGAAAGAATACAAAACAAATGAATGTTAGAGAAAAAATGAACAAGATAATCTAGTGTAATTTGAGTGAGTGCTAAATTATCATCAAGAATACATTCTACTTGTGTATGATAGTATGTTATAATACATATACAATGAAGATGATAGTTAGAACTAAAAACTATTGTTGAAGAGATGGCTACAATAATTTTATCTTACTATATGGAAGGTAATTGGAATCCAACACATGCCATGGTAAAATGATAATATGACATGTCTTGTTGTTGGACATTACATCTAGTGTGAAAATCAACAATAAGGTGATGATGAGAGAACGGTCAAGTGTAATGCATTTACATAGATCCACGGTGACAAATGAAATGTAAGGAGTAATGGAATAAGTTTGATGATGGGAAATACAATTGCAAAGGATTGCGTGGTATTGCAAGAGATGTGGATGAAGTGTGGAAATGATTATGCAAGATTATGGAAAATGAAAATATTGCAAGGTTCTAATAGAATAGTTTGACACCATGAAGTGATGTTGAGAGGCTTCATTTAATATTTGTGTTGATGTGAAAAGTGTGTCTCTAATCAGTAGGAAAGTTTGAAAAAGAAAGTGTGATTGTGTTGTTTAAGGTAAGATATCTTGTTATCATGAAATAAAATATGTTTGAGGGTCTAACAGGGTAGAGAAATATTGTTTGAGATTTCAAAAAAAGGATAAGTATTGCAAGGGCTTGTTATCACTTAAATATTAAAGGAGCATGTTATAACCTAGAAGATGATTGAGGATCAAGTGCTAAGTTACAAGGTGTTGTACAAGTACTTACAAAATAATTGTAGGTATGTGTTGTGTGATGACCTAGTTTGTGTTACTTTGGATCCTGAAAGGTAAGAAGAATGCTTGTCAAGAAAAGTAAAGGATGAAGACATGATGAAAAGTATTGATGCATGAGTCTTAAGGTAAGATATGTGTTTTAAGGCATGATTTTTTTATACTATCATGAGGTGTTATGTTGCATGAAGAATACATTGTTAATATTATAATGAGATAATCAGTCTAAAGAATGATGAGTTAGTATGTGCTTGTAAATGGAATATTGAAAAAAATGGATCCATAGGAGTTTTATGTTAGGTTGTTGACAACATTGATCAAGGCAGGGGATTGTGTGGCATCTTGAATGAATACAATAAAGTTGAACTACATGACTATATGCTTGAGATATGATAGACTTGCAAGACATTTAATAGCTATGAGAGAAAGTTACATGATAAGGTTGATGGCTTAAGGTTTGATTTTGTTACATTATGTCAAAAGAAGTTTTCTCTTGCATTGGTTGGGAAGATGTGTTGCATCAAGAAGCAAGTTGCCCAGTGTCTAAGGTTGATTGATTGCTGACAGTGGAGTATCTAGGAGACAGAGAAGTTTGATACATAAAAAGATATGTTTTGATTTTCTCTTGATCAGTTAAGTATAGTCATTGGAAAGAGAAAAAATCAAGGTCGTTTTGTGAAGCTACAAGGTGTGTTTATATTGCATCTCATACTTGGATTTGTGTGATGATGTACTTAAAGTCATGATCAAGGAAGAGTGTTCTATGAAATTAGTTCATGAAGATCTGTATGAGGGATCAAGAAGAAAGAGGGAGCTATATCGATGTTTGAGTAGGACTAGTTATGCCAAGAAGGTATGAGAATGGTCAAGACCTGTTGAGGTTGTTCACAAAGTTGAGATATGTAAGGTAAGCATGATTGTTTCTTGTTTGGTAACATATGAGATTTTTTTTGAGAAGTTTGGCATCATTTGTGTGAAGAAGAGAATGATAAAGGTCATATTCAGATTTGGAGGTAGGAATTTGCTAAGGGGGAGCAGATTTTCTCTAGGAGTCAAAACAAAGATGAAAAGGTCAAATTAACCTTGTTTGATTTGGTTGATGTTTCCAACCAACAGGTGAGCATATTATGTTGTCAAAAGAAATTGTTCCAGGTATTGTTTTGTCATTAATGTCAAAAGGGAGAGAATGAGATGATGGCATGTGTTCCTTAGGGGGAGAATGTTATTTTTATGTTTACCATCAATGACAAAGGGGGAGATTTTTGGTACTGTGTTTTTATTGATGTCAAAGTATGATGTTGTAGGAGATTTCATTGAGTGTCATTGATGTCAAAAGGTGTATGGAACATGAATGTTGATTGGTAGTGTCATAAAGTGTGTTGAAGGCTCTCGCAGGTGTGCATGTGTGGAAAAAACATGAGGAGTTTAGTATGGATGGTGAAAGCATGATTAAGATGCTTGGTTGTGAGGCCTAATCAACATTCATGAAGGAGGAAGATATGTCATGGTGGTTCTCTTGTATATAGTAGTATTATTTTGGTTCAGATTGCATGCAAGATGAACACAGATTTAATCAAATAACACTGGAAATATATTATAATGTTTCTTCTATTCAATCCGGGATAATAATACGATGATAAAGATTACATTTTATAGAGTTTACACTCCTACATTCATGGAGTCAAACTTCATCTTCAATCCCTAACTAATCTCAACCATCCACTTATCTCTCCCAATCCCAAGATATTCTCTCACACTCCTAAATAGCTATGCGAGTTGTTATTACAACTCACTCACACACTCACACAATATTAATAAACAATATTATTAATATGAGTTGTATTATGACAACTCATTAGTAATAATATTACAATACACAAATATAAATCCAACCCATATCAAATGTGAGCACTAACAATAATTTTCCTAACATTCCCCCCTTAGTGCGAACATGGGGCAAAGTGGAACTGAAACCAGAATCGTAGGCCACCGCATATGTTTAGGTCTGTATACTATTGTCTGAATCTTGTTGTCTGGATCTTGCTGCACATGACCACTACTATACAAATAACACATCCCACATTTATCCCATGTGAACAAAACGAGGTTGTTTCACTGGCCGATCATCTTCATAAAAAAGTACAACAGTCAGAGGATTTCTGCAGTTAGCTACCCTTATACACAATTGTTTCACTATTTTGCACCTTCCACGCCATATCACAACACATTCAAAAGTTTACATTAGGAAAACACGTAAGAAATATCACTCACGTAGGAGCTCACTTATTACAATAGTTGAAAATGTATGATCCATTTGTTCTTTATTGTAGAAAGTAAACAAACAACTGAAACAATGCCTCAACTTCATCGTGCGGCCTCGTCGCTTACAACTGGCGAGAGGTCGTTGATTGGCCTCCTTCCTCCATCACATCGTTGCTTAACTCAGCAAGATGTAATTTTGAAGCTCATTTACAAATCGGACGTTAGGTTACACCGAAAATATGTCTGTAAGGAATTTTTTTTAATATCGACACTTTGGACTCAAAATGACAATACGAATAATCCTAAGATCACCTATTTAACTCTTTTACAAATAAATGACTATGACTTGTTAGGAAGACATACAATCTTTACGATGGATGCAAAACATAGTTAAAACTAAGCTAAATAATAATTAAAAATTACTTTTTAATAAATACAAAGAAAAAAAAACAAAAGAAAAACTATAAACCTAAAAAAAATTATATGGTAAAATAAACTACACCTTTTTCATTAAACCGCGGGCCTGTTTAATGTGATTTGAGAGCTTTCCACCGTCTCCTCACGTTGAAAATAGAGATAGCTTTTGAGGCATGAGCTATATACACGTGGATTAACTATGGTCAATGAATGATGGTGAATAGAGAAATACGAGCATGGGAGAAACGAAAAGATCTTGGAATGTGTGTGGAGTCTAAGATTTTTTAAAAATTGGTTGGAGCAAACATACAGCGCGTAGAGGAGTTCACAGAGCTATAGAATTGCACAATATTGTCACTATAATAGAAAAAACTAATTAACAGAACCTGCGCATGGAGGAGTGCTATCTCCAAAGTACCGAATAATGATATCAAATGGAAAGGTGATCTGAGAAAACTTGTACAACGTACAGGTGCAAGCATATATCAATCTTTGTCAATAAGACTCATCAAGACGTCTGAAAGAAATAATAGGTCGACCTGAACAAATACGATGAGTGCATAGATTCCAACGTTGAGTGGTTCGAACCTTCCCTCTAGCGCCAATAATCAAATCCCCTGCATGAAATTATAGACTCCAGAGCAACTTGACAATCATACTGGAAAGTTTCAAGCAGCAAGTTATGTGCATAACATGCCATACGTACAGAACCAGATCTCAGGAAATAAAATAATTAGAACTACACACAGTTATATGCAGCAGAACCACACGGGCCTCTTCCTTGGAACTACACACAGGTCACATGTTTGACATGTTTGATCGACCATGCTCTCATACAAATATTATTTTGGTTCAGATTGCATGCAAGATGAACACAAATTTAATCAAACTAGCAATCGCATGTGTACAATGCAATGTGAACATTGAACGGTACATGTTATTTGATTTAGAGGGATATTTATTACTTGTGTAATTGATGTTAATAATGGGTGTGATTGAATTTGTTAAGTGTAGGAATATAGATGAACCACTTCATTTAAAGGATCCATCTCTACATTTCAAACTTGTTACAAATTCGTACATATACATTTGCAAATCTCATATCATAAGTGGTAGCGCTTTGCTGTCAATTTTATTTGTACTAAACATGTTACATGAAGACTTTCGTACATGTGTAGATTTTATATTTTGTGGCCATTTTTTTTCGCTCTAAACATGAATACATTTGATATTTTTTTGGATAGGTAATTACTTTCATAGTTGATGTGGTTTGCAATTATTTCGGGGAAATTATGCTAATGTTGCACCAGTTGTTTGGTTGGTCTTTTGTTGAAAAAACCTTTTTTGTATAGTCGATAACGGGTGGGATTGATAATGGTGGTGTAGGAATATAGATGAAACATTACATTGATTTGTTCTATGTGTACATTTACATTTGTTACAAATTCGTACATGTACAATTGTAAATCTTATATCATGACATTTGAACTAAACATGTATACATGAAGACCTTTGTACATTTGCAAATTTTATATCATGAATGGTATCCTTTTGTGGGCAATTTTATTTTCACTAAACATGAATACATTTTATACCCCTTGAACGAAACTGCCACTTTGGATACAAGAAGTGTTGAGTAAAGTAGTAGTGGAGGTGCTATCAAAGTAGAGGGTAGTATTTACGACAGGTTGAGTGATAGTAGTCTTGACTCCTCCTTTCTTCTTGCTCCAAGTGTTGTTGCGTACACCATTTTTGAGTACCTTTCGAATGAAAAAGGAGGTGAAATCTAAAAATTTGCAAGCGAGGGAACTTTGGAGAAAGGTGTGAATGTCATACCTTGGCTTTTAGTGGTTCCAACATCAACAATTGCTCTATGCAAAGTAAGTCCCTGGGACTTATGGATAGTTAATCCCCAGGCCATTTTAATAAGAAATTGTCTTCGATTCCCTCTCGAAATAGGGGGTATGGGAATATGTAACAGGTTGGAGGGATCCCAACATGGGTCGTTGTATCAATCAATTTTGACAACAACAAATAAAGGTAATGTTGGTGATGGCATTGATGCGTTGTAGACATTGTCGATGATTTTTCCTGTAGAGCCATTTACGAGGCCTATGTCAACCTAAAAATTTACAATGCGGAGGCCTTCCTGGATTGTGGATACGTAGATGTTGAATGCTGAAACACCAGTAGGGGCGAGCAACAGGAGAGGTGAGGGAGATGTGGTTGATGCTGTTGTGAATGAATTCCGTATTTTATTTATCAGAAATTATTTTTCTGCGCCAGTTGTTCCTTGAATTATCAATCTTAGTGGAGGTAAAAGGGATTTGTTTGCTAAATGGTGTAATATGGTATCAAGAGCTAGTTGTTGTTCTGAAGAAAAAAGTAGTGTGGAAGATGGTGGTGTGGCCTATATGGTGGTGTTAATTATGTTTGACTTTTCTCTCTCGATGAATGATGAACCAATTATCTGCAAATCAGGGGGAACGTCAGGTATGTTCCAATTATTGTGTATGTCAAAATCTTGTTTCCCCAACATTTTAAGACTGTCAAGACCTATGTTGTTTCCCAAAAGAATTTGTGCGAAGACCTATCATTCATACATTGGTTCATGTTGAATACTGCATTCAACCTCAGAGTCAGAACTAACATCTGTAGCATGTCATGTGTCTGTGGTAGTGCATAAAACATGCCATGGTCTATAGTTGTGCTTGAATAGGTCCCAAGTGTCATTGATGTCATGTGGGGTTGAGCCAAATTTGGAGGCAATAGTTTTGAAAGGATTTTATAAAAGGAGTTATGACCAATAGAAAAGGTCATAGGATGTTGAATCTTGAGCCGGGACATCCACAAATATTGGGTGGACCCAAACATTTGCTTGACTCGATGAACATTTGCAGATAGATTATATGCAAGATGAACACAAATTTAATCATCTAACACTGGAAATATATTATAATGTTTCTTCTATTCAATTCGGGATAGTAATACAATAATAAAGATTACATTTTATAGAATTTACATTCCTACATTCATGGAGTCAAAATTCATCTTCAATCCCTAGCTAATCTCAACCATCCACTTATATCTCCCAATCCAAGATATTATATCTCCCAATCCAAGATATTATATCACACTCCTAAATAGCTATGTGAGTTATTATTACAACTCATTCACACACTCACACAATATTAGTAAACTATATTATTAATATGAGTTGTATTATGACAACTCATTATTAATAATATTATAATACATAAATATAAATCCAACCCATATCAAATTTGAGCACTAACAATCATTTTCCTAACAAGTAGCTGGGTGAGCTTGGAGAGCATCAAAATGAGGTTTAGAATTCTTAAGAAGAGGTTTTTAGGTTTGTTGGAACAAGAATACCAAGGTGTAGAAGAGTGAAGAAAACATATTGTTGTTTGTTGTTTTGGTTTCTAATATAAAATACTTCGGAGTCTGTCTGAATTCTATTGAAACGCTTTGAATTTTTTCTAAAGTTTTTGGTTTGTCATGTTATAGGACTAATAGTGTTAGACAACTAATGTAATTCATCCTTCAGAGTCTACCTCAAGTGACTTGAAGTTTGTTCTATTTGCTTCATAGTCTAAACTGAATGCTTAGGAGTCTATTCGAAGATTGTGGTTTGTTATAATCTAGGATTGATGGTTTGGGCTGACTATTGCAATGCATTTCTGTGTTTTCTGGATCAAATTTTTATCGTGTTTGACCAACCTTCAAAGGATTTGAAATCGTATTTGTGATTTTCTTGTGGTTGGCGACAATATCTATTGTTGGTAGTAAAGTGTTCATATGTTTTTGGATGACCTTGGTGATGGTGTTTATAGCATTTAGTAAACATGTCATGTAACGGTTGTTTACCTATTTTAGTTGCATGATTATGTGTTTTGATGGTGTTTGAACTTCATGTATGAAGATTTATTTTGGGGCTGTTTTTGGGCAGTTTGAGGAAGTCTAGTTGCAGATTTTTTTTGGTGGCTTTACAGTTTGATTTATGGCATGAGTTGAGTTTTAAGATGACCATAAGGTCATGATATTTTCGTTGGTATATCACACTTGTGTTTTTTATGATATTTGAGGAAGTTATGGCTTTACTGAAGACTAAGTTTTGAGGGTGCTAGGTTTTTCCATGGTCTCAAGTAGGTTTCATGGTTTGATATGTTGTTATGAGTTGTTTCAAGGTTTCTAGAGGTTTTTGAGGCATTAGAAAAAAATTCTAAGTATGTTCTATTATTTGGTGAAGTATGTGTTTCTATATAACATTCCCTTGGTGGCGAGTTGCTTGTTTTGGTGTTTTAGGGCTTCTTTAGTCCTAATGGAGGTCTAAAAGGCTTTAGGTGATTTTGGTGACCTATATGGTCATATGAGTGTTTGTTGTTTATGATTTTATCATGATGTGGGGATGTATTTTAGTCTGTGATGGCCAACCCAAGTGAGTTGTAATGAAGAAACATGTATAAAAGAAAGTTAGAAAGCTCATTTGAGCTTGTGTGTGCATGTGGAGGAAAAGTGCAACCTATAGGGTTGTTTGTGAAGGTGCAAGAGGTATTTTTGACTTGTAAGACAGGGAAATAAATATGTGAATATGTCATACGATCTAGGAAAATGTCCAAATCAACTTGAAGAAGAATAATGTGTGCATGGAGGCTAGAGAGGTGTTTTAAGGAAGATATAGAGGAGAGTGAGCTTCATAGAGTCATCATCAGTTGTTTCATCAACAAATTAGAGATGAATTTTTTTTCAGATGGATTTTTGTAGTGTTGATTCATTTAGGGGGTTGGTGCCTCCTTGTAGGGTTGGTGCTCTACTAAAATAGGGGTTGGTGATCCTTGTGGTGTTGGTGCCTCACTAGATCTTAGGGTAATCCTTATTGAGTTGGGTGTTCAACTAAATTTGAAACATGGAACAAAATTTTGTTTTAATGGTTTTTCTTCCCCTTGATGGTTTCCCACTTATATCTTGTGTCCATGTGTTGATGTTTTCTTCTTTGCTCATGTGTTTTTTTATGGTTCTTGAATGCATTATTAATGGTGAATGGTTAAGATGATGAATGATTAAAGTATAAGTAATTGAATTTTTTAATGCCCACTGATTCACCCCCACCTCTCACTAGGTTGCACTTCCAACAATTGGTATCAGTGCATGGCCTTTAAAATAAGCTTAATAAGCTTGAGTCAATCCTCTGAAGCACAAGATGGCTAAACAGTTGAGGAGAGAGTGTCAAGAGTTAAGATCAACTATCAATAAAGATGGATGAATCATTAAGGAGATCAGAAGTAAGTTAGAGGTTTCAAGAACAAGTTTGAGTTCTAAGGAAGATGATTGCAAGCAGTTGAAGTCCAAACTATGTCCCTCAAAAGACAATTACAATAGTTCCTATGACGATCTTGGTAATGAAGAGGCTAAATTGGATTTGCATGCTAAGTTAGTGATTCAAAGAAATAAGAATTTCAAATTGGATTCATAGATCAAGAACTATGAAAAAGGTCAATATCATGAGTGTTGTGCATGATGAAATCCTTAAAAAATTCCCCAGAACCCTAAATCCCATGGCGATGATAGGGTTAGTGGTGGTAGTGAGAACAAGATTCGCGGCGGCATCAGAGGGGGGCAACCCCTGGGAAGACTAATAATACATATACATTTACCTCTATTTTTGTTGGGATATGGTTTTGGCAGGGGCCGGGGTGTTTCTCCTTCGGTCGGTGGTATTACCATGCGTGGGTGCTCGGGGGTATGATGCCTCTATTCTGCGTGGTGGAAGCCCGCTTGGCAAGGGAGTTAGTGATTCTTGTCCCATTGACACTGATGTCTTTGGTCTATGTTTAGAGGTTGATCAAGTGCAGGATTTGCTTTCAGATGATCAGAAACATAGTGTCCCAGTTCATGTATCGGGGGCCCCTATTTTTGGAAGCACAATGGTGTAGGAGGTTTTTTCTAATGCTGGAGGTGTGCCTTTGCATTATGAGTGTCAAACTAGTCTGCAGATTAATAAATCCCTTGATCCAATTTCTTTTAAGGATGTGGTAAGGGGTGGAGGAAATATGAGTAGGGTGCTGCATGATGAAAAAAGGAACAAGCCTATGGCTTATGCAAAATCAACCCCATCTGTGCGTTTCGGGGAAGAAGTGATTCAATCAGAAGAGGCGCTCAAACAGAATGGTATGATCTGTAGATTTAACAACTTCTATCCAAGTTTACCTACGCTTCATGCCTAGATTTCAAGTCATTGGGGTCCCTGCATGGCTGGTAGGTTGGATATCTTTCCTAGTGCACGTGGCTTCTTCATTGTTGTTTTTTCCAGTGCTTCTGATAGGGATTTAAATTTTAGAAAAGTTTGGGAATGTAATTCTCATTTGATTTTGATGAAACCATGGTTTCCCCTCGTTTAATCTAGTTTCTAAATCTTTCTAAGTTAAACCGGTGTGGATTCATCTTCCTTACTTGCCACTCCAATTCTGGTCGGAGAACTATTTAATAGCCATTGGCAACACTTTAGGGAAATGTCTAGTTATTGATCCTAAAACTAATGATTTTGAGCATACTACTTATGCTCGAATCCTGGTAGATATGGATACTTATGTGGAATTCCCTACAACTATAAAACTTAATGTGGAAGATAGATCTTGGATACCAAAATTTGGATTACGAAGGGTTTCCCTTTAGATGTAGGACATGTTTCTCTCTTGGCCATTTAGCAGTAGATTATCTTTTGGTTCATAAAAAGGATAAAGGTAGAAGTTCATGGTGGAAGAACTCTAACTCTAATCACTTGGTTGTGAATTATTCATTGAATTGTGATTTTGATTCTATTTCTAAGAGTTTTGTTGACCCCAAAAGTGATGAATGAGCATCAAGAGTGTAGGAAAGTTTGTGCCCATGCTTCGGTTCCACGAGACAAAGGTGCAAACAATGAGATTTTGATCCCTATCCATAATATTGAAAATCAAAACCCAAATATGGAAGAGGGTTTGAATGTTGTAAATCAAAAAAAGAAAGGCATAATCTCCCCCCTTAAAATGTAGTTAAGATCCAAAGGGAAGGGGCTTCATTGAGGTTGTTTGTTCATTATTTGGAAGTTTCGTTGTTTGTTTTATTGTTGCTATTATTCTGATCCTTGTTGCCACTGGTAGAGGTTTGGTTTGTATTGTTCCTCAGTGTCCTATCTTTTCTCCTCCTGTTTATTGTATAGGGTAGGGCCCCCTTAACCCTTTTTTACCATTAATAAAAAAAAAATCCTTAAAAAATTTGGAATCCCAAGTTGAGTCTATGAAAATAGTAATCAAGACCAAGGATGATGGATATTAAAAGCTCAACTATAAAGTGGAAACCCTAAAGGATAAAGAGGATGAGTGTACAAAGTATGAAACTGAATTGAAGTATTTTAAGGTTGAGTTGGAATAGGTAACCAACAATTTGATGACCTATGAAAATATTGAAAAGAACTTCGAGGCTCTAAATGATATTTTGAGCATCCATAAAGCTTCAAGAGATAGAACATGCTTAGGTTTTAAGGGAGGCCTAAAGAATGATGATACAAGACAAGAAGACATTGTTCACAAGCAAGGATTATGCTGCCATGAACAACAAGAGATATAAATCTTCATTAGGTAGCCCATAGTAAAGAGATATGCAAGTTATTTTCATGGTTATTGTTATGCTTGTAATGGTGTTGGTCATAGGGAAAATGAATGCATAAGGTTTTTCAGTAGTGTGTATACCTTGGAGCAATGGAAGAGATCACAATATTCATAAGAGAAAAGTTTATACATGATGTTGTTTGCCATAATTTTCACCATAAGGGTCATATTTCAAGGTTTTGTTTTCATGAATCATCAAGGCAGGTAAATAAATTTGAAGCTCCCAAAGTTAAGGAAGTATAAATTCTAAGGACAGTCAAAGATAAATCAAGTTCAATCAAGGATGTTATGAAGTCTGATCATGAAAATGAGGTAAAAAAAGGCTGAACTAAATCCAGTGATATAAGAAAATCATATGTTTTTGACAGGAATCTTATCTATAGAGGAGTTGAAGGAGAATGGATTGATCATATAGCCTAATGTGCCAAAGAAGACTAAAAGGAGGAGCCTAAATATGATTTTTTGTTGAACAAGATTTAATATTTTGTGCAATACAAGCTAAGAAAGAAATGAGAATGTGTTGCTGAGTTGGAATCATGTTGATTACTCAAAGAAGGATTAGTGAGAAGATGATCACAAAGGTATGTATCCATATGTTAATTGTGTTTGTAGGTACAATCAGTAGAAGGATGGAAATAGGTTTGTTACTAAGTATCATGAGGTCTATGATGAAAATATATGAAGTATTTACAAGTATATTTCAAGAAGAGAGCTCTGCAAGGACTGCTAAGCTGGTATAGGAGTTGTGTTGCATAAGGTGTTGCATCAAGGAAATGTTTTATTGGCCCAGTAGATTGTGACTAGATAATATGAAAAAAAATCATGCAATTGTATGTACAATATTAGGAGTTTTTTTGGAATGAGGACAAGATAAAGTCATGAGAACATTTTCAAAGATAAAGATGACGAGGTTATTGGGCTTTCTATGAAGGGTCTTAAAATTTTCCAAAGATAAAACTAAGTGAAAACATGAAATTTCCACTTTTTGGCCCTAGTGAAAGAATTGTGACATTGTGAATGATGGGCATAACCCACACTTACCTTCTTGACTAATGGGCTGATGTTTGTCTTATGGTGATGAAGTATCCTTACTATGGAAGGGTAAATTCAAGAATATCTTATCTTATCACTTATTCATTCTTAACTACCTGAGAGGAGATCAATCCATGAGATTTCCATTTTTCCTTTTCAGATCCATGTCTTCATCCATTTCTGATTTTAAGAACGAGAAAACAAATGTTCCCGTTCACCAAGGCCTGATCTTATTAATTTTCCAACATGGAAAACCCTTAACTCTAGCTCATCTGATGACTACCAGTGAAATTGGTTTTGATAATGAAACTCATTTTGTGGCCATGGAGTGCCTTAAGAAAGAGAGTGGGAAGGATAATCCAGAGGGGATTTCAAATGTCCTATGTAATTTGAAAAAAGGGGTCCGCAAAAGGGGAGAAAGTTCTAGTAGCAAAAAGAGAGAGGGGGATCTTGTGGATTGGGAGGCCAGGTTGATGAGGGTGGAATCTACGTCAGACACCATTCTCATTGTTAAAAAAAAACTTGTCCAGGAAGTTAGATAATGTCACCATAAAATCGAGGTCCAGAATAAGAGGATTGGGGGGCTTGAATGTAGATATTTTTATGCATGAACAGAGGATATCTATCTTGTAGGATCAAGTCGCCAAGGTCAAGGGAGGTAAGTAGAACATGGGGCTTTTATTAGAGAAGCTCTGACAGTGAAGATACCTTGGATACAAATATCAAATGCAATGCCGATAAAAGGCCCAAAATTTTGGTCATAAAAGTTACATGATCAAAGATAGAGGACCCAAGTGCTAGGACTCGCAGCAAAGGCCCATACTACTAAGGTGAAATAATAGCAAACTTTTGGCTGAACTTTAGATTTTTTTCTATGTTTTTCATGTTTCTTATCTTAGCTATGGCTACTATTTATTTTATTTCTGTTTAAAAATATTGTTAGTTTAATATGGTAGGCCTCTGTTTGGTCTGGATTTGTTTGGGGGTTTCCTTCTTGTCAAGCCTATTGACTTGGCTCCTTTTGCTCTCTTTCGGTTGGCTTGTGTGACCGTGCCTCTTATTTTTATAAAGGGTTTTTTGGTCCCTTCAAAACCAAATTTTATTTACCTTATCTGAAAAAATTCATGAGAACATGTGTTATTGTCATGAAGTCATGAGGGCCTAAGGAAGTTGTACCATGGTATTTTATTCCTAATAAGTTTTATTGAAGATATGTGAAGACCCAGTAAGAAGATATACAAGTATGGTGTCATGTTTCTCATATTGAAGACTTAAAGTAGGTTACAAGGATTGCAGTATCTCAATTTTCTTATCAAACCATTCATGTGCTCGGAAATTTGTTGCAAATTTTGTGTTTTTCAATTAATCATGTTTTTATGATATTTAAGAAGATTGTATAGCTGAACTATAAGGTTTGATCTATCCTAGTAGAGTTATGGAGTCATTAAGTTGAGTCTAGAGGATTCATGGAGATAGGGGGCTTATTAGGCTCTTAGGATAGTTGTCTTTTCTATGAAGGATTTGGAAGGAGATACATAACTTAAAGGAAGTCTAAAAAAGATGTTTTTAACTTAATAAGGTTTGTTCCATGACGAAGTATCATATGGCTCATGAAATAAAGCAAGGTGAAGTATAATATACTATGATAAAGGTCTCTATCTAGGGTTTGTGGAGATTTATACGAGCAGTATTGTGAAAAAAAATGTATTAAGAAGGTGTCTTAAATACCTTACTTAGATTTTCTTCAGGAAGTATATTGTACCAAGAACATGTCTCGTGTTGAGAAGGAGAATCCAAGTGGTCTGTTATTACAAATTTTGAGATGTAAGTAAGTTTGCAAGGTTATGAAAGTGTAATCATGTGCTCTTACAAGTTGTATGATGGTTTGTAGGAAATTTTGGGTCTTTCATGAATGTGTTTCAAGAATATATTGGTCTACATCATGAAAAATTTGACAAGGTATTATGAAATATTGAAAGATAATGATGCTTGAAGTCAGTGAAATCTAGGCATGATCAAAATATTGGAAAGTAAGGGATTGATATGATTAAAAAGTATTTTTGAAGAATTAATAGAAAAATATTCAAGTTAAATATGATTGAGGTATGAATTTATTCCATATATTCAAAGGATTTCATGTTCTAAAAGAAGTTATGCAAGAAGTGACTTGTGATTGTCTTGCAAAGAGGTCAAGTGAATGAAATTAAGGAGACATATTGAAGATGGATCTACATAATGTTGATTATAGTGAAAAATTTGCTTTTGAAGAAGCTATGATCCATAAGGAGTTATGACAACCATGAAGAAATTTTGAGAAATGTTATAAGTGTTACGAGTATAAGGAAATGCATATTTTGAAGGAGTCAATGTATGCAAAGGGTCTAGAAGAAAGGGGAGATGAGATGAGATACATATGAAAGGATACTATGAACAGGAATAGAGTCATGATGGATCTAATATAGTTTGTGTAGTGTTTTGATCAGTCAAGTCTATATATGAATACTTCAAAAAAGGATTGCATGTGTAGTCGCAAGTATTGGAGTCATGAATCATGATTGAGATAGCTTTGAAAAAGGTTCTTGTGTTCATAATATCCGTTGTTAAGAGGTGTAAAGTTGTTTATAATCATATAAAGTTTTGTCTATTTCTAAAGCTTATCATCATTATGTGACTTATGAAGAAATATGATCCCGATAAGAACTTTCTAGTTGTGTATATTAAAGGTACAAGGTATACAAATTTTTACCAGTGATTGGTTATTATTCATGAATGAGGTGTGAGTCTACTGAACATATTTGTTTAATTCAAGGAAGAGGTACTACATTAAAGGATAGGTGTACAAGGTCTAATTAAGAGTTAAGTTTTTAAAGTCATAAAGACAAAGGATTTAGGTTTGCAATATAATGAAAGAGAGTTGAGTTCATGTGGACTGGTTAAATACACTGGTGATAGTTAAGAAGTAATGTTGGCATCTATTATGAGAATTCATGGGGATTTGGTCAAGGTCTAAGTTTTTGTTGCAAGAAGGTGTGTTTGAAGGATGGTGAAGGTAAAAAAGAATGTTTATTATTCCTAGAATTTGCCAAGGTGTTATATTTTTTCATTAGTTGTGTGTTCTCAATAGGTCAAGGACTCAGGGGGATTCATTAGAAGGTATTTTAGTTCTTGGAAGGTATGTATCTACTTAGGGGGGGACTGTATTTCTCTATGATTCAAAAATAGTGATGAAGAAGCCAAGTTGACCTTGTCATGTGTGGTTGGTGTTTCCAACCAAGCGGAGAGCCCTGTGTGCTGTCAAGAGAAGATGTTATAGGTATGTTTTCTTTGTCATTAATGTAAAAAGGGGAAAGAATGAGATGGTGGTAGGTATTCCTTAGGGGAGAATGTTGTTTTGTGTGTTTTTCCATCAATGACAAAGGGGGATATTTGTTGGCCTAGTGTTGTCATTGATGTAAAATGAGTGATTTTGTTAGTGTTTTCATTGAGTTTCATTGATTTCAAAAGAGTTATGGAGCATGAAGGTTTACTGGTAGTGTGAAGCCAAGGTGAGTCTTGTTAGTATTTCATGGTGGTTTATAGTATTTCTTGAGTCAGTTTGAGGGATTTTAGAGGTGAAGAAGTGTTGTTATGATGTTTCTTATGTTTCATGGAGTGCGTTGAACGCCCTATCAGGTGTACAAGGTTGGAAAAGTGATGTGAAGGTCAGATTTGGTGAAAAAAGCATGTTCAAGGTGTTTGTTCTGGAGGCCTACAGAGTAGACTGAGGTAATCCATGTTGAAATGAAGTATGTACTATCTTTGTAAGATTGGTGAGAGATGTAAGAGTTGGTGAGAGAATGGAGAATAATTATTATGATGTGTAGATACACTCAAAAGTGTCTTATAGTGTTGGTTCAAGTGTTAGAATGTTTTTTAGGCTTGTTCTTAGACCTAACCCTTAAGAAAGTAGGTCTTGGTGTGGTATAGTTAGTATATCTAAGAATATTTTGGAAAATTTGAGTATTGGATATTGTTTGGTAGGTTTATATGGTGTTGTGGTCCAAATTTTAGGTTCAGATGAAGAGGATTTTACAAGATATCACATTTTTACCAAAATCTAAGTTCGTAAGGTACAGATTTTGGAGCTTAATTCCCTGACTGACTTGATGCTCATTGGAGAGCATGTACTTTTTGCATGGGAACCCAAGATCATGAGGATAGCTTTAATAGGTCTATTCATGAATAGTGTGGTTTAAGTGTAATCTAGGACCAGTGGTTTATTGTCAGATATTGAAATGAATTTATGTGTTTTAAGAAGATAAACTGGTTTTTATGGTCCTCTTAAAACCCTAGGTTTAACAATTATTTGGGAAAGTAGATGTTGTGATTTTCTTGTTGTTGGGTGACAATATCTGTTTTTGGTACTAAAATGTTCATATGTCTCTGGTCGACCTGAGTGATGGTTGTATAGTGAATATGGTAATGACCCTAAGGTCATTTGAATATTTTCATTTTGTGACAAATGTTTCCATTAGAGATGATGACTATGATTATAATGTTTAGAATTATGAGATTTTTTATTCATTTCCATGATAGTTTAAGATCATGGTTTATGAGGTCAAGTTGTGCCCTATTTTTCAAGACTAGTTTTAAAGTTATGAGTAGTGTTGGTTGCAGAGGTGATTTGGAAGTTCTACATTTTGATTTATTGTCATGGTTTGAGTTTTACGATGACCTTGAGGTCAATGATATTTACATTTATATATAACAACTTGTGTTGATGATATTTGAGGAAGTTATGGATTGTTTATTGAAAACTAGTGTTGAGGGTGCCTCGTTGAGCATGGTCTCAAGTATGCTTCATGGATGGAGTTATTGTTGTTCCAATGTTTTCATGGTTTAGTGGAGGTTTTTCAAGGCTTAGAAAATTTTTCTAATTATGTTCCATGATTTTTTTGGTTGTTTGTGTTGTTCTAGAACACTCCTTTTTGGTGGCAAGTTGGCTTGTTTTGGTGCTTTAGGGTTTCTTGAGTCCTAATGGTGGTTTAGACCAGGCTATAGGTTATGTTGGAAACATTTATGGTCTTGTGGGTGTTATTATTCATGGTATTATTATAATTTTGGGATGTTATTTTACTCTATGATGGACAACCCAAGATGAGTTGTAATGAAGAAACATTTATACAAGCAAGTTCAGAAAGCTTATTTTAGCTAGTTGTGCATGAGAGAGGAAAAGTGTGACCTAGAGGGTTGTTTGATAGGAGGTGTAAGAATTTCTTTATGACCTTAATGAGAGATAAATAAAGATGTTATTATTATGTTCTAGGGAGAGACTCAGGTAATGGATGATATAGGGAATATGTTCAAATCATCTTGAAGAAGAAGCACGTGTGCATGGAGGCTAGAGAGGTGTTTTAGAGAAATGATAGAGAGGAGAAGTGAGCTTCAATAGATTCATTATCAATTGTGTGAGACAACATTTCAGAGATGATAAAATATTTTAGATGGATTTTTTTTGGTGCTTGAGTCATCTTGAGGGGTCTGATGCCTCCTTGTAGGGTTAGTACTCTACTAAACTAGGGGTTAGTGCTCATTGTGGGGTTAGTGCCTCACTAAACCTAGGGGTTGGTGCTCCTTGTTGAGTTGGTGCTTAAGTAAATTTGAAACATGACTATAATAAAGTTTTTTTCAGTGGAATTTATTCCCCTTGAGGGTTTCCCACTTGTATCTTGTTTTTATGTGTTGATGTGTTCCTCTTTTCTCATGTATTTTTATGATTCTTGAATGCATGGTTAATGGTGAATGGTTAATGAATGGTTGAATTTTAAGTGATTAAACATTTTAATGCTCACCGATTCACCCCCAGTGGTTGTGATTCTAACATGACCAATATGGGTGGATGAAGATAGAGTATGAAAATTTCTTATTATGAGTGGAATGCCATAAATAAGGATAGAGATAGAAAACACCACCAAAATTATTTCTCCTTTTCTTGTATAGTTTCTTGTTGTGATTTTATTAGTTTCATTTGTGTATGAAAGCCAAGAATAGTCTATTGAATATCATATGTCTCTTATCAATAATATGAATCAGGATATAAGAGGACCATTCTAGTTCCATATGCAAGAGGAATTGTAAGATGATATTGCTCTAGATCTAGAAGATGGTAGTCCACACTTTATTAAATATGTAAGGTTCCAAATCTTAATAATAGGATAGGGTGTGGTTCTTTACTAGTAATCTAACTGTAAATTGATTATATATGATTGTTAAAAGGTTGAAGATGCCTAAGTTAGCATTGTAAATATTGATTGTAGGGATCAATAGGCTATAAATCCAAAATGGAATTTTTGAAGTTAAGGAATGATAGATAATAATTCAATAGATTCAAAATATTCTACTCTATTTTAACCTACATGCATGAACAATAAAAAATCAATCAAATATTAAATAACATGAAGGAAAAGAAAAATTCAAGATACTTACCTTTATATAAACACCATTGGCACATTAAATTCCCCCATGGTTAAAAACACATCATGAGAGAGTTTAGGTGGGGGACCACAATATGGATAGAAAAAAGACCTAAGTATATCATAGTTAGGATATCCAAACATTTAAAGGTACCTTGTTAGTGTATCACCTATTCTTGAGTGTCCTAGACCAATGCTCCAAGAGTAGACTCCACAATATAAGAAATACTAATTTTAACCCTTTAAAACATTTAAGAGTATTTTAATCAAGCACAAGTAGATTGGATGACTTATGATGACGTGATCTTAAATACACCAAAATTCTGAAGTATAAAATCTGATTAATTTTATTCAATACCCGATAATAGAAATATATAGTGAGATCCATATATATAGATATTATATATATATAATAGGGACCACTAGTTTGTCTCCTATAACAAGTCACTCATTCAAGTGTACTCAGAAAGTCAGAGGATCTCTATAGTTAGAGGATCTCCATAGTTAGCTACCCTCATTTACAACTATTTATAGTCTCACACATTCCACACATCAAAATGCATTCAAGAGATCACATTAGGAATAACACATTCCAAGAAAACATGCACATACTTCTATTCTTATTCAAACACACAACTAAAAAAGAGATGTTACCAATCATGTATGTCACCGTGTCATTAGTGGTTGATGAGAGCTCGTTGATTGACCTCTAACCTCCATTTCCTCTGTCCTCCATTATGATGATGCTTACTTAGAAAATTTTAATTTAAAGTTCATTTTGAAATGTCGTCCTTAATTTTGACTCGGATGTTGGATTCCACCGATAATACATTCATGAGGATTTTTTTTTTACAAGTTTAACAATGACTCACAATCAACTTGAATCCTACCGAATAATGTCACAAAATAGACTATATTTACTATTGACATTAATGACACAAAAATATAACTTTTACAGACAATTAAAATGACACTGAACTTCTAACATTGATAATATACATGAAACTGGCACAATATACTTTATCTCTTAAGACACAAGTTCTTGTTTGGAAAAAATTGACATGAGACTTATTTTGGCAAGCCAAGTATATTGACACAAATTTGAAAATACATACAATGTATGACCAACTCTATTTTCACATCAACCTCACATAAAAGACATTATCTTGTCAATAAAAGAATACTCATTAAATGAGTACAATGATAATGAAAAATATTGATTTTCAACACTTGTGTAAAAAATTGATTATAAATTAAATCATTTCTATTGATAGTTGTTGTCATGCAAATGTGCAACAGGGAAATTGAAAATTTCCGAGCACGACAATTATACTCTTGTGCCGAAATTTTCATGTTTTATCATTCCCAGGCACCCCAAGTCAAATCCGTCAGTCTGGTCACCCCATATTTGATGTCAAATTGGTCCCTGATGTGATTTAGGAAATTCTATTCATTCCCCCTAGGTGATTTTAGGGAGTTCGGGAAAAGATGCTATCTATGGGTAGTTGTGGGAAGGGCTATCACTAGCCTTCCTAGGACTGGATCAACCCCCCTGGAGTATAACAGAAGGTGAAATTGAACATGGAGGTGAATTGAATACCTTGGATCATCATGGAAATGATTTTGGAAGGTTTGGGGAAGTTTTGAAATACTTAGGGCAGTTTGAGTGAAAACAGGGTGCACAAGCCTGGGCAGTTCACAAGCCTAAAAAAACTGCTAGCCTTTAGAAGACGATTTCGAGAACTCCAAATGGAGTTAGAAGTAAAAGAACATCAAAGGAAATATAATTCCAATACCCAAATGATGGTCAAATAATATTTTTCAAAACACCTTGGCGCATAGGATTTGCATGAAGTTTTTATCAGGCACAAGTGGAGTCTCAAATCACAAATATGATTTTTCAAGGATCAGATGGATGAATAAAGACATGATAATCCCACCATTGGATTAAAAATTCAATTTAAATTTAGGATCATATAAAATTTCACCAATAAATTCTACCTGGAGCTCAAGTTATCTTCTTTCTAAGTTTCCCTCTTAAAGGCAGTTTAGGACTTAGTCATTTTTTAGGAGAACACGTGTCAACACCAGGAGCCTGGAAGGATTTCATGTCCTGAAAGTCCCTTAGGTAAGGTACACCAACCATTGAAAAATGTTCCCATCCCCCATGTGACCTCTTGGACCCTCATGTGACCTCTAGACTTGATAGTTCAACTCCTAGGTGTATTTTTGGAGCATCCATTCCATGTCGTTGGATCAAGCACCACATGTCAGCTCCAGGACCACCATGGAAACTGATGTACCTTATCTTCATGAGGTGAGGGAAATTAGACCTTGAAAAATTCTCCCATCCCCCTATGGGGAGCCTTTAGGACATCCATGTGATCGAATTTCTGCCCCGTGTGTAATTTTTGGAGCATTCATTCCCTGCCGTCGGATCAAGTGCCACGTGTCAGCCCCAGGACCACCATGTAAACTGATGTCCCTTATGTCCTTAAGGAGAGGGACATAATAAATGGAAAAATTCACCCATCCCCCTATGGGAAATATTTTTGACACCCATGTGGCTGAATTTCAGCCCCAGGTGCATTTTCAAGCAAATCCCCGCCATCAGATCGAGGACACATGCCATCACCTTGACCACCATGGAAATTGATGTCCCTCACATCCCTAAGGTTAGGGAAATCAGGGACACAAAAATTTACCCAACCCCTCCATGTGCATTTCTTTTAAAATTTAAATCTGACACTTAGCTGTTTATTCCCCATCATTTCTCCTTCACAACTTCATACCTTGCCATGGCTCCATGAATGATTATCTAGACACCCGGTCCACCATTGTTGCTTCAAACCAGCTCCACCATGGAAACATAAAATCTCCACACAATGAATCCAAACTAATATGTAGGCCTCAGAGAAAAATGGAGTGAAATGATGAAGAACGAAGAGAAAATGGAGATTTTTCGCGAGATAACTATGAAGCCACCCGATCAAAAACTCATCATATCTTGCAAAGTAAAAGTCGGATCGAGATGTCGTCTTTTGTAGAATTTCACATTTTGTAAGAAAATGAAGATGCAACAAACAAGAGGTCAAATGGTGCCCAGAATAATTTGCTCCAACAAAATCCTCACTTCGTGCATTGACTCACGTTTGTCGGATTTCCCATCATTCCGGCAATATGAGTCAACTAAAAAATTGCACATGGGCTCCAAATAAAAAAAATTTCGCAATGGAGTTGTTTTCATCACAAACGGAAACAAAAACCAGACCTGAAAATTTCAAGCTCCATTAATGGCCACCATGGTAGCTCCTTTCCTGAAGCCACTGCCATGTCAAAATTTTAAAAATTATTTCTAATCATTCTAGTTGGAAAAACTATGTGAAATTTGGAGGGTGTGATCGTAATGACAAGACAAGTCCAAAAAATTATGTTCCATCACAAATCGAGCACTGGAAACACACTTTCTAAAAATAGCAAGTTTTCCTATATAGACTTGTTGTGTTTGGAAAGCCATCATCAAAAGAAGCTGAGACAAAGTCAATGGGCATTGAAGATCATGAGGAAGTCAGAATGAGTGTTCAGAGAAGAAAAGAGTGAAAATGAACACTTACTAAAAATAGTAAGTCCCTTATATGGGTGCTTATTAAAAATAGTAAGTCACCCCAAAGAAGTGGTTGAGGCAAGGGTAGGGTGTGCAGTATCGAATGAGGGAAATCATCACATCATGATGGTTGAGAAGAGGTAAAAATCACCTCTCACTAAAAATAGTATATCATACACAGGTTGGGAGTTGCGGTCATCAATGAAATAGTTCACTCAACTTGGCAAGCATTCATGAGCTGATTTGGAGGAGATTCGCAGTGTATAAGGAGTCCGAAGATTCAGAGTTTCACTATATTTGGCACTTTCCATCGATGAGGATCAACGGAATTAATCAGAAATGATGTATCCTCTTCTTCTTCTCTCTCTCTCTCTCTCTCTCTCTCCTCTTTCCCCCAACTTTCTCTCTCTTCTCAAATGTTCTAATTTTGTGTTGGGGTTGCACTTTTTCATATGTCTTAAGGTTCATAATGTAATAAGTCACCTTTATGTTATAAAAAGGGACTTAAAAGTTTCCTAGGAAGTTAAATTTTTTTAAGTTGTGCGAGGACATATGAAAAGGCATTGGGGGGTAGATGAAGAGTCGTATTCTACTCTATAAATTGTAACACCATTCCCATTTCAAAGGGTTGGTGATTGATCTTGTAAACTCAAGAGTATATTGTACTTTGAGAGAACAAAGGAGATAGCCATTTTCTTCCATTTCCCCCCTTTCTCAATTTCCCCATTTCTCCACTATGTACAACTTTGTTTGAGAAATTAATACAAGAAGAAGGATTTTATAGCTTTCTTTGACTACGATATTTCTTGATACTTTGTGTTCATCAAATTTCATTTGGTCTTAATGATTCTTACAAATTTGTTTCTTCCCATAAATGCATGTGATGATACTCCTAACTAGTGTGTGCAAGAATATGATTTCCTACCTCCAACATTAGCTCTCCTATGTCTTTTCTCACTCCCCTTTCCCACTCTTCAAAAAAAGTCTTTCCTAGCAATAGATTGCTAGCTTTGCTGTAGGGTCAGTGGAGTGTCCATGTTGGATCTCTGGTCGAAAGGCCACCATAGAAATCCACATTTTCTCGCACATGCACATACGACAGCTGCACCGGTTTAGTAGAGGGACTTATATTCCTAGAGCATTGGAAAGAAATCCACAAGTTAGTCCACCCAACAAATTTTCTCACCAACAATAGTAAACATTATAAAGTGACTCAACTAAAGACAATACACTTAAATACAAAACCAATTGCATATACCTTGAAGGAATATCTATGATCAAAACTATATTGTGCACAATGATGATGCCACATGGAAGGATATACAACCATATAATCTGTGAAATGGAGCTTTAGATAAATATAGATCCATGTAATAATAAATTATGTATCCTACCTTCCCATAATATTTCCCCCATTCCTTAGGGATTTGCTTAACGAGCTATAATCCTACTACGAGGATAAGGTGTAAACATGAAAAGGAAGGGGCATTGAATAAATATGTGATAATGTTATCATATTTCACCCCCTGGGAAAAATATTGGATCAGCCATGACCCCACATGGAAAGAATCAGAGAAAACACATTTAAATATTGCAAACTGGTTGCAGAGGGACTCTATAATGGAATAGCGGGGCTTGCAAAAGTTTAAACGACCATGTGTGAAAAGAAAGGGGAAGAAACAATGAAGATCCAAAGTCCTCGGGTTTAAAACAGTTCAAGAAAGGTCTAGAATAAACTAAGTATGGAGGAGGTAGTGGAAGGAACCACGTGTCCTAATGGCGCTTCTCCAAAGGTGAATCCAAAAAAGAGAAGCTCAAACAAGCGCCGCATCTCCACGTGTCTCAGGATGAAATGGAGGTAGGGGAAAATGGTCAAACAGAGTCAAAAGGTGGACATGGTGGGCCTCAAAATTGGCTAAGTATAAAAGTGTAAGCGGAAGCAGCCACTTGTCAGCTCGGCGCTCCTCTAAAAGTTAGTCCAAAGGCGGAGACCCGAATGGGTGCGAGCTTGCCACGTAGCCCAGGATACGAAAGGGTAAGTGAGGCCACGAGGGTTTTTGAGTTTTGCATTTTTTGTAGAAAAAGGGAAAAGGATAAATTACAGACCCGCGAACCTAATTTTTTCCCTAATCTGGCTGCCACGTGTCCCATATGTAAAGGGGGACCCATTTTTCAAAAAATTTTCCCGCCCATTTGCACGAACTCAAAATAAACTTCGAAGGGGCATATATTTCGACTTAGGGCTCAAAATATTGTGAATCTTACACCGTTGTAAATTTCTCGACGTCCTCTACGCCATGGAAAGATAAAAATCATTTTTTCGGGCCCTGGTAGGTGAAAAATGGAGAAAACATCTTTGGGCCTTTAATACAGGATCTTCTTGCTCTTCAACTAACAGGTCCGATTCGATTCGATCCACTGGGGAACCAGAAGCAACATATTGTGAGTGGATTTACAAAAGGCATTGATATTCAATGGTTGAAATTTTAAAGTAGGATTCGATGTGTATCTCATGGTGGTTGGAGCAAGATTCAATTTTTCCCTCTTCTCTCTTTCTTATTCTTTCTATATATTGTAACACTTCTCGTTTTGGAAAAGGAGAGACATTCTGGGCATAGAGAAACTCTGTCAAATTTTTTCTCGACTCCATTTTGAGCATCAAACCTTTTCCTACACTTGGAAAATGCATTTGTGCCTTTATTCCAAAAATGTAATGGTCTGTGTACCTTCTAGAGCAATAAAACTTGTTTTGTGGCATCCTTCAACCCTTTGCATCATTTTGTTGTTTCTACATTCCTCTCCCTTCCAGATTTGTTTTTCTGTGCATGTATTTCACATTTGTAGGTGCAGGATGTTGTCTTTCATGGAGTTTAAATAGTGAATTCGAAGATCTAGGCCATGTCACTTCTATCTGACCTCCCTCATCTCCTTTTTCTCTGTTGCTTTCTCTTTCAACAAAATATCTCGCTTCCTTTACTGGTGTATCACCGCTTTAGTGTAGGCTCTGTTCTTTCTCTCTTTCTCTCTCCTTGGTTCCTTGGAATGGCTAGATTAGGATAGGTTTAGTTTTCTTGCACTGGAGTAGCTCGTGGTAGGTAGTTTAGGAGTAGGAACCAACCTTTAATCTGGAGAGCTTTCCCACTTTTTCAAGGTCCCACACCTTGGAGAAAGTTCAATGTTATGCAATCACACCAGATGATTCTGCCTTAGAAAAGCATATTTTTAGAACTCATTTGGGGGTGTTGTGATTTTGCACTAACAAAGACCTCCTATTGTATTTAGGAAAACCTACCACACCTAAATGACCTCAAGCCATATAATGAGGCCAACTGTAGAGTTTGAGCTTTCAACTAGGATAGGGGGTTTCTTTTTCTTTGATAATATAGATTTTATCACTTTTTTTAGATTTTTTATTCCTTTTCCCTAAGGATTAAGATGGATAATCAAATGGGTGTGAAAGATGATACTCTTATAATATCACCTACTATTTTTGTTATCCATTTTCCCCCCTGGAGTAAATGGACAACAAGGAAGAACTAGACCCTACGGTGAACCAGAGAGTTACAAGTGTAATTCATGACCTAGGGGTATTCACGATGAATTCAAGAAGGTTTGGAACAATTCAATGTAATTTTTCCTCTTCTGGGTTTTGAGGAGACCCATGAGCTCAATCAGTGAAAAATCAGCCCCGAGGGTCGACATCATGAAATATTGCACAAAAATAGATAAAATAGAGAAAATTGGTTTATGGCAGTCTACAACATTCACATGCCCCCTTTATCCTAAAAAATCCAAAGAAATCAAGAAAAATGTTAAAAATGCAAAAAAGGGAAAGAATGGGGTCTAGGGAGTGGACGAGCTAGAATCAGCTCACCGATCATCTCGGTGATCTTCCCGATGACCTCGCATTATTCATGGCTCAGGTGGTATGTGTGGAGTTTAGGGTGTGGCTAGGTGCATAGAGGGACAAGATGGACAGTGTGAGTGTGACTTGAAGCGAGCTGGCCGGGTTTGTGAGTCTACGGTGCATGGAGTTCAATGTGGGAGTTGGATGTGTCATGATAAGTCAGAAGGTGGGATCAGAGAACATGTAACATGGCACAATATGAGGTGAGTCATGCATGGTGTTTAGAATAACCTGCATCAGCATGATAGGTTGAATCGATGGGTGTATCAAAGATCGGGTGCAAAGGATCAACAACATGGCACATGGAATGACAAAGGATGTCAATGCCAAGCAAAATCCGGTTCCGCGGTGTATGTTATAACTTGGCCAATGTGGGGAGAATGTGAAATGAGGTGTGTGTTGTGAGTGTGGACATGGGAAAGAAAAAAAATGATGTAAAGTTTGGTGGCAAGGGGTGTAGGATGTAATGCGGGGTCCGAACCAACCCAAAACGAAGGGTGTCAGGTTGAACGCTGAGTTAACTTTGCGGTAGGTATGCATTAAGGCAGTAGGTGGATGCATTAAGGGGAGAGCTAGGTAAATAACTTGATGGCCAAATGAAGAGATGGGTGAGGAGTTATAAGGGGTCCCTTCACTAAAATGGAAAATTGTTGAGCTAGGAGGAATAAAATCAGATATGGAGTTCTAGGTACCACAAGCAATCCCAAGTGCATGTATTTCTCCTACAAGGTAGTTATGCAGCATTAAAATCTCTTTCTCTCTCCATCTATTTTCTCATGCTATAAATTGTAATGGAAGGATAAATTTTAAGGTTGTTGAATATTCTCCCCTAACTCTCTCTCTTTGCAAATCATTGAAAGTGCACTGTGAGCTAAAATATTCACTTCTAAGCATTGTGTAAGGGCTATATGCCTCTTCTCCTCATTTTAATGAATTGTATCAAATCTTTAGAAATATAAATCAGATTTGTGGCTATTTTGCAGCCCTTGTTTGTTGATATTACAACTTCTGGTCTTCTCATTACATTTGTGGTTTTTTGTGCATTCTAATTGTTTCTTACAGGCTTGAAGTGGTTGTGTTTAATTGAAATGGTACTGTCAATGTGTGGTTTAGGTTGTGGTGTCTCAATACCCTTCCTATTCCCCATTTCCCTTCTTTTTCACCCCTCATAGAGTGTTCGAATCACCCCTTTTCTTGGTGCATCACCCCCTTAGTTTAGATTTTTCTTTCTTGCATGCATTTCCTTCTATCCCTGTCCCCTTGGAAATACTAGGATATGATTAGTTAGGTGTTTCTTTGCATTTAGGAGTAGTATTGTGCTAGGAATAGGTAGAAGAAGCGGACTTTATTCAGAGGATTATTCTACTTGCAAGGTCCCACACTTCAAGATAATCCCATGTTACCCAATCACACCGAATACCCTAGTTTCACAAGCTAGCCATTTGGGGGGTGCTATGATTCCGTGATAACACTTCTGGCATGCCTGATGGGACCAGAGGTCATTCTACAAGTGTTCTAACATAGCATTTTATCTTCATATTTTCATTTCATTGCAGCAAGGTTTATGTTCTCTTGTTTTTATTCGTAACCTTTGGAGGTTTTGTGAAGCATACCTGATGACTCCCAAGAAGAATAACTCAGTGGTGTAGTAGGCCAAGCCCTTCAAGTACATGAGAAGGATCTAGACTCAGTCAAGGACAAGAGAAGAAGGCATATTTTAATATTTTTAATTATCTCCAAGAAGAGAAAGTAAAGGGAGAAGAGTAAAAAGATCCCCATCTCCACCAAATAGGATATTATCCACACCTCTACATGGTAGAACATTTCTCTAGTCCACTAGGGTCCTTAGGCCAATTAGAATGGCTCAACCACCACCAAACCCCTTTGCCAATTTCATAGGAAGTAGCCCACTTTCCTTCAATGCTAAAAATCCAATCCATGTAGCAACATTAAAGAGCATCCCCTATTTCACGAAAGAGAATAATATAACTCCCATTGACCATATTCAAGACATTTCCAATGTATGTTCCATTCACAAGATCAATGAGATGGATTTTGCAATTAGGCTCTTTACTTCTTCCCTCAAAGGAAAATCCTTGCAGTGGTTTAGGAGCCTTGTAATTAGGTCAATCAATAAGTGGGATGAATTGTTTTTGGTTCTGTGTAATCAATTTGGGGAGACAGTGGAAAACATGTCACTTTTGGAACAACTGACTACAATTAAGAGGCCCCCTAATGAGTAGATAGATAATTTTAACTTCATATTTCAGTGGACATGGGATTGGATTCCGATCCCTATGAGGCCAACAGCAGAAGGTGCATTCCTCTATTACTTAAAATCTTTGAACTCTGACATTTTTGTAATGATCCAGTCTATTGGGGGATAACACTATTAGGAGCTTATTCCATTGATATCAAGGATGAGAATTACTTAATTTAGGTTGGTAAACTTACACCTAGGCCACCTATGCCCCTCTATCCAGATATGGGATATCCTACTAGAAGTGAGGAACCTAAATTTAACCCCATTTGAATCCCTTGAAATCAGAGTTCCAGCTAGGCCTCCATTTCTTCTAACACTTCTAAGAAACTCTAAGAGGTCATGAAGCAACTGCAAAACCTAGGGAATGAGTTGCTCACTATCAAGAGGTAGCAAGCCCAAAGTTTCAAACCCTACCATCCTCAGTACCAATCCAAAAATCCCCCATATCAGTTGAATAAAAATCCTATCCAAACTACTAGCCAAAATCAAACATAACCTCATGCTACTAAGCCTTTCCAACCCTAAAACCCTAATGTATTATTAATGTCTAGAGCCTTGATTCCATTTCAAAACAATCTTGCACAAGACTACGATTGGTGATTCCCTTGCGGTCAACCTCACAACTAAGCAACATGTTTCAATAGTGCTCTAAATCAGGCCTTAATGGTGCATAAAATGGGTGTGTCTTTAGAAGCAAGCGAAGAGGAAAATGGGTAGAAGGTGGTTCCATAAGAGGCTACTCTAAGTGACAGAACATTGGTCAATTGGTAAATTGAATATTTTTGCGAGGTTAATCAGCCTCCTTTCCAAGGTGTAGTAGCTAATACATGATCAAATAAAAGGAATATTGAGGAGGGGTAGTCATTTAATCCAGTCATTCCTCCACCTACCCTCACACTGTAAGGAGTTAACAATGCAAGAACAACCCCGAATGTGTAAAATCAGCCCAAGACACTTGTTGCATCAGGTCATGTACTAGCTCGAGTGCCGGAGAAAATGGCACCAAGTAAGGGATAGTAAAAGGAAATCCCATCTCCTTTTAACATTATAGATCAAATGAATAAGACAAATATCAGCATTTCCATGTGGGAATCACTGGCAATTCCAGGGAAATGAGACTTGTTGCAAGAAGCCATGCAAAATTGGTCCACCTCTAATGAATCATCCAAAAATTAGGGAACAATTATCACTCATGCAACAAATCAAGAGGGAGGTCAACCAAGCACAAATTTAAAACCTCCACCATTCTATGTGTCATTGATCATCGAGAACAACTTGTTACATAATTGTATGATCGATTCAGGGATGAGAAGTTCTGTAATGCCAAAGTAGAGAGCAGATCAATTGGGTCTGAAATATGAACCAGTCTCCAAGGGAGTGGTGCAACTGGATGAGACAGAAGTAGGAACATTTGGATTGATTAAAGGATTAAGCCTAAGACTGCATGCATTTCCTAATGTCACAATATTACAAGATGTATTAGTAATTGACTTGCCACCACTGCTTTCCTTATGCTTGTTACGGGATTTCACAGCTAAGATCATAGGCCACTTGTCAGTAGATTAATCCCACATGTTGTTCAGGATGAGATATGGAGCCAAAGCTACAATCGGATCACAACCAATTGTTAACTTCCACATTGAGACTCATGTTCCAAGTCTAATCAATGTCAACTACTCAACCTTTGACCGAGAAGATTATCCAAGCATTTAGGAAGTAAATACTAAAGTTGGGAATATTCCAGATCCAACTTTAGATGAATGAGATCACAAGAGACATGCTTTTGATCCATATAGGGAAATGGAGGAGGTTGAGTTAGGAATTTATTTCTTGCATGAAGAGAATTCAATTCTCCCTAGTATCACCAAGCTAGAAAACAAGGATGACAATGATGTTTGGAAAAAAAAATTATGGTTCTAGGAGTAAACAAGGTGTCAGAAAAGGTGCAATGCTTATGTCAGCACAAGGTGTCAAATAATACTTAGCTTTCGGATTCCAATTTACTTGTTCAAACAACATAGTTGAGTATGAAGCATTGGTCCATGGACTACATTGGGCAAGAAGGAGAGGCATCATGAATTTGCAGGTTTTTGGAGACAGTGAACTAATTATCAATCAAGTTAGAGGAAAAAATGCTGTAAAGAATGATCTTCCCAGGAGTTATAAGAACATGGTATGGGATCTTATTGAATATTTCAAAGTATTCAATATAAATTCTATACCAAGGAAGAAGAATGAAGCTGGGGACAATCTTGCAACAATCGAAGTAATTTTTGATGTAGTTGAAAACATTAAGAGGGATAAAACACAACCCCATATCAAGGTAATTGTGCGACTAGCTATTCTTGAAAATAACACCAATTAGAAAGTGTTCAAGAATGATCAACAAATCATCAACTTATTATAGGAAGAAGCTGAGTTCTCTACAAAGAATCAAGATAAATTGGAACAACAATATGGTGATCAATTGTTACAGCTAAGGATGAACAAGTTTCCAAAAGGCCTAGTGAAATTGGAGTCAATATTCAATCCCAATGATCAATTCCAGAAGGAGAAGGAAAATATTTAGGTCAAAGGAGAAGATTCAGAGCCCATTTTGGTTAAAGAGGCCAAAATACTCTAGATTGGAAAGGTGAGCACCAACAAAGAAAGATATGATTTCATACAACTTTTGCAAGAATTCCTAGATGTCTTTACTTGGAGCTATCAGGACTTGAGAGGATTTAATCGAAAGTTGGTAGAACACACTATTGATATGGATCCATGAACTAATCCCATTAGGTAGAAACAAAGATCATTTAACCCTCATATTGAGCCTCTCATGAAGAAATAGTTCAATAAGCTCATAGAGGAAAGCATAATTTTTCCAATCAAGCACTCTTAATGGGTTGTTAAGCTGGTACCAGTCAGGAAAAGAAACAGAGAAGTTGGGTTGTGCGTAGAATTTCGGGACTTGAATATGGCTTCTCTCAAGGATGATTATCCACTTCCTTATAAGGAGTAAATATTATAGGTGGTAGCCAGTTCGGAAATATTCTCTCTCCTACATGGATACTTGGGCTATAACCAAATCGTGGTGAAGGAAGATGATTAGTTCAAAACGGCCTTGACCACAAAATGGGGAACTTATGCCTATAGGAAAATTCCATTCAGACTTTCAAACGTAGGAGCTACATTACAGAGGGCTATGGACATGACGTTCAAGGGAGTGATCAACAAGATAATTCTTGTGTATTTAGATGACATTACTGTATTCTCCAAGGACACAACAAGTCACCTCTTTCACCTCAGGAAAGTGTTTCAAAGATGCAGGAGATTCAGAGTGTCTCTAAATCTGAAGAAGTGTATATTCCTAGCCCATGAAGGCAAGCTCTTAGGCCACATTTTTTTGAATAAGGGGTTGACTATTGATCCACAAAAGGTAGAAGCTATTCAAGCATTTCAATTTCCAAGCCATAAGAAGGCTCTCCAAAGTTTCTTAGGGAGAATTAACTGTCTTAAGATTCGTACTAGATTTTTCCACTTTTGTGAAGCCATTGATTATGATGCTAAAGAAGAGTATGTGATTGAAATGAATGAGGGAGGGAAAAGAGATTTTTGAGGCCATCAAGAATGTAATATCTCAATCCCTAACTCTCATGAATCTAGACTTAGCTAGAGACTTCATGCTCCATGACTTCGGCAGTTCGAACACGATTTCTACAATTTTGGTGTAACTAAATAAGGAGGGATTCAAGAAGCCCATCACATTATTCATTAAAAGTTTAAAATACCATGAATTAAGGTATTGCTTCATTGAAAAGAATGTCCTTGTTGTTATTAGGAGCTTGAAGAAATCCAGACACTTATTTCAAACAATAAAATTCAGCTTTTGGTGTCTCATGTTGGAGTCAAGGACTTCCTCCTAAACAAGGACTTGAATGAGAAAAGAGTGGGTTGGATCACTCCAGTGATGGAGTATGACATAAGGATTAAAGTGAAAAAATTAGTTTGTGGTAAGGGACTAAGTGAGCAGTTGGCCTCAAACTAGCATGCTGAAAAAATTCATGTAAAAGAAACTATTCTGGTGTTGCAAGATAACTAGGAACAAGCAGATGATAGTGTCCCTATTCCTTGTTGGACTCAGGACATGGTACATTTACTACAAACAGGTTATGCCCTCCAGATATGAGAAAAGAAAAAAGGATACATTTTAGAATCCAAGCCATTTTGTACATCCTTATTGACGATGTTTTATTCAAGAAGGACATGAATGGAGTTATACTGAGATGCATAAGAAAAAATCAAGTTAAAAAGGTACTACATGAGTTCCACAATAGAGAAGATGGAGGACACTTTGCTCCACGAGTAACAACTCTCATATTCATGAGATCCAGATATTATTGGCCCACTCTATTCAATGACTACTATGCATGGATTAATAAATGTACATTTTTCACAGGCAAGGAGAAGCTAGCAACATTGCCACTACTTCCAATCTCAGTTGAAAATCCATTCACGTAGTGGGCACTATGTTTCATTAGGGTCATCAATCCGAATTCAAGCCAAGGTCACAAGTGGATTCTAACTGCAACAGACTACTTCACGAAGTGGACCGAGGTAGTGGCACTCAAGGAGGCAAATGAGTCTATCATAATGGACTTCTACAAAGGGATTGTAATAAGGTTCGGAGTCTCAACTACTATTATATCAGATAATGCTTTGGCATTCCTTTGCATGAAGATCACTTAATGGGATGTTAGGAGCGGGATATATCTCAACACCTCCTCAAATTATTACCCCCAGGGTAACAGTAAAGTAGTTTCCATGAACAAGAACTTGTTGAGAATCATAATAAGGAATTTGGAAGAGAATCAAAGGACCTAGAAAAAAAATCTAAAATCATCCTTGTGGACTGATAGAATTACACCAAAGAGGTCTACTGATAGCTCTCCTTATAAGTTGGTCTTCGGGAAAGAAGTTAGGCTACCTATATCACTTGAGTTTCCGGCATTGGAGATCTTGAAGTAGATGAATTTGTCCGAGTATGAGCCCATAAGAGCCACGTATGTAGAAATCATGGAGTTGGAAGAAATAAGAGAGCATGGAATGCAAACCATGGAGAAAGATCATGCCTTGATCAAGAGGTCATTCGATAAGAAAGCCAAGGCAAGGACCTTCCAGGAGGGAGACTTGGTTCTTAAGTGGGATGTTGATTGGGATGAGCCAGGAAAACATTCCAATTTTGATGCCATATGGAGTGGCCCCTACATGGTCACAGGATACAAGATTAACAATGCTTTCTAGCTATCCAGGTTGGACAAAGGAGAATTACAGATTCCGGTCAACAGAATCTACCTCAAGTATTGTTACTGAAAGGAAGAATTCTCACCTTTGTACATATTAGTTTTGGATTTTATAATTCCTCCTAGTGCTTGTGCACATTATTATTTTTAGTAGAATAGGTTTCTATTTCCCTAAGTGCTTGGCATAGATTGTTATTACTCCTAATTGTCTCATTACAATTCAATATGCCCCTACAAAGATGTTTTAGAAGCTCAAATTTGCAAGAAATGGTTGTTGCTCTCAAAAGATTTCAAATGTAGAGCAACTAAAATCCGAAAAGGGACAATTTTTTTAGTCTTTCCATTCTTTTATTCCTTTAGGTCATCACAAGTTGAACTTCTCATGTTTCTAGTACCCCTTGCAAAAATCAAAAGATCAGTTTCAGGGCAGCTTTTCATGTCACAAGTGTTCCGGCCTCAGTAGTGTTTCAAAGCATCTCATAGAGGGAAAAAATAAAAAATTTAATAGAGTCCCATGATGTACGGTCTCAAAAAATGTTTTACTTAAAATTCGGCAATGTGCTATGTAAGACAATAAATCATCAGTCAGAGGTACATCAAATTTGGTCAGAATTTGATGTCAGGATAGTTTTAGGTATCTATCATACAGTTTTGTGGATCAGGATTGCAGAGAGAAAAGTGTGAAAATTCCAAACTCAAGACAATTTTCCACTCTCACAAAAATCTTAGTTTAGAAATCTTACAAGTGAGAGGGTCAATGCAGGTCAACACAGGTCCTACAGTGTTTAGCAGATTCCAGGGTTAGAAATTTAAGCATTCATATCATGTTAGGATATCAAAGGAGACTCCCTGCTCAATGGATCCATCCAGGCTACTGGTCAATAACATCTAGCAGGAAGATTTCCTCGTAAGTTGTCAAAATTGTTGTCCATTTTTCCCTCTGGGCAAATGGACAACAAGGAAGAATAGGGCCCTATAGTGAACTAGAGAGTTATAGGTGCAATTCATGACCTAGGGGCATTTATGATGAATTCAAGAAGGTTTAGAACCCTTTAGATTATTTTTTCCTCTTTTGGGTTTTGAGGAGACCCATGAGCTCAATCAGTGAAAAAATAACCTGAAAAGTCCACATCATGAAATATTGCCCAAAAATAGCTAAAATGGAGAAAATTGGCTCGTGGAATTTTGCTACATTCACATGACCCCCTTTATTCTAAAAAATCCAAGGAAATCAAGAAAAATGTTAAAAATGCAAAAAAGGGAAAGAATGGGGTTTGGGGAGTGGTCGAGCTAGAATCAGCTCACCGAGCTTCCCAGAAATCTTACATTATGTGTGGCTTGGGTGGGCTGTTTTGATTTCAGGGCACGACTCACTGCATAGAGGGATGAGCTGGAAAGTGTGAGCGTGGAGCGGAGAAAGTTGGTTGGGTTAGAGATCCTGTGGTGCATGGAGCTCAATGCATCATGATAAGTCAGAAGGTGGGCATAAATAACATGTACCATGCATAATGTAGGGTAAGACATGTGGGGTGTTTGGTAGAACCTGCATCCATATGACAGGGTGACTCGGAGGATGTATCAGAGATTGGGTGCAGAGGATCAACAACATGGCACATCGAGTGGTGAAAGATGTCAATGCTGAGCGGAACCTGGTTCTGTAGTGCATGAGGTAACTCAACCGGTTTGGGGAGAACATGAAATGATGCATGTGCTACATGTGTGGATGCAGGAAAGCAAAAACACATTGCACAACTTGGCAGAAAGGGGTACATGATGTAATGTGGGGTCTGAACCTGCCCAACATAGAGGGTGTAGGGTTAACCATCAAGTTAAATTAACAGTAGGTAAGCGTTAAGGTGGTAGGTGAATACATTGAGGGACAAGCTAGGTAAATAGCTTGATGGAAAAATGGAGAGCTAGGTGAAGAGTTCTAAGGGGTCCCTTCACTAAAATGGACATAACTTCTTCCTGAGGTGTCATATTTTAATAGAATTATAGTCACTAGAAAGGAAATTTTGAGCCCTTCACCATGAAATCATTAGAAATGGAAAATTATTGAGCTAAGAGGAAGACAATCAGATATGGAGTTACAGGTCTGATAAGGAAGCCCAAGTGTATTTATTGCTCATGCAGGGTAGTTTGGCAGCATTGAAAGCTCTCTCTCTCTCTCTCACCTTCTATTTTCTCATGCTATAAATTATAATGGAGGGATTAATTTCAAGGTTGTTTTTGAATATTCTCCCCTAACTCCTCTCTCTTTGCAAATCATTGCAAGTGCACTGTGACCTAAAACCTCCATTTATAAGCATTGTGCAAGGGCTATATGCATCTTCTCCTCATTGTAATGAATTGTATCAAATATTGAGCAATATAAATCAAATTTGTGGCTATTTTGTAGCCCTTATTTGTTGATATTACAACTTCTGGTCTTCTCATTACATTTATGGTGTTCTGTGCATTCTTATTATTTCTTGCAGGATTGAAGTGGTTGTGTTTAATTGAAATGGCAGTGTAAATGTGTGTTTTGGGTTGTGGTGTCTCAATACCATTCCTATTCCCCATTTCCCTCCCTTTTCACCCCTCGGAGAGTGTTCCAATCACCCCTTTTCTTGGTGCATCACCTACTTAGTGTATATTTTACTTTCTTACATGCCTTTCCTTCTATCCATGTCCCCTTGGAAATACTAGGATAGGATTATTAGGTGTTTCTTTGCATTTATGAGTAGTATTGTGCTAAAAATAGGCAGAAGAAGCTGAATTTCTCTAGATGATTATTCTACTTGTAAGGTCCCACACTTCAAGATAATACCATGTTATACAATCACACCAAATGCCCCAGTTTCACAAGCTAGCCATTCAGGAGGTGTTGTGATTCCGTGATAACAATTTTCACCCGTTTTAGGTTTTATTAGGGGTTTTACACTATAATCAAACAAGGAATGAAATATGAGCTACATGGGGTTATTTTGACTAATTAACCTCCAACAGTAACCATTCAACAATAAAATAACACATTAATACTTATAAGAATGTACATGGCGTAATCAAAAGTCACAAATACATGGGATCAATAGAACTTATCTGATTACATTTGATCATGGGAAATCTTGGGTGATTTAGATGTTGAAACAAGGGTAATTAGACATAAGAATACTTTAGAACTTATACATGGAAATATCTTGAGACATGACTGTATAGTAGGAGAAGGAACCTCTATATGGTCTTGACCTATTTGTATGGTTTTTCACCCACTTAGAACTGTGGTTTGTGACTTTCTAGGTTTGTTGTATATTTTATTCTCTTTGTCACTCCTTTTCGGTCACTATCGATCACATTGTGAGGGTATCTGAATAATATGATCAATCTTTCAAACCCTAACCACTGATGAATTTATGCAAAATAAAAATTAGTTGGGTTGTAGGTACCTCTGTGCACCACCGACGTTGGAAATTCTCCAAAGAGGCCTCAAACCACATGTTGGAGTCTATAAGTCTTCTCCCTTATGTACATGTCATTATTGTGTCAGTTGCGCATGATTTTTCCCTACCATCGTGTTGGTATATCACACTTAGATAAACTAAGGCGCGTTCACCCGAAGTGTGAGAGGTTTCCAAGTCCCATCATAATTTAGCAAGAGTGAAATGAATTGAACAAGTTGATAAACTATCAATTTAGAATTGTCTTCTTGATATACTAACAACATAAAATCATGCATATACTAAACATAATGATCATATATCAATTTTTGTATAGTTACAATTTTTAGCCATATAGTAGCCCACAATTCAAGTACATCATTCACACCATAATCCTCTAGATATTTGTGTACATAACTACATACACACTCACATATATACACACACACCTATATATAATAGACCCCTTCATGGGTATTTATACTAGTGGGAAACATGTCCTTAACTTTCCTTAGAAGAGATAATAATAGCCTTTGAGTTTACAAATCTAGTTAACTATTACATTCAGTCGGTAGCTAAAATTAGCCTTTTGTCACCTTAAACATGTGAGGCATGTTGTTCCTCTGAATAAGATGCTACTTATCTTAAGTATTTATCCAAATCCTATGTTAGCTTCATGTATATGTCGAGAAATAAATTTTAAGTCCACTTTCAGACTCATGTTTATCCTTATCCTCTGTTACACTGCATGTCCTTTTCTTAATCTTATCCTGTACGACATGATCATCTTTATGATTTCTCTTATGCACCTCCATTTTCCTTCTTATGCACATAATTCCTTTCCCTTTTCCTTGCACGGTTACCTCTTGCACACTCCCTTGCTTATACCCTTCACACACCTTTGTGAAATTTTTACGTGTGCCTCTAAAGAATAGTGATTCGTGAATAAATAATACCAAGTCCTTCGGGACTTAAACAATAAACAATATGATAAATCATGGGTTCAACATCACCCCATACTAATTTGGTTGTCTGTCCTTGGGAAATTTTTTTGGACATCCTAAAATAATTTAGGCATTTCAATCTGTAACAAGTCTTCACGCACCTTCCATTTATTCACAGTTGCATCAATGAGCTGGGTTAATTTCTCCAATTGCGTAGTTAATTGGTTAAACACCAAAGAACCTTTTACCCCTATGGTAACAATTGTTTGTAGATGATCAAATTGCTTTTGTAATTCCTAGCGCGTAGCTTTGAGCTCCATCTATGTTGTATCAGTGAGATTTATTAACTCCATTAAGCGTTGCTTTATTTTCTCTTTCCTTGTTGAGACCTCTTCGCAAACCATTTTAGATTCTTCCATTATTTTATTTTGGTTGGATTTTTCTAGGGAGTCATCTTCTATTTGGGCTTCAAATGTCATTATATTATCCACTAGTTATTTTATTTGTGCATTAATTATCTGAGGTTGACTTATACAACACTTTAAGTAATTTTACTGATTTTTCCCCTTTAGCCTCTAACCTTATTGTGTTATCCTCACATTCTATGAGATTATTATTGCAAACAAATAAAATATTTTCCCTTTCTCACCTTGTCATTTGTCTCTCTCCCACTCCTCTATTTCCTTTAATAGGAAATTCATTAGTTACTCGAGCTCATCTGTTTGTTCGCCTAGTATGAGAGAATTATCTTGTAGAAGCTTAGGCTCATTGTGCATCACCTATTCCTTGAGGGTCCTGAAATTTGACTCGATGCATGTACAGTTGTCCCAAAGACCTTTTTTTCATGCTAAATCTCACACAGATGTCACTTTGTCTCTTTGATACATTCCTCTATATTTTTGGCTTGATCCCTATATATTCTTGTTTTGTTGATGTTTTGTAAATTTTTCTATACTACCTCTCTAGCAATATTTAGCAATGCCTCCCCGAATTGAGTCTCATAAATTTTATAGGTGGTCAAAATGATAACATGATCTCCATCCTTGGATGGGACGATGTGAATGCTATCACTTGGAAATTTAATAATCAGTTCTTCAGTGTAGGCGTCCAACGAAAGGGAAAAATCCTTTTTTGAGTGCTCAGTTTCCATGGTGTTCTTAATATTCATAATATCTCTTCCATCATTAATATATTGCATACATTGATCTTTTTCCAGGGTTGGGGTAGATTTGTATGTTTTCTTTTTCATCCTCTGTGTCGATTTCTTGCTCATATATTATCCTCTTATCTTTATTTGAGTGGGCTTGTTCACCTCAACTTCTCCTTTGTGGCTACTTCATTCATCATTATATCCTTTAGCACTTTCAATTTGCATGGCCTCCTATAGATTGTATTTCATTTCCACCACCTTTGGTGGTGACTTGATAACATATATTATTTGTCCGTTAGGGATTGAGAACCCCATATGTTTTCGTGGTCCTTCCCTAATGCTTACATGGACTAGAGAGTGCTATATTGGCACCTCAACATTGGTATAATTTTATCTAAGGTTCATTGTGGACCTTGCACCATTGATATTCCAATTTTTTTATTTCCTTCTTCAATTTGTGTCAGGATTGGCCCTTGTTTTGGATTGAATCATCTTTTCTTTTTAGGTTAATCTGTCTGTGTGCATGAATTTTTTTCTCTTGATGTATTTTTCACACATGATATACTTATTCTCATGCTCCTTGTCATGCTCGTCTAGGCATACAAATTTCTTCATTGGGTTCTTCATCTAATGGTTTCTATTCATTATCCTTTTTTTAGTCGCAGATAATTTTTTTTTATGTGCTTCATTCTTCACTGTAATAGTTTCTCACTTAGTGAGGTGACATGTATCTGTGACCTGAGTCCAATTATGTGTGTCTCAATTAGGATTATTATATGTTTGGAATAGTGCATGGATGTCCTCATCTACCCTTTGCACATCAATAGTGATATTCTTTTCCCCTTGATCCATTGGATGAATCGAACAAAGTAGTGTGTTGTGAAGGCATAGGGTAATTTGGCCCATGGTGTCCAGTCCAAGTCTCATCAATCTTTTTTATCCTTTCCACTAAGTAATTTATTGTGACACCAAACTCCTCCTCTCCGGTCAACTCCTTAGGTAATTAGCACATGATTTTATAGTCTTTCTCAAATACATTGCACAAGTGTGTCAAATAAGTAATAAACCTTTCCTTGTATGCATTATTGAGTGTTGGGGGAACCATGAATGGTTTATACATTACTACCAGAGATGGATCCTTGGATGGGTATATCCATGATGGTTCATCATCCCCTTCTAGTATGCCAAGCTCCATGAAGACTATCAACCACAAAATCAACCACTAAAAAAATCTAACCCCTTTGATTTGTTAGACCATATTGACATCTACTACTATGATTTGCGTGAAAAATTGGGAGTTTTTAAAAACTGTCCCATGTGCTACCTTATGTGAAATTCTTAGAAACCTCTTATTTAATTCCATCCACCTCTTATCCCTTACATGTTTTGCATTTTGTATTCTTACAAGGAATATTTTCGTAGGGTCCTTGAGTTCATTTATGGAACTAAAATTCCCTCCACATTTGTATTTGAGGAGGTCTCAAATGTTGTCTATAGAGGCATAATATTCCAGGGCATACACTAAATCATCCTCATGATTTTTGAGCCCTATTACCTTAGTGATCAAATGACACGATAGGTGCATGCACCTTCTTGCAAAGTATAAATACCCTTCCTTGATATGTGAGATAAGTTACTGGTACAATTCTAATGGTTTGTTGGAGTAAGGAAATTCAAGTAACTGAAGGACCCCTATTTTCTCTATAATATTTTGTATGTTATTATTATAAACATCATTAGCTTGACTATCCTTTTGTCTTTCTGGGTGCACCATTTATTTATCAATAGTTCCATCAAGCCAAGACATGAGATGATTGGAGTCTGATATTTTGGTCGAAGTTACATTATTGGTCCACTCCCTAATATTTTCATCTTCCTCTAGGTATTGCATTTCAATATTAATGGATAGGGTGTTGGCACTTTGGTCCTTCTTCGGTTTCCTTGTTACAGCCATAGTGATCTTCTGTTTTTGTGGAATAGAAGTTCTTGTTCTTGCTTCTGATGGTGCCTCCTTTATGATAGTTATGTCTTCTTTAATGATTTTTTCCTCCTTGATTACCACGGCCTATGATTTATTCAAAGATATTGATCCCAAAATACTCATGGATCTCATGATCCTTTACTTGTCACATTTCCTTCCTCTTTATTCTATTTCTTTATAGGCTAAAAAACCACTTTGGTTCACATAAGGTTGCTAATTTACCCAAAGTTCATCATCCTGTCAAGGGTTTGCAACCCCCACATTAATCAAGGTCTAGAATGGTTGTCTTGTTGATATGCTAGTCTATTTATGCTTTTGTCTTTTACTAAAAAAGGTTAAGGTGGCGTTAATTGAGATCAATGTTTTTGATAGGCTCTGGTGTTTAATCGTATTTGTAAATTACTTCATTATTTTTTAGTAGATATCCCATTTTCACTGCAAGGTAACTAAAATGAATTACCCGCTTATTATTTATACCCCTTAGAAGAAATAAATTCTTATTCCATTTACTTCTTGCATGCAAGAGGTGTTAGTTCTCCATAGCTTCCATTAATCCCTAGTTGTTGAAACTTGTCCTTTGTTCCATTTTTCCCACTTTCTCCCAAGTCACCATTAGTGTGTAACATGAGTCTCTTCCTCGTAGATTTATCCATCACCCTGTCAGTTGCATTTAACAAGATTTTTTATTTTAGGTTGTGTTTTCCTCCCCTCTTTATTTCTTATATGCATCCTTATTATAGTTCCACATTACTCTGACATCCTCTTGAAAGATTAGTTATTCCTCCATCCACCATACTTCATCCCAGTTCCATTTCCTTGTCATGTATTTTCTACTTGTGTATGTGAGTTTTTACCTTTCTCTTTTAATCTGCCCCCTTTTAATCTGACAATGTCTATATATCATTTCAAAAACCTTTATTGTTTAACTTATTCCATATTCCTACACTATTGTCCTCCACTAATTACTTCTCCCATTTTTAACTTTTGTGTAGTCCTCTGCTTAAGATGATTTTGAGCTTGTTATGTAAGGCCAGTATAAATAAAAAGGTACACAACTATCATGTTCTTATTAGAAAGCATAAATAAACCTAACCTAAAAGAAAATAAATAACAATTAATCTAATGGAATACACATTATTCATTATATACCAATATGGCTAGAAATATGAATTCAGTCTACTCCCATTGAAGTAGCCTAGAAGCATCTTTCCGTTAAAATCCATCAATTTGCATACCACGGTTTGCAATATATGAACTATCTCATATGACCATAGCTGATGAGTTTTGAGATTTCCTAGATTTTGTGAAAATTTACAGTCAAATAGAAAAACCTTGGCACCTTCCTCAAGATTTTTGGTAATGCACCTAACGTGGTTAATAGCTATGATGACTTCTGTGCTGGAAGTTGAAAATGTTGATATGTGATTCTTACCTGAAGACAATCTACTCTTGTGAATTAAGAAATCATGTTTGCTCAAGATAATATGTTATCTATAGGAAATAGATACCATTGTGTCATGTTTATGCTGAATTGAAAATGAAGTATTTCTTTCCTTCTTATGTTGAATTATACACTGCATGTGGAAATAAGAAATTGATTCAGTTTAAACTAGTTCATAAGTATTTATTGCACTTGAACTTGTGCTTCAGTTGTCATAATATTTGATGCAGGATAGCTATACCTTGGATCAAGTTTAGTGATCCAATGCATGCTTTAAATTTCATGACATTGTGGTCATCTTGACCGAGCATGACAAATTATGGGATCTCTAAACTCTGGTTGTCTTGGAATAACGGGTGAACTCCATTTCTCTCGTGTTTCATATGTGATATTTATATGACATTATGATTCATATTTTGGTAAGTTTTAAGTTACAATTTTTATCTATTACTAAAAAAACCTAATTAATCTACATTCCTAAGTTGTAAGCCTATCCTAAGTTACTAAGTTCTTTTATTAATGAGGATTGTTTATAAAAGGGGTAAAACCTTAGAATAAACTAATAAATCAACCTAAGGACCTAAGTTGGTTTCTAACCTAATGTTATGAACCTAACCTATACTTGGGTGAACCTAAGGGGTGGAATGGATGACTCACATTGGGATGTCAATGGCACTAACCTCTAAATATTTATGAGGGACTTAATGGGCATTAAAACTCTTGGATGCCACCAATTTTGGTGAGTGCATGAAGGTTTGGAGGAAGGTTAGTTGGAATCGCTGCTAAAGTTTTAGATGCATGTAAATTTAAATTTGGTAATGGCAAAACTTGAGTTGGTGGTGGCGGGAGAGATAAGGTAGGACTACCAGCCCTGTTTGCATTTATTATCCCAAGCAATTGTGAAAAAATTCCTAGGAAGTAGGGGAGGTTAGAAGGAAAAATGGTTTTCGGTTTTTCATTGTTCATTTGATTTTTGTGAGCTTTTAGCTTTGCATGTGGCTTTTCACTTCGAACCCTCAGTTTGACTGCTTGCATGGTGATGATGGTAACTGAAATATCACCAAGAAGCTATAAGAAGAAGGAGAAGGAAGTTACAAAGATGGTTGTTAGAGGTTTCATGGAAAATAATTGTTGTTAAGGCTCTTCTTAAATATTTACAACAAGAAATTGAAGACATGAGCTCTATCAGGCATGATAGGACTTATCTCTTTAAGTCTTCTGCTTTTATTTAATTGTCTTCATTAAAAGAACTTTTCTCTTTTGAAAACCTTCTAGTTATGATTTTGTGATTTATTATTCTTTGCTTCAATGGTGTTTTAGTTTGTTTACTTAGGATGAATAATGATTTTTTTACTTGTTGTGTGGAATACGAACTCTGGGTTATTCTAGTTGCAGTTGTGATTAGCTTATTTATAGTAGAACCTTCTTGGAAATAGAAAGAATCTATGTTGTTCTTTATGAATGTTTACCTAAACTGAAGAGTGCATATTCATTAATATTAGTCTAGTTTCGGGTTGGAATCTATAGAGTTTTGGTTATAATGTTTTCCTTATCAATATGATTGAAGTTTAAAAGTATAGGAGACTTCATTTTGGCGGTTTCAGATTTACGCCTTCGTTCAGGATAATTTGGTATTTTGTGTTTTGGTCTATTTTTTCTTGATAATGGTAGCGGGGAACCATTATTCAGTCCATCCTGTTCTTAACTGTATTTTCATTCTTTCAAGGAATATCTAGTTTGTGTTTAGACCTGAAATACACTTATTTTTGGGTTCATCCCAAAATGGATTTATATTAAGTCTTTACTCTTTTCTTTGAACCTTGTTTGGATAAGATGAAAATAGGTATGCCTGTGAAGTTGTGGTTTTGTTCTGTTGCATTTACTCCTTATTTTTTGTAAAACCACTATGGGATTTTGGTTTCCTTATAAAATATTTTGATCTTGGAAATTGCTCATGAATTGTTGACTATTGATGAACTCTTGTTGAAAGGAGGTTGTTCGAATGATATATCTGTCTTCTTTTTTTGACAATTATTAGTTCTTTCAGAGATTTGTTTTGAACTTGGCCTGGGTTGTCATGCTTTCTTTTCATCATTGAGTTTACCTGGAATTGAAGTGAGTCATTTGTTTAATCAGTTTAACTGTGTATGGAGATAGTATCTTTTGGGGAGGAAGAGCAGACTGGTAAAACTATTGAATTTATCGATTCTGTTCTTTTTGACTGATACGTTAATGGTCACCTAAATCTAGGCTACATTGGTGATTCAAGTAAGATCTTGTTGATCTTATGTGGGCATTCCAAGTTATTTAAACAATTGAAGTGCATTTCTCTTGAGGGAGTCTGTTCTATATTTAATTTTTTTCCATCTTTGCATGGAGTAGTTGGGTTTTCTTGTGAGATGGGAAATGTTTTTGGCTTGCTCTTTGAGGTGATTCAATGCCTATTTAGTTTTGTATAAATGGGAAGTGTAGCTCAACTCTTCTTCGTATTCATCCTTCGAGTTGGTTCTAGTTTGAGAGTTTATGGAACTTCATTATTTGGGAATAGTTGTTGTTCTTTCTCTGGGTTGCATATCTTTTTACACTTTGGCTTTGGTGTTCGGTCTTAGTGTTTTATAGACCTTGATGCAAATGGGTATGAGTATATGATATTTCCGTCAGAATGTTTTGGGTCTTGAGCAAGATCTGAACTTTGGTTCTCATGTCCCTTTTTTTGAATTTGATAGTGTCTGGTTTAAAACTTTGTGTGTAGTTATAATCGGTAGATTGTTTATCTTTTGAAATTGAGAGGGCAATAAAAGTGTTGTTGATAGGGACTCCAGGGTGTTAGCTTTAAACTATTTATTTGAGTTGAATTCAAAAAGGAACTCAAGAATTTTAGAGAACTTGAACCGTGAGTTACTTTGGTTGTTTTCTATTGACTAAGTTTTCCTTACCTTAGTAATGGAACTTATTCATGTTCAATGTACTTCTTAGACCCTAGGTTGAGTCTGAGATAGTATGATTTTTAGAGGGAATATAGGTTAGATTTTTTTAATTTCTTCATGTATTATTCAGTATTTTAAATTGAAATAACCAAATAGTATACTTATTATGAAATGTATTTTGTATATCCTTGTATTACTTCATGAAAAGTTAGATTAGGTTGAGATGAGAATCTTAAAATGGAAACTTGGCTAAAAAGGTACGATTAGGATTGGAAATATGAATTTTTTCTTCCTTCTTTACTACTTTTTTGTTTTGATTTCTAGCATTTTTTAATAAGTTCATAAGGATGTGGACTTAGGATTAATTATGATGATTTAATTAGTCCTTCCTTATACATTATTTATAGAATCTTTAATATTCTTTCTCTCTCCTTCTTAGTTTCTGATCTTTTGGGAAACTCTTTATGATTATCTTGTTTTGTATTTTCGAAACTGTTTCATAAAAAACAGGGTTACTTTCATGTAGCAATTAGATAAAATCAGAATGTTATAATGTTATATTTTTTATCATGCTCATTTCAAATGAACTAACTCGTGCTAACAATTTTGCAGATGGATTTCGTATAAGATGAAAGGAGAAATACATATAGAAAGTTACATCTATTTTACTAAAGAAATTGTGTCTTTATTATGATGATTATATAGCGTCATTTTTTGAGATGTAATTTTTTCAGAAAAAGAAGATGTAATAAAACTATTTTATATTATTTTAATGACACTTTGTAATCTCTAAAATACTTCTATAATCAGTGAATGGATCACTCTCTTTTTGATAAATAAATGGTTTGATTATTGTTGATTACTACTTATTTGTGATACCATCATTGGCGTAAATTGGGATGTATTATTATGTAATATCATTAATGAAGGGGAATTTTAGATATTTAAGTGTTATGAGTTTGGGGATCTGAAACATTAGTTGATTCATTATACATAAAAGAGATACAACTAATAGTTGATACTCTTGAATAGATCCTTAAATAATGGAAAGGGAATATGAATGAATTATATATATAAGTATGAATTCTTGTTGTACTAGAATATATGTGATCTGTTTTCATAATTAGACATTAGTCCTTGGCAAATGAAAAAGGGTATTTTTCTTGAAATCAAACATATAAACTTCTTTGAAGATCTTGTTAAAGTGTAATATGAGAATGGATGATTTACTTCTTTCTTAGGAATATTTCTATAATCAAATGAAAATGCTTAAAAGGAAACTAAAGGGAATTTATATTTCATCTTAATGAAATCTGAAATAAAGATATTTAATAAGCTTGTTTTAAGGTAAGGCTGAAATAAGAAAATATTTAATGGACACACCTTCATAGCATTGAGATCAATCATGTGGATATATGATATAATTTGTTTCTTTTTAAAGACAAACTTATTCATGTAATTTGAATGGTTAGGAAAGCATATTTTACATACATACCTACCTCTTGTGTAATTACACCTTCTAACATTTTTAGGTTAGATGATGCCTAGTTGAATCTTAAACGTTGTTATCATTAATCTTTAAGATAATGATTAAATGGGTTGATAAACTTGTAATCCTAAGTATGTTAGTCTAGTTGAGGAAGCTCAGTTGGATGTTGGAACACATCAACTGCAATATAGTACCTTTGTAATGACAAGATTCATTACGAGGATAGTATGATGTAGTTGTTATGTCTGTAGACACCCATAATTACGCCTAAGCAATTCAAATACTTAAATTGCTAGAGAAGTCTTCTCCGCCCAAATGACAAAACATATCGTCAAAAGCATTCATTTTTACTCATATCATTCATTTTAATTACACTAAGCTAATTAATTAAGTTGGCCTATCCAATAAATACCCTAATTAACAACCTTCGTTAATAAATCACCCCTTCTACCTAGACTAATTAATTATTATAATTAATTAGCTTTCCCTTTCATTTAACCAATAATCAATATTTAATTGATTTAATCCCCTTCTAATAGCCTAAATCGTACTAATATTCTTAATTGGCTTCTATAAGCTTACACCTATTTATTAATTAATCCCCTTTGATTAATTAAGCACCCCCCCAACTCCCATGACCTTGCTAAACATGTATTAAACCCTTCTAAAGTAAGGTTACCTTTAATAAGCAACCTTATCCATTCCTAATCATGTTTTACCTTTATCCCACATTCTTGAGAATGTGTTGAATCCTTTATCCTTTAGGCTATATAAAGAGCCCTCCACCTATCTTTTTACTTACACCTAAACTTTCTAAGAGTGAATGCAAAGCATATAGCAAAGACTAAGAGCTTACCTTTTTCCCTTTTGAGAGTTCATCATCTTGAAGAGTTAAGCCTCTTTCTTAAGTGCTTAGGTCATATGGGAGGTGTCAAAGGGGTCTTGTAGCCCAACTTTGATAGGCCCTCATTCCTAGGTTACTTGGCATGCTAAGGACAACTATTTTGATAGCCATGGAGCTTACTTAGGTCCATTCATTTATTTTTTGTTAGAGAATAGAGGAGTTTAGATATTTAGCATTGTTAGTTTCAAATTTTGTACTTATGAATGCTAGCATCTAACCCTTGTTTAATACTTATCTTGATGGTGTTTAGTTTGTTGTTCAATTCTTGCTAAGTTAAGGCTATTTAGGTGTTAGTATTCACTCATATTAGCATTATTTTGAAAACAACACATGCACACATTTGGCATGCCTGGTGGGAGATACTCCATTGTCCTTTGCACTTAATTTCATGTTTTTGTAGTTAAGTTTCATTTTTGGTTACTAACCCTCTTTTACACATGTTGATATAACTTGTTTTTTTAACTTGTTTTGTTCAGTTTGCATGTGTTGAGTCTTACTTGTAGGTATGAAGGACGTGAAGTGTTGTCAAAATTAGAATTAATGGGAAAATTTCAAGATTTCTCCATGTTTTCATTTTAGAGCTTACTTTTTCAACATTCTACATGCTAGTTTTGTCAATTTCTTGAAAATTTTAAATTCTTGAGCATGTAGGTTAGTGTTTGATAGTGTTGAGTCCTCTATTTACATATTTATGTGGTGGGTTGCTGTCAAAATTTAAACTTGGTGAGAAAATTTCAAGATTTCATCATGTTTTCATTTTTACAGCTTACTTTTTCATCATTCTACATGTTAGTTTTGTCAATTTCTTGAAAATCTTAAATTCTTGAGCATGTATGTTAATGTTTGATAGCGTTGAGTCTTCTATTCATATATTAATGTAATGGGTTGTTGTCAAAATTGAATATTGGTTGGAATTTTTCTCTCATTTTGCAGATTAAGGGACGTTTTTTTTTTTTTACATTTTTTGAGTGTATGTCAAGTGCATACCCGTGAGCATAAGAGCATATGCGTAACCCATCTTCCGAAGGCCATAACTTTTTCTCCCGAACTCGAAATGAATCCATTTTTTTTGGGTTGGAAAGGTATTGAAGTTAAATATGCAATGAAAACATAAATTTAGGATTTATACTTACAAAATTGGTATGTTTTTCTATTATTTTAAAACTGGTCATTTTCTAACATGTCTAATGTTTTGATGAATGTTGTATTTCCATGCTTCCTCGATTCAGACCAAAGCGTGTGTATGATCTTCTCTTGCAACTTTTAGTGATCTTGAGAATCAAAAACAAATTTGATCTATATCTTTTTAACATTGGGATTAAACTTGGAAATTTGATTATCCATTTTGCTTAAGGGAATGAACCTTTTACAAAGTATTTTTCAATGGTCCTTTGATTTGAAGGTTTCCATTTCTATATAGTTGGGATAAAGTTTGTGTATGCTCTTCTCTTGCACCTTAGGGTGATCTTGAGAATCAAAAGCAACTTTATTCTTCATTTTATAACATTTGGTAAATTGGAAACTTCATCTTTCACTTTTGGTTTAAGGGAATAAACCTTTTACAAAGCATTTTTCAATGGTCCTTTGATTTGAAGTTTTCCATTTCTATATGGTTGGGATAAAGTTTGTGTATGCTCTTCTCTTACACCTTAGGGTGATATTAATAATCAAAAATAACTTTAGTCTTCATTTTATAACATTTGGTAAATTGGAAACTTCATCTTTCACTTTTGGTTTAGGGGAATGAACATTTAGTAAGAATTTTATATGGTTCATTGATTGAAAATATTTTCTTTACTTTTTAGTTGGATTATTTGTTGTGTATGCTCTTCTCTTGCATCTTTAGATGATCTTGAGAATCAAAAGCAACTCTTAATCTTCTTTTAAATAATGTGATTTTCTTAGAGAACTACTAACGCTTGAGTACATGACCTAAAAACGCTTGTCAAAGAAAGGAGGAATCAAAACAAAATAAAAACCTACTAATACAGTTGTTATAAAGGTTGCCAAAAGGTGTTCAAGCAAACCAAACCTAATTAAACAAGATAAAAAGAACAACATATTCAAAACACTGTATTACAGGTTTCAGAAAAGGGTACATCCCTCTCCGCTCAACTGGAACATAACCCCTTTGGCATAAGGCCTTAAGCTACAACAATGGGGGTGGTTCTAGGAACCCCAAAGTAGTCCACGTAAGAGGGAACCTTGTGGGTGAAACGGGAAGTGCTCCACACTACCTACTTGACTAGTGATTCCTTTGTGAGATAACGTTATAGGTTGTCCGTTGTGGCGACCCCAGTGATAGTACACGTAGACACACTAGTTTCCTACTATTCTTGAAGGGGGTAAAGTAAAGCCGAGATACTCACAAACTAGTCAGTGTGACTTTTTGGGTAAATCACACTCGCTCGTGGCAACTTTGTAACACCTAGGGCGAGAGAACCACCTAGGAGAATATACTTTGGCCAGGAGCCCACTTTGACCATTTTAAAACAGTGTTGAGTTGTGAACCTTCTTTTTGAGAAACGTGTGACATATTAATTTAACCTAGTTTTTACTTACCTTAGGGCGAGGTGAAACTCTTCCGAAGTGAGGCTAGCATTTTTCGTCATTTTTTGATTTATTTCCTTCATATTCTTTTGACACTTTGTTGATAAAAAGAGGTGTGATTACCTTTGTGTTTCCATTCGACTGTTTCTCTCACTTTAATGTTTGTTTACACCCATCCATGTTTGCGGTTGGGTTAGTTAAACATCTAAAGTGAGCGGAGGCATTTTCACATCATTTGGTAGCCATTGTGATCTTGATACCCACGTCAAGATTGTCATTGTAGTTGGGCATGGTTCATCACCGTAGACTTCCATAAAGGAGTTAACTTGTTTGTCTCGTATCATTACAATTTCGATATTTACGTCTTGTTTCTTGTAAACTTGACATAAATACCTATATTGTACGGTTATGCTGCACACATTCTTAACTATTCCTAGCTATACTTTGAGATTTTTTTGTTCAGTTTTATTATTACCTCGATTTCAAAAGGTGCTAGGCACTACCATTTGTGTGTGTTATATCAATAAAACCTTGATATCAATACTTCACTTTCTTGCAAAGTGGGTTAACATATCTTGGTGATATTGTTGTGTCATTCGCAAATCATAATTGGCACTTTTTGAGATATAGGTCTTATTCAGACTTGAGCTTGCTCGTCAAATATCTTGATTGGGAGATCACATTTAACTTCATGTATTTACTTATGTCTTGTTCATTCCTTTGAACTTGGCGTAAGTGGAGACATCTTGTTAATCATCTGGTATCGCAAATTACTTTAAAACGTAGTCTAGGAAGTACTTCATTTGATTAAGTTTTGGTACCAAATTATTGTTTCATTGGTGACTTTATCATTCTATCACATTGGTATTCTCACAATGTTAATTTACTTTTAACACGTACATCTTGTGTTTCACTTAGAGGTAGTCATTGAATTTTGAACAAATCTATAACTTACCTTAGTGAAACTTATCACGAAAACATGGCTCCCAAGATATGTCTAGGTTTAAAGAAACAAACATATGAGGAACAACAGGTGCAAGCTTGGGAAACCTCTAACAGACAAGGGTCAAACCCATTTATTAGACATGATCTAAGACCACTATTTTCTGCAGAAAAGGAAATAGAAGAAATGGTCGACCATAGTGGAAACGAATTAGAGTCAACACGCACGGACTTTGATTTTGACCTTGCTCTACTAGACAAGTTTCTCCTTAGAAACAAATATAGAGTTTTGGCACGGGTCGTGGAATTAGGGGCCAAATTGCCCACCGAGAATGAACCAATATTACCTACAAATGACACTAATAAGGAAGAATGCCCCCTTATCAATATGGAAGATATTTTAACAGGCAGGCATTCTTCCACTTCTTACGCAGAAAATGATAAAGTGGTAGGGCATAGAATACCCCTCATCAAAGTGCCACGAAGAAACAAGATAGAACATGAGATAGGGAAAGAACCTCCACAATACGAAGAGGAAGAACCTTTAGAAGAAGAAGACACAGACCAAGTCACAATCCAACAATAACTCAGTAACCTAAGCCGAAAACTAGCTTTGCTTACTTTCCAGGTATAGAAAGACACAAACAAGAACATTCAAAAGTCAAGGCCTAAGTTTAGGATCCATGAACTCCATCGAGAAAACCAAGGAGAAGAAGACACGGGGTATCATCATGTACACGTCCTCGCTTCTCCCACTAGAGAACAATTGCTCACACAAGAAGTGCAATCTATGAAAGCAATGCTTGCAAGCATACAAGAAAGCAATATAGGGAGTATTAGGAAATACCAATATGAAGAACTATGCCCCTATCCTTTTGACAAGACAATGACCCTTCAACCCTTTCCAAAGAAATTTGATATGCCAAAGTTCGACAAATACAAAGGAAAGGGAGACCCAAGGGATCATATTAAAGATTTCTACATGGCATGTCAAGAGGTGTCTTATAGTGATAATTACCTCATCAGAATTTTTCCCAAGAGTCTCAGAGGTCAAGCATTGGAATGGTTTATGCGCTTACCACGAGGATCAATTTTCACCTGCCTAGAATTAGCAGAAATATTCATGTGTCATTTCTCGTATAACATAGAGAGTGATGTCACCATGGCAGACTTGTGCGGCACAAAACATTTCCCAAATGAGACCTTCGCCAGCTTCCTTCAATGATGGAGAGGGATAGCTAGTCGCTTCCCTTGCGCTTTCCCTGAGAAGTAGCTGGTCAGTATTTTTGTCCCTAATCTCAACCCAGATATAGCTTTCCACCTCCAAATGCATTGTGTCTACACCTTTGAGGAGGTTATCAAGAAAGGGATTCAAATAGAAAAGGATCTCATTGCCAAAGGCACCCTCAAAACCCAATCTAAAGACAACCAAAGTTTCAAACCTGCTGAAAATCCAAAGATCTTTAACAAAAACAAAAATGTGGTGGGAGACGGAATCACTGATTTCAAACTTGTTCAAATGGTCTAAACAAATCAACCTTTTAAACTAACCAAGGGCCCAATTCAACCACCACCAAAGCGATAAACATTCACCTCCCTCAATGAACCATTGTCTGTCATACTAAAACAGTTGGATGCGGCCCACATGATGACCTATCCTACAACACAACCGTTTGATGACAACGCTCCTAAACCTTCATGGTATAAGGAGCATGAATACTACGAAATGCATCGTGTTAAAGGTCATAAGACAGAAAAATGTCTGTGGCTTTACCACTATATTCAGGACCTCATTGATAATGGGGAGATAGAGGTGATAACCTTGGAAAAACACAAACACCTAACGAGAAAATGGGGATTTATAAGGAACCATTCCCTAAGCATGATAAGTCGGAAAAGACAAATCCGGATCAGGGAGACTCATCCCAAATCTATAAAGCTGCGAATTACTTGTATACCAAAAGAGATAATAATCATTACGATTCACTTATCGGATGTATTCACTCCCCTGCTGACCATGTCAATACCATCCGGATCAAGGGAAAGGACTGCGCTGCGGTAACAAGGCCTGCCCACCTTGTGATTCTGGAACCCTCTCTGTTGACCCCACAAACTGGTAAATATAACCTTTTAGAACAACTTAAGAGGACACCTGCTAAGATCTCGATCTTATATCTTCTCAAGATATCCAATGTGCATAAGGACATTTTGTATCAAACTCTTCAGGGGTTTGGAGTGCCTTTAGAAGTTGATCCTGCATACCTTCAAGCCACGGTGGCAAATATTGCACCCAGTGAGCATCTGACTTTCAACCATAGGGAGGTCCCTACTAAGAATCCTAAACATAATCTTCCCTTATACATTGAGGTAGTTGTCACCCGCAGGAAAATCAAACGAATGCTTGTGGATAATGGATCTGGATTGAAAATCTACACGCTTAAATTAGTCAAATAATTGGGACATACGGAGGTAGAGCTTGAGTCCCATATCATCACTATCACCGCATACAAAAACGTGGAAAGAGAGTCAGCAGGCACCATTACGCCGCCCATGGAGGTGGGCCCAACTTGCCATCAGATGAAGTTTCATGTCCTAGACTTGGAACTTCCATATAAAATGCTTCTAGGCCGACCATGGATCCATGCCATGTAGGCCGTGCCATCAACATTTCATCAATGCATCAAGCTGAAGCATGAGGGACATACGATAACAATACCAAGAGACTCAGAGCCCTTTGCTCATTGTAGAGCTCTCAATAGCTTTGCACGAAATGGTACATACGCATGTCCCTCTGTGGATATGGCCATTCCTTTTCAGTCTGAGGCTATGGAATCTCGACTGGATTCAAATTCTCTTAGGTCTTGCACTCATGGGCGTCCACTTCCACATTTCCATTTGATTCATGGGAGATGAAAATTCTAGAATATGGCTATGGGGAGTATAATGTATAATAAGTACTCTTGGTTTTTGACCTCTCCTTGTCACCCAAGACTAGAGGTCGACCCAACTACTGCTTCAGGAGACCTAGAGAGGAACACACTATTGGGTCATTCCTACCTGGAGGCTTGTTAGTTGAGGAAAAATTACTTGATCCACCTACTACTTGGATCCCTGAGGACACTCAACCATCTTATTATCAAACCCTAGAATATGAAAAATCTAGCAAAATGATGTACTCCATGGGCTACAAAGGCCTAGGATGTGGGAGGAATGAGCAAGGACAAAGAGAACCAGTCCCTCTTCCACATTTCAAAACAGAAAGATACGGCATTGGGATTCACCCTTATGGAGCACACCCCAACGATCAAGATGTGACTTGTTTTAAGCATGAGGATAGCTCTGAGTACTTAGACAGTGATACGGATTCCCATTGTAGCCTATATGAGGATCTGGCCTCCACAAACCTTTTCATGAACAATGTTGTCCTGACCATAACCCTCACCGAAGCAACCCTTTACCTTGTGCACCCTTCCCTTGTTGAATGGGACCAATAATGTCACGTGTCACTAGATTTATTCAAGAACGACAACGCTATTGAAAATTTCATGGGCATAAGGGATAAAATTCCCATTGGAGATCACAAGAAGGGTTTCTTTATCGACTTAGACACCTGTGCCTACTTTGGTGAGGAGGCTAAAATTTGTGGTCAGCAAAATTTAAAGAAAAGCAAGGGCAAGAGTTCTAAGGAAAAGCCTCGGCAAAAATTGAAGTCCAAGTCACATAGTGAAAACCTCTTTGAGGCACTGGCTGACAAACAAATAAGAAAATCAAAGGACAAACAAAGTGACCACGCCAAGGATGAAAATCTCGTAGAGACATCCTTGGATGAAGATCTCAACCTACCTCCCGATCCTACGCATATGGAGGATTTATCAAAATTCTTAGTTGAAGAAACCATTGATGTCAATATTGGTACCGAAGAAGATCCCAATATAGTAAAATTGGGAGCATCACTCTCGGCCAGAGAATAAAAGACGTTCACTATGCTACTACGAGAGTTTATTGATGTGTTCACATGGTCTTACAAATACATGCCCGGATTATATTCAAATTTGGTCATGCATAACCTGGTTATGCATGCAGATGCTAAGCCTATAAAATAGAAGCTTCGAAAGATGCACCCAAGAGTGGCCTTGTTAGTTAAAGAAGAGTTGGAAAGGTTTCTTGCAGCAAGATTCATCAGGCCAATTGACTATTCTGAATGGATATCGAACATTGTTCCTGTCCAGAAGAAACCTGTCGGTATCCGAATCTGTACAGATTTTAGAGACATCAATAAGGCTTGCCCTAAAGATGAATTTTCGTTACCCAACATTGATATGATTTTTTGACTCAACATCAGGATATGAAATGCTATCGCTCATGGATGACTTTTCGAGTTATAATCAGATTAAAATCACTGAGGAGGACCAACACAAAACAAATTTCACAACTCCTTGGGGCACCTTCTGCTATCAGGTGATGCCATTTGGCCTTAATAATGTGGGAGCAACTTATCAGTGGGCCATGACAGTAATATTTCATGATATGATTCATGACATCATGGAAGACTACGTAGACGACATCTTGGGAAAGTCCAAAACAAGAGAGGATCATCCTATCATTTTGCGGCATATCTTTTAACACCTACATGAATAAAAAGTCAAGCTAAATCCAAAGAAGTGTTTCTTTAGTGTGCTATCTGGGAAACTATTAGGCTTCATCATGTCAAGATGTAGACCTTGCTAAAGTGTCTGCCATCATAGAAATGCCTCCACTTGAGAATATCAAGCAACTGCGTAGCTTGCAAGGGAAAATTCAAGCCATTCACCGCTTTATCTCCCAGCTTACAGATAAATGTGACTCATTCACTCATTTTCTTAAGAAGGACGTCGCTTTCATCTAGGGATCCGAGCAATAGCAAACCTTTGCTTTGCTTAAACAATACCTGGCTAATCCACCTGTCCTCATGCCTCCCACTCCGAGAGAACCACTTTTTCTCTATATTTCCACTACGCAATACGTTATTGGTGCACTGGTCACCCAATATGACCTTAGCCATAAAGAGAAAGCAATGTACTATCTGAGTCACACCCTCATCACCTATGAACTTAATTATCCTCAGATTGAAAATGCTTGTTTGGCCGTTGTTTTTACCTTTCAGAAACTTCACCATTACCTACTAAATACTAAGACCAAGATCATATCCAAGGTCAACCCACTCAAGTATTTTTTGTCCAAACCCGCCCTCACAGGTAGAATGGCTAATTGGATCATTCTACTCAGTGAGTTTGATATAGAATTTGTCCATCAAAAATTAGTTAAAGGAAAAGTACTTGCCGACCAGCTAGCGGAAGCACCTTTGCAAAGCACAGAACCTTTGAGTTTGGATATGCTAGATGCATCTTTGCTCTACATTGAAGAATTTGTCATATGGAAGATAAATTTTGATGGATCTTTTACATTTCATGGTTCAGGTGCAGGAGTGGTCCTTATTACTCCTTCGGGTGATCCTATACCATAGGCTTTCCGCCTGGCCTTCCCTTACACGAACAACATTGTGGAATATGAAGCACTCATTGTAGGGATGAAGCTAGCCATCAAGTGGAATATTCAACATGTTAAGGTTGTAGGTGATTCAAAACTAATCATCAAACAGGTTAATGATGAGTATAAAGTTAAGGATGAAAAGCTCATACCTTATAAGAAGTTGGTGGAAACTCTGAAGGAGTATTTTGTGTGCATTACGTTTGAGAAGATCCCAAGAGTGAAAAATAGATTCGGTAGATGCTATGGAAACGGTGGGATCTATGCTTCATATTCCGCTAGGGAACAATGATATGCCATTTTTCGTAGAAAATCTACACCTGCCCATGTATGACGTGTCAGAATCTTGCTTGGCTTGTGAGGTTGTTGGTCCCTATTCCCCATGGTACGAGCGCATTTTTACCTATCTTAAGGACAATAATTTCCCTCCCAAGATCTCCCATTCTGAAAAGAAAATCCTGATTCACCAGATATCCTATTACACCCTTTTAGGAGGTGCACTTTATTGTCATGGCTACGATGGGAATCTGTTACATTGTCTGGATATTACGGAGTCAATCCAGGTAATTAAAGAAGTACACGAAGGAGTATGTAGAGCACATACAAACGGAATGGTCTTGGCTAAGAAACTGTTAAGAGTAGGTTACTATTGGCCCACCATGGAAACTGATTGTTGTAATTATGTTAGAAAATGTGTGCTTTGCCAAAAGTATGAAAATTTCATCCATGCTCCGTCGCAACCATTGCAACCAATCACTACCCCATGGCCATTCTCCAAGTGGGGACTTGATCTAATAGGGAAGCTTACTCCTACCTCATCTGATGGTCATACACATATCATCACAGCCACATAATACTTTACAAAATGGGTGGAGGCTGTCCCTTTAACCTATGTCATAGGAGCATAGATTTCTAAATTCATCATGAATCACATTATTTGCTGATATGGTATCCCTGCAGCCATTGTCACAGATAATGGGAAGTCATTTAAGAACAAAAATGTGAAAGGTCTTTGCCAACGATTCCAAATCATATTGAAATGGTCCACGCCATATTACCCTCAGGGTAATGGACAAGCTGAGGTAACAAACAAGACTTTGGTACCTAAAAATCCACCCAGCCCTCTGGGCCTACTGAACATCAATTTGCACTCCTACGGGTGTGACGCCATATTCCCTAGTGTTCAAGATAGAATCTATCATCCCTTTAGAGATTGAACTCCCATCCCTGCAAATTTCTCTTTGGGACCATTTAGATAAGGATGAATATTATCGAGTGGCAAGATTGGCTGAGTTAGAGCTCCTGGATGAGAGGCGCATTTGCACTCTTAATCACCTGAAGGTATATCAACACAGAATCTCCTGTAACTACAACAAGAGAATCATCCCTCGCCAGTTTGAGGTGGGTGATTTAGTTATGAAGGAGAACCAGTTAAACACCAGAGCAGAGCGAGAAAAGAAAGGGAAGTTTGAACCACACTAGTTAGGACCCTATGTCATAGTTGCCAAGTACATCACCGGGGCATACAAACTAGCTCACCCCAATGGTGATGAGCTCCAAGAGCCAATGAATTCCATGCATCTTAAGAAGTTCCATGCTTGAACATGGCACAAAAATAAAATAAAATACAAAAACATAAAAAAAAATTAGATGATACCTCAAACAATCACGTGTGATCACCATCTCTCCTGAGTGTCAGAGCCTCACGGTAAGTTTTCTAAACTAAGCGGTTAAAATGAACTAATTGTGATGTTTTTACCCCCCTCGGGGGGGTATATTAACCTATTTTTCATCGATCAGACGGCCATGACACCCATTTAGCTCACTGTTTTCTCCTCTGTTTGCTGTGGAATAAGTATTTTTAATTAAATAATTATTTTTCTCTTATTTTTCACTGTATTGGGGCATTTTTTGTCCAATACCCCTTTCTTCTCCCCTGGACAATTTTATTACTCCTTGGCGATTTTTATTCTTCTTCACACCCTCATAAATAATTATTTTTCAAATAATTATTTTTTCTTAATTTTTCCACTAAACAAGGACATTATTTGTCGTTTGTTTCTCTTTTCTTCCACCTAGGGAAATTTCTGTTGCCCCTAGGCCCTTCTTTTTCTTCTTCTCCTTTCTTCTATTGTTTATCATGGTTCAGAAAGCCAAAACAATACAAACATTTACTATATCACAAAAATTCAAAAACAAGGTAAAATTTTTCAAAAAATTCCTAAAAAGTAAAACACCCTACAAAATGGTAACTTGCTTCTTACAGCTGAAACTTGTGTCTCACGCATGGTATTTTCTCCATATCCTATTGGTTTGTCTCACATCTTCCTTGATTAATATGACTCGTGGATCACTGGATTCACAACCATTCACAAAAGCTAGCTGCTTGCTTCGTCTGTACTCTGGGGCACTTTTGGTTGCCTGGTGTTGTTTCGTTGTGCACAAATGCTTTTTATGGACCCCATGTCCATTTTCATTTCCCCTTTGCATGTATCCTTGCTTGGGGCATCATTTTTAACCCTTGTCATCAATGAAAAACTTGTGGATCTCTTCAGCATTGATAACAAAACATTTGTACAACTGTCTTGACCGTTGTTGGGTTGGATATGTGTGTTCGTACTTGTTTTCCCTATTAGATGAGCTTGTTTCCTTCTCGTATTGCATTGCATTTTTGTATGTTGCATGGAGTTGGTATTTCAGCAATGGAAAATTGTTTGTATTATGGCTTTGCATGTCATTCTACCTTTGTCGTATGCTTATATTTTTCATAAAGACCGATGATGTAGTTCCTATGGCAATATGATGACATCCAAATTGTTTCAAACAAATATGTGGCTAGAGGCTAAGATTTTCTCCCCCCTCATCCATATTTCTTCTACACCACTTCCCTTTCACCCCTTATTCTCCCTCTCATCGAGGCATCCTACCTCATCCCCCTTCTTCTGCCTATATCTCACCTTTTTCGATCGTTGATCGGCTTCTTGCATCACCCCATCGACACTCAAGGGGCATCTCTCCCTCCTACTAATTTTTATTCTATCCCTTCAAAATTCCACCTGTCTACTATCTTTGAAGTGGTGTCACTTACGCCACCCCAAAGAGAGGCAAATGTAGACACCCATAATTACGTCCAAGCAATTTAAATACTTAAATTGCGTTAATTATCGTCTTTCTTGCAAATCGACGACATATCGTCAAAAGCACTCATTTCCCTCATATCATCATTAATTAATTACACTAAGCTAATTAACTAAGTTTCCTATCCAAAAAATACCCTAATTAATGACCTTCCGTTAATAAATCACCCCTTCTACCTAGACTAATTAATTATTATTAATTAATTAGCTTTCCTTTCCATTTAACCAATAAATCAATATTTAATTGATTTAATCACCCCTTCTACCTAGACTAATTAATTAATATTAATTAATTAGCTTTCCCTTCCATTTAACCAATAAATCAATATTTAATTGATTTAATCCCCTTCTAATAGCCTAAATCATACTAATATTCTTCTAATTGGCTTCTATAAGCTTACACCTACCTATTAATTAATCACCCCCAACTCCCATGACTTGCTAAACATGTATTAAACCCTTCTAAAGTAAGGTTACCTTTAATAAAGCAACCTTATTCACTCCTAATCATGTTTTACCTTTATCCTAAATTCTTGAGAATGTGTTGAATCCTTTATCCTTTGGGCTATATAAAGAGCCCTCCACCTATCTTTTTACATACACCTAAAATTTGTAAGAGAGTGAATGCAAAGCATGTAGCAAAGACTAAGAGCTTGCCTTTTACCCTTTTGAGAGTTCATCATCTTGAAGAGTTAAGCCTCTTTCTTAAGTGCTTAGGTCATATGGGAGGTGTCAAAGGGGTCTTGTAGCCCAACTTTGATAGGCCCTCATTCCTAGGTTACTTGGCATACTAAGGACAACTATTTTGATATCCATGGAGCTTACTTAGGTCCATTCATTTTTTTTTTTTTAGAGAATAGAGGAGTTTAGATATTTAGCATTGTTAGTTTCAAATTTTGTACTTATGAATGCTAGCATCTAACCCTTGTTTAATACTTCTCTTGATGGTGTTTAGTTTGTTGTTCAATTCTTGCTAAGTTAAGGCTATTTAGGTGTTCGTCTTTACTCATATTAGCATTATTTTGAAAACAACACATGCACACAATGTCTCAACATCCCACTTATTTTTTTTAACTTGATTGCCATAATTATAAGACTGGATCACGGTTCAATCCTAAGTAGGGATAGAAACATGATCTAGTGTTGAGATCAACTCGTGTTGACTTAGGGTAACTAGACACAGCTAATCAACGTAAGTTGATTGAGTATGTCTATGTATCCTTAGTCACCACGAGTAGTCTTCCACACTAGTGCATGTTGTTGCCCTTGTCTAGTGTGAAACCTTGAATCATATTCGAATGACATAAGTAAGGAAATACCACTCTAGATAATAGAACAAGTGTGGTGAGGGACATATTCCTTTCGATGAGTATGTCGTATAGGAATGTAAACATGTTAAACATGTTTAGAAACTTTGGCCAAAGTATCGCAAGCTACTGGTTATGTTGTCCTATGTCACCTAGTCTAAGATGCAGGATTTCAGATGAATATAGGTAACAAATATTTAGATAGGCCTCTTAGACAGAACACTTGGGTACCCCTAAAAGGGTAAAGGAACCAAGTATACACATTATTAAGTTAACATAAAGGATTGGTTTAATATCGAGTCATGGAATGAGAGATTGGTGGTTCACCGTGTCATTTACATATGCATATGGTTTTTTGATATGAGATGGATTGACATTGGAATGTGTGTTCTAAATTATGTTAATTTAGAACAAATAACATTATGTAAGAAAAAAAATTCCCTTGTTTCTAAAGTCTTAAAATGGAATGCTGCATCTAGAGTTGAAGGTTATAGCTCTTGGACCTATTGAGTCCATATCTGATAAAAACTTAATTTTCTTGTTAACAAAAAATGGTTAGAACAAGGGAAGGTGTTGTAAATAACCCACCTCCAGGTGGAGAGGAAACTACCGCACAAAAGATTAACGAGATTCTTGCTACCCCGTTGGACATAAGAGATCGTCTAGTTGTACTTGAATATCAAGTTATGGGTAATGAGGAGGAATAATATGCTGGTAATAACAATGAGCCACCTCCTGGGGATAATGCCAATATTGGAAATTTTGGAATTGATAATAATAATGCAACAGATAACAATGATGCGAATGCAAATACAAATGTACCCAATCAGCCTGAAAATAAAAAGGCAATATTGGCAACTGAACTCACAAATGACATAAAAAGGATAAGTCCTCTAAAGTTTTATGGCACTACACTAGGGAATGGAGTAGAGAATTGGCTCAACGAAATGGAGAAGTACTTTGCAATAAGGAATTTCTCAGAGGAAATAAAAGCAATATGAAGAGTTTATCAACTTTCCCATGAGGCATCCTCCTGGTAAGACAACCATAAGGATGACTTGAACATTGATGAATCAAACATCACTTGCGATCAGTTTAAGAGTTATTTTAGGAAACGTTGGCTGCCACAACTCTATTATGATCAGAAGATGACTAAATTTCAAAACTTAATTCAGAGAAAATTAATTGTAACAAAGTACTGGGAGAGGTTTACCAAACTTCTTAAGTACGTACATCAATATCAAAATGACGAGAAGTTTAGGATATGTAAGTTTATTATGGGATTAAACCCTAGCATAGGGGGAAATAAATGTTCAAATCCCAACCACCATGGAAGGGGTTGTAGAAAAAGCCGTTCAGTGAGAATAGAAATTAAAAGTAATTTTTTCCCATAAGGAAGAGAATAAAAAGAAAATTCCTAATTCTTCTTCATCTCTTGCACCCAAAAAGGGGGCATGGAAAATTTTTGGTACTAAAAATAAATTTGTAGTTGATAACAATAAGAAAATAGTAGCAAATAAACCTGTTGTAAATGTTTGAAACAACTTTGTTAAGAATAATAACAATGGACATAAGTCCTATGGAGGACAAAATAGTAATTTTAGGGCTGGAAATAAATTTGAACTAAAAGGAGGACCTATAGGGGACTGTTACAACTGTGGCAAGGATCACTATACAAATTAGTGCCCTCTAAGGAAAGATGACAACAATCAACAACATAAGATACATGTTGCAGTAGCTGATAAACAAGATGAAAAGCAAGTTACACTCATAGAAGTGCCAGGTAAATTATTTGGTATACCTGTTACTATATTTTTTGATATTGGAGCTACTGAATGCTTTATTTCTAGTAAATTAGCTGCAACAATAAAAATAAAAGCTGGAATAATGGAAAAATTTTAGACTATACATTATGGAAAGAATGTTGTCCATACTGATAGTGAATGTCTTTTTGGAGCAGTCATAGAATTACCAAGTTTTTCCACTGAATTTGATCTTTATGTTGCTCCTTTGGGGTCATATAATGTCATAATAGGTGTTAACTGGATTTCTGATCAGAAAGTAAAAGATGATTGTTTTGAAAAAAAATATTAGTTGTCTTGATGATTTGCAGAAAACAACAGACATCCAAGGGGTAAAACAAGAAATTTCAGTTAGAAAATTGTCAGCTATGCAACTTAAAAAGGCCAAAAATAAAAGCTGCACTTTGTATGTAGTAAATTTTTTTGAAATAGTTGAAGGGGGTAGTGATTTCTTGGAAAAAATTCTGTTGTTAAGAGATTTTAGTGATGTGTTTCCAAAAGAACTACCCAGTCTTCCACCCAAATGAGAGTTTGACTTCACGATTGAAATCAAACCAGGTACTAAGCCTATTTCCAAGGCATCGTATCGAATGTTTACCATTGAACTGGTAGAGCTTAAGGCATAGTTACAAGAACTATTTTCTAAGGGTTTCATAAGATCGAGTGTCTCACCTTGGGGAGCACAGGTAATTTTTGTGAAAAAGGAAAGATGGAACACTCAGACTATGTATTGATTATAGGATGTTAAAAAAAGAAACAATAAAAAATAGATATCCACTTCCTAGAATTGATGATTTGTTTGATCAGATGTGTGGTGCATTAGTATATTCTAAGATAGATCTTCATCCTAGGTATAACCAGTTAAGAGTTAAAGATGAAGATATTCATAAAACAACCTTTAGAACAAGGTACAAACATTATGAATTTACAGTTTTGTCTTTTGGTTTGAAAAATGCACCTACAAATTTTATGAATTTAATGAATAATATCTTTCAAGAATACCTAAAAAAATTTGTACTTGTATTCTTGGACGATATTCTTATCTATTCTAAAAGCATTGATGAGCATCATGAGCATTTGAAAATAGTACTTGAAATCTTAAGAAAAATAAAATTATATGGTAAGTTGTCCAAATGTTCTTTTTATGAAATAGAAGTTCACTATTTAGGACATGTCATAAGTAAGGATGGAACAACAATTGATATATCCAAGATTGTTGCCATAACTAATTGGTCTACACCTAAGAATGTACTTGAAGTCAGAAGCTTCATGGGGCTTGTTGGTTACTATAGAAAGTTTGTTAAGGAATTTTCAAAAGTCGTTGGTACGATAAATTCATTACAAAAGAAAGGCAAGAAATATGTTTGGAGTGATAAATGTGAATCAACATTTAAAAATCTTAACAATCAATTAACATCTGCACCTATTTTGGTTTTCCCTGATCCAAATGGAAACTTTACGGTAGTTACAGATGCTTCCAGAGAAGGAATCAGAGGTATTCTATTGCAAAATGATCATGTTATAGCATATAAGAGTAGAAAAACCAAGTTACATGAGTTGAATTATGCTCCCCATGACCTAGATCTTTTTGAATTATGCACTTCAAGTATGGAGACATTATATTTTAGGAATACCTTTTGAATTAAAGACTGATCATCTTGGGCTGAAGTATATTTTCACTTAGCCAAATCTGAATGCAAGACAATTAAGATGGTTAGATTTTTTTTACAATATTATTTTGACATAAGTTACATAAAGGGAAAATAAAATATAGTGGAAAATGCACTAAGTTGTAGGAAACATATTTCTACACTTATAACTTTGAGAACTCAGTTTAAGGATGAGGTAAAAAGTATCTTGGAGTTTGATTTTTACTTTTAGTAGGTAAAAACAACACATGCTGTAGATCTAAATGACCTAAGATATAAAGGTTTTCACTTTGATGATGAAGGGATTTTGAGATATGAAAAGTGGGTGTATGTACCTTCAGGAAATGAGCTAAGGAAAAATTTAATGATGGAATTTCATAATTCAACTTACTTGGGACATCCTGGAATTACAAAAATGCTTGCTAATTTAAAAAAACAATATTTTTGGAAGGGGATGAAGAAAGATATAACTGATTTTGTGTCATACTACTTAGAATGTCAACGTGTTAAGGCTGAGCATATGCACCTAGCTGGTTTATTATATCCTCGTCGCATACCACACTATAAGTGGCAGGTAATTAGCATGGATTTTGTTCAGGGGCTACCTATGTCAAGAAATAAACATGATGTCATTTTATTTGTTGTTGATAAACTGACAAAAGTAACACATTTTATTGTTGGTAACCTACAATATTACCTCCAACACTCAACAAAAAAATATTCCTAGAATATGGGTGTAAGCAAGCCTTGTAGGTAGTTGTGTAATTTTGCAAAGTTGCAAACTTCAAAGAAACTTTTGAGGCCCGAAAAAAGGAATATTTGATGAATATTTCAAGTATTGGGATGACAGCTTGTGTCATTTCACAATTTATAACTCTGAATTTTTTCAAAGTTAAAAGTTGCTACCACATCTCTAAAGCACAATGAAAGAGGATGAGTGGCATGATCTAGTTGTACCAAACCAAGAAATCATCCTTACAATATCATGGCACACAACTTTGTAGTTTTTGCTAAGTTTCAAGTTATCATCCCGTATCCCATGCCCAATAAATGACACATGGTGTTTTATAGGAGCACCTCGGGGTCAGATGTTCCTTTCATATTCACAATTTTTTACAAAGCTTCTAAATGTTCCCCTACCTCTTATACCCCACTATCGGTCCATGTGTACTACCCACATTTAAACTTTAGCTAATGATCAACAGTTGTAAATATGAAAAAAAACATGAGAGGTTCCACCATTAATGGATACATGTGAGGGACTATTGTTGAGAAACTGGCAAGTATCACACTTTTCCATCAAAAACTCAAGAGTGTCAAAAATTCCAAAGCCTTAGAGTGAAAATAAAAACCCTAAATCCCATGAACAAGCTACATTGGAGTATTTATGAAGTAGAATTTGTTTTTTTACATTATCCTTCGGCCTGGGATTTGAAATTACATATGTGTGTGAATGGGTAAGTATTTCAAAGGGATATATTTTTTGGTTTTCCTATGTTCTAGGTTTATGCTAGTTCATGTGACGAAGAAAGTGAAAATGTGACAACATGAGTATATTCAGGATAACGTGAACAAAAACCAAGTTACACTCTAGAATTATGACAAGGTTCCATGGGGGAGAAAACATCAACCATGAAATGCGCATGCAAAGAAAGGAAAGGGAAAAATCTCATTCACCATCTTTTTGTCCTCTTCTATTTGAAAAAGGGAAGGGGTACAAATAAGGGTGTTGTGTAACCCCTAACACAAGTAATCATACCTCCTAAAGTGGAGAAGGGGAGTTACATTCCTAGAATATAAAGTAACTCCCATATGATGCACTGACGCATATGATGTGTTGAATATGTCATAACCCCTACAACACATATTATATATGACCTCACCTAAATGAAATTACTCACCGCGTGATGTGGAAAATGACTCGCACCAACACACCCCTTGATTGTAACTTAGGATGAGGTGAAAAGTTAGAAATGAGAAATGGGTCCTGAAAAAAAATCCCGGTGAGGAACCTATGAACAAAAAATATCTCAAGTAATGGAGGAAAACCCAATGGGAAAAACATCCATAAAAAAATATGGAAAAAAAATCTCTAAGAATCTATTAAAATTGCCTCAAATGGGTCCTAACAACTGAGGAATATGATAAGATACCCTTATATAAATGGGAAATATATTTGAATGAAGAAGAAGAGAGGAGAAGAATAGAGACAAGAGGGAATGCAGAAGAAGCCATAGATGGGTTTGAACTCTATAAATCTAGGAAGTTTCCAAGAAGAGTGTTGATGACATGGTCCTCAGATAATGGAATGCAGAATAACCAACCACATAGAACTGTGTGCCTACCCTTGGGAAGGATGTAAATAGAGTACTGGAAGTCCACCTACTCCATAAAGAAATATAAGGGCAAAATTATAAAGAACTCTGAATTTGGTCCATAGAAATGTGACATAGGTATAGCCAATAAATGTCAATGAACCAAAGGTAATGCCACACGCATATAAATATTAGTGTGAGAGAGGAACATCCATCGAAGGGATGCCCAAGTGAAGTGAAGGTAATGCAACAACGCCCACAATAGAATAGGATACACAAACAAGGGTATATCAAAGATGGTCTCAAAAAAGGTGGAAGTGATAAGATTCCTAAAAGGGGCACTCCTAACAAAGGAGATGAAGGAATCCTCTAAAACACATATAGAAGGGTGAAGAAATCATTGTACTGCATCACAAGTAGGCACTACAAAGAGATGACAAGGGTCATGAAGGTACTCATCCCATAGAGGGGGATCAAAAAATAGAAGAGTGATGTCTGACATTTATGAATCATCACATGAAGGAAGAGGAGTGAAAATGGCCTCACACATTGTAAGTAGAAAGAATCAATATGCAATTATGGTATGAGGCTAGGAACAAGACGGCTTGATGTATGATGAAAAGGGAGGAGTGTTTACATATTCTAGAATAGGGATGAGAGAAGGAGGAGAGGATTCTGTACATCTAAGAATCAACATATGACTTGAGGACGCACTCAACCTCCTGAGGTCATTCCAGGAAAACCGATATGAAATGGCAAGATGTCGATGTAATGAATAACTAGGGCAAAAAGGTGGAAATGGCTAAAAGGAAGATCAGGGAAAACAAATTTCTTCTATGAGCACTACAAGAATGTGATCATCTAAGGTAATGAAATCCTGTATAACATGTGTGGGTGAGATGGAGCAGTCAATGAGGATAGTTGCATGGAGGTTTCTATCAATATCAAAGTCACCAAATATATCTTGAATGGGATATGGGATACATGGGAATCATCATGCGTCTGCTGTGTAGAAATATCTAGACAAGGTCACGGAGGTGTGAAAAGAGACGTATGGGAAGGATGAATTTATTAATCATGTGATCTAATCTCGACCAGGATGACCATGTTAGAACACGTAAGCGTTGTCTTCTTCGATGTTAAAAGTCGTCAAATGTGAGATAATAATGGGTGGAAATGGGGTGGTTTGAAAAATGAGGTGTCTGAGGCCTTGATTGATGTCTACGAACTGTGGAGCTAGGTTTGGTTGGGGAACCATTGGGTCATACACTAAATCTTTGGGTTTCCTATGGACTTGGATGGTCATGTGGATGTACAAGAAACTAATCTAGGAAAATAAAAAAATACACAAAGAATCCGCAAGAGGAAAGGTCAATGTTTAGGTAACCTAAGCCAACTAAGGAAACATAAGGAGTTGTGTTAATTTTGGTCTAATTAACTCTATGTACCTAAATTAACAAATAAAAGAAAGAAAATTTAAATTAATTCAAATTAATTACTCTCCTTGAATCTAATTAAATCTACGTGCAACAAATTAATCTAATAAAGAAAGTAAAACTAATCTATTTGTTTTTGTGTTTTTTCAATGATTTTTAACAAAAGGGAATAAAACAAATAAAAGCAAACTAATTACTTTAATCTAATGTTTTTTTGTATTTTTGTGTTTAATGGAAATAAATAAAATGTGCACAGATAATACAACTTCTTCTAATTAAATGAAATTACTTCTATTCTAATGCAAATTAATCTAAACAGTGAAATAATTGGATGAGGCTATTTCACCATTGCAGAAGATTTACTGTAATATGATAAAATAAACGTTTTTCTAATTTGTAGTTGTGGATATCACTTTTTTTGGCTCTACCTCAGAGTCACAGGAAGAATGAAAATCTTCTCAGAAGTAACTATTCCCTTGAAGCTTCCCTAGTAAAATAGAAGGTTTCTAATGAAGAAATATATAAGTATATGTAAATAAATTGTAAAGAATTAATAATGCACTATGGCAAGAACTTCCTCTAAATTATTCCTAGGAAAATCCACAGGGATGAGCTGAGAAGAAATCCTCAATGAAATATTTGCAAATGAAATCTAATGAAACTACTACTATAATGGTACCTTTCTAAACAAATGTATTCTAACAGATTGTAACTTTAAATCTATCTGAAAAAATTATAGAAACCTCTAAGAATTTAATGGTGCTCCCAACTTAGAAATGTTGTAAAAAGAAAAATCTAATGCTGGTAATGATTTTTGATATCCCCTCATATTTTTTTTCCAATGTGTATCCAAATTATGTCCAGGGAGCATTGTTGTAAAGTGTGCAGAGAGAATGGGAGAGTGGTGGAGCTGGCTTGTTCACAGGTATTCTGGTAGTAATGTGAGAAAGAGAGAAACAAGGAAAATGAATTGGTTTGCTTGCATACTTCTTGGCATGATTCTGACAACATAACAATGCAAAACAAAACAAGAAACTCCAACCAATGTTTCGGGAAGAAGCTTGGTATTTATATAAATTTGGTAGGGAAGTGATCCAGCTCACTTGACAACCAAGAAATGCCACATCACTCAAAGAAGGGGAAATTAAGTTACTAATAATAGTAATTAGGGAAGAAGAAGTTTACACACATCTAATAAGATCGACAAAAACCAATTTGGTCATAAAACATGCACAAAATATGATTTTGAAGAAGGTGAAACACATTCAAAACACACTAGAAAAGGATCGGCTAAATACGCATAGAACCACCAGTATGCATAGAACAGTGATTATGTAACCACCGCAGTGGTTTCGTAACCACCAGTGCAGTTTCGTAACTAAAGGATAGAAAGCTAAGGACAATCTGCAAGTAACTAAGGAAACTAGGAAAAGATAAGTAAGGCATAATGAGCTACACGAGCATACTGCAAGCTAGAAAATTAGACTTGGACATCATTGGAATTAATAGTTTTCATCATTAGGGATTTTAACTGTTCCAACAATGTTGCACCATGAAAAATTGGTTGCGTACAGATTCCTCAGTAGTACTCTCATCATCAAAATTAGAAACAAAATCCTCATTTTGAGGGATATAAACAAGCGAGTCTATGTCAATAGAATGGTAATCACATGAAGCAAAAGATGAGACAAATGAATCAATAGCAACAATAGAGGCAGTATGTGAAGTGTCTCCAAACAACGATTGAAATATACTCCAAATGGTGTGGCGAGTATATGAGTCTGCCACATGAAGCCATATATGTCTGGAGACATGAAACATCAAGTGACCAATGACATGGTCAAACATGTCGAGATAGTCCTCAAGATGACAAGAATCAGTGGATACAGGAACTGGACCATGTAGAAAGGGAGTAAGACCCTTGTGAGAAAAGTAGCATTCCATAAAAGCACACCATGATGTATAGTTCTCTCTTCCATTAAGAAGTGGCAGAAGCTATAAAGTGATCCTATGATGCTCAAGTTTTGAAATAACATCCTCTATTATGTGGAAGTAAAAAGTGCAAGGTACATGAGAAGATGATGTGTTGATATAAGCAAGGTTGCAAGACGTCAGACTCATCTGAGAATGCATTTGCGTGTAATACAACACCCACAAACAATGATAATCCCCTTCTTTTTGGAAATTTATAAGTAGTGTGTAATTACAATAAAGTATGTTCATGCGACGTGGGATAGCTGGAAACTCACTTTGCAGTAGGCGACTAGTCATGTAAGAGTGGAGGCCATAATTATTCATATTCAGAAGCAGAGGTATGACATGTAATTAAGCACAAAAGGGTATAAGAAAAATAATAGTAAAACACTTCTCAGTGTGAGATAAGGCATCTCACATCGCAAAAGAGGGGATCTATTTTTGTAATTCTATGGTAGATGTGGTCACTAGCCACAGGCGAAGAGAAGAACTACAACAAAAACGAGCCAGAAAAGTGGCCTGAAAAAATATACCCCTCTTATAATGATGAATTTGTAATTTTTCCCTTTAATTGAGCTTAATCAATTGAAAAAAGGAAAAAAAGTAAAAGAATCAAAAAGGGGTGAAGGAGAGTCTTGGCCCAGAGGGTGAGTTGGAGGGAAACTCAGTGAGATGGCTACAAATGGCACGAAGAGCTGGATAGGGGATCATGGGTGAGCTGATTGGCGAGTCAACATTGAGTTGAGGTTAGAGAGCTAAGACCAAACAAGTCGAATTGGGGAGCTCATGGCACCAAAATGAGCTATGCTAGTGGAGTGCGTTGGAATATAGGGTCATGCCGAGTTAAAGGCTGACTTAGCCACCAGGTGATGGGTCACTAGGTTATCAAGGAGGCATTGAGTACAAATGGTTCCATGTGGAGGGGTGGATGCTGAGGTGATGACATGGTTTGCTGAGTTAACACCAGGGGGGACTTTGAGTGAAGACTGAGCCGTAGTCGTGAGATGGTGTTACAATGGATGGTGGAACCAAAATGATATGTGTCTAACCTACGAAATGTCAAGTGACTTGGTTAAAGGGTTGGCAAAGTGTAACCATCGAGGGGAAACTAGGGTTCATGCGTTGAACTGTCGGGCACTGGCGAACGAATGAAAGACTTAGCATAGAGAAAAGTGGGAATCTAGGTGTTGAACTAGGGAAGACATGATTGCAACATAGAGACAAACACACAGAGAAGATTCGGTCGGGGAAAAAGGCTGAGTGTAAAAGGATAAGTGCACAAGAGATGAGTAGGGCAGCACTAGCATGGGTGAGAGCTTCCAACATAATGTAAACAATACAGGGTCACCAAGAGCAATGCAAACTGAGCATATAGTGTTGAGTATAACAAAGGTTGAATACTTTCAAAGAAAAACCTAGTGTAATGAAAAGGAGATATAGGGTCGAGGTAAGACAATACACATAGAGAAAAGTAAGTTGAGTTGATGCAACCAATAATTCACCAGTAAAATCCCAGGTGCACTGGCACATCACTCAGCCTAGAATGAGTGCTCACCCAAAGTGTGTAAAGGTAAAAGACCCCTCTTTAGGATTGTTGTTTCAGGATGTTAACATGATGAAGACTTAAAGCATTTAGATCCATAACTAATATATCATTCTATAGTACATGTTCAGATCTAGATCTAGAAAATAACAGACTTAAAAGACAACCATGATGAAATCAAGTGTGCAAGAACCAATTATACTAAAGATTTGACACTTTGATTCATCCAATATACTCCATTGCATTAAACATGATAAATACACAGAAGCTTATTATAATAGATAATACCATGGTCTATGCACGCATCAGATTTGGCAGCATAACCTCACAATAATTTAGTTCTCACATGTCACTCTCATATATCTATACTACACAGTTCATTACATATTTATAAGGGTGGGGACTTGCCCTTCACCGCTTATATATTCCCAAAATAGGTCGCATGCTATTATTAGCCACACACCATTACAATATAGCCACACATGTAAGTGTTCTAACAATAGACTTCTTTTAGTTAACTGCTAGTAGCAGATCTATTATTAGCCTGAATCCATGAAAAGTGCTTTGTAGTCGATCCTCCAAAAATGGCCAATGTGTGTCACGCAAGTCTCTAACCGGTTTTTGTTCTCCACATGCCATCTTCCAAAAATAGATGCTCATCATGAAAATGGCTAAGTCCTAAATCTATCTTTGTTCCCAGCGCATGATTCCTTTCCGATCCCCCCACGCTTTTGAATGTGCTCTACTCTTCCATGTGAACCTTTTGTATATTCTTCACTAAGTTCTAGATTTTAACTAATCAAAATTACCCCACACTAATTGCATTTCTACCTCGACAATGGTTTTTGCCAAAATGAATCAAAGAATAGAAGAATAGAAATAATATTTATGAACAAAAGAATTCTTTTACCCTACAACCTCTTCTGCTTCAACCTGAAGAATCAATTTTGGATATTATTATTTTATATCCGCCTCTAAATTTTGACAGTCATTGAGTGTGGCCTCTGCCTTTTCTGGAACATCCACTATAATTGAATCTAACTCATCTTTTGCAATCTCTCCTTTCTCATTCTGCAATACCAACACAATGTTGGACATGATAGTCATCCATCATTCCAATAAGTCCATCTTTTGCACAATGAGTTTCCTAAGCTCATTTATCATTTCCTTGTGTGGTTCTTGCACTCCTGTAAGGGCCTCATGCTTTTGCTTGACAAGTGCTAATTTTTTTGCGTGGCCCAAGGTCTCATCCTTCATGACTTCACTATCTTCCAAGATGGTCCTGGTTCTTATAACGGCTTCTGGGGCTGTACATATATTCAACGCTTGATCTAATTTCTTCAGTTCCTCTTGCAAGCTCTGAAGTGACCACTCATATGATGCAATCTTTCTCATCACCAAATCATTTTCCCACTCTGCTTCCTATGATAGATCCTTTAGTTTTGGCATGCACAGAGGTTCATCTTCAAGTACTAAGTCCACCAAGTTACTAACATAATGCATTGTTGAAGGAAACATCTTGGGTACCTTTGGTTCTATGTGTGGCTTCACTTTCATGATATAGTCCCCAAATTCCTCTGTCATGCTGATGAAAACAACCTTTTTCTTCTCTACCAAGTCTTTTTCTTGTTTTAGGTGCGTTATTTCTGCAGCCTAAGTCTTTATCTCCTCCTTCAATTCCCTAATTATTGTAGCCTTATCCATAATTCACCATGCCACCTCTATTGAGACCTTCACCAAAGCATTTCTCACTTGTTCATCTACCATAATAGTAGGCTTTACTATTATGTGTCTGGCCTAAGGTGTCTTCTTTAATCTCCTTAAAACACATGACTCTTCACATAAATCAAAATATGGTTCATCCATAAGCGTGTGCATCGACCACGACGGTTGCTTCCTTGTGCACATGGTTGCCATATCTTCATACATCAGCTCCCAGCCATATAATTCCTTTTGTGTCACCATGCTCTGAAAACTGGTGCAGACAAGTTTACATGTGTCCTCGGTGTAGCCCATGACTAGTGGAACATATCCTCCACTTGCTCTCTTTGATCTTGGCCCCTTAGGAACTTGGGCTTCAAGATTCAGAGCTTGTTCTGTTGTACCCTGAGTAGTCTTAGTTGTTGTCTCATCTACCTCCTTTTCTCCCTCTTCTCCTTCCTTCATTTCTTTGTCCTTTTGTTATTCCACATTCTCTAGAGGTGTAGGGGAATTGGGTGCACTTTCCTCAGAATCTTCTACCTCCTCATTCAGCTTCAACTTCCTTCTTCTCTTCTCAGTTGTCTCCTTCTAGGGAGAGAGTCGAGGTGATCTGCGCACTGATTATGGAGTAGCACCTTGGGTCCTTGTTCTCCTTAATACTCTTTTGAAGTGGCACTCTCCTTGGATTGCATCCAAGTCCTCATCATCTCCTTCTTTTGGTTGAGGTGGAGTAGTCACATGCTCGGATTCTTACCTATTTGGAGGTTGTCTTCTACCTTTTTGCTCCAAACCACCACTATCCTCATGCTACTCTTCTTCCTCATCTATTTGTATTGTCTCTATGGGATTAGGCCTTGGAACATTCTCCATTGTATGCTTACCTTTTGGTGGCCCCGGGAGCACAAAATCATTCTCCACATACTTAGTGTTCTCCAGCTTGGGCTTGAGTTCCAAGTACACCAATGCTTCTCAGGTTTCCCCAACTACCAAGCTTACATGATTCATGCTTATAATATCTAAGATAAGCCTCTCAATGTAGGCATTCCACCTTGGATATACATATTTCTTTCTCAGAGTGTGGTAATCACAATATACCTTACCTGCAATGAAGGTTAGGTGGCACACATCTAAAAAATGGTGAATTGATGCCTGGAAATATCTTGCTGTGAAGGAATATGACATTTTACACCATGAGTTCCAAGCTCCGTCCTTCGTCACAAATCACGTGATACAAAAATTCTTGTAGACTGCAAACTGTACTGCCTTACCCACCACCAAAGGCAACTCTTTGGGTATGCACCACTCTTCTTTGAATGTCATGTGGAGTCTATCATACCACATCTCCACCCTCTGCTTAAATGGTACGCTCATTGATCCATCACATAATTACTTGCCAAATATTTCCATAGGTGACTTGTGTTGCGTGGGGTACTCCCAAATCATCTCCTTTGCCCATCGGGCACTCCAATCTCCATAAATACCAAAGATAATAAAACAGTGCAAAAAATTATTCTGTCACTTGTCCATGCTTCTTCAATGATTGTCTTTACTATGTGATCTGTGATATTGTAGACCACTCCTTGAGACATCTTCTTTACAATGTGCAGCCACATTGTGTTTACCTGCAACCATCTTTCTTGGTCATTCAACTTTGTTACAAGATGTGCAGTTGCCTACACTGCTGGGTACTTCTTTAATTTGTCAATTTCCATACCATGTAGACCTTTGGTATACCCCATCTCCTTCCTTGTCTCCAACATTGTGGCCTTATCAGTTAAATCACTCTCCAGATCTGCTCATGTGGCCCTTAGTCCTGTCACTATTGAAATCAAGGCAACTGTGATTCTAACCCTTCGTCTAGCAAAGTAGAAGTCCTCATGGAATCTACTCATCAACCATCAATACAATGGTTCATACTTCCCAAAGTATGGAAGCTTTTACAACTGATAGACTCCAATCTACTTTAGTAACTTCTCACCAGCGTCATCGTACACTGACATATCTTCTGTTGTGCACTTGTTCATTTTTATGCTCAAGAACGCATCAATATCCTTCTTGTTATTTGATGTTCGATGGATGCAATTGCTCATTTTACATTGACAGATGTGAGAATCCCATTCTTGTCCCATGATCATGCCCTTTGGATACTACATTTATGAGAAATTACTCTCGAGAGTAAGTTATTATTCCACTTCAAACTTCTTCTTCCCTTCTACTCCTGCTGCAGGTGCTTTCATTAGTGCTATTTGAAAAATATCTCTTTTCTTCCCTCAGCAATCAAGCAAGTCAAAACCCTAGCTCGAATATCCATGCCCTAGTGGAAATCATGTGCCCTAACTTGTTTGTAATGCATCTGCTTCGCTCAAACCCTTCACCTATTGGAACGCAAGATTTTCGTTCGCACAAACCTTCTCTCCACATCTGGTTTCACACTCGTCGCACCTCAACATGATTGCTTGGCTCATTTTCACTTATCCATTTTCAAATTCTCTCAATTACAATGGTAAAAATGAACTCGCATCCCATCCTTATATAGAATTTCAAAAATTTAGTGCATTTATTTCTTCTTCACCTACTAACAATCCTCTCATTAATTGACCATTTTCATTCTTTTCATGTGGTACATCTTCACATCCAAACAATAACCTTCTAATGCACCTTCCTACGTCATGGCCAAAAACTTCTCTTCAACGTACATCCATGCACCCAAGTACCTCACCACTGCACCTTCCCTTGGTAGTTTCCATGGCATCTGCTTACCTTGTGTCATACTTGTTTCTTAATTCATCTCCATCTATGGTCCTCATTTCCAGAAGCAATGTTTTTCAATTCTTCAAATTTAATAGCATCAGTAGTAATTTGTTCCTTTCATATGGACAAATTTTCATCAGTGATGTACATGGATATCAATAACCTACCCCACACTCAGGGTATGTGCATTCCTCTGTGCATAAAAATTCTTCAAATAGTAATTAGCTTATGGCATGTAAATGCACTTATTACACAAACACACCAACTAAATTGAAAAATCATAATGATAAAGAAGGAAACATATTAAGGAAATGTAAAATTGAAAACCTAATCTAAATGACAACACTACCTTATTACAAACACCAAGAAGATTTAATTATAGTAGGGCTTCAGCCTACTCCCGTTGAAGTAACCAGGTAACCGTATTCCATCAAGTGACTCTAATTGACAAGCACCTGATTCAAGTATGTGAGTGATAACATATGGCCCCAACCAATGTACTTTGAGTTTACCTGGATCACGCAAAAAATTAGAATCATAAAGGATCACCATCTATCCTATCTCAAGTGTTTTATCCTTGATGTGCTTTTCATGCCATGCTTTCTTCCTAGCCTTCTCTTGTTTTTGACTCCAACGTGTCATGGCTCTTCGTTCATCCAAATTCATTCTTCTAATGCTTTCTCATCATTTATACCTCTAGGGTGCACAATACGCAAAGATGGTAACATGAATTCCACAGGGAGAACTTCTTCTATGCCAAATATCAACTGAAATGGTGTGGCTTTGTTCAACCTTTTATATGTTGTTCGATATGCCCAAAGTGCTGCAAATACTTTATCATCCCAATCCTTTCTTCCAACATCATAGATTTTTGTCAATGTCTAGCAAAATTTTTTGTTGAAAGCCTTAGCAGTCTCATTTTCCTGAGGATGATATGGTGTAGTTTTATGGTGTGTAATCATGAATCCATCCAATAAAATTTTGATTGTCTCTTTAAGAAAATGTGTGCCCCTATCACTGGTCAAACTTAAAGGACATCTATACCTTGTAATAATATTTTCCCATAGAAACCTGGCTATTGCAGCTGCTGTACAATCATTTTTAGGTGCTGCTTCTGCCTACCTTGTCAGATAATCTATGCAAGTGATGATATAAAGCGATCTAGTTCTACGTGCGACTGGTAAAATATAACCCACAAAATCTATAGCCCATTTCTCAAATGGTTCTACACTAGGAATAGGCCTTAATGGCATCTCATCTTGTTGTCATGGTTTTCTAAGACGTTGACAATGATCATAAGCTTTGCAATAATCCTTGCAATCTTTATATAGGGTCTCCCACCATAATTCAGCAAGTAGAATCCTGCATGTAGTGGCATTACCTGCATAGTGGCCACCTGCAATACTACCATGAGCTTCTTCCATGATATGTGTGTGCTCATGTTCCATTACACAATGATGCAATACTTCATCCCAACCTATTTTTTACAGGTCACCACTAATCAACATATAGGGTGTTGCGCGTATAGAAAGTTATTTCTTCTCTAAGGATTTCAATCCTTCTGGTGCCATGCTTGTCCGTAGAAAGAAAGCAATGTCCTCTAATTCCAATGGCGATTGTTATAACCTTTATAACTATGTATCTAACATGGTTTCTTCAATTGCTTGTGCTTCTTCTCTTGACTAGATTATGGATAAATGGTCGGGTCCAGAGTTACTTTTCCCTAGTTTTACCACAATTGTGAAGTCAAATTCTTGAAATAAGAGTACCCATCTGCATATGTTCCCTTCTAAAATGGGTTCATTTACCAAATACTTCAATGCCATATGATCTATATAAAATACAAATGGTGTAGCCAATAGGTATCGTCTGAATTTTTGTAACACATTGATCATTGACAAAGCTTCACACTATGTACTTTTGTAATTTTGTTATGCAGGAGTCAACTTTCTACTAGCAAAACAGATAGGATAATCTATAATACCTTCTCTTGGCTGAGCCAACACCACGTAAAAGGCCATGCCAGATGCATCCACATGTACATGAAATGGTTGGTCCCATGAAGAAAAATGCAAAATAGGCGTGGTAGTAAGTTTCTCCTTTAATGTCTCGAATGGGCGCTAATGTGGTTCTCCTTAGTAGAATGTACCTTTCTCTCTTAGTAACTCCTCCAAAGGTGTGGAAAATTTGGCATATCCTTTAATTAACTTCTTGTAATATCTTATATGACCCAAAAATATGTGCACCTCACTCTGACTGGTAGGATCTTTTAGGCCTATAATGACTACAACCTTAGCTAGACCAACCAACCAACCTTCCTTGCAGATTGTGTGTCCTAACAATATCTCAAATGGTGTAGCAAATATGCAATTCTTGATGTTCAAAGATATAATCAAGTATCTACATATTTTAAACATTAAGCACAAATTTTCACAATGATCCTTAACTAATCCATTCACCATCTAATCATCCAAATAAACCTATAAGAAGTTGTGAATAAAATCCTTGAACGCTTGAACAACTATGCACAAAAAATACAACATGCACATTTTTCAGACCAAAAGGCATCACCGTATAGGTGAAGCTACCCCATTCAGTAGTAAAATTAGTCTTTCCCTGATCCTCTTGGGAAATCCTAACCTAATGATACCCAGAGAACCCATCTGTAAACAAATAGATTTCACACCCTGTAATGTCTTCTAGTATTTCTTAATTGAATGGCGTAGGAAAGGGATCAGTCACATATGCAGCATTCAACTCCTTGTATTCCACATAGATCCTAATTTGTCCATCCTTTTTGATGCTAATCACCATTGGACTAACCCATTATGACTCGTCGAGGGGCTTGATAATCATAGACTTGAAAATTTTATCAATATCTTCTTTGACCTTTTCACGCAAGTTGGGGTTCATCATGCAGGGTCTCTTTCTAACTAGGCGCATACCCTCCTTAAGCTTTATCCTCATCTCCCATAATGATTAATGTACACCTTTAAGTTCATGGTACCCTCAAGGGAATAAGTCTTAATAATCCCATAGTAGCTCTATGATTTTTGCCACTTTAGAGTTTGACCAATAGTCTCCAATTATGGCTTCTTTAGGCTCAACATCTTATCCAATATTCACCTTCTTTCTCTTCATAGGTTCATGATAGGTGTGTGTGGTATTATCTACACTGTCTAATACCTCACGCCTACCTATTGAATGGTTTATATCCAGATCTTCTACTTCATCATCCCCTAAGTAGACCATTTTACAATTTTCTTTCTCAAGGAAAGTGCGCTGAAGTAGTGTGTTATTGGCCTTTGTCTCTTCAAAAAAACGCACTCCTAAGTTTCCTTCATCCAATAACTGCTGAAGGAGTTCTCTATCATTGGCACTATCTCCCATAGTTAAGTGCTTTATGACTTCTAATGCTTCTTCCACCAGAGGTTTGTTAGAGAAGAAGTCAAACGTCTAGGTCATTCCTGTAATTAAATCCTGCCAATTTCTAGTCTCTCTATGGATTTATACATATACATACCAAGCACATGCGTAGCCTTGTATCATGGAATAAAACTTGTGCACCCAGAGCGAGGGTGGTAAAGCTTACTGCCCCTTTTTACAAAGTCTCTCACACTTTTGAACATGGTGCTGAATAGGTTGATTACCATGATAAGTGCAGATTTGAGTAGGTGCATTACTCCTGAAGAACCTAGTGGCAATAGAAATCCTAATTTCATTCCATCCTACAAGATTATCCTTGTGGACCACCCACTAGTGTGCTACTTTCCCGCATAGTGTATATGCTAGCATATTCATTCTTTCCACTGGGTCTATCCACTGTTCCTCCATGGCGCGTAGGAACACCATAGGATCTCCTTGTCAAGTGTAACAAGGTACCAAGTTGTTACGTATTCTCCTGAAATAACATGGTTTGTTTCCCTTAGGAAATATTCTCTTTACTTCACGCCCTACTAACTCATAAGTTCTATGAGCCATATTATCACAAGAAACACTTGTAGTATCGCTAATAGATTGTGCATCCTCCCACTGAAGGATTCCTTCTTTACATGGTTCAAACACCTATGGATCTCAAATGGCGCATACATAAATCCTATTCAGGTCTTCTTCACTCAAGGGCTCAACATAGGGCGCATATTTTCCATCTGTTAAAGGGATGATAAATCTTTCCTCCTTATTTTCAAAAATGATATAAACCTTGTTGAACCAAAGATCAACATTATTTTCATAGCACCAAGGATGCCCCAATAGAGCTGGGAAGCTATCTAAATCTGCCAGCGCTAGAACCTCAAAGTATCTAGTGAACTTGGATCCTTGTATGGTAATGGATGCATCTTTTAAAAATCGAATGGGAGTGGTCTTAGTTCGATTAGCCATGAACAATACATTAGAGGATAGTTGCAATGGAGGTCTCCCCATTTGTACCAATGCATCTAAAGTAAGAACATTAACTTTCGCGCATGTATCAATAAAAATACTACTCAATAGACACCCATCCACAAAATCATTCAGAGTGATTTCCTTGTCATAATCTTAGTACTTGCGCTAATGAATTATTTCCTTTTAACCAATTCCCCAACAGTGGAATGATATTCTCTTGGCACAACAATTTGCACACTTATTTTTCTTCATCTTCCGTGATTTCACTTTTAAATACTATATCTCACCTTGAAGATTCCTTAGTACCTCCATGGTTTCATGATAAAACTCCTTCTGTTGGGTAGGATCTGGGTATCGTGCATGTAGAACCTCCTCCTTAGTGATGGTAGGCTTCTATTGTAGTGTTTCTCTGCCATCCAGTCTTAGTACTTGCGCATGAATTATTTCCTTTTAACCAATTCCCCAATAGTGGAATGATATTCTCTTGGCACAATAATTTGCACACTTATTTTTTCTTCATCTTCCGTGATTTCTCTTTTAAATACTATATCTCACCTTGAAGATTCCTTAGTACCTCCATGGTTTCATGATAAAACTCCTTCTGTTGGGTAGGATCTGGGTACCCGTGCATGTAGAACCTCCTCCTTAGTGATGGTAGGCTTCTATTGTAGTGTTTCTCTAGCTCGTGCTACTTCAGCACGGGTTGTGATCTTTACCTGTAATTCCTCAGAGTCTTGTTCCAACTTAGGCATCCACTGATTTTCCACAGTGCATTGTATCCTAACCATCCCTAAACCTTTATTTTCCTGTTTATGCTATTTGCTAAGATGCTCATATAGGTCAAGGCATTCCTCGTATCTATGATTCTTTCCACATAAATTACATGTAATATTCTGAGGACATTCACGCTTGTAGTGGTCAGGATATCCACATGTATATCATGTTCCGTGAGGTAACTCACTTCTTTTACCACAATGACCTCATCCTTCAAATCCACCATGGTATCTTCGACCTCGACCATGACCGCCTTTGAAATGCCCTTCATTCTGATCATAGCATGCATGATTGTGATCTCGGTCCTGATGGTCATTCTTTCCTTTATAGTTATATGAAACTTTGTCCTATCATACACCAATATCTATATCATCATGGATTTGACCAATCAGCCAACAGTATTTTGTGTCATGATTCATGGACCTACAGATTTTGTAGTAGCTTGAAACATTCTTCCTTATCATGTATTGTAGTAATGTGCATCGACCAACATCATGGTTTAAATGGCATATCTCATAATCCAACAACAATGAGCACACCGATCTGTGAGGAAAACTATCCTTTGTGTGACCTTCCACTTCACAATCTATGCACCAAATCCCTGTGCATATCTCATGTGCTGAATTTTCTGATAGTTTCTCCAACCGCTTTGTCATAGCTATGATATTTGCTTCTAAAAATAGGCTCACCTCAGTGCCTATACTTCCAACTTCCTCAATGTGTAAGGTTGATTCAAGTGCTTCATGCGGATCAAGTCCAATCAGGGTCAAACCTTTTATACCAACTGTGTGCAAGCCCTTGTAACATAGTAGCAAATTGACTTACCCTATGCTCATAATCCTTGATTCCTTTTATGCACCATAATATTTCACACATATGCATGTGTTCAACATCATCTTCTATGCCCCTATACTCTAAAATATGAAGAGACATCTCCATGTAAATATTCTAGGGTTGGTGTGTACCTTTCCCACCTGATCCAAAACCTCTTGTGTTTCCTCAGCCCCTAGAACCACCAGATCTATTAGGTTGTGGAGCCTATTTTCATGTGTGAAAGTGTTGAAGAATGTATACTAAGAGTACTGTACACTTTCCACGTTGTCTTTCCAGGGTTCAGGTTGGGCCTTAAAATGTGCCCGATATATCGGAAACGTGATTTTCTCATATGAGTAGGATTTTGACCCATAGGTTTATGGGACAGTTTTGGCCCATGGTTTTAATACCCACGGTTTTGTAAAATTGCTTAAGAAGTTGTCTATTTATGTGGTTTTATACATATGGTAGAGTAATTTAACATAGCATATGTGTTTTGAATTTGGGTGTGAATTCTGTAGAGTTTGTTGAGCATAGCTCCAAATAGATTTGGATATTGTATTGAGAGATCGGTGGCTTGTAATAAAATCTCAGCAAGTGATTCTTGGTGGACATAGCCCAAATTGGGTGAACCATGTTAAATATTGTCTCTTTGTGTTGTATTATTTTATTCTGCACTTTTATTTGAGATCTGTAATAATTTTTGCATTGTAGTTTCTACTGTTGCGATTATGTGAGGGATTATTCCACCTATTTTATCCCTTATATCCTAAAAATTGGTATCAAAGCATGGTTTGGTTTGTTGAAGTGTTGAATCACATGGATATTTTTATCTTGAGTGGGAGCTATGGTAGATAATGGAAGATCTAGGGTTGATAAATTCAACAGGCATAATTTCAGTCTTTGGAAGATGCAGATGGAATATTACCTTTATCAGAAGGATCTTTATATTCCATTGTTTGAGAAGGTGAACAAACCCTCAAGCATGAAGGATGCGGAATGGAATTTGCTAGATAAGAAGGCACTTGGGATAATCTAGTTGTGTCTTGCATCTTCGATATTATTTAATGTTTTAAAGGAAAAGACTACAAAAGAACTAATGGATGCATTAGGGAAGTTGTATGAAAAACCCTCTGCCTCTAGTAAGATATTTTTAATGAAAAAGTTGTTTAATATGAAGATGTTTGAGAATGGTTTAGTAACAGATCATCTAAATGATTTTAATATGGTTGTAAATATGCTAGCTTCGGTTACAATAGAATTTGATGAAGAAGTTAGGGATTTATTAGTTTTATGCTCTTTACCTGAGAGTTGGAATAGCCTGGTAATGGCGTTAAGTAAATCAGTTCCAGCTAACTCAAAGTTGAAGTTTGAGGATGTTGTAGGGGTTATTCTAAGTGAGAAAATGTAAAGAAAAATATCTTGTGAATCTTCTACTTCAGGGAACGCTTTGACAGTGGAAATTAGATGGAGACAGAAGAATAGAGGAAGCCGTGGAAAATCAAAGGATCAAGCAAGGTCAAAATCCAAAAGAAAGATACTATGCTGGCACTGTGGAAAGTCTGGGCATGCAAAGAAGGATTGTTTGGAACTTCGGGACAAGAAGAAACAACATGAAGAAAACAAGGAGGAAAATTTGGTAACGGGTAATGTTTGTCAGGATGCTTTGATTCTTTCTTTGCACAATATTAGTGAATCTTAGGTTTTAGATTTGAGGCCTTCTTTCCATGCTACTCCACATCGGTATTATTTTTTTGATTATGTTCAAGGATATTTTGGGCATGTTTTTCTTGGTGATGATGAGCCTTGCAGCATATTTGGAAAAGGTTATGTTTAGGTTAAGATGCAGAATGGGAATACTTGGTTATTGAAGGATGTCAGACATGTGCCTACATTAAGATGAAATTTGATATCAGCAAGGTAGTTGAGAAGTGATGGGTGTACTATGATATTTATAGTGGAATCTTGGAAGGTTACCAAGGGTGCTCTTGTGGTAGCAAGAGGTAACAAGGTTGGAACCTTGTATTTAATCAATTATAGCACTGATGTTTGTAATCTTATGGCTTTAGAAGTAGATACAACATTGTGGCACTATAGGCTCGGTCATATGATCCATAAGAGAATGGAGATCATAAAGAAGGATTTTCTTGGATATACAGAAACAGGTTTGGAGTTCTGTGAGAACTTCATATATGGGAAACAAAAATGAGTAAGGTTTCTCAAGGTTGGACCTAAAAAGAAAGAGAGTAAGTTAGAGTTTGTGCATTATGATGTGTGGGGGCTGGCTCAGGTATCATCTCTTGGGGGTTCAAGTTATTATGTTACTTTTATTGATGATGCAACAAGGAAAGTTTGGGTTTATTGTATTAGAAACAAATCTGATGTATTTGACACTTTTGTTAAATGGAAAGCCTTGGTAGAGAATAAAACATGTCTTAAGCTAAAATGTCTCAGGTCAAATAATGGAGGGGGGTATTGCAGCAATGAATTTGATGATTATTGTTCTAAGAATGGAATCCATAGGTAAAAGATGGTTCCAGGAACTTCATAGCATAATGGGGTGTCAGAAAGGATGAATAGAACAATAATGGAATGTGCTAGGAGCATGAGGTTACATGCAAGACTGCCTCTTTCTTTTTGGTCAGAAGCGGTAAGCACAACTGTGTATTTGATAAACATAGGACCCTCAAGTGCCTTGGATGGAGGCATACCTAAGGAGGCTTGGCATGGTAAGAAATTTGATTATTCATTTCTTAGAGTCTTTGGATGTGAGGTGTTTTTCCATATAGACAAGTATGATAGGACCAAGCTAGAGGCTAAATTAGAAAAATATACTTTTATTGGTTATGGTGGTGATGACTTTGGATATAAATGTTAGAGTATTAAGGACAAGAAAATCATTCGATCTAGGGATGTGGTCTTTAATGAGAAAGTCATGTATAAGCAGCAGTTGCAGGAAAATAAGAAAAAATATACAGCAGTAGAGGATCTTCTGGATGGGAAAGTGACACATGAATCAGTTCAGGAACCTCCTCAACAGGAACCCCAAACTCCTATATTTAGGAGGTATTCTAGGGTAAGAAGAGAGCCTGAACATTTTTCTCCTTCTCTTTATTATTTATTACTCACTGATAATGGAGAGCCAGAGAGCTTTGATGAACCAATGCAGGTAGATGCCAGGAAGAAGTGGGAGCAAGCCATGGATGAGGAGCATCAGACTCTCATGGAAAACCAGACACGGGATTTGGTAAAGCTATCTGAAGGTAAAAGAGCATTACATAACAAGTGGGTGTTTAGAGTCAAAGAGGAAGGAGGAAAGAAAAGATATAAGGCCTGGTTGGTGGTTAAGGGGTTTACACAGAAAAAAGGTATAGATTGTGATGAGATTTTTTCTCCTGTAGTAAAAATGACTTTGATTAGAACTGTTCTAGGAATAGTTACAATAGAAGACTTGCACTTAGAACAACTTGATGTAAAGACTACATTTCTCCATGGTGGTTTGGAGGAAGAAGTATATATGCAGTAACCAGAGGGCTACAAGGTCAAAGGTAAAGAGGAGATGGCGTGTAAACTAAAGAAGAGCTTGTATGGCTTGAAACAAGATCCACGTCAATGGTATAAGAAATTTGATAGCTTCATGATGGAGCAAGGTTATATTAGATGTCATTCTGACCATTGTCTGTATACAAAGAAATTTGAGGATGGTAGTTATATTATCCTGTGTTTGTATGTGGATGACATGTTGGTTGCAGGTAAAAACATGTAGGAAATAAAAGTACTCAAGAAGCAGCTAAGTGAATCCTTTGCTATGAAGGATTTGGGGGCAGCCAAAAAAATCCTTGGTATGAGGATATCTCAGGATAGGAATGAATAGAAGCTGACTTTATCTCAGGAAGAGTACTTTAAGAAGTTCTTGGAGAGGTTTAATATGTAAGATGCTAAATCGGTTGGGACTCCTTTGGCAGGCCATTTCAAGTTATCAAAGGAGTAGTGTCCCAAGATAGAGCAGGAGAGAAACCAAATGTCCAAGGTACCTTACTCATAGCGGTTGGTAGTTTGATGTATGCCATGGTGTGCACCATGCTTGATATTGCCCATGTAGTGGGATCAGTGAGTAGATTTATGAGTGATCCAGGTAGAGATCACTGGTAGGCAGTAAAGTGGATCCTTCAGTATTTGAGAGGAACCATGGGGATAGTTTTTTTCTATAGTGGATCAGACACCACTTTGTGTGGTTATGTAGATTCAGATATGGTTGGAGATTTAGAAAGTAGGAGGAGCACAATAGGTTATGTTTACACTATAGGTGGGACAATAGTAAGTTGGATTTCACAACTACAGAAGCTGGTGGCTTTGTCAACTACAAAGGTTGAGTATGTTGCTGCCATAGAGGCAAGCAAAGAAATGATTTGGTTATAACAATTACTTGAGGAGCTAGGGCATAAGTAGGAGGAAGGAAAGTTACATAGTGATAGTCAGAGTGGTATACACCTAGCTAAGAACTCTGCTTTCCACTCTAGGATGAAGCATATATAGTTAAGGTACCATTTCATCAGGACAACTTTGGAGGAAGAGAAGTTGAAGCTGGATAAGATTCATACCAGTAAGAATCCTGCAGACATGATGACCAAAGTGGTCACAAGGGAAAAACTGAAGTTTTTTTAAGCTTTTGTTGATCTTTACGAAAACTAATGAAGGGTTGAGAAGCTTTCTCAGAGGAAAACTAGTCTCCAAGTGGGAGATTTTTAGGTTGTGGAGCTTGTTTTCATGTGTGAAAGTGTTGAAGACTGTACACTAAGAGTACTATACACTTTCCACGTTGGCTTTCCAGGGTTCGGGGCCGGGCCGGCAGCCCCCGAAAAAAAATATTTGGGCCTTAAAATGTGCTCGATATATAGGGAAACATGATTTTCTCATATGGGTGGGATTTTGACCCATGGTTTTGATACCCAGGGTTTTGTAAAATTGTTTAAGCAGTTGTCTATTTATATGGTTTTATGCATATGGTAGAGTAATGTAACATACCATATGTGTTTGAATTTGAGTGTGAATTCTGTAGAGTTTGTTGAGTATAGCTCCAAACAGATCTGTTTATTGTATTGAGAGAACGATGGCTTACAATAAAATATGAGCAAGTGATTCTTGGTGGACGTAGCCCAAATTGGGTGAACCATGTTAAATATTGTCTCTTTGTGTTGTGTTATTTTATTATACACTTTTATTTGAGATATGTAATAATTTTTGCATTTTAGTTTCTACTGTTACGATTCTATGAGGGATTATTCCACAGATTTTATACCTTATATCCTAACAAGATCCACCGGAGCTAGATCCACCTATACCTCCTAATCCCGAACCTATAGTTGGGGTTGGACTAGAGGATGTACTTCCCTGTGTCCCAACTGTAGTACTGAACTGCACCCCAACAGTCTGCAAAGTGTTACTACTCCTAGAAGATAGTCCAAAAATTTAAACGCCTAAATTTTGTGTCGATGATACACCCAAAAAGGTACTCCCATTTAACAATGAATTCGTTTGCACTACTATCATTGTACCTCTTATAATACTTGCTCCTACTCTCCCACTACTTGAATTATCTTTCTAATTGTTTGTTGTACTAGATGATCGAAAACCAAGCGCAAGGGAAATGTTGTCAAGTGGATTCAAATGCACGCCCATGGCCCAGGACGTTTCTATTGGTATGCTTCTATGTGAGGCCAAGGAGGGTTCCCTGTCATACTTTCCCAAATGGGGGAGTTTTCGAGACTCGAGTTCCACGTCTTCTACATGAACTTCAACTCCTTCCTGAACTATCTTTCTCCATAATGCCATTTTCTTTATAACCTCCCACTACTTCTCTACTACCCTCTCGTGCACCTCATTATACTTAATTTTCCTTTCTTCTCTTTGCCTCTCTGCCACTAGGTCTACCATATTTCACCAAACCTACTCTTGCCCCCGCATGTGGTGGGGTTTAGTTAGCCATCAGTTTTCTCTCCAAATTCAAAGTTACCATCAAAATTTTGATCACCAGTGGAATGCCTTGTAGGTAAGTTCCCCTGGGATATAGTAAAAATTGGAATTCAGCCACCTCTGGGCACAAATAAGTGAAAATTGAGTACTCCAAGATATAATTGTTCAAAACACCATAGAATCATGCATCCACAACACGAGTCCAAATCAAATCAGCATCATAAAGGGCCTGAAATTCTTCCTACATCCAAACATGTGTGTGATACCTCAAATTCCATTTAGATGCATAAGAAATCAACCACTCGTACAATTCCACTGGAAATATAGTTAAAATACTCTCATATAAACTATCATACAGATTCTATTCTACTCATACGCATGCGTTAAACTTAGATCCGATGTTGAACCTCTATGCATATTCTTATTCTAGCTCATGTATCCACTCCTCAACACTTGCTAGGGTCAACTGGTATGTCTTCATCACGAACCATCATGAAAACAACTGAAAAAGAGGCCCCATAAACGGAACCAATGATGTAGCCTAGAATTCACTAGTAAAATCCCAGACGCACTGACACATCACTCAGCCTAGACTGAGTGCTCACCCAAAGCATGCAAAGGTACCAGGACCCTATTTAGGGTTACTAATGAAGGATGTTAGCATGATGAAGACTTAAAGCATTCAGATCCATAACTAATATATCATTCTATAGTGCATGTTCAGATCTAGATCTAGAAAATAACAGACTTAAAAGATAACCATGATGAAATCAAGTATGCAAGAACCAATTATACTCAGGATTTTACACTTTGATTCAACCAATATACTCCATTGCATTAAACATGATAAATACATAGAAGCTTATTACAATAGATAATATCATGGTCTATGTGTGCATCGGATTTGGCAGTATAACCTCACAATAAATCAGTTCTCACATGCCACTCTCATATATCTATACTATGCAATTCATTACATATTTATTAGGGTGGGGACTTGCCCTTCACCACTTATATATTCCCAAAATAGGCCACATGCTATTATTAGCCATGTGTCGTTACAATATATCCACACATACAAGTGTGCTAACAATAGAATTCTTTTAGTTAACTGTCAGTAGTAGATCTATTCTCAGCCTAAATCCATGCAAATTGATTCATAGCCGATCCTCCAAAAATAGTCAATGCATGTCACGCAAGTCTCTAACTGGTTTGTGTGCTCCGCACACCATCTTCCAAAAATAGATCCTCATAATGAAAATGGATAAGTCCTGAATTTGTCTCTGTTCCCAACATGTGATTCCTTTCCGATCCTCCCACACTTTTTAATGCACTATGATCTTCCATGTAAACCTTCTATATATGCTTTGCTAAATGATAGATTTTAACTAATCAACATGAGATGAAGAAGCCAGCTCAGTTCCAGCTTGGCGAGCTGTGTCCGAGTTAGGAAAAAAAATAACCTTTCACCATTAAAATCTGTAATGCACAAAAACTCATATCTACAATCTGTAACCTATAAAACACTCCAGAATATGCATGCAAGGCTAGTAAACCCCAGAAAAACATGAACACATGATCGAAGAACATTGAACAATATTTAAAACTTGTCTTAACGCTAAATTAATGCATTTAATGCACAAATGGAATAGCCATCATGACACTTACACAAGAAACCTAAAAAATACAAAATGAAGAGTTATTGGTAAACGATAGATGATGAGTAGTACATATCCAAACATTGTGCTCTGATACCATGATGAAGAAAGTAAAAATGTGACAACACAAGTATCTACAGGATAATGTGAACATCAACTAAGTTACACTCCCACAGCGTGATGAGGTTCCATGGGGGAGTGAGAATCAACCATGAAATGTGCATGCAAATAAAGGAAAGGGAAAAATATCATTCACCATCTCTTTGTCCTCTTAGATATGAAAAAGGGAAGGGGTAAAAATAGGGGGTGTTATGTAATCCCAGTGTAAATAATCATACCTCCTCAAGTTAATAAGGGGAGTTAATGCACACCAACATATATGACACATGGAATCTATTATAACCTATACAACACCTAAGACCTATAACATCACCTAAGTGAGATGACTCACTACGTGATGTGGAAAATGAATCACACCAACATTGTGAGATGAACTATTCTTTTCAATACATCTAGTTCCTACCTCCTTGATTCTCAAAAGGTTTTTGTTTCACTAACTTGGTAGTAATGAAGATTCAGTTATGTAGAGCCCCTATCCCGTCCCATCTTACATATAAACTAAATCAAGTAACCAACACTGATTTGGGAAATGATAATCTGAATTAGTTACTTTATAGGTTGCATGCAGTCCATAGGAATGAACTCATGACTGTAATTGTTTAAAGTGTTTTTTCTATAGTTTCTACTTCCCCCCTTCAATTCAGTACCCTAAACTAATTTGGGTATGTGCTGAGAATTACAATCCAGAAACTAGATAAGTGCTTGATAAGAGTGGTGCAAAAAAAATTTCCTTGACCCTAGAGACTTTTAATGAAATATTGGGACTTCCTGCATGGGAGGAGGTTTTGAATGTAACTATTGAATCAATAGGTCATTTGTGGAATAATTACTATGCTAAATCATCAAAGACAATTAACAATTAGTGACTCTTAAAACCAGGGATTTTTGCTACAGGAATTCCCAAGAGGCTAACAAGAGCTGAATTCATTGAAGAAGTTAGAGACATCATCAATATATTGAGTAGAATTATGGGTAATGAATCTTCTTATTAATTTCATGACTATATGTTCATGTATATCTAGATTATCCTCCAGTTCAATACACATATTCACTAGGGATAATTGATCAATAATCTTATCCATGAGAAACTTATCCAAATGGAAGTAAAAATTCATGAGGGGTCTAGATAGAAACTTGAATTTTATATAACCTCACATCTGGTTTATAATGTGGCATGTCATACAACATTTCTTGATAATCTATGGACCAAGGACTTCTCTAAATATAGGGTATATGTTGTGTACACTCAAATGAACTTGGAAAGTCAGAATTATGATTCCAGAAGGCCCCATGATGCATTCCTTACTCCTATTATTTGTTTGTTTAGACCTGAATGGGATTAATATAGGATGTCTCCCAAGGATAGGAAAAATATCAATGAATTTGGATTTTATTTCATTCAAATCAACTCTTTTGACTAACTAAAATTTGGGAATATAGGATAGTTAATCTAATCTAGAACGACATGTAAATACAATAAATGAATGTAATAAACAAATATAGAAAATGACCCAAACAACTAATCTAATGAAATAAAATACCCTAATATGTAAGAGAAGTATGGAAATGACTTAGTTGATTTGAGGATCTTGGGGGGGATGTGTCGTAGAAGTGACTAGAGAAATAGGAAATATGAATGATTGTGCAGAGGTCCCAAAAAGGATGGATCCAAATTATATAGCTATATTGGAGCACCTAGAGAGGGACTGGGGCACCTATGGGTGATTTGGTCTGCAACATAGGTGCACTGGTCTATGTAAAATATTTGGAAATGAGTTTCATAGGTCCATCAAATGTTTAAAAACCCTTTTTGTTTATTGCATCAGGTTTGTTGTGTTATGCCAGGTGTCACTGATAATCCAAGATAAAAGGAAATCCTACAAGAGATCACAAGAATCATCAAAACCCTAAAAAAAATAACGCAAATGAATGGTTCAAACTGACCTTAGTTACCAAAATAGTGGGCTGAATAACTAAGCGTTGCATTACATTTTGGGCCCAAATGTATTTCTAGTGTGTGTATGCATCATGTACCCTAGGTGATCTTGTGGCAATCGTACTTTGTGAAGTAGTGAGCAATAACTATGTGTATAAAATGTGTACATGGAATTGAATAGAATCCCTCTCCCTATGTTTGTGTGATGTAGATGAACCATCCTTGTCTTTGTGATGGAGCTAATGGATGTAAATGATATCCAAATGGATGCAACTCTAAGTGCATGATAGTAGTGACTAGTGCTTAGTCCCTCATAATAGTCTCACAACTTTATATTTATAGGGTTCTCTTGATCTAATTTCATAATTAACCCTGAAATGGATGACAACAAAAAAGATAAGAAGTTAAAACTGCTAAAAAGAGACCAAAAAGTGGCAAGAAAGTTCAAAAAGGATCGGGGCACCCCTAGTGGGACCAGGGCGTCCATGGATGCCCCAATACCAGGATGGATTCCCCAGTCAAGGATAAAATGATGGAAGATGACTGAAAAAAATTGGCATGCGGGTACAAGAGGTAGGGAATGATGAAAGAAAATAAAGTAAGATGGCCAAAATATGGGGGTTAATTAGTACTTTCTTCACTCAAAAACCTTATAAATAGTAGTATGAGACCGAGACTAAATAGAACATAATGTGTGTGATTTTGTGACTACATATTTCACTTACATCAAGGTGAGTGGATTCCAAATAAATCCATCTATCTTACTTATATACTTAGATGATAAATGTGCATTGCTCGAGTTATCCAAACAACTTGCTGAAGTTCACAAGATTGTAGCAGGAAAGCATAAAACTAATGTTAAGTTCCAAATCACTATTGGGATATAGATATTCCCTAAAGTGGTAAAGTCTAGACGCTTGGATGCCGAGATAAATAGATTTCTCATGAATAAATTCCAAGCCAAAACAAACTATGACATCAAGTGGATAATGTAAGTAGTCCCTAACAATTCTTCTGAACATGAGCCTCACTAAGAGGACTATTGCATGAACTGTATGGATGAGGAGGAGGTAATACTTAGGGATTTTACTGAATGAATCTCTCTCAAATCATTAACTATAAAATTTTAATTATCCCTGAGGGTTGGACAAATGATAAGAGATTGGTAAGAAAGTATTATATTGAACAAAACATAACAGCTCAGCCAATAATACCCCTTGATTGGAAAAAATAAGAGCCAAACCATTTGCATGATAGGACAAAAAATCTCATATGAAGGACTCTCTCTTAGCTCATACATAAAGGAATTGATTTGTCTCTTCATAATATTGTAGTATTAAGATAATACGGGGCTTCTAGGGAAATTAAGGATGTTCTTTCACCTTTTTAAAAAGGAGCATCTAGTTTGGACCCACTAAAGGGAAACCCACCTCAAATCTCTGCTAAGGGACCTAAATCTTGAGCAGAGGAGTAATTAAGTGTACCAACAATTAATACATGAACTTTTATGTCCTAATTCACACAACAAAAAGAGGATATGTATGAAAATAATGAAAGGTGCTCTTATCACTCAGGCCACTTCACTTTAAGCTATGTCACTTCACACCTCAAATCCTAGAGTGTTTGTTTCTCATGAGGAAGTTCAAGCTGGTGTAAATTCTTCTAATCCTAAGGAATTTTCAAGTAATAATAGGGTGAGGGGATAAATATCTCCAGAGAAATTAGGAATGGATCCAACATGAGGTGTTATACCTGAAGATAAAAATGATGAACCAAAGCTCAAGAAATTTTTAAGAGGAAAGAAATCAAAGCTGGTGAAACTTACAATAGAAACATTTACAAATACAAACATGCTTTGAGCTAGGTCATAAGCACTAAAATTCCTTCTAAAGCAACAGAGGAGTCTAAGATGGTTGATACCACTCTAACTTTGTCATCATAAGAGGTCCCTATAAAAACTACCATTCAAGAAAATACAGTTGAAACAATTAAATTTATGGAGTGTGAAGTACATGAGATTTTTCAAGAATAAGTTTTTACTGAATTGTTATGAGGTTTAGGTATTGTCAGGGCTGACCTTATCCTATAAGATGTCCATATATCACCCACTCAAGTTATATCAATACAAGAACATGGTTAGTGCCCAAAATTGTCTCAACAACCAAAGATAGAGTAAAATCCAATCAATGAGGGAGAAAAATCTACATTATTAGATCCTCTCCAATCATCCTTAGATGCAGTTGAGAGAGTAATTACAGTTCATGAAGTTACAAAAATAATGGAAGAAATTAAGGCTTAGGAAAAAATTGAGAAGCAAGAATATCCAATCAAAGAGTTAGCTCCATTCAAATAGCCAAGGGTTGATGTTGAAATGAAAAAACTGACTAATATAATTATCTCAAACCTAACCCTTGTGTAAGAAAAAGATAATTTGGAAACCCCATAAGATCAGATATTTGATTCTAGACTCACCCTCTTCAATTCACAAGAAATTATAGTTGTTCTAAGTACTTAACAACAACAACAAACACAAGGAGAGGTAAATAACCCAAGTGCAAGATGGTTGGAATCCACACTCCCAAAGAATAATAATGTGAAGGTGAAGTGGGAGAAATTGGAAATCAAATGTTTCATCTCTATGAGACCACCTAAGGCACCTAAACCAGCTAGACTTATGTCAAGAACTGTGGTAGGGCCACACGAAGATAGATTTGTGGACATTTCTATAGTTACACCTTGATGGTTGATGCTAATCCTTCTAATTATAAAATTACACAAGTTCCATTAGGGAAATTGACCATTGAGGGTATGAAACATGAGGTCACACTTGCAATGGGAGGCCTCTTCCAGAAAATAGATAAAGATAAGGAGACAAAGAAGTAACTAAAAGAAAAATTTGAAATCTTGTCAACCTATGTGTAAAAATGGTTACAAAATCCTACCAATACTCAAGAATTAGTTGATTCCATCACCCCTGATGCATTATTGATTATTGATATCTTAAGATGCAAGGGAGAGGATACAAATAAGTGAGAAGAGGAAGTGATCCGAAAAGGAAACAAGGTCCTAAAAATGTAACTAATTGCTATAAACAAGTGTCATAGAAAGTTAAAGTTGCTAAGGCATGTATGGAAAAGTTTCATAATGAGATGGAGTATTAGGATGGAATGCCTCCAAATATCAAAGCCATTATTACTATGAATGACAAGTTGATGCTCATTGGATAGTGGATGGTATGAGGATGACTTATTATACTTAATCTGGTATGTTGCCACAAAGTAACTAATTACATCTGACATAAACTATGGCCCTTGGTTTGAAATAATGGATTTTATTGCTCTAAAACTTTGGAAGATGTGTTCATATAAAAATTTTGTAACTTTTTGATCCCTTGCATATTAGAGAGCTTGCACCTCGTCCCATTTTGTAACATAATTTGTACAAACCAAGATGTAATCCTTCCCTTGAGAATTTGTGTCAATTAGTCCAATGAAATCCAATCCACACTTCTCAAATGGTTCTAGCACAACCTCAGGTTGGAGTGGCATCTTAGATGTAAATGTTAGCTTCCCCATCATTTAACACTAATCACACTGCTATACATAGTTTTTGACATCTTTGTATAAAGTGTGCCAATAGTAACTAGCTCCAAAAACTTTTTAGACAGTTATTTTAATTGAATAATGTCCTCTTGATGGCTCATTATGACATGCCCTATGTATGTCAAAGATCTCATCTTCAACTACACACCTGTGTAGAACATGGTTAATTACACATTTACAAATTATTCCATTCAACCATGTATACATCACACTTTTATTAATCAATTACTTGTTAGATATCACAAGCACTGATAGGGGGGTGAATCAATGCAGATTAAAACTTTTCCCTTATTTCCAATTTTAAATCCTTTAAGTGATGTGCAACTTTAAACTATGAGTAGTCAATCAAACATATGTCATGCACAATAACACTGAACATAGAGATTACCATGGGAAACCATTTTGGGAGAAAAACCCACCTAAAACCATTGCTTATATTACACAAAGAAAGGACTTGGAAGAATATTATGCATCCTACAAGATTTTTTTAGTGAGGCACCAACCCTTACACCCTTTCTGATATTACGCACAACAAATAACTCAAGTGAATATAATGCATCACAAGATATTTTTTTAGTAAAGCACCAACCTCACAAGGAGCGCCAACCCTTGAATATGTTAAACTACAACTTAGACTTAATTTACATACACATTTTAATCATCTAGTTACATCAATTGCTTTTGCAATAGATTATGATCACCTTTCTATATATGTCTATGTTTTTCTTTTCACTCTCTTCTACTCATCTAATTTGATCCCTCTTACTCAATCACTTTGCCACCCTTATGCTCTTTTCATCTGATGAATTTTTTCTTCGTCGATGTTCTCTCTCTTTTTTCTTTTTTCTCTCTTTCTTAGCCTGATTGCATCGTATTCTCTCTTCTGCAGCTCTTCCTTAGCTCGAATAATTCTTTTCTTACTTGAGCAACAACAAATGACTCCAAGAATAAATGATATCATTAATCAAATCAAATTTTCAATTTGAGTTATGTGTCATGCACCTTCCTGCTTGGTTTCCTGAGAATTTGGACTATTAAATACATGCAGGTGACTCCAGATATTGTTCCTTCTGTGTTCGGCTTGATTACATCACTTTCCATGCATTTCTTAAAGCTATTTATCAGTCATTTTCCAATAATATATTTTCTCACATTTGTAACATGACCTATATAAGTGAATCATTTTTATTTAATATTTTATTCCTCCTTGAAACTTAGGATCTCATAGAAGATGTAACCGTATTTCCACAAAGTCAATAGACATTAAATATTGGTAGTTGAAACAATTGATTTCTTCAATATTTGTGGAGATCAAGTCATATCCTTAGCCGCAATCACCTAACAATTGAATCACCATATATTTTGGAGAGCCAACTCTCACTTGTTCATGTTTGAAACAAATTGATTTCCTTCGACCCTTGTTCAATCCATATTCTATCATTCCACCTATTTCCTTAGCTCCTCTAACTTTATTCTTTGTATCATGGCTCTTTACTTTATCCTATGGCATTTCTTCCTTTTTGGTGGATTTTTATTTATCCGTGGCTCTTGTATAATTCTCATAGATTTTGAAATGTCTCATAGTTATCCTCCTTGTTTTATTCCTTTCCACAACTTTGTTGTAAGTCCACAAATCTATCTCTTTTACTTATGGCTTTTGTGGTCTTCCGTGGTTATTCTCTTTATCCACGACTTGCTTCTGACTTCCTTACTTTTTCAGCTTTGCCTTATTCTATGTGGCTCATCCTTTGCATCCGTGACTTCACCTATCTCACATGTGACTTGTCCTTTCACTCCATTTGTCTTCATGTCTTCATCCTTTTATCTGTGTCACTCAATTACTTTCTGCGGTTTCTTCTAGAGCTCTACGATTTTCTGCAGACTTTGACAGCTACTCCAAGTCTTTGGTGGATATCTCCTCATGTTTACGACATGAAAAAATATTGAATAAGTCCCTTAGCACTTATCCTTAGTCATCTTGAAGTCTCTATGAGCTAACACTACTAATCAACCTTCATCTTTTCAGCTTTCTCACTTTACCAATTTACTCATTTTGCCAACAATACAGCTTGACATCAAGGAAAACACATATAACACATGATAAAGGTCCAACAATCTCCCCCTTTTTCATTTATTGAAATACCTTAACAAATATATACCTCATCAGAAACCTACAAATTTTGATGGAAAAATGTTTTCCATACATGGTTTCCCCCTTTAACAGTCTGATTTTTATGACTTAAGTTTCTCTCCCCTTTAACAACAATGACAAAGGGTCAATTATGCCACATAAAACTGAAAGTTCTGGTAAGCTAAATAACAACATGTGCTTACCTCAAGAAGCTCCCCCTAGGCTTATGCTTCTCATACATATGTTTTAGTGTGTCCACAACAATGCTCCCCTGAGATGATGCATGCTTTGATAAATTTGAGCTAATAGAGTAGCTCCTCCTTACTTTGGTACTGTTTAGGAGATGATAATGCCTAAGAATGCCCCCTTTCGTTTTCTTCACACCTTCTAGTTGTTGGCGGGATCAAGAATGACCCCCAATTCATTCCTTAGGTGTTCAAATGTTGCTTTTGGTAGCGGCTTGGTCATTATATTTGTAATTTCTTCTTTAGTGCTCACATATTTCTGTTCTTCCTATCATTCACTTGTTCCCTCAATAAATGATATCTAATTAGAATTTTTTTGGTCTTTAAGTGAAATAAAGGATTCTTAGAGACACTATTTACACTTGTACTATCACACAACAAAGGAATTGGATGTTCATATTTTACCTTGTAGTCTTCCAATGTCTGCTTCATCCATAGAACTTGGGTGCAACATATTACGGTAGCTATATACTATGCTTCACATGTTGAGAGACCCACTAATGATTGTTTCTTACTTAGACAAGATACCAAGCAATATCCAATAAATAATGTTCCTCCACTTGTACTCTTTCTGTCATCAATACTTCTTTCCCAATCAACATCTATATATGCTTTTATGCTGAAGTAATTACTTTTGGGGTACAACAATTCATACTCAAATGTTACTATGAGATATATGAGAATTATCTTGACCACCTTGAGGTGTGTTTCCCTATTATCTTCTTGAAATTTTCCAACAAGGACTACCTCCTGCATGATATCAGGTCTTGATGTTGTGGAGTAAACTAGACTTCATATCATGGATCTATACATTGTTTTGTCTTCCTTAGGTGAGTCATCATCTTTGTTCAGCTTGCATCCAACTTCCATTTATGTACCAATTGGTCTGCATTCTTCCATTTTGAATCTCTTCAACATCTCCTTTCTATACTTAGTCTGGGATATGAATATACCTTGATCTATTTGACTAATTTATAAACCTAGAAAGAACGAAAGATCTCTAAGCATAGACATTTCAAATTCTTATTTCATCATATCAGAAAATTAATATGTCATCTTATCATGGGCTCCACCAAATATGATATCATCTACATACACAATGAAAATTAGTAAGTGGTTTCCTTCTTTGTTGATGTAGAGATTGTTTTCCGCAACACCTTTTCAAAATCCTTTCTCAATGAGGTATAAATCTAGTATGTTGTACTAAGCTCTGGGAGCTTGTTTTAATCCATAAAAAGATTTCTTCAACCTCCACACATAGTCTTTGTCTTCAATAAGTGAAAATCCATCAGCTTTTTCAATGTATACTTCTTCATTTAGGAAATCATTTAGGAAGGCTGATGTCACATCCATCTGGAATACTTTGATCTTCTTGTATGTTGTGTATCCTAGCAATAGTCTTATTGCTTCCATTCTTACCACCAGTGTAAATGTCTCATCAAATTCAATTCCTTCCATTTGTGCATATCCTTTGCACACTATTCTTACCTTGTTTCTTGTCACTTCTCCTTTCTCATTCAGTTATTTTCTGAATAACCATTTGGTTCTAATCACATTCTTGTCTCGTGGTCTGGGTTCTAGTTCCCATGTCTCATTCTTTTCAATCCGATCCATCTCTTCATTCATGGTGTCTACCCAATGCCATTCCTTGCATGCTTCTACAACATTCTTGGGTTCTAACATTGACAAGAGTGTTATGTATTCATGGTTGTGTTCCTCTCTTAGCTTTAATTTTGTGAGAATGTCACCATATTTGTTTCCAATGATCTAATTAGAAGGATGGTCCTTTTTGACTTACCTAGAGGGCACCTTAGTGTCTAACCTTTCTTTATCTTCATCTACTTCTTCATGCAGACTATCCAATTCTTCATCATCTTCTTGTTATTTAAGACTGCCATTGTGTTGAGTACTAGTTTTGGTGTACTATGTCTCATGCACCCTTACATTTGTGCTTTCAACAATCTTTTGCAATCACTTATTATAGCACCGATAAGTTTCAATGACTGTTGAGTAACAAAGAAATATTCCTTCATCACATCTTGAGTCGATTTTTCCCAAGTTGTCTTCATATCTTTATAAAATTTACTGCCGAAGACTCTTACATGCTTTAAATTTTTTGGTCTCTTCTTCCACAATTCATAGGGAATTTTTTCATTATTTATTCTCAGTTGAGCTCTATTCAAAATATAGACCTTGGATTAAAATGCTTCACTACAATACATGTATGAGAGTTTGGATTCATTTAACATTGTTCTTGCCATCTCCCGCACCATTCTATTTTTCCTTTCAACAACCCCATTTTTTTGAGGTGTCCTTGCGGCTGAGAATTGTCTCCTAATTCCATGTTCTTCACAAAATTCAACAAACTTATTTAACGAGAATTATCCACCTCTGTCAGATCTTAGGAATTTGATTTTTTTGTTCTTCTCATTTTCTACCAGTGCCTTGAATTTATTGAATTTATCTAAGGCTTCTAAATTTTTCTTCAAACATTCTACCCATGTAATTCTAGTGTAATCATCTATTAGAAGCATAAAATATAGCTCACCATTTATACCTTCAATTATGGTATGTCCACAGAGGTCTGTATGAATCAACTCCACTGGTCTGGTTATAGAGTACTCCTCTGATTTGAATGATATCCTTGTTTTTTTTCCATGTAAACAAGCCTTGCATAGCGTATCCACGAGTTTCACAATGGTTGACATATGTCTAATGAAACCTTTTGCACTTATCTTTACAATTAGCTATAATATATCTTACTTGTGAAGCATTTATCTTTGTTTATCTCATTAAAAACATACATGTTGTTATTTGTCCTTTTGGCCTTCCCAACCTTCTTTCTTGTTTTGCAATTTATAATATCACTACCCTTGGCATGGGATATTACATTATATCCCCTCTTGCACATTTGACTCACATTCAATAAATTATGTTTAATACCTTCAACATATAAAACATTTTCAGTTATAGTCTTTCCATTATCTAGAATCAAGGTTCCTTTTCCAACTATGTTTGCTACGTTGTTATCACCAAATATCACAACTCCAAATGTATTGTTAGATGGAGCAATAAAATTGATTTTATCACCTATCATTTGGCTAGAGCATCCACTATCCAAGTACCATATTTTATCTTCATTTTGCACATGGAATGTTGTCTGTACAATTCAGCATGACTCTTTTCTCTTGTTTTCATCTTTCTTTGCAACATACACCCATTTATTTTGTTTAGGTGGTTCATGTTTGTTGGTTGAAACTGCACTACTCTTCTTATGATAATTGTGTTAGACACCATTATAGTTTGATCTGGTGTAAGACGGGCCAAATTTTCTTCTATAGCCTCTAAATAATTTCCTACACTTGGTGAATTTATGTCCTAATTGATTACATGAATAGCAGTAACCATAAAAAGAATGTGTGTACCTCATAGCATATGTGATTCTGGGAGTAGAATTCCTTCTCTTCATGGCATTGATAACCTTCTTGTTTGTGGTGGATGAGGTGTTGGATGTTGATGCAGCCTTGTTTTCTTCATTCTTTGCAGGATCATTTTCTTTCTTCTTTGAAATCAATTCCATAATTTTCATGTGCATCACGTTGGCTACTCACTATATTAGTCAAAACACTTGAGACCTTCTCAAGTTTTTCATATATCTTTAGATTACTGTTCACTTACTCCATCTCAACTCTCATTTTCTCCAGTTCTAAGTTCAACTTAGTGTACTCATCCTCCTTTGATTTATAGGAGTTTGAAATATTTTCCAATTCCTTGAACTCATTTTCCTCTTATTATTCTCTTTGAGATTGTCTTCCCTCAAAGATGTTGATTTGTTCTTCATAATCCTTTAGTGTGCATCTCAACTTTTGATTCTTCTTTCTGCACAATTTCAGTTCTTCAAGGGCACATACTAATTCTGCTTCAAGATTCACTTTAGCTTCTTCTTCATCAGAGTATTCAAAATCAATATTGTTCTTCCCTTTGGAACCACTTTCTTTAGTTGCATCCATTACCATAAAAAACATTTTGATTGGTCTTTATAATTTTCATTTTCAGAGATATCAGGATTGTTTGACTCAGAGTCACTTGATTCTTCCTTTGAATAGAAATTCCTTTTGTTCTTGAAGAAAATTTTCTTGTTATTTTTCTTTATATATCTAGTCTCTTTCTTGCTATGTTTATAATTGTCCTCTTCATGTTTAGACTGATTATCTTTATTTTTGTTTGGACTCTTTCCAACAAAATGACCTACTAGTCCACATGTAAAACACTTAAATGGGAGTTTTCATTTATACTTACCTAAACCTCTTTTCAGTCTTCTAACAAACATTGCTTAAATATTTTCATCATCCAACTCAATTTTTAAAGCTAATTCTTCTTCTTCTTCTTGCTTAGACTGGGTTTCTTTCTTGACATTTGATGTGGCTTAGTATTTACAAAGAATAACCTAGGCACACTGGAACATCACTTATCCTAGAATGAGCTCTCACCCAAAGCGCATAAAGGTACCAAGCCCCTCCTTAAAGTTGATTGTGCAGGATGCAAACATGATGAAGGGTTAATGCATTCAGATCCATAAATAGTATACACTTTCTACAGAGCATATTGTAGATCTAGACCTTAAAGAATCATGAATAAAATGATAAACATAATGAAATTATCCATGCAATAACTATTTACAGTCATGTTTGACACCATTATTCATCCAATAGACTCCATTATATTAAAACACAATGAACACATAATCTTCTTACAATAATTAGTACCATAAGTTCATGCGCACATCAATTCTAGAAGCATAAATCCAAAATGGCTCATACACCATACTCTATACTAATCTACACAGATTACTACATATTTATAAGGGTGGGGTCTTTCCCTTCACCACTTACATAATTCCCAAAATAGGTCACATGCTGAAAATAACCATGTGCCTTTACAATAATAGACACACATGCAAGTGCGCTAATAATAGATCTCTTCTAGCTAACTGGAAGTGGTAATCCTATTATCAACTTGAACTCATGCAAAGTGCTTAGTAGACACTCTTCCAAAAATAGCATTTGTGTACCACGCAAGTTTCCATCTGGTTGTGTGCCCCACATGCTATCTCCAAAAATAGCCCATAACCATGAAAATGGCTAAGTCCAGATTCATTTTGTCTTTCACACGTGCTTCCTTCCCTATCCTTCCACACCTTCAAACTTTCCTTGCTACCATGCTTGAATATTTTATGTGCCTTCTTCTTAGTGTCATACTTCATCTGCTCAACATTACCCCACACTAAACTACATTCCTACCTCAACAATGGTTGCCTTTTGATACTTTAAAGAATAAAGAATGGGAATGAAAGGAAATTAAAGAATTATTGTACAAAGAATGAACTTTCACCCTGCAACGTCCTCTGTTTCAACTGGAAGAATTAACTCTATATATTCTTCTTTGATTTCAGCCTCTAAGGTTTGCCAATCACTTAGCACACTTCTTCCTTTTCTGGAATATCCGATGCAATAGAATCTAACTCCTCTTGTGCAATATCTTCCTTCTCATTCTGTAATACTAGAACAATGTTGGACATTGCAGTCACCCTTCCTTCTATAAGATCCATCTTCTGTCACTATAAGCTTCCCAATTTCATCCATCCTTTCTTTATGGGGGTCTTGGGCTACTGCAAGGGCCTCGTGCTTTTACTTGACCAGTGCTAATCTCTCTGCATGCCCCAAAGTCTCATCCTTCATCACCTTCAGGACTTCATTGTCTTCTACCATCATCTGGATTCTAATTACTACTTCTGGAGCTACACAAATATTCAATGTCTCTGGTCTACTTTCTTTAGCTCTTCCTACAAATTCTAGAGCAGGCTTCATAAGATGAAATATTTCTAACTACTGAGGCCCTTTCTCTCTCCACTTCCTATTCAGGGTCCTTTGGCACTAGAATTTGAATTGGTCCATCCTCAAGCACCAAATCAACTAAGGTATGCACACATAATGCATAGCCGAAGGGAACCTTTTAGGTACCTTGGACTCCAAGTATGGTCTTGCCTTTAGGACATGATCATCCGATATCCTCTACCATGCTGATGAGGGCCCCATTCTTCTATTTTCTCTAGGTCCTTCTCTCCTTTTAGATGCGCTATTTTGGCATCTTTGGCCTTGTTTTCTTCTTGTAGCGCTCTAATAGTGGAAGCCTTATCTACGTTCCTCCACGCCACTTCTATAGATACCTTAACTAAGGAATTTCTTACCTGCTCATTGGACATGAGAGTGGGATTTATAGTTATGTGCCTATGTTCTGTGGCGCCTTCTTCATTCTTCTTGACACATAGGACTCTTCACATACATCAAAATCAGGCTCATCCATGTGAGTTTGCATGGACCAGGACAATTGTTTCCTTGTGTGCATGGTTACCATGTATGGGTCCATCAAATCCCATCCATACAACTCCTTGAGGCCCACTTATTAGAATCAGGCGTGGAAAATTTTACCTATGTCCTCATCATAGCCCATATGCGAAACATTATATTCTCCACTTGTTCACTTCATTCTTGGCCCCTTAGGTACCTAAGAACCAAGGTTTGGAATTAGATCTTTGATGTTCTAAGTGGTATCAAGTTCCAGTTCTCCTACCTCTTTATCCTTTATATCTTCATCCCTGGGTTCTTCCACTTCTTCTGGTTGTACAAGGGATCTAGGCACGCTCTCTGCAGACTCCTCTGCCTCCTCATTCAGCTTCAGCTTCCTCCTTTTCCTCCCAGTTATCTCTTTTTGAGGAGAGAGTCATGGCAACCTCCTAATAGACTAAGAAGTTCCATGCCTTGTGTTATTGTTCTTATGAACACCCTCTTGAAATGAATGCTCTCCTTGGACTGCTTCCAAGTCCTCTTCTTCTTCTTGTACCTGAGGTGGGGTACTTGTGTGCTCAGTCTCCATTCTATCTATGGGCTACCTCTGGCCTCTATGTTCTAAGCCACCACTATCCTCATCTTCCTCCTCATCATCTACCTCTATAGATTCTGTGGGATTTGGGGCTGGCACATTCTCCACTATGTATGCTTTCCCTTAGGTGGCCCTGGGAGCATGAACTCATTCTCCACATATTTTTTATTCTCCAGTTTGGGCTTAAGCTGAAGGTATACGGAGCACTGCTCCAATGTCCCCAATTGCCAAGCTTACAGGCTTCATGCTTATAATGTCTAAAATGAGCCTCTCAACATAGGCAGTCTAGCCTAGAAATACATATGTCTTCCTCATAGTGTGGTAGTCACAGTCTACCTTGTCTGTAATAAAATTCAGGTGGCATGCATCAGTAAAATGGTGGACTGATGCCTGGAAGTAGCGCGCTATGAAGGCATATGGGAAGTTTTCACCATGGGCTCCATGTCCCATCCCTCATAGTGAACTGCGTGATGTAGAAGTGCTAGTACACCATGAATTGTATTGCCTTGCCAACTACCATAGGTAGCTCCTTGGGGATGTGCCACTCCTCTTCAAATGCCATGTGGAGTCGATCATACCACATCTCCTCCCTTTGTTTAAAGGACCCACTCATGGACCCTTCACATAAATACTTGTCAAATATTTCTACCAGGGACTTGTTTTCCATGGGATATTCCCAAATCTTGTTCTTTGGCCCATCGGGCACTCCAATTTCCATAAATACTAAAGAAAGTAAGATAGTGCAAAAACTGATCTTATCACCTATGCAGTGCTTCTTCAATGATGGTTTCTGTAATGTAGCCTATTATGTTATAGACTACTCCCTGAGACATCTTCCTCATGACATGGAGCCACATTGTATTCACCTGGACCATCTCTCCTGATCATTCAACTTGGTCACTAGATGTAGCAGCTACTTGTACCACTGGGTACTTCTTCAATTTATCAATGTCCATTCCACGCAGACCCTTTGTGTACCTCAACTCCTTCCGTGTCTCCATGATTGTTGCTTTATTAGTCAGGTCACTAGCCAGGTCTACCCATGTGCCTTTTAATCCTGTCAATGTCAAAATCAGGGCTGTTGTAATCCTTACCCTTTGTCTGGAAAAATAGAAGAAGTCCTCATGGACTCTGCTCATAAGCCACTGGTATAGAGGTTCATACTTTCCAAAATATGGGAGCTCATATAACTGATAGACTCCCACTTATTTCAACATTTTTTCTGTAGCATCATCATGCACTGGCATATCTCGTCGTGCACTTGTTGGTCTTTGTACTCAACAACATGTCCAATTCTTTCTTGTTATCAGAAGTGCGGTGGTTGTAATCACTCACCTTGTAGCTACATATATGGGAATCCATTCTTTCCCAATTATCACACCCTTCTGGATACTACATTTCTGAGAAATTACTCTCAGGAGAAATTTCAACTTTTGTTTCTACTTTCTTCTTTCCTTTGGCTCCTGTGGCAGGTGCTTTCTTTGGTGCCATCTAAAAATCTCAACTTTCTGTCCTCTGTAGTGAGAAAGTCAAAACCCTATCTTGAATCTACATGTCCCTAGTTTGAAACCACATGCCCTAGCTCTTTCTCAACGTGTCTGCTTCACTCAAACCCTTCACCAATGGGGATGCAAGCTTCTTCTGCACAAATCCACTCTCCATGTCTAGTTTCACACTCTTTCACCTCACTCTTCACTTGGATTGGTCACACTTAGCTCATTCAAATTCTTGTGATCACAATGGTAAAAATGAACTCGCATCACGTCCTTATATAGATTTTCAAAAATTTGGTGCATTTATTACTCCTTCACCTACCAACAATCCTCTCATTAATTGACCATTTTCACACTTTCCACATGGTACATCTTCGTGCCAAGCTATAACCTTCTAGCGCACCTTCCTACCTTCTGGCCACAAACTTCTCTTCAGCGCACTTCCATGCACCAAGTACCTCACCACTGCGCCTTCCCTTAGTAGTCTCCATGGCCTCTACTTACCTCGCGTTATACTTGTTCCTTCATTTATCTCCATCTATGGTCCTTGTTTGGAAGCAATCTTCTTTCCAAAAACTCTCCAAACTTGAATAACACCTGTAGCAGTTTGTTCCTTTATGTGTACCCATTTTTCAATAGCCACCCCACACAAATGGTATGTACAGTCCTCTGCGCATAAAAATTCTTCAAATGGTAATTAGCTTCCAGTGCGCAAACGTGCTTATTACAAAAAAGACCAACTAAAATGACAAAGCATAGTGATGAAAAAGGAAATACATTAAGGGAATACATAAATGAAAACCTACTCTAAATGGCAACACTGCCTTATTACAAACACCAAGAAGACTTATTTATAGTAGGGCTTCAACCTACTCCCATTGAAGTAACCAGGTAACCATATTCCATCAAGCTCCTCTAACTGGAAAGCATATGTTTCAAGTATGTGAGTGATAACATATGGTCCCAACCAATGTACTTTAAGTTTTCCTGGATGGTGCAGAAACTTTAGAGTCATAAAGAAGCACCATCTATCCTATCTCAAATTTTTTGTCCCTGTGATGTGCCTATCATGCCATGCTTTCTGCCTAGCCTTTTCTTGCTTCTGAATCCATCATGCTATTTCTCGTCACTCATCCATCTTGATCAACTTTCCAATTTGTTCTTCTAATGCTTTCTCATCAGCTAGACCTCCTGCATGTGCAATACGTAAAGAAGGTAACATGAATTCCATAGGAAGAACTGCTTCTTCACCAAACACCAATTGAAAGGGTGTGGCCTTGTTCAACCACTTGTATGTTTGTTCTATACACATAAAGCATGGCATAAAATTTATCATCCCAATCTTTCCTTCCAACATCACAAATTTTTGTCAATGTCTAGCTCAAAATCTTATTGAAAGCTTCAGCAGTCCCATTTTCCTGAGGATGATATGGTGTAGTCTTATGGTGTGCAATCATGAACTCATCCAATAGAATTTTGATTGTCTCATTCAAAAATGTGTGTGCCCCTATCACTTGGTCAAACTCAATGGGCATCCATACCTTGTAAGAACATTCTCCCATAAGAACCTGGTTGTTGTATCTGTTGTACAATCCTTGGTAGGTGTTGCTTCTACCCACCTTGTGAGATAATCTATGCAAGTGATGATGTAGCATGATCCAGTCCTACACGCGACTAGTGAGATAGGACCCACAAATTCTATGGCCCATTTCTCAAACGGCTTTGCACTAGGAATAGGTCTTAAAGGCATTTCATCTCTTTTCCCAGGTTTACCAAAATGTTGACAGTGATCACACACCTTACAATAGGCTTTACAATCCTTGTAGAGGGTCTCCCACCATAATCCAGTGAGTAGAATCTTACGCACGTAGTGGCATCACCTGCATAGTGCCCACCTACAATACCACCATGAGCCTCTTCCATGATATCTATGTGCTCATGCTCCAATACACATCGGGCACAGTACTTCATCTTGGCCTAACTTGTATAGGTCACCACTGATCAACATAAAAGGTGTTGTGCAAATTGCAAGTTGTTTCTTCTCTAAGGCTTTTAGTCCTTCTGGCGCCACACCTGTGCGTAGAAAAACAACAATATCCTCCAAGTCTGAAGGTGCGTGATGTAACTGTATAACTGTACATCTGACATTGTATCTTCAATTGTTTGCATGTCTTCCCCTGACTGTATCCTTGATAAATGGTTTGGGCCAGAATTACTTTTCCCTGGTTTTACCACAACTGTAAAATCAAATTCTTGGAATAAGAGAACCCATCGACATATGTGCCCCTGTAAGACTGGATTATTTACCAAGTATTTCAATGCCATGTGATCAGTATAGAATATAAATGGTGTTGCTAACAAGTACTTTCTGAATTTATGTAGTGCATAGATCATTAACAAAGCTTCATGCTCTGTAGTTGTATAATTCTGCTCTACATGAGTCAACTTTCTACTAGAAAAATAGATAGGATGATCTATAATACCTTCTCTAGGCTGAGCCAACACCACACCAATGGCCATGCCAGAAGTGTCCACATGTACATGAAATGGTTGGTCCCATGAGGGAAAGCACAGAATAGGCGTTGTAGTAAGTTTCTCCTTCAATGTCTCAAATGCGCACTGTTGCAGTTCCCCCAATAGAATGTCCCTTTTCCTTTTAGTAACTCCTCTAAGGGTGTGAAACCTTAGCATATCCTTTGATAAATTTTCTATAATACCCAGTGTGACCCAAAAATCCATGCACCTCACTCTGACTGGTAGGTTCTTTTAGGCTGAAAATAACTGCAATTTTAGCTAGATCTACCAACAAACCTTCCTTGTAGATAATATGCCCTAACAGAGTGCCAAAAGGTGTAACAAACACACACTTTTTGATGTTCAAAGAGATGCTTAATTGTCTACATCTTTCAAAAATTAAGCACAAATTGTCACAATGATCCTTAACAAGCCCATACACATCTAATCATCCAAGTAAACTTGCAAGAAAAGATGAATAAAATCCTGGAATGCTTGAACAACTATTCAAAAAATACAAGCACATTTTTCAACTGAATGGCATCACAGTATATGTAAAAAATTCCCCATTCAGTGGTGAAAGTAGTTTTTTCTTGATCCTCTTGTGTAATCCTAACCTGATGATACCTAGAGAATCCATCTATAAAGGAATAGATCTCGCGCCCTGCAACGCCTTCTAATATTTCCTTTGTGAATGGTGTAGGGAAAGGATCAGTCACACATGTAACATTTAGCTCCCTGTAGTCCACACAGATCCTAATCCAACCATATTTCTTTATATTGATCACCATTAGGCTAACCCATTTTGACTTGTCTAGGGGCTTGATGATTCCAGACTTCAACATTTTTTCAATTTCTTCCTTGACCTTTTTATGCAAGTTGGGGTTCATCTGTAGGGTCTCTTCCTGACCGGGCACACACCTTCCTTAAGCTTTATATTCATTTCTCCTAATGATGCATGCACTCCTTTCAATTCATGGTATCCCCTAGGAAATAAATCCTAAAAATCATGGAGCAACTCCACTATTTTTTCTACTTCAGATTCAGACCAATAATCTCCAATTATTTCCTCTTTAGGTTCAGCATCCATACCAATATTCACTTTCTTGGTCCTCATAGGTTCATGATAGGTGTGTGTTGTTATCTGCACTATCCAAGACCTTGCATGCACCTATTGAATGATCTATATCCAATTCTTCTACTTCTTCATCATCCACTATGTAGACCATCTTCCCTTTTTCTTTCTCAAAGCAAGCACGCTTAAGTAGTGTGGCATATCTCTTTGTTCCTGCAAAAAAACATGCTCCTGAGTCATTTCCATCAAATAACTCCTGAATGAGTTCTTCCTACCTTTGCATTGTCTCCCATAGTTAACCACTTTATAACCCTTAATGCCTCTTCTACTGGAGGTTTAGTAGAGAAGTAGTCAAAATTTTGGACCATACCTATAATCAAATCCTACCAATTTCCAGTTTCTCTATGTAGCTCTGCATATACATACCAAGCATGTGCACAACCTTGTAAAGTGGAATAAATTTTTTTCACCCATAGAGAAGGTGGTAAAGCTTCCTACCCCTCTGTCCAGAGCCTCTCACACTACTAAATGTGGTGCTAAACAGGTTGATTACCATGATATGTGTAGATTTTAGTTGGTGCATTGCTCCTAGAAAACCAAGTTGTAAGAGCAATCCTGACTTCATTCCATTCTACAAGATTATCCCTGTGAACCACCCACCAGTGTGTTGTTGTCCCACATAGGGTATATTCTAACATACTTCTTCTCTCCAACTGGTCTATCCACTATTCCTCCATGGTGCAGGAATACCGTAGGGTCCCCTTCCCTAGTGTACCAAGGTTCAGAGTTGTTACCTATTCTCTTGATGCAATGAGGTTTACTGTTCCACGCAAATGTGCTCCTTACTTCACACCCTATCAACTCATAAGTACCATAGCCCAATTATCACAAGCAATACTTGTAGTATCACTAATAGACTGTGCATCTTCCCACTGAAGGATTCCTTCTTTAGATGGCTCGAGCACTTCTGGGTCCGGATGGCATGTGTACATAAATCCTATTTAGATCTTCCTCACTCAAAGGCTCAACATAGGGCACAGATTTTCCATCTGTTAAAGGGATAATAACTCTTTCCTCTTGTTTTCAAAACTGATATATCCCTTGTTGAACCAAAGATCAACATTATTTGCATAACACCAAGGGCGTCCAAGCAGAGCTGGGAAACTATCTACTTCTGCAAGTGCTAAAACCTCAAAATCCCTAGTGAACTTGGCCCCCTGTATAGTAATGGATGCATCTTTTAAAACTCCGATAGGAGTGGCCTTAGTTTGATTAGCCATAAATAATACATTAGAAGATGGCTACAATGTAGGTCTCCCCATCTGTACCCATGCATCTAAAGTAAGCACATTGACTTCCTGTGCACCTGTATCAATCAATATATTGCTCAAAATCCATCCATCCACAACAACATTCAGAGTGATTTCCTTGTCGTAGTCTAAGCTATGGGGGGGAATATTTGCATGTAGGATCTATCTCCCATTCTCAGTATTAGCAGTGCAGAGTGTTTCCCTTTAGCCAACTCCCTAGTAATGGAATAATATTCTCCTGGTGCAACATTCTGCATACCTCCTTCAAGTCATCAATATCTGACTGGACCGTCTCTCCTCCTTCTTTAGTTCCATCTTCCGTGATTTCTCCTTTAAACATTGTATTTCACCTTGAATATTTCTAAGGACCTCCATGGTCTCTTGATAAACCTCCTTCTGATGGGCAAGGATCTGGGTAAGGCATGTAAAACCTCCTCTTTAGTGATGGTAGGTTTCTGTTGTAACACCTCTCTAGCACGTGTAGCTTCAATGTGGGTAGTGATATTTACAGGAAATACCTCAGATTCTGGTTCCAACTTGGGCATCCACTAATTTTCCACACGCATTGTATCCTAACCATCCCTGCACCTTTGTTTTCTTGTTTATGCTACTTACTAAGATGCTCATATAAGTCTAGGCATTCCTCATAGCTATGATTCTTTCCACAAAAAGAACATGTAATATTCTGAGGACATTCACACCTGTAGTGGTCAGGTGATCCACATGTAAAGCATGTTCCATGAGGGAATTCACCTCATCCACCACCATGGCCTTGACCTCTAAATCTGCCATGGTATCCTCGACCTCTACCATGTCCTCCATCATAGTGCCCCTCATTCCGATCATAATGCACTTGATTGTGATCCTGATCCTGGTGCTCATTCTTTCCTTTAGAGTTATCTGATACCCCTGTTTGTCACACACCAATATCTATAGCATCATGGATCTGGCCAATCAACCTACAGTCCTTTGTATCATGAGTCATGGACTAGAAAATATTACAATAACAGGATACATTCTTCCTTATCATGTGTTGTAATAATGGGCAATGGCTGGTGTCATGGTTCAGGTGACATATCTCACAGTCTAGCAGTAATGAACATACTGATCTATGGGGACAATTATCCTTGGTGTGACCTTCCACTTCACAATTTGTACACCAAATCCCAGTGCATGTCTCATGTGTTGAATTCGCCGATAGTTTCTCCAACTATTTTTCCATAGCTACAATATGTGCCTCCAAGAATGGGCTGACTCTAGTGTCTATACTCCCGACTGCCTCAGCATGCAAAGCAGCTTCAAGGGCTTTGCGTGGATCATCAGTGTATGTCTTATGTGACAAATCCCTTCTAAAAGGTGTAATTAGACCTCCAATGAACCACTGTGCATGCTGGCTTGCATGAATATCATAAGAAATCTTAGATAAAAGTGTTTTGAAATGGGCATCATACTCCTCAGAACACTTTCAGTAGTGCCTTGTTTAATATCCTTGAGTGCACTTATACTCTTCTTCTCAAACTCAGGGATATAGAACTCTTTAAGGAATGCATCTTTGAACACTGCGTAATCTATGCAAGTTTGATCAGGGTCAAACTTCCTATACCAACTGTGTGTGCATCCCTACAATGTAGTTGCAAATTGACTTGCCTTGCACTCAGAAGTCGTGATCCCTTTTACATGCCACATTATTTCACACATGTGCATGTGTTCAACGTCATCTTCTATGCCCCTATACTCTGGAAGATGAAGAGACATCTCCATGTAAATATTTTGGGGTTGGTGCGGACCTTTCCCACCTGATCCAGAACCCCCTGTGTTGCCTCTACCTCTAGAACCACCAGATCCACCAAGAACTAGAGCCACCTACACCCCTTGATCCTCCACCTGTAGCCAGAAGTGGACCAAAAGATGTACTTCCCTATGTCCCAATAGTAGTACTGTACTGAACTCCTATAGTTTGTGTGGTGGTACTACTCCTAGAAGTGAGCCCCAAATTCTACGTGCTCAAATTCTGTGCAGATGATGCACCTGAAAAGGTACCTCTAAACAAACAATGAAGATGTTTTCCCTACCATCGATGTACTTGCTATGTGACTTACTCCTACTTCCCTACTACCCAATTTAGCTTACTGACTATTAGATGTACTAAGTATTGGAAAACCAAGCGCAAGGGCTAGGTTGTCCAGGTAGATTCAGACGTGCACCTGTGGCCCAGGTCATCTCTATTGGTGCACACTCCATGTGAGGCTGAAGAGGGTTCCCTTTCATGCTTTCCCAAATGGGGGAGTTCTTGATGCTCTGGCTCCATGCCTTCTGTGTGAGCTCCAAATCCTTTGCATGATCCATCTCTCTCCTCAATGCCATCCACTCTACAATGTCACGTTGCTTCTCTATCTCCCTCTCACGTGCCTCATTGTACTTAAGCCACCTTTCTTCTCTCTTCCTCTCTGCCGCTAGGTCCACCATCTTTCACCAAACCTGCTCCTTCCCCCATGCATGGTGGGGTTTAGTTAGCCATTGGTTTTCTTTCCAAGTTCAAGGTTACCATCAAGATCTTAATTGCCAGTGGAATGCCTTGCAAGTAAGTTCCCCTGGGATACCGTAAAAAATGGAATTCCGCTACCTCTGGGAAAGAATAAGTGGAAATTGAGTACTCCAGAATATAGTTGTTCAGAACACCATGGAACCAAGTATCCACAAGTGCATGTCCAAATCAGATCAACATCATAAAGGGCCTGAAATTCTTCCTGTGTCTAGACAAGTGCATGATACCTCCAATTCCTTTTAGATGCATAAGAAACCAGCCACTCGTACAGTTCTACTGGAAAAATAATGAAGAATATCTCATACAAACTATCATACAGATTTTGTTCCACCCAAGCTGTGTGCGTCAAACTCAAATCCAGTGTTGAACCTCCATGCGTACTCTTCTTCTAGATCTTTTATCCACTCCTCAACACTTTCTAGGGTCAACCGGTATGTCTTCATCGCGAACCATCCTAAAAACAACTGAAAAAGAGGTCCTGGCAATGGAACCAATGATGCAGCCTAGAATTTACCAAGAATAACCTAGGTGTGCTGGCACATCACTTAGCCTAGACTAGAGTGCTCACCCAAAGTGTGCAAAGGTACCAGCCCCTCCTTAGAGTTTCTTATGCAGGATGTGAACATGATGAAGGGTTAATGCATTCAGATCCATAAACAATATAAACTTTCCATAGAGCATATTCTAGATCTAGATCTTAAAGAATCATGAATCAAACAATAAACATAATGAAATTATCCATGTAATAACTAGTTACAGTCACATTTGACACCATTATTCATCCAATAGACTCCATTATATTAAAACACAATGAACACAAAAGCTTCTTACAATAAGTAGTACCATAAGTTCATGCGTGCATCAGTTCTGGTAGCATAAATCCACAATAGCTCATACACAGTACTCTCTACTAATCTACATAGATTACTACATATTTATAAGGGTGGGGTCTTTCCCTTCACCACTTACATAATTCCCAAAATAGGTCACATGCTAAAATATCCATGCACCTTTACAATAATAGACACACATGCAAGTGTGCTAATAATAGATCTCTTCTAGCTAACTGGCAGTGGTAATCCTATTATCAACTTGAACTCATGCAAAGCACTTAGTAGACGCTCTTCCAAAAATATCATTTGCGTACCATGCAAGTTTCCATCTGGTTGTGTTCCCCACACGCTATCTCCAAAAATAGCCCATAACCATGAAAATGGCTAAGTCCAGATTCATTATGTCTTTCACACGCGCTTCCTTCCCTATCCTTCCATGCCTTCAAACCTGCCTTGCTACCATGCGTAAATCTTCTATGCACCTTCTTCTTAGATGGCTTCGTCTATTCTTTGTATGTAGGTTATTATGCTCTCATCATATTTCATCTTCAGATTCTCGAACTGAGCTCTATAGGTTTGCACATTTTCTAGCTTGACCTTTTCATCACCTTCATAGATACTCTGTAGTTTTGTCCATATCTCCTTTGCAATTGTGCAGTGCATAAATTTCACAAATCCAGTTTCAGTCATGCCACATAGAATGGCATTCATAGCTCTTGAGTTACATTCATATTCTTCCTTATCTACGGAAGTAGTAATTGGTGTAGCTAGAGAGTTGTATCCTTTCTCAACGCATTCTCAGATATCAAAACCAAGTGACATCAAATATGTCTCCATCCTTATTCTTCATAATGCATAATTTTTACTAGTTAAGAGAGGTGATCTTGACAGTGACAAACTTCCTTGTGCCTGATTTGCTGCCATGCTTTTGATAGGAGGATCTCCTTGAAGATGTTAAGCTTCTGTTATGAAAATGTTGCTCTGATACCAATTGTTAGAGATCACAAGCACTGAGAGGGGGGGTGAATCAGTGTAAATTAAAATTTTTCCCTTATTGCCAATTTTAAATCCTTTAAGTGATGTGCGGCTTTAAACTATGAGTAGTAAATCAAACATATGTCATGCACAATAACACTGAACACAAATATTATTGTGGGAAACCCTTTCAGGAGAAAAACCCACCTCAAACCATTGATTATATTACACAAAGCAAGGACTTGCAAGAATATTACGCATCCTACAAGATTTGTTTAGTGAGGCACTAACCCCACAAGGAGTACCAACCATTACACCTTTGTTGATATTACGTACAACAAAGAACGCAAATGAATATAACACATCACAAGATATTTTTTTAGTAAAGGATGAACCTCAAAAGGAGCACCAACCCTTAAATATGTTAAGCTACAACTTAGACTTAATTTAGATAAATATTTTGATCATATAGGTACAAAAATTACTTTTGTAATAGATTATGGTCACATTTTTGTATTTGTTTGTGTTCTTCTTTTCTCTCTCTTCTGCTCATCTGATTTGATCCCTCTTACTCAATCACTCTACCTCCCTTATGCTCTTTTCATTTGATGAATCTTTACTTCATCAATCTACTCTCCTCTTTTCTCTATCTTTTCTTCTATCACTCTTTTTTAGCTTGATTGCATCGTATTCTCTCTTCTGCAGCTATTCCTTAGCTTTATTACTTCTTTTCTTACTTGAGAAACAACAAAAAATAACTCCAAGAACAAACTATATCATCAATCAACCCATCTTTTCACTTCGAGTTACATGTCATACACCTTCCTATTTGGTCACCCGAGAATCCAGACTATTAAATGCATGCAGGTGACTTCATATATTGTTCCTTCTATATTCACCTTGATTACACCACTTTCCATGAATTTCCAAAATCTATTTATTAGCCATTCGCAAAAAATAGATTTTCCCACATTTTCAACATGACCCAAATGATCGAGCCATTTTATTCTTCAATATTTTATTCCTCCTTGAAATTCAGGATCTCATAGAAGATGCAACTGTATTTCCAAAAATTTAATACGCATTAAATGTTGGAAGCTGGAATAGTGGATTTTTTCGATCTTTGTGGAGATCAAATCCTATCCTTAGCCGCAATCACCTAACAATCGAATCACCATCGATTTTGGAGAACAAACTCTCACTTGTTCATGTTTGAAACAAATTTATTGCCTTTGACCCTTATTCAATCCATATTTTATCATTCTGCAGCTTTCCTTAGCTCCTTCGACTTTCTTCTTTATATCACGGCTCTTTTCTTTGTCTTACAGAATTTTTTCCTTTTCACTAGATTTTTAGTTATCAGTGGCTCTTGTATGCTTCTCGTGGATTTCATAATGTCTCACGGTTATCCTCCTTTCTTTTTGTCTTTCCGCGGCTTTGTTCCAAGTCCGCAACTCTATCTCTTTTACTTGCGGCTTTTATGGTCTTCTGCGGCTATTCTCTTTATCCGCGGATTGCTTATGATGTCCTTACTTTCACAGCTTTTCCTTAACCTCTACGACTCATCCTTCACATCTGTGACTTCACCTATCTCACATGTGGCTTGTCCTTTCACTCCATTTTGCTTCATGGCTTCATCCCTTTATCCGTGAAACTCAATTACTTTTTGTGGTTTCTTCTAGAATTATGTGGTTTTCTACTAACTTTGGCGGCTACTCCAAGTCTTTGGCGTATATCTCCTCATGTCTGCGGCATGCACAAATATTGACTAAGTCCCTTAGCACTCATCCTTAGTCATCGTGAAGTCTCTATTAGCTGACACTACCAATCAGCCTTCATCTTTTCAACTTGTTCACTTTACCAATTCACTCCTTTTGCCATCAATGCAACTTGACATCAATGATAACACATATAACACATGATAAAGTTCCAACGTTACTTTCTTTTCTTATGTGTGAAGAAGGTTGGGAACTTCCATATAGCTAAGTAGTTAGCCATATCTGCAAACCAAGGAGAGACAATGGAAATTGCAAACAAATGTTCATCTAGGAAATCATCATTGACCTACTCCTTTATACATGAAATGTCTATCCTTGAAATAAAATTATCCACCACATTTTATTTCCCTAGTTTTCAATTATTTTAATGTTAAATTCTTACAATAACAGCATCCACTTTAAAATCCTACCATGCACTAAATATTTATTCATTAAATACTTAGTAGTAGAATGGTCAGTGTGAACAATCACTTCATAGCCTGTGATATAATGGAAAAACTTGTTAATTGCATAAACAACTGCAAGAAATTCTTTCTCTATAGTGGTGTAATTCCTTTCAGCATGGGATAGGTTTTACTAATATATTAAATAACATGCATCGCTTCTCCTTCATCTTGTTGTCCAAGTACAACCCCTACCATTTCATTGGAAGCGTCTGCTTTTATACGAAAGGGGAGCTTCCAATTTGGTCCTCTTAATACTGAGGTATTTTTCAATTTATTTTTTATAGTGTCAAAGGATTGTTTCCATGCCTCTGTCCATTCAAATTTAGAGTTCTTAGTTAGGAGAGAAAACAATGGAGAAGCTATCTTATTGAAATCTGAAATAAATCTTCTATAGTAGCCAACATGTCTGAGAAAAATTCTTAACTATGTTTGTTTTGTGGGAGATGGGAGTTTTACAATGATACTGACCTTGTCAGGATCTACCTTGATTCCGTTATTTGAAACATGATGGCTTGAGACTATCCCTTGCTCCATCATGAATAAACAATTTTTCATGGTTTAAGGATAACTGATGTTTTTCACACCTAGAGAGGAATTTTTCTAGATTATTAATTGTCTCTTGGAATGTTTCCTCATAAATAGTGAATTCATCCATGTAAATCACAACGCAATCATGAGTGAGATCAGTAAAGATTGCTAACATGGCTATTTGGAAAGTGGCAGGAGAATTATATAAGATAAAAGGTAACACCCTGTAAGCAAATGTTCCCCATGGGAAGGTAAAAGTGGTTTTATCTTGATCCTCTGGTGTGACTATTATTTTATTGTACTTGTTGAACCCATCAAGAAATGATAAATTCCTTTTCCCAGATAGATTGTCTAGGACTTGATTAATGAAAGGAAAAGGAAAATAATCTCAATGAGTTGCCTTATTTAACTCCCTATAATCCACACAGACCCTCCATTTACCATTATTTTTAGGAAATATCACTAATGGAGAAACCCACTGGCTATCTTAAATTGGATAAATGAATCCTACCCTAAGAAGTGTTTAAAAGTTCAATTTTTACAATGTCTTTTAAGTTAGGGTTTATCGTTCTTTGTGGTTGTGTGATTAGTCTAGAATCTATTGTGTAAATTTGGTGTGTACAAATACTAGGGTGAATACCCTTCATTTCATTATATTCCCAAGAAAATTCTTGGGGATGAAAGCATAAAGTTTAAATAGGGTATTCTCTTCCTAACTAGTCAACCAACTATTGACTGCTAATGTTTATCTTGGGAAAATGGGTAACTTCTTAGTGTCTGGGTGGAGAGAATTTACGATGGGGTACTCCCTTAGTAATGCATTCAATGGGAACATGTGGGGAAGTAATCAATTAATAGTAGTGATGTTGTGAAAGACATACTCGATCAAATCTATGTTTTGTGAAAAAGGACAGATGATAAGTTTATTCTTCTCATCCATCATGTCATATCTTATTTTAACTAATTATAGCATAGGAATCATAGTCAGTTCAACACAAGATTCATGTTGAAGCACATGACTTATACTTAGTCTAGCACAAGACTCATGATCATCATTTTGAATTTGATCTAAATGTTCTTGAATTATGAACATGGCCAGAGATGAAACCATATATTCTTATTCATCTGTATCATCCATCCACCATTTTTTATTTTCTGTAGCAAAAGGTTTTGTGGCTAGATAGATGGATAAATTATTTGATTCTTTTCCATTTGTAATCACCATATTTCCTATCTTGAAATCGATAATATTGGAAGTAGTGTCCAACCAAGGGAATCATAGGATCAAAGGGTATCCAATTTTCCTATTCTTTGTTTTTATGACCATAAAGTCTACCAAATAATCCCACGATGCAATGGTTATGGTAACATCTTCTATAATCCTTTGTATCTTGGCTACAGACTAATCTACCATTTGTAACACTATTGAGGTTTATTGTGGTTTACAGAGATACAATGTGGACACGGTATTAGTGGTCATCACATTAATAACATATCCTAAATCAATAAAAATGTTTGGAATATGTACATCTCCTATGCTAACTGTAACAATAGGACTTCCAAGGTCTCCATATTTTAGAGGGGTCATATTCCCTTCCAGTCTAATAGCCAATTTCCCATCAACATGGATTATTTTAGGTTGATTCTTTCTTTTACTTGGAGTCTTAAAATAGATCTCTTTGATGGTTTTGTTCAATTATGGAATTTCCTTAAGAGATTATAACAGAGAGATTCCAATACTCAGTTTTGTTAATCCTTAAATAAACTTTGAATTTGGTTTTTCATGAGTTACAATATTGTGTTTTTCCTAAAGTCTGGATGGAAAAGGAATATCAGAGTTTGGTTCATGTGTTTCTTCAACAACAAGACTAAGTTACATCTCTTCTAGCTTTTCCTCATCTTCAAGGATTACTTCTATAATAGGATGTGATGTTTTTGAAGTAGCCTTACCTTAATGCAACAAGATGTTTTTGTAGTCCATAGAACTCAATGTGGGGTTTTTGTCTAATTCCGCGGTATATGTTGGGTTACCCAGCCTCACATTTTTGGGGTTCACCATAGTCTGAGCTGGAATCTATGGCTAGGAATGTTGTTTTGACGAGGGTAGCACTTGTAGGCCTAGTCAACAAAGATTTTTATCCCTGAGGTCTTCTTTGGTTATAATATTGTTTCCCTGATACTAGAGGTACATTCCACTGTTGTTGGAATTGAGGATTAAATTGTTAAAATGTTGGAATGTTTGAGTTTGGAGTCCAGGATTGCTGATAATAATTTGGTGGTGTATTTCCCTGAGGAATCCATTCCTATGGGACTTATTGAGCCCAAGGTTGGGGGTATGACCATGGTGCATTCCATTGGTTTGGGACTCATTATGTTTTTGGTGTATAGGATTGATCCTAATTTGATTGAAAATTACCTCCTTAGCTTTGAGCCATATAATTCAGCCCAATTTTGTTTTGTGTGTTTTGCTTTAAATTATTCTTCAGCAAGGGTATTAATCCACATTGGTTAGTGGCATGCTTTAGATCACAGAAAAGGAAGATGTTTGTTTTATTTGAGGGACAAAACTTAAGCCCATGGTTATCCCTACATCTTGAACAATATATGAACAATGGCTCTATGTTCTTGGCTTTCTCCCTATCCACAATTGTGTTAAGTTAAACTAAGAGTTCTATTCTTAAATTTTTAATTTCCTCTCTTAGTTTGGATATGTCGTCATTGAAAATTTTTCCTTTCTGTCTTCAAATATTGGGGCGAGTTCAAGAGTAGTTCCTAAAGATGTCAATGATATCATTAAATTCAAATTTTTTCATGTCTCATTTTCCCATAAGATTGAAGGATTATTGTGTGTCTTCATCCAATCCCATAAGGAATAGTGCTTTTATAACACCCTGTCATCTTACAATTTTTATGTGATTAGAATGTTGAAATTTATGACATACATCTATAGATGGCCTATGATATTGTATGGTTATTATTCTTTATCATAATCTCTTACACTACTGTAACATGCTTGTAATAATTTGATTAGTGTACTTATGGTTGAACAAGTGTGTAGCTTTAACTCTGGATTCTGTTATGTACTTTGATGTTATAAGTAAGTTCCTAATTTAACTCTTTCCTGTTAAGTGTTGTAATATGATCTTTAACAAGTTTCTAGGTGATTGTGAACATATAACCTCTTCTTATGATGAGGTATGTGAACCTTGATTGTATTACTATTATTGTTTACTTGGGTTTGGATGATCACATCTAACTTGATTGGACTTCATGTGCTTAGACAATATGATATTTTCTATTACAGGAGTTAGAATAATAATGACTCTGTATAAGGTTTATACTATTATAAAAGTGTGTGAATTAAGGATGGGAATATGTTTCAATGAAAGTCTTACTGTTCACCTTTGTTTATAGCTTACAAATCTGGGACATAATGAATTACGGGCCTAAAATAAAAATTAAGGTTATTTATGGTTGGGAAACATATGTCTAATTTGACATAATATTAATGGGGGCCTATGCAAAACAAACTAAGGTTGGATGTGCCGAAGTTATTTTGGCTTAGACCTATATGTCAATAAAGCTTGGGCATATTTTTAATGGACCTAGAACATAGACTTAACTATGGTTTATGGTTTCAAATTATTCAAAGCCTATGTGGACAAAGGGTGAGTTGTCACTGCCCCCTTCATAGCATGTACTGGACTGTGACATTTATGGGGTTCATTTAATGATCACGTCGCTAGAAAATTGGCAAAGAGGGAAGCATAAAAAAAATTAGAGGTCTTGATTAAAGTGATTGGTTAAACTATTTGACATGTCCTTGTTTAGAAAAGTTGGAATCACTGCTAAAATTTAAAGGTTGGCAAGGTTGGTGGCGTGAGATAAGGAGGGAACTGCCACCATCCTCTCATGCATTGAATGTTTTGAAAATTTCTCCTACCACCTCGGGGAAACCACGAGGTGGTTTTGGGGGAAAAGTTAGATGGTTTCGAGTTATTGTTGTTTTTCCTATTGTGGGAGAGATGTTGTCAAACTCTGCATGTAAATGGAATTCCTATTATTTTGTAATGTCTTTTACTTGAACTATTGCATGCATTTTTGTAACTGGGAGTGAGAGATTTAAGGAAAATATTAATAAATTTGGTCTATAAATAAAATGATGGATTTTAGAAGGTTTTGGCTTATCTAGCGTATTCAATTTTTGAATCTATGGATGCAAAAGAGATAGCTTGGAAAAGAATAAAAAGGAGAGAGACGTACTACCAGGCATGATGATGCTCTAAATCTCTCTCTTAATGGCTTGTACTACCATAATATTATTTATGGAATCAAATCTATGCAACTAGTTTTTTTGTCTATTTTTTGGAAATGGGTGTTCTAGGAAAAACACCATACTAGTCATGTATATGAATGATTTTCGTTATAAAAATAAAATGTCAGGTTTGAATAGAATCCTATGTAAGGTTGATGAGATACCCTTGAATGATGTGTTGTTCTTTGTATGTGTGCAAGAGACTCTATGCTTATCTATTACTGGTTCATGGGATAATGTTATAGTAACCCGAGTAATATTAGGGTATTCTCTACAGTTATTCTTTTTACTGAATCTTCTAATATGTCATATTCGATATGTTTCTGATGCATGTATTTTATAAAAGAAGTACCCAGAATCTTTGGGTGTCAAAGTAGAATATATGGACACATACGCATATGATATGTTTGAATTGAATCTTTTGATTCAAATTTGGTTATCTGGTTAGTATCATGGGCTTTGTCATTATTAGACTTCTATGATTTTGTAAATCTTATATGGTTATCATGGCTTGTATTTTTTTATAAAAGTATAAACCCTAAAGATATGGGTTATCGACTTTGATATAAATATTTATGTCTATATCGAATTAAATCCTTAGATTCATGGTATCCCATTTTGGATTATCAATCTTGAATTCCTTTATGTTGTTATTTGATCTTGGGACTTTGTTTTGTGTGAACAATTGTTCTGGCATAGATAGATGTCTATTAGTTTGGTTTCTTGGTTTGAAGAATTTCAGATCTCTGTTATGGCATTTATGGTTGTGATTTCATACCAATCCTTATCTATGACTTAGAGATAGGATGTTATGTATCGAAACCCACAATCCTAGTTTCATGAGTGATCTAACCTTGAAGTGCATAATAGTTCTTTGATAGGCAACTTTCAGATTTTGAATGATTATGTATCTTAGCTTTTGCGGAATGGTCGTAGTAGGTATATTGTAGCTTTGCAAACATTCGGTTGTATTAGTCGTTTAAACGGTACTATGCATTGGTTGCATATATGTTTAAACTGAGAAATGTTCTTGCCGTATTCCCAATAGGATTACGACTGATCGACGTGGTGTTGTCGTGTCCCTTTTTATCGAGTTGTTAAGGATTGTAATGAAACATAGCTTATTAGTGTGTTGAACTTGTCAATTCATGCCAGGTTGTTATCATCTAGGTTATTATTATTTGGTTGTTTTGTTGAGAAGGGAATTTCTTGACCTTGGCTCTTTTGTAGGTCACTAAGGTAAATGATCTTTACCTTAATGCTTGTCAAATATTATTACTCTACATGATATGTAGGGTTGTCAAAATATTTTGGAAATATTAGTTAGTCAATGGTTTATGATTGGTCAAAGGTTTATGACACGGAATTCTATGATGGATTTGGATTCGTTGTAAGTATTATTGGGTTGACTGTAACCCCTTCTTGAATTGAGACTATTTTACTTGTGATGATAATATGATGATATAATCATGATGTTAACCACTGAGTATATGTTGTAAGATATTATTGTCTAGATATTGAGTAATATAAATGTTACCTTACAATGTTGAACTTAATATATTTGAGTGACTTATATTATTCGATACTTATATAGTTATTTGGGATAAGTATCAATATGGGATTATTGTATTGATATGATTTTTTACTTTTGAAGTAAGTTGATAAAGATCAGTTGATAGTAAACTGAACTATATTATGATATTTATTCTTAAGTAGATTTAAAGGAAGATCCACAATAATATGGATGCAAAGCTGTTTATCTTGTTATGTTACCATTGTTGTATTGTGTTTTGGTAATTCTATATTGTGATTTAATTTGTTATGCAGCATTTCATTTATACAAATACTAAATGACATAAATCATTAATGGAGAAATAGATCTTATCATGCCAGTTATTTTGAGTTGACCAGTTGCTAACATTTTGTAGATGGATTACTTTAAGTCTGCAAGGCGAGATGATGTTGAAAGAAAATTATTTTTTCAATTTGATTGATTAAATGTTGCATTATATTGAATAGTGAATTTGTAATGAAGCGAAATATCATTGTATTGATTAATTGATTAAGAGGCTAATTTAGCCTATTTTCTTTATATCTATTTTGAAAAGGAAATAAAGAAGGATGTATTCATTGATTGATTGAGTCTTGATTTCATCAGAAGAACTAGGTATGAAAGGTTCTTTATCTTAATTGATTACATGATTGGAAACTTATGTGGAATTAATAGTATGTATTATTAAGTGAATAAATATGATGTACTTAAAGAATGCTTCATGTTTATTTACATCATTAATGGTTTATTGGATTATGAATATACCTCATGTATTTATAAATTGAATACAGTACATATATTAAATGGTATATGTGAAACTGAAATTGCATATGTTTGACTTATATGCATTATGTATTGTTGTTTAATAATTGGACTTGGTTTTATTAAGTATTATTCTAGAACTAATACTTTACTAGTGCAAATGGATTAATTATGATACAGTCGGATTTGATTCAGTAGGCTGATTTAAATTTGCAACATGTAGTAAATGTAATAATCATGTGGAATGACTCTAAACAAGCAATAAATAATCGTGAATTCCTCGTTTAGACCTTAGGTATGAATCTTATTGTATTAAGAATTTTGTTGAAACCTAGGAATTTACTTTTCATAAGAATTTATCCAATCTAATGATATAAGTATGACATCTCTAATACATGGGTCAGGACAGGCCAACTTCGGATGGCTGATATAAACCACGATTCATCGAATGATGCATGCCATTCTTTGAATATTTTCATATAGCAGGTATCCCAAGCTGTCCCTCGGGATCCTTTTATTTCATATGTCGTAATCAACAATAATTAGAGTTATGCTAAATTATGAATGTTGTTGTCTTGTCGAATGAATACCTCAGTACCAACTTATGTTGGCTATGGGGGGAAAATAGATTACGTAGCAACACAAGTCGTTGTGTGAAATCTTCTATCCCATAGGAAACCTAAGTTGGCACAGACGTGTCCAACATACAGGGTGAACAAGTTTCCACCTTTTTGTAACATGAAATTAAATAATTTTAATTAACCGGTTCAATTCTGATAATGGAATCAAGTGACATGGTGGTGGGACACATTTCAGAGACTTTTTGCAGTCTAGAAACAGACCATGCAATGCATGACTCATAAACTTTGGCCGAAGTAGTGTATGGTATTGCACTGTCATGTTCACCTAGCTCTAAATAAGTGTGTGATGCTGGATAGGATTTGATTGAATGAACCCTAGGTAGACACTTTGAAAAAACACTTGAAAATCAATGCCGAGAAGGGCATTAAAAAGTATACTAAGTATATTGACTCGGAAGAGTACTCAATGGGGTATAAAGTAGGAGCTAGTTATCCCATGTATATACACATGTTTAATTGATTTATAATCTGATGAATTACAATTGTGTGACGTTGGATTTAAATGTTAGTTTGTACATTTAAATCATTGAAGGCAATATGTCTAATTTGGGAAATTAAAAAAATCCCTCAAGTTGTGGTGTTAGAAAGTTGATGTCACAGTTTTAAGAAGTTTTATATCAAGACCAATGTCACACCTCCTGTGAAGGAAAAATAAATGATCAAAATAGTCCTCCACACTCTCATCCTCCTTTTTTTGTATGCTAAATAGAACTTCCTTTCTATTCCTTTCCCTATAATTATCCTAATATTTATCTAAGAAATCATCTGCATCTCTTGCAAATTGTCAATGGAGTTAGGGTTTAAGCCCATGAACCATCTCATGGCTGTGTACTCTAGAGTTGAAGGAAATAAATTAATCTTTTGGGTTTTTGAGATATAATCATAGGTTTAGCATAGGACTTTGAATTCAAATAGGAATTGGTCAGGATCTTCTAAAACTAGTCCCCATAAGGTTAGTAGAATTAAAGGAGATATATTATTCTTGGGGGATTGATCATTAAGGTCCAACTATATGGGATAGGTAAATGTCCTTCCAAGTGGGGGGTTATTAGTATCTGCACCATTGAGGTTTTCCTCCCCATCAACCCTCCTTTCTTGTTGAATTAGTTGTTCCACATGTTTGTCTTGAGGGGGGTTTTGTAAATTGATTCTAATAAATCTACCTCTACAGTCTCTAGGTCTAAACATAAAATCCTACCATAGTGAGGAAAATTCCCTAACTACTAGTGTTTAACCGATTGGTGGTGTTCCACATACTCCAAAGCACAAAAATAACCTTGTTATCACTACAATATCTTCTACTTCATAAGAAATAGTTATGGAAGTCAAATTTCTAAATGGAAACTTACCAGGCCATCAAATAGCACTTCGAGTTATTACCTCAATCTCTGATAACACCTTAAGAATCCTTGGAAATGGTGCCAAAAAGTGACGAGCATCGTTGGTACTCACACTTTAGTTATCTCATTATTTTCAGTCTAGGGTGGTGTTCATGGCTATTTGTAACAAAGGAAACGATTGAAACCATGCTCAATACTTATCCACTAACAAACTTAACCAAATACTATGCTAAATGCCATGAAGAAATGAAATAGATTTATAAACAAAGGATTACTAAACTCAGAATTAAAAATACAAAAATACTAAAATTATGGTAAATTAAATAAATGCTAAAAAATAGAGATAAAATGAATAAGAAATTCTCCCTTCACATTCGGAAGGAGTGGCCCTTTCCCCTTCTCGTTGATTCAGTTCAAAGTTGTAAATCACTATTTTCCCCTGAATCAATACTTTTTTGAATGGAATAATTTCTTTTACAGTAATCAAAGAACTAATTTTTTTAATCCTACTACATATGCTATTTTATACTCGGAGTAAACCTAATCACTTTGAAAGAGGAATAATTATTTTTAATTAATTACAACTACTTAACTAGAAGATATGCATAACAACTAACTGTTTGAGGAGTTACGATTGTGGAAGGATTAGTGCATGTTGCATTTGGATAAAATTCATCATGTTAACTACAGATGAGGTTTGTAATTGACTCTTTGTTGAGATAGTCAATTAGTGCAAGAAGATATCAAATATTCTATATTAGACCCCTATGATCATGATGACTATAAGTCTTCGAGTTGTTATTTTTGTCTGCTCTACATCTTCAATCAATTGGTATTAAGTCAAGATTGCATGGTTCTCATAATTTGTATGATCAGCTAGCGTTAATTCAAGATTACACGGTCCTCATAATTTTCATGATGGTTGAGATAGTAGCCCACATTTCATGATCCTTTCATCATGTCAACTAGTGGGTCAGCTACATCAACTTGACATCTTTCCATCTCATTCATCTCCTTTCTTTGCATGAGTTATTCACTCCAAGAGAGTTTGCATTAGTGCTTCAAATGAGTCCTAATGCATGGGTGATTCCTATGCTCTAAAGTGAGTCTTTTACTAATGCATAAGTGATTCCTGTGATGTTCCATATTTGGGTCATGTTATATATACTAAATCACGTACTTGGGTGCATTTCTAGGTCCTAATCACATACATTACATTCATATGATTCCTAAGGGAGAAAATTAAAAATTGGTCATTACCTTTGGCCTTTTAGGTTCCTTTCTAGTCTCCTTCTTGGCCTTTCACACCCTACTACCCAGTCTGACCTTCAACACGTCACCTTTTCTGGCTCTAGACACCAGCACCCAACTAGGATGTCAGTGCCCAGCCACACTAGACTTATTTGTCTCTTGCTCAAACTTTTTGGGTCCTTTCTAGTTGTTAGGCATCCTTATCTCTTAGGGGTCGGCCTTTTAGTGATCAATTACAAAATTCATGCAAGGGAATCATATACATATAATGTTATGAGATAAAATCAAAGTACCAAGCTTTAATAATCTTTTATCACCACCTCAGGTTACATCCAAACGCATCCAAAAAGCATCAAAGCATCCATCTAGCTTCACTCAAGGGATAAAGGACTGGTTATTCTGCATACACACATAGGAGGGGAAGATCATTTTTCCATGCACACATATATTGTAGTCATTCTTACACCCACCAAAGAACAAGGGAATCCTATGCGTGCCGACCTATCACCCATCGGGTGTTGGGCTCTCACCCAAGGCATGTGCGGGCACTAAGTCTCTCCTTTATGTGACTTTAGTGGGAAACATCATCAATAATAGGAACTTAAAGAAAGTGAGTGGAAACGAGACATGCAATCATTATAGAGCTCAATACAGCTTCTAGACCAATGCAGTCATTCTAGAAAGAAAGATACTTAACAAATTATAAGACTGAACCAAAACAGAAAGGAGAATGCACAAGGATTCATACTCATTCCATAAACATACATGAAACAGGACTATGAAGATATGTGTATGGACCAGAATAATTAATGATCATATTCAAATAATTTGGTAACCTCATTACATCCATTAGATCCATCACAGAACATCACAGTATGGCAGACTGAAGTCATACATCATAACTAGATTTACATCCCTTAGTTCCCAAAAATAAAATTATAATCCCAAGCCCCTTGATGCATCCTTCTCCTATATTTCATCTACCTAACCCAATAAAACTCATCACATCGTTTCTCCAGAGCTCTGCTCTCTACTGATCTACTCCTCTTTTCTTATGTGGGTGCTTGTATTTATAGGCCTCTTGAACTGCCAACTCATCTTTCTAAGGCTTCAGATCCATCACCAAGTGTCCCAATGTGGTCCTCCATGGGAGCATGCTCCTCTAGGCCTGAGCTCTCCACTCCTTTCCATGATGGTCTTCTAGAAGCTTCCATCATAGGGTATATCCCTTCCTAGGCCAACCTGTCACTAGGCTGGCACCTTATCCATTATGTATGCACATTTGGGTCATGCTTTTCTTGTGTCTTGCCTGATATGCCAAATATGGCTAAGTACCTAGACCTTGTTCTTTCGGCACGTATCACGGGTCCTTCTAAAACCCTCCTAGAACCCTACCTTGTGCGCCTTCTCCTTGTGCGTCCACCCTTAAACTTAGGCCTTGCACGCTCATGCACCTTTTTGTACTTAGTCAATATTTTAGGGGCCCAACATATATTTACATCTTCTACATCTAACTATTATTCCCTATCACATGCATCACGTAAAATAGCTACCTATGGCATGATTCTACACGCACACACAAAGAGAGAGAACTGCATGGAGTCTAAAATGTAGTGCAACACCCAGATCATAAGTTCACTCAGTCGAGTAAAAACCGGGGTCAGTCTGAATCCCCATTTGCATCTTTTTATTTTTGGGATTTGATGTATTTTGGGGTTTTTTAGGTCATATATTTATCACGGGTTATCAACAACATCAATGATTAGTGTGTGACATTCTAGCGACAGACATCAAAGAATTGTGACCCTGTGAAATTCATTTTCAGAACATCTATGCAGATTCTAGCTCCCAAATAGAAATCTTAGTGCCAAGGTGCCCCATTACTGCCCTAGGCACAATGGTCCAACCTTCTTCTGCACTTCTACTTTTTTGTAGGTTTGGTCATGACCTCTTTTGTTCTAGTTGTACCCATTTTCCACCTTCACATAGTCCATGATTTATTTCAAAATCAACTAAGTATTTTATTTCTCCATTGCACTTAGGGTTTCATTTATCTTGCTTGTTGTTTATGTCACTTCATGTACTTTATTTCTTTATTTATCGTTATGACTCTAAAATGCCATTTCTAAGGTTTAACATTACCTTGCCTAATTTTGCTAAATCATTTGGTGAATGCATCCTTTCAAACCCAACCTTGATATTTATCATGGCTAAATCTTATGGTCCCTTCACTGACACCCATCTTTGTGATATTCAAGATCATATAGTTGAGCATCTGTAAGATCTAGATCTGATTTTATATGTTGCTCGCGAGGAAGCCACCAATTTCATTGAGCTTAATGGAACTAATACTACTACTACCTCCATTCCTATTACTACTCAACCTTTTCCTTCTACCATTCCACCTATGTCCACTATGCTTGCCTCCATTCCTAGTCCTACAAATCATTTCACTCCACCTCTCACTTTGCATACATAGAAAGTTTCCTCTTTTGGAACTCAAGATATAGATTCTCTTTATCAATATATTTATGTTCAAATCTTTCAACTTTAGCAAGATACTTCTTTTGCCCCTCCATCTATTGATTACACTTTACTATTCATAATCATTTCACACCCGCTATCTCGACATATATACTCCCTCCAAACTTTGTAGTTCCTAAGATCCCAACTTTTAATGGTCATGGTGATCTTCAATAGCATCTTTGAGAATTTCATGTGGCATATATAGATCATGCAGATGATTACAATTTATTAGCAAAGCTCTTTCCTCGTAGTCTCCAAGACTATTATATGTGTCGGTTCTATGATCTAAATGTTCATTTGGTAACATCTTTCACACATTTAGCTCATGATTTTATTTCCCACTTCTCAATCAACATTGGTTCAAAGATACCATATGCTCAACTCACACAAATCAAGCAATTATCCAATGAGCACCTAGTGGATTATGTCTTACATTACAAGAACAACCTAGATAGGATGACTAATGTGCTTTCTGACTTGAAATTAAAATATCTATTTGTTCAGAGTCTCTTATCACCACTACAGGAGATCTTCATTTTTGAGACCTCTCCTTCATTTAATCATCTTTTCCATACTCTCAAATTACGTGAAAGATAACTTCTTACTATGGGAAAAATCAAGTATCAAGATCAGGATTACTTCATCTTCTACTTGGGCTCCAAGAAAATCACCCTTCAAGCCATCTACGAAACCTAGATGAAGCAAAAGTTCACTTGTTAATGCTGTGTCTACTCCTGAAAATCTTCAGTGACAGCCACCTAAGCGTACATTTACTAAACTAACACGTGCTTCCACATATTATATTTCCGTAACTCATTAAGAGAAATCTTATTACACTTCCTCCTCCACTTACGAAGGATCCATCTTCATCCTAAGGGCTATGAAACTATAATGAAAATTTCAGATGTGACTATCACCAGTATGTTGGACATTTTACTAATCACTATTTCAAATTGTGACATTTTATTCAAGATCTTATCGAATAATAATCAAATTGATCTTCCTAAACCATTAACATCTACGCCAGTCAAAGAAACTAAAAAGATTATAATATTCAATAATCCTCCTCCAAATAATGAGAAGCAAGCTACAAAATATTCATGGAAACTCATGCATATCATGCAGTGCCTTCTCCATCATCGGGGTCTCTTGATTTTCTTGTTGCTCACGCTGATTCATCTCCTGACCTTTCATTGCATTTTATGACTCATGATTATCATGCTATGTATTCTCCTTTGATTATTTGTACCTTCACTTCTTCTATTGGATCTACTTCTATTAATAACACCATATTTGATCCATCTTATTAATGTAAGTACATGCTCTTTTGCACTTCTTATTGTTATTGGTTATCCACTCGCACAGATTCTCATATCTAGTTCCTAGTTCTTATTAATATGTCAAGCTTCCAGTCACAGTCGGTCCTCTCACCATGCTTGTCCCTTTTCTTATGGCACCTAACGTATGACACATAATGACATGTGCTTAGGTCTCCCATGGCTCCTAGGGCCGCTCAATAAATCATTTTCATGCCTTACTTGTGTCTCAAATTCATTCATAACACCCAATTTTTTGCTATCCAATGTGTCCCACCATGCACACCATGACCTTAGCCTCCTATTGAGGTGGCCATCACACTGGCTATAGCATCTAGGTACCTCATGGACCTCTAAAATATAAAGAAAAATCATTATCTCTAGCACTCCTACATCTGCATGACACACTTATTCTCATAGGTTTACGTTAGTCCTATCTCATCAGTCTAGGTCCATTACTCAGACAGTCTCCTGTCATCTAAATGCACAGCACTACATAGGCCTCCTCCATTTAGGTGTTCATCACCTCATAGGTCTTATCCATCTAGGTATTTATCACCTCATAAGTATCCTTCATCTTCATTGTACACCGCCTCGGTCTCCTTTCTTCTAGATGCACATCACCTGTGCATGATCTCCTTCATATAGGTGTTCACCACCTTGAAAGTCCATTGCATGTACATCGTCAGTCATCATTTACTGCCACCTCTCGAGCATGGTCATACATATTTAACTCCTCATACATCGTGTGAAGGACCCAATGACCTTCACTTTTATCGGATAGCTTGCTCATACCCATACACTCATGAGGGCACCATCATGCTTATTTTCTGCACCCTTTGCTAGCATTCATTTGGTGTCTACTCATTTCTATTCTCATGCTTCATTTTTCCTACTTCACATCTCTAGTCTTTCATCATTTATGTTATATAGCTTGATACACTTCTTATATTGTCATTACCCTATGATGCACTCTTGTGCTCATGGTTCACACTTGACTGTTGATGGGCTCACTACATTCATGAACCTCACACATTACACATTTCACACTCGGCACATTCATGACACATATTTCTAGTGCACATTCATCACAACACACTTCCCTATGATGCATTCTAGCTCCACGGTTCATACCTGGTTTCTGAGGGTATATCTATGAATCTGAACGCTTCATGATCACCTACATCATTCCTAGCACTCTTTACTACATGATCAACATTTCAAGTGCCTTATCCACTTCATGACGTAAAGTTCATACTCATTCCTTATAGCATCTTATTCATACATTTCTAAATTTTGATGGGTCTACAATTCATGAATTAAACCTCACTCACCATGTCATTCGACATTTCTCATGCATAATGTTGTCCTATTATACATTCTACACTCTGTGATTCATAATGCATATTGTCACACCATTTTACATTCTATATTTTGCGATCAATTATTCAAGCATATCATTCATTCATTGTAGCATACTCTTCTCGCTCATGCATACTACCCTACTTTATAATCCATGCTCTATGCTCCAATGATCGATTAGCTTTCTAGCATACACATTGTTCAAACCATTTCCCGATGACGTACTCTTGTTATCATGGTTCCTTCTAGAATTACTAAGGGGTCACTTATAAATGGACCTCATCTCACTCATACACATACATCCAATCGGGGGGCACATAGATCCTATCACATTAATCTTGCATATCATTCCATCTCACTCATCCACAACCTATTGCATATCTTGGTTGCACATTGTTCTTTCTCACTTATACTCACATGATACACTTTGGTTACTATGTTAGTATGGATATTTCGTATGTCATTATATTTTTTATATACACATGTGCGTTCACTTGCCTTATAGTTGTGAATGAAAAATTTACACAGGTTGTTATATGCATAACATGCGAATGTCTTGGCACTGTACCTCTTACTAGTCCCGCATAGTAGGCTCCTGGGGGCATCTATTTTCATACACATCACAGGTTTTATTGTTTCATCATATACTACTTCCTCCTTCTTACTAGCATACTACTTTATATCAGATCATACATGCTTTGACATACATTATATCTTTCTAACATACCAATGGGTGCTTCATGTGCAAGCATTTGCTTTGCAAGGAACTATTTGCCACCATGATTATCTGATGATTGCTTATTACTATTGTTTTCCAATGTTTACTCTATTGTATGCCATTGTTTACGGGCTTTTCCCTATGTATTGCTATGTTTGTTTCTTGTATGATTTTGGCTGCTTTGGACTTGATTGTTCTGGTGACATTGTGAGTGATGTCCCATGTTTGCAATCTCAGTTTTCACGGTCTATATTGTTTTCTTATCTTGCTAGCTTACACTTGTTATCTACATGCATATCTTTTTTTGTTTTCACTAACACATATGTTTCCTAACCACTTTGTTTGCATGTGTTCCTTGGTTTTTACCAAGCACATTCCCTTACCCCTATAGGGATTTAGTTTCAGATGTCAACATCGGGCATCCCCTTTATGGCCACATTCTCCTAGTGACATCACATGCACCTCAAAACGAGGGGGGCATCCATTTGGTGAATCAGTCACCCTGCATTTAGTAGTCAACACACAATCATAGTTCATGCTTGCACAACACAGGATTCAACACAGTTTACAGTCTAGATAAAGGGATCAAAATCATGACTTGGGTCAACATTCCAACAGCATAAATGCTAGCACCCATATATAGACATTGAGCATCCTAGGTACCCTTGAACCTTCCCGAGTGTACCTATGAACAAGGGAAAAATACAACGGTTTTCTCAAATTGGTCATAATTGATCAACAATTTACATAGTGGTTTTCACAAGACATAGGCATAGTCCTCCAATAGCACTCAGACATGAATGCTATCTACACCTTATTTTCTACTTTCACGTTGAATCGAACTGAATCACAATGGATCGAAGCTTGAACAAAGTAGGATCACACCATCTGACAGTGGTGTATAAATTTTCAGGAAGTAGTCAAAGGATGGAGAGTAAATGACACTAGACCTTTCTCCCTATACTTCTTCCGCACTTGTCACAGTTGGCATGATATCACCCAAAAAACTTGCATTCAACACAACTTGCGTGAGATCGCCCGAAAAAAATTGTGCTTCTATAACATCTTTAGGATATTTTCTATCTCTTTTACTCATCACAGAACAGGTGCACAAGTTCCTTTATTTTATAGTTTTTAGTGTTTTTACACACTTTTTACATGTATTTCATACATTTGGATCAAAAAATTTCTATATACACATATTTGAATACTTGTTCATTCTTCTCTTTTACAGGTTTGTCCTTATGGGAAGTAGTAGTCACCTCAATCACACATCAAGTGACATCAACAATAAGTAGAACGTGACATCTAGACACATACACTTTCACCCCTAGGATCATCATCACTTTTTAATTCCTCTTCTCTAGCTTCCACACTTCACTTTTTTATCACTACACCTTTTTTCTTATCTCATTAGCACACTTTCATCATCAATCTACATGGTTATAAGGTACGCATCTCTTATCTAATTTAGGTTACCAAGATTTTTCTCAACAACATAAAGTAGGGGCAATTATAGACACTAAATCATGCACTTGGGTACATTTCTAGGTCCTAATCACATACATTGCATTTTTATGATTCCTAAGGAAGAAAATTTCAAATTGATCACTACCTTTAGCCTTTTAGTTTCCTTTCTGGTCTCCTTCTTGGCCTTGCACACCCTACTTCCCAGTCTGACCTTCCACACTTCAAATTTTCTATCTCTAGATACCAACGCCTAGGCACCCTCGTCCCCTCTGGGTGCCATAGACCTCTTTGTATCTTGCTTGCTCCTTTTGGGTCCTTTCTCACTGTTGTCCATCCTTATCTCTTAGGGGGCCTTTTAGTGATCAATTATGAAATTCAAGTGAGGGAATCATATAAATACAATGTTATGGGATCATATTAAAGGACCAAGCTCTAATCATCTACTACCACCACCTAAGGTTTCATCCAAAGGAATCTAAAAAGTATCAAAACATCCATCTAGCTTCACTCAAGGGACAAGGGATTGGTTGTTATGCATACACGCATATGAGGGGAAGTTCATTTTCCATGCACACATCTATTTACATATTATACATATATCTATTGTTCATTATCATGTACATCATGCACAAGAGCTACCTAGGGTGTAATTCTACACAAACGCATGTGCAGAACTACATGTAGTCTAAAATGTAGTGTAATTCTTAGATCATAAGTTCACTCAGTCGGGTCACTATCGGGTTTATTTTTACTCCCCATTTGCATATTTTTTGGGGGGATTTGATGTCTTTTGGGGTTTTTAGGTCATATCTTTATTGTAGGTTATCATTGACATCGAATATCACTATGTGACATTATAGCGATACATAAAAAAGGATTGTGACAACTTAACAACCCTGCAAAATTCATTTTCTGAGCATCTACATAGACTCTAGTGCCCAAAAAGGGATCCTACCACCCAAGTGCCCTAGTACTACCTTAGGCACCCTAGTCCAGCCTTCTTCTACACTTCTACATTTTTCTAGGTTCAGTCATGACATCATGTGTTCTATTTTTACCATTTTTCCACCTTTGTACAGTCCATTATTTATTGTGAAATCAGTTAAGTATTCTATTTCTCCATTACACTTAGGGTTTCATTTATCTTGATTATTTCTTGTGTCACGTCATGTACTTTATTGCTTTATTTATTTTTGTGACTCTAAAATATCCTTTCTAGGGTTTAACATTACCATGCCTAATTTTGTTAAATCACTTGTGATGACTTAAGATATGCTCTTTAAATACATTTTCAATACATATAAAGATTCATCTAACCCATTTTTGAAGAAGCAAGCACAAGATGAAAATAACAAGGTTATACACAACATTTCTTTAAAAAAGTAAAGTATTAATTACAAAATGACAATATCATACTTAGTGCCAAATGATGACATGGTGCAAAATGGTGACATGAAAAAAATAGGGGTTTACATAGTATAAATGAGGGCTCATCAGTTGAGATTTCAAATATCATGTGGTAGTATTTGTAGGAATTTGGTATTAATGAATGCAAATACCCCGTTGACATTTACATAATCTTAATCTCTATTTTTCTGCATTTCTAAGCGTCACAAGATGAATCGATAAACACCATTATTTCTCCCCATTTAGATCCACCTTCCTCCCTTTCTAACTAAGTATTCTATCATCATACCTTTGAAAATCACGTTAACTTAGGTCATTTTACATATATTTGCCTACAAATTATACCCATCCCACATATTATAAGTGTGTGTATGTACCCAAAATTGTAAGGTACTGTACTGCGGAACGGTGTAATAAATGCCCCGATGATGATACAAATCTCCTCGCAAGGTGTTCGGGATCCAGAAAGAGCTCTTCGGATATACGTTAACATCCCGCATACCCCACTTAGCCCCCGTGTCCTTTGTTTTCCCCTTTTTCCCTCTTTTCTTGCCCCTTTTGATCTTCAATGACGAAACCGCCGCCCTACAGGGCGGCGGTCCTGGGCACGTTTTCCAGAACGCCCTTTTGGCGCGACCCGCATGAAATATCACGTTTCACCAGCTTTTCTTTGCCGACTTGAGCATGCATTAATGTTTTTGGTCCCCTGGAATAGTGTTTTTCCTTTGTTTATTGTTTAGGAGTTCAATTTGGTTTTGATTCTTGGGTGTTTGAATTCCTATAAATGCATGGTTTGTGTACATGCAAATGGTCTGATTTTGGTCTGAATTTTGGCTGAGTTTGTGTGAAGAATTTGAGCCGGAGTTTTGATCACCATTTTTCCTTGTTAGAGTCTTCTGGTTTTTAGTATTTTGGTTAGCTTGCTTAGGATTGATAGCATAGTTTACTTCATACTTGGTTTAGCATTGCTCAGCTGTTGGTAAGCCACAGACCCATCTTGTGCAGGTAGTGTTGTTGCTCCATCCAATCCGGTTAGAAGCTTGCCTCTGAATTCCTTTTGCTGTAAATTTGTTTTACTGTGACTTAGAGTTCTTAGTTCAATTCATTGTATACCTGGTTAGCTTTATTCAGTTGTTGATAAGCCACATATCCAACTTGTGCAAACAGCGTTGTTGTTTTATCCAAACCATTGGAACAGGATAGCTTAGGAAGCCATTAAAGTTGCATGTTTTGCTATTCGTATAGGATAGTTGCAGGTTCTGGTCGCTTCACGTTGCATGACTCGCAGTAAAATACCATAGGAATCGCATAAGCCAAGCTCTGTACTTTTGCACTATCCCTCTCCTACTCGCATTCTCGGTCTGCATTCTGAGCTGTCCTTGTCCCAAAATCTACTCCTATCGGTGCTAGCATTACACGCTTTTCTGGATCTAAGTGAACACGAAAGAACGAGAAGATCATACTGAGGGGACGAGATCACATACACCATCGGATTCGCCACTGTTCTGCGAAGTCTAGGTTTTAAATTTCAAATTTCTAGTCAGATTTATATCAAATAGAGTAGTTAATCGCTTTATTTCATTTCATTCTATTCTTGATATTGCCAGGGAAGCTGTGGGGATTGATAGTTTCTGAGAAACTATGATTCACTCCTCACTTCTGAGGTAGGATCGAGAATCTTGCAGGTAGATTAGACAAGCTATCATATTTATTTAGAATAATTCTACAAATAACATAGGCAAATAACCACACTCGGTTATCTTGTCTGTTTTAAATTATTGTTTAGTTATTATTTCTAGATACGCTTAAAATAGTTTGTTTTCCTTAGAATTGTTAGAATATTTCATAGAAGAATAAAAGTTATATATGTTAGATTTATTTCACATAGTTAGAATTTATTTCATTACAGTTAGATTACATTTTGTTTCATATGACAATCACAGGACCTAGAGAGCCCAGGAAATATATATGACCTTATCAGGAGATATACACGAAACAATCCCGGGTCATTCCCCACGCATTCCACAACCCATAGATCGAATCATGCTAGAGCTCGATATTGATTGGAGCCTTCGAGCAGTCATCCTCGCTGATCGATCTATCACACCAGTCCAAGTTAGAAGGGCCTTCTTTGCCTTAGATTCACAAATTCCACTAGTGCGTGTCGAAGACATTAGACTGCCTAACTAGTTTGTCTGCATATTCCATCCCCACCGGCTGTCTCCGCACGACCTCGGGAGGTCGGGTACGCGGAAGAGTCACTTGTAGATTCTCACGCTCGCCTGTCACTTTTCCGGCGTACAAAATTGGTGAACCTGACGTGAATCAAACAATTATTTCACCTTCTCTTTGAGAAGTTTCATCTTCTCTCTTTCACCTTCACTCTTTCCCATTATTCTACGGGTATTCATATACCCCCCGAATATGTCGGGATTCGATGCATATGGCAGACCCCTCCTGGGTCTTGAGGCATACTACACCCAACAGAGTAGGGAATCATCACCCTCGCTCTCAGTATGGGGTGACAACTATTCAACTAATCAGTTGTCAACTCAAACCCCAAGAACCAGATATAGTTTTTCTCTTCAAACCGAGGAGTTAGATCAACCCCCTCGAAACCAACAAACAGAACCTTCAGGTTCCAACAATATGACGTTTACAGGAGAATCTAGTTCATCTCCTCAAATGTTACTCAGACCACATATCAGTAGACAATCATATCCATACCTGGTCTTAGACGATGGACAATCAATACCTTATCCTAGGAGTGAACAACGCTCCCGGGGTATGTACCCACCTATAAGAGGTTTACAAGCACAACCCGAGACCCATTTTCAAGAAAATACCTCTACAGGAAATATTCTTGGAGAAACTTGGCAAGATAGCAATCAGTTCATGACAGGATATCACATGCCTATACAACACCAGGGTACACAACAAACGCCACTCAGGCAAAGTACCGTGACTTCACCAAATGAAGTCATTTCAACGTTAGTAGAAAGAGTGAGAGGGTTAGAACTTGCTCAAGCAAATAAAAATTCTCCGTTCATGCAAACGGGGAGTTCCAATCCTCCATACCACTCTGGCCAAGTAGATCTCCTCATAGGAGTAGGCACGTTAGGCATGCCTCCTCAATTTCCTCAACAAGTGCCAGCTAGACCCACTATCGCTAGCACTATTCCTCCAGGTCTAGTACAGAGCAATCCATTCCTGGATAATACCCCTTCGTACTTAAACATGTATTCAAAATCGCCACAAGGGGATATGTTCTCCTCTCCCGGCATGTTTGCTCCAACGCAGGGACCTCCTTATGCCCCTGCCAACGCGTATGTTATGCCATATCAACAACCCATTCCGCCATTGCTCCCGCAGCAACCACCATCAATGGTCGAAAGCTATGCAATAGGGACATATTCAGAATATCTAAAGGAACCCTTAGATTTCACCATACGAAGCGTCATGCTTCCAAGACCTCTCCCTGATTTTCCCAAGTTCAAGGGTGAAGGAGATCCAAACGCGCATATCAAAGCTTACGTTACAACCATACGAGAATTACTCCCTTGGGATGGGGTTGTTGCTAAAATATTCCCCAAAACACTGGAGGGCATTGCTCTCGATTGGTATTATAGAATACCTGAGGCTTCCATAAATTCATTTAAACAACTTGTGTCAGAGTTCATCAAGGCCTTCGACATGAACAAACTACTGAGAACAGGAATCAGGGAATTCTTGCATATCAAACAAGAACACAATGAATCTGTCGCTCATTTCATCCAGAGGTGGCGTACAGTTCTTTATTCATCAGCAAGTGCTCCAAACATGGATCAGATGGAACTATGTGATTTATTCCTTCATTCTCTCAGCAGAGAAGCGAAGGAAGAAGTCCAGAAGTTCCCACTGAGGACTTATGATGAAGTACTTGAGAGTGCTCTACGAATAGACCAGGCAGCAATAGATAGTGGTCGTAAGACGTATGGAGCAAACGGGAGGTTAATCACCTCCACTCAAAATACTACAACTACCAAAAACGTCAATCAAGGACCCAAAATCCTTAACAAAAATCGTGGGGTAACAACGGATGGGGTAACCGACCAGCCCAAGAGGGTAAATGTTGTTAATACTCCGTCACAAACAAACAACCAGCGAAACAACAACTTTACCCCAACGGTCAATACAGTGGATTTTAACCATCCACAACAACAAAAACAACAACGGTGAAATCCCGTACAAGGACCAAGCCAGAACTCATTTGGTTATCAAAACCAAAGTCAAAACCAGAAACAACAAAACTTTAGTCCTAATAGGGCAACAGTTCGATCAGAATTTTAGGCCACAATACACACCAAACCCAACAAAACACGAATTACAATCCCAATTCTTATTGTGGTTTCCATAAAATTCAGGGTCATGACACTAGAAACGTGTCGTGACTACAACAAGTTCATGCAACGTTTGCCAGAAGAACAAAGACAATTCTTCACAGATTTGTTTCTGGCAGATCCTGCGCCATCGCCACCTAATACGTTCACAGGGGCAGTTTCCCCTCAGAATGCTCCCCTCAGGATCTTTAACGATCCACTCCCAAATCATGATAGCAATAGGCTGAATCCAACTGGAACAAACAAAGGTGCAATAATGGGAAACAATGATCATGAAGCTTCGAATTCATTAAATCCGTCAACTGCGCCACAGTTGGGAGCTCAACCAATACCTAAGATAGTTAGTTTGGTAGAATTAGACGCTGAACTACCTATCGAAGCTATAACAAGAACACGAGAGTATTTCTCTCAACCGAGCCCAAGTCATCTGCCAGAGATAGATAGGAGTCAGTAAATAATTGAAAAACCCATCGGTGCCTATGACTTAATTAGTGACCTAACAAAGACCTTTTCACACATTTCATTCTTGGAATTGCTAAAGAACTCTCCCCTTCACAGAGTTGCTCTTTTAGAAGCATTAGGTCTAGGGCCATCTAATTTAACATCACCTCCACCTCCTGAAACACAAGTAAATCATGTAGATTTTGATATCCATCCTCCGGGGCAGCCGAACCAAGGATGTCGAATTCATCTTCGAAATAAGTAGAATGCCCACAGATGCTGAGATCGCGCACGTCGAGGTGACCCAGCCTTACACTTGCAAGTGTGGGTTTATAATAACTATGTAAAAACAGGGCAATGGTTGACGACCAGGGGCCGCAGTTAACATAGTCCCTTTCTCTTTCCTCCAAAAACTTGGATATGGAGAAACGAATTGTTCTACTACATGAAATACCTTGAGAGGCTATGATAGCCTTAAAGCCACTTCAATAGGAACTATAATACCTCCAGTCACCTTAGGGCCCAAAACCATCTTAACTGAATTCTATATTATAGATCGGGAAACTAACTATAATATGATCCTCGGCCGACCTTGGATACATCGAATGAAGGCAATCCCTTCCACGCTATTTCAAGAAGTAAGATTCTTGCATCTGGGAAAGGTATTCGTAGCCAAAGGCGATCCAAAACCTTTCGATTTGCACCTAGCTGATTTAAAGAAAAGACCAGGGGTGCACTCAGAATTTGAACTTCCAACAAACCAACTTAATAAAACCCTCTGACCCAAAAGCCAGAGGAAAAGTTGATACCCTACGACGGATCTCGAAACTACCAGCATAGGCCAAAACAACTCCAACACCTAAAGGTAAAACTAAAGAAACAGTATCATTAGGGACTACTGCGAAGATCGTTGAGTTGATAGAACAAGATTCACCAATGTTCTTACCATTCGATTCAGTAGGCATGGGATTTTCCCTAGGTGTTGGTTCCTTGCCAACAGAAGATCTCTGTATGGTAGAAATAGAGTGTGCAAACGCAGCAGATACCCCTACATCTATACTCCCAGCTAAGTATTGGACTCTCCATTTCGATGGAGCTAAATGTCGTTATGGAGCAGGGGCAGGTATAATTCTTACCTCACCCGAGGAGAAGGTCCTCCCATTCTCTTTTAAGTTAAACTTTGAATGCACAAATAACGGCGCTGAGTACGAAGCTCTCCTCCTTGGGCCTTACCTTAGCCAAAAGAATTGGTATTGATAACATCAGAGTACTTGGAGACTCGTAATTAGTAACAAACCAAGTTTCTGAAATATATGAAACTAAAGCCGAACATTTACAACTCTACAAAAATGCTGTATTAGATTTAAGCAAGACGTTTAACTTCATATCCATTGAAGCGATCCCGCGAGAGAAAAATCTTCTCACCGATTCAATAGCAACCTCAGCATCACGCTTCACTCCAAGCAATGAGCTAGAGGATACTCACTTCACAGTATCCATTCGTAACGAACCATTAATAAAAACAATGACAAATCCTCTTTCAAACAGAAGTGAATCTACCGTCCCTAGACCATGTTGGAAACGATGCGGCTACTTTGGATTACTTAAATGCCTATGCAGCACTACATCTCTCTTATCACACTCTAGATTTATCTCTGATTCCACATTCATCTTCCTACTCTCGGAAATCCCATAACGGGTCTTCCCTCACAAAGGGAACCTAACATATACGCAATAGAAAATGGGGATGATATAGATTTACCTCCAGCACCACCTGAGTTCGAAGAGGGTAACGCCTCTTTAATCGAAGAAACAATCGATGTCAACATCGGAACGGGAAGACAAGCCGAGAATCTTGAAACTAGGATCTTCGTTAACCCCAGAAGAAGTGGAAATACATACTCAAGTTCTCAAAGAACATCAGAAGGCATTTGCATTTAGTTACAAGGAGATGACGGGAGTCGCACCCCACATTGCGGTGCACAACCTCGTCACTAGATCAGATGCAAAGCCAATTAAGCAAAAATCAAGACCTATGAAGCCCAAGGTAGCCCTCATGGTAAAAGAGGAGGTAATAAAACTCCTTCAGGTAGGATTTATCAAGCCAGTTGACTACTCCCAATGGGTATCTAATATCGTTCCCCGTTCTCAAGAAAAACAGAAAGATACGCATCTGCATAGATTTTTTGAGATATCAACAAAGCTTGCCCTAAGGACGACTTCCCATTACCATCTATAGACGTTATTGTTGGATGCAACAGCTGGGTTTTGAACTCTTGTCTCTCATGTGATGGATTCTCGGGATACAATCAAATCAGAATATCCGAGAAAGATCAAGCTAAAACCACCTTTATAACTCCTTGGGGAACCTATTGCTACGCTGTTATGCCATTCGGCTCTCAAGAACACCGGTGCTACGTACCAGCGGGCTATGACTTATATATTTCATGATTTAATTCATAAGATTGTGGAATCCTACGTAGATGACTTGTTGGCTAAGGCCAAGAAGTGTTGTGACCATCCCGAAGTACTCCGCGTCATTCTTTCACGTTTAATAGAATACCGGAGTTACGCTAAATCCGGAGAAATGCGTCTTTGGTGTAACCAGGGAGGAAAACTCCTAGGATACATCATATCGTCACGAGGGATCGATGTTTGATCCAACCACAAAATTCGGGCTGTCCCTCGAAATGGTCCCACCCTCAAGTGAATCTCGGAATCAGATCATTTCTCGGAAAGATAGGTGACAATCCAGAGATTTATCCCGAATCTAAGCTTCGGCGTTAATCCAATCAACAATTTACTCAGAGAAAGACTATAGCATTGATTGGACTGAAGATTACAACGAAGCTTTCAGCGCAGTTAAGCGTTTCTCTATTATCACCACCCACGCTAATGCCACCTAAGTTAGATCACCCGTTAATTCTATACTCAACGGGCTACCGATGTCTTGCTGGCCTGTATGTTGGCCCAGGAAGACAATGACAAGAAGAGAGCGTGCAATTTATTTCATTAGCCGAACATTGCTCAACTATGAAACACGCTATACACAAGCAGAGCGAGAATGTCTTGCCATAGTCTTTGCTACTAAATGTCTAAGACATTACATGCTGAATCAAGAAACAAAGGTCATGGTAAAGATAGACCATTTACGGGACTTTTCTCACACAAGGGTCCCTTGTCCAAAAAAGCTGGACGTTTTATAACCTTAATGGGAGAGTTCAAATTAACGTTTGTAAACCAGAAGTCAGTTAAAGGACTAATCATCGCAGATTGGTTAGCTGACCAACCCATTAGACGGAGGCGATTTTAGTAGATTTAGACTTTCCAGATGAATGCGTATACTACATCAGAAACTCGACCTGCTTATCTCTGAGTGCCCTTGGTACACTGATATCATTAATTATATCATGGACCATAACGTACCCGGAGGTAGCTACACTGCAACAAAAGAAGGGCGGTTACGCATAATCGTATCTAAATATGTCATCATAGAGCAGGTGCTCTATCGAAAAGCATTCGATGGACTGCTTCTAAGGTGTGTCGACACAGAAGAATCCAAGAAAATTCTCTATGAATCTCACAGCGGTATATGTGGAGGCCACTTCGGTGGCCATGCCACCAGCTTGAAAAATACATCGAATGGGGCTATTTCTGGCCCACTCTAGAACATGACGCGATAGAGTTTACACGCAAGTGTCATAAGTGCCAATGAATTCTCTCTCACGAGATCCACATGCCAGCACAGCTCTCTGCAACCAATCGCTACTTCCATGGCCCTTTTCTACATGGGGGCCCTAGACTTAATAGGGAAATTCTCTCCCTCAATCCGCAGACGGCCACAATTTTAATAATCACGGCCGACTGAGTATTTTTAGCCAAATGGGTAGAGGCCATGCCTCTTACCACTATACCTAGTTCAGTAATCGCCAAATTCATTTTGAACCAAATCATTTACAGGTACGGTATCCCCCGCAAATCATTATCTCAGATAATGGAACCTTCTTTCAAGAGTGAAGAAGTTTGTGAATTGTGTAGTAAATTCAAAATAAGCCACCATACGGCTTCCTTGTATTATCCCCAAGCCAATGGGCAGGCTGAAGAAACAAACAAAACATTGAAGGCCATTCTCCCTTAAAACGGTAAAAAGAAAACAAAACGGGATTGGCACTTAAAAGTTATATCCCGGCCTTGTGGGCCCACCGAACCTCAACTAAGAACACCAACAGGAGCAACTCCTTTCCTCGCTAGTATTTGGGGCAGAAGCAGTTCTCCCGCTTGAGGTCGAAATACCCAGTCTCCGCATTTCACTACAAGGGATTCTAGATGAAGACGCTTACCAGAGAAGCACGTCTCTCCCAACTAGAAAGCCTAGATGAAACGTAGGTTAGATGCTGAACAGACGGCATAGAGCTTATGCTGACCAAAATGTGCCGGCAGTATAACAAGAAGGTCTATGAACGCGACATATATGAAGGTGATCTAGTTCTAAGACTAGACAGCTCCGATCGACAAGAAGACCGGCGAAGGAAGGAAATTCCGTCCCCAAATGGTTGGGGCCCCATACCGAGTCATGAAGGACTACGGGAATGGTGTTTATCTCTTATGCACGCTAGTAGGTGAGGAGTTTGGTGAAAACAGTCAATTCCCTCCACCACAAATGTTTCTATGCATAAGCAGCAAGCGCTGCCTATATAACTATCTACATTGCATTTTCATATAAATTAGGATCATTTTGTCCACTTGTTCTTACACAAATTGTGATCAAGTGAATCTATTCTCAAAGTAATTCATTACAAACTCATGATGTTGTTTTGGCACAAAACTTTCTAATCATACCTCTCCATCTTCGTATCATCAAGTCAACTTGGAAATCTTTTATCAAATAAAATCAAACATGACGAAGTCCTAACGGTAACCATACCAAGATCTGCAAGTTTTGTTCTCGCTTTGATTTCTTCTCAGGATAAGTGTCTTGCCTATGGTCTGTTCTAGAAGCTTCATGGGTGTCACATCTATCCCATATACACATCTCTTTGGAAACAAGCATATACTGACATTTTACTCAAAAAGACAAGTCAAAAAGTGATTAAACAGAAAAATTTTATTTTACACATTTCCTTGCCCCACCAACCTTCGGTGATGAGATCTACGTCTCTTACTAGTGACATAGGGTTGAGGAAAGGATTGAAATAGCCCTTACTCACCTATGCTTTGCCCGACGGTGGTAAACCCACGCTTCTTACTAGTAGCATGGGGCAAAGTGTAGGGGGTCCTCTAGACAATCGCAAAACGTTAAAAGGTCATAAACAAACTATTCAAACTTTGAGTCAAAAACGAATGAATCAGATGCTCAAAATTCCAAGAGAGTTAAAAATCCTAAAACCCAGATTTTGTCTACTATGTGGCCATCTACGGGTCTATGTCTGGATAAAACCGCAAAGCAAGTTGCACCCAAAACTATGAAGTCATTCAGGTAGAGTAAGCTTGTAGCTTTCAATTTGGTTCCACCAAAGCTTCGTTTGCCTTTCATCACTATCATTTCACCATTCTTCATAAACTTGCGCCCCTTCTTGGCTCTTGATGATGAGCCCCTCGCATCTTACTAGTTGCGTGGAGTTAGGAGCTGGGGCAAGTTAATCTGTTCATCATACTGGTTATTTTCATCATTTTGCGCCAAAACAAATACAAGTTATCCAAATTGCTAACAAAAGTTAAGATTCAAGATCACAGTATATCTACAATATCATGTATCAGCATCATGAAACACAAAAAGAAAGCAAAACATTTGCATCATCTGTTTTCCATTGCATACATTCCTAGAAAGCATATAAACATACATCGTAGTATACACAAAGCAGTTGGAAATAGAAAGGACACACCAACCCGAGGTGACAAGTTTTGATCCAAAAATCGATGCATATATATAAATAATCAATATTTTTTATACAATGCCATCATGCACTAGGCATGGTCAAAAACGCTCAAAGAGCCCGTGATACACAAAAGAATCTATAATACAAAAAAAATACATAGGAGCCAAGTGGCCTCTCAGCCCCTGCGCGATTCCGCCGAAGGTGCGCGCCCTCAGCCTAGGACTTCCGGCTACGCTGGCACACTCTGAATGGACGGAGGGCTCAGGGGTCTCGAGGAGCAGCCCGCGATCTCACCACCGAGAATGGCTCCTCATAAGACGCTCGGCTGTCCTATAGCCTGCCAACTCTGTACGGAGAGTCGACACCATCTTGGCCACATGCCAAACAGGATCGAAGACGTCAGTATGCCTACCAGCTGCTGAAGGCTCCCCGGCATCTACAGATAGCTCCGCACGGGTCTTATCCATAGGGATCATCAGAGAATCAGTGCATACCCTACGGATTAGATCCCGCCACTCGTCAACAGTCTCTACAAACAAGAAGAAAAATGAATTAGAAGCTAGGCAAGAGACTAAAAGATACAAATATCAAAATGTAAGGAGAGATAGCAGCTTTTTAAAACAAGTCCTAAATCAAACTAACGCTGAAAGGGGAGGAGGGTAACTTACTCGGATCACCAGGCCTCCAAGATGGGGTCACTAGGGCCAGCACCCGCTGCAGATGTCGCTGCCGACGAGGGAGCTGCTCCTGTAGTAGGAGGCAACATGACGCCCCGAAACGGACTCATCCTCTCCACCAAGGCCCTGAGAGAGTGGCTCCTCAGAAACTAGAGTCTCTCTCTCTGCACTCTGCTCGCCCTCTCTGCCTATAAAATATCCTGAGTTGTCATGCCACTCCAGGATCAGGCTATCATGATTCTGTCTGCTCCTCCGACCCTCCCTGTGTAAGCTCCTCAGAATCGGAGAGTCGATATCTATAGGGTCATGCTACTATGAGCAGGACCCGCGGCAATCTGAAGCAAAGGTGCCCGAGGTGCACACCAGCTCTCCCTCTGGCCCGAAACAATCCCCCTGGATGTAATAGGAATACCAGGGGTGACCACTGTCCACCACGGCCTCTAGGCCCCCCTCTAGCCTCCCGAACTGATCTAGCTATAAACTGGTTGCTACTGGAGGAAGCATGCCCCACATATGGGAGGCCGAACTGCTGAGGAACCCTGCTGAAAGGATGTACCTCCACCCGTCCCAGCACGGTCAATAAGTTGCCCTGTGGTGGAGCAAGAAAATCAAATGTGAGAGTCTCCTCCTCTCCCCAAATGTCGGCCCATGAGCTGGTACGGTGTGGCCTCCATATCTGCTGTGGTGAGGGAAGCTCCTACTGCTGTGAGGTGTTCTAAGCACTAACATATCTGACCACCTGGCTGCCCTCACAGCCCCAGGATCTTCCACCTCCACGCCTCTGCCATAAGGAATAAAATGCTCATACACCCAACTCATGACTAGAGTTGGGTGGCTCAATGACTGTCCCTGTAAACGGACCACCCTATATAAGTCGTGATAGGTGGTCCCCAAAATTTCTGCACCCCCAGCGTATATCCGGCCATGCCCCTCTATCTGTGCAATGATGGGAGCCCAGCAGTATAACAATGTATCCCCTCCCTTGTCCCCGATCAGTCTCGAGGCAGGATCCCCATGATGGGCCTATCGAAATACGGGGATGGGCAAAGAAGGAATGGATCTAACTCTCACTCCCTTCTTCATGGCCCCGTGGAAATAGCTGCATCCCCCATAATACCCTGCCCACTGTGCAATCTGTGGCCCCGAGACCCTGCTATCTCTAGTGTGAGTCTCCGCCCGATGATCGGGACCCCAAATACGGTAGAACATGTCCTCCAGAGTAATGGTCCACTCACCGCGGACCCTTGGCAGTCGGAAAGTGTTCCGATCTGCATCCCAATAAGAAAACAAGTCACAAAGGATGTGACTCGATGGTGTAACATGGGGCACACGCGATATACGCAATATGTCGGCACTCTGCAACGTGTCCTCCTCGTCTGGGCGAAAGGGCATCCAGTACCCCGGGCAACCAATCACAACTCTCTCTCCCGGCTCCATCTGATATACTCCTCTTTTGCCTACATACACCCAAAAACACACAAAACAAGCAAGTTAGTATCTAAACGATATTTCAAGAGAATCATAAAAAAACATACAGAAATGCAAGAAAATAAGTATAAGTATAAGTCTCAAAACAAGCTCTTTTGCATTCTGTGCAAAACCGCCGCCCTGAGCAGGGAGGCAGTTTTGTAACCGCCGCCTTAAAGATGGCGGTCTCGTAAACCGCCGCCCTGATCAGGGTGGCAGTCGTGTAACCACCGCCCTGGCCAGAGGCGGCGGTGCGCGATCCGAAAACCTGCACGGGTTTTTTAAACCCTAAAAAGTCCAAAAAACTTCAAAAATAGACCATTTTAGCTAAAAAAATAGCCTACCCAGTAGGCGCCCCCCCTAGATGGACCTTTTGAACCAAACATTTTCAAAAATAACCCCCCCATTACAAATAATTTGCCATTTCAAATTTGAAGGGGGAAAAATGCAAAATTGAAGAAAACCAACCTGTGATCTCGCGGGGTGGCGTTCCGCACGTGGAGGCATGATCACGATCTCACTACGGGACGTTTCGACTATACTCACGCGAGAAACCGTCACCGTGGGTCCCAGAGCTCAAAATCGATCAAATCAACTCGCGCAAATGAATAGGAAAAATGGGCCCACTTTCATATATATATATATATATATTCTATTTCGTCTTAAATGACTTTTCGCAGGTTCAGAGCACTAACGGAGGTAAGTTCCTATCCCCGCACAAATGGTACGTCCTCTTTTCCCTATTATTTTAGCGTTTATTTTTCAAATTATTGTATCTATCTGCACTTGAGTTCTCTTTTCATTTTTGCAGGTAGCGGGAATTCGGATGGCGCCATTTCAACACATGGACGTGTAAGGTATAAACTTCTAACCCCCCATTTCGGGACTGCCATACTCAGACCCACCGTTTTATTGCCCTTTCATGGCTAAAACGCTTCTCCGAAGGGGGCTTATGTACGTACCCCAAATTGTAAGGTACTGTACTGCGGAACGGTGTAAATATAAATGCCCCGATGATGATACAGATCTCCTCACAAGGTGTTCGGATCCAGAAAGAGCTCTTCAGATATACGTTAACATCCCGCATACCCCACTTAGCCCCCGTGTCCTTTGTTTTCTCCTTTTTCCCTCTTTTCTTGCCCCTTTTGATCTTCAGTGATGAAACCGAAACCGCCGCCCTACAGGGCGGCGGTCCGGTAACCACCACCACCCTGAGCAGGGGCGTGGTCCTGGGTGTGTTTTCCAGAACGCCCTTTTGGCAACGACCCGCATGAAATATCACACGTTTCACCACACCAGCTTTTCTTTGCCGACTTGAGCATGCATTAATTGTTTTTGGTCCCCTGGAATAGTTTTTTTTCCTTTGTTTATTGTTTAGGAGTTCAATTTGGTTTTGATTCTTGGGTGTTTGAATTCCTATAAATGCATGGTTTGTGTACATGCAAATGGTCTAAATTTTGGTCTGAATTTTGGCTGAGTTTGTGTTGAAGAATTTGAGCTGGAGTTTTGATCCACCATTTTTCCTTGTTAGAGTCTTTCTAGTTTTTAGTATTTTGGTTTTCCCCAGCTTGCTTAGGATTGATAGCATAGTTTACTTCATACTTGGTTTAGCATTGCTCAGCTGTTGGTAAGCCACAGAACCATCTTGTGTAGGCAGTGCTGTTGCTCCATCCAATCCGGTTAGAAGCTTGCCTCTGAATTCCTTTTGCTGTAAATTTTGTTTTACTGTGACTTAGAGTTCTTAGTTCAATTCATTGTATACCTGGTTAGCTTATTCAGCTGTTGATAAGCCACATATCCAACTGTGCAAACAGCGTTGTTGTTTTATCTTCAAACCATTGGAACAAGATAGCTTAGGAAGCCATTAAGTTGTGCAGGTTTTTGCTTCTTATAGGATAGTTTGTAGGTTCTGGTCGCTTCACGTTACATGACTCGCAGTAAAAATCCCGCTAGGAATCGCATAAGCCAAGCTCTGTACTCTTGCGCGCTATCCCCTTTCTCTACTCGCATTCTCGGTCTGCATTCTGAGCTGTCCTTGTCCCAAAATCTACTCCTATCGGTGCTAGCATATACTCCAAGCAACACGCTTTTCTGGATCCAAGTGAACACGAAGAACGAGAAGATCATACTGAGGGGACGAGATCACATACACCATCGGATTCAACACACCACTGTTCTGGCGAAGTCCAGGTTTTAAATTTCAAAGTTCTAGTCAGATTTATATCAAATAGAGTAGTTTAATCACTTTATTTCATTTCATTTTATCCTCGATATTGCCAGGGAAGCTGTGGGGATGATAGTTTCTGAGAAACTATGATTCACTCCTCACTTCTGAGGTAGGATTGAGAATCTTGCAGGTAGATTAGACAGGCTATCATATTTATTTAGAATAATTCTACAAATCACACAGAAAAATAACCACACACTCGGTTATCTTGTCTGTTTTAAATTATTGTTTAGTTATTATTTCTAGATACGCTTAAAATAGTTTTTTTCCTTAGAATTGTTAGAATATTTCATAGAAGAATAAAAGTTGATATATGTTAGATTTATTTCACATAGTTAGAATTTATTTCATTACAGTTAGATTACATTTGTTTTCATATGACAATCACGGGACCTAGAGAGCCCAGGAAATATATATGAACCTTATCAGGAGATATACACAAAACAATCCCAGGTCATTTCCCACACATTCCACAACCCATAGATCAAATCATGCCAGAGCTCGATATTGATTGGAGCCTTCGAGCAGTCATCCTCGCTGATCGATCTATCACACCAGTCCAAGTTAGAAGGGCCTTCTTTGCCTTAGATTCGCAAATTCCACTAGTGCATGTCGAAGACATTAGACTGCCTAACTAGTTTGTCTACATATTCCATCCCCACCGGCTATCTCAGCACGACCTCGAGAGGTCGGGTACGCGGAAGAGTCACTTGTAGATTCTCACACTCGCCTGTCGCTTTTCCGGCGTACAGTGTGTGTTTTCTATGATTTTATGAAGTTTAGCATCACCAAGCACCATTTCATCCAAATTTGTTAACAAATCCTTTGAATTATGTTTGGGATCATATTTTTTCTATCTTTAGTTATTTGTGTTTGATGCATTAAGTGTATGTAATGTTTGTGTGACAACTCTCTGAGTGAACACTAGATCTATGGCTACACTTTTCTCAAATTGACCTACCAATATTTGTAGGAGATTAACTCATATTATCCCTCCCTCATTCAAGCTACCCTTTGGTTCTCTCGCCAGGGTTTCAGGAAGAACCAAAATTAACAGGAGCTATCCACCTTCTTTGTACATGCCTCCTAGTAATTTCCAATACTTGGTGATGAAAAGAGTGTTAGATACATATCTGAATACAAATGACACATCAACCTTCTATCACTCTTTAAGAAAATTCTCTATGAATTGCTGCCAAGTCTGTGGGGTGTAAAAACTAGGAACTAACAATATTGTTGATACTTTTTCATCCTATTCTTTCCTTTTGACATCAATAATATTTATCATATGACTTAATATTTTTTAAAGTATTCCATTACACCATTATCCTATGGGTGATAAGGGGTCATCTTATGATGTGCAACCATAAATTCTTGTAATAGAACGTGAATTGTGTCATTTAAGAAATGTGTTCCTCTATCACTTGTTAGGATCAATTGGAAACCAAATATAATCATAATGTTTTCCCAAATGTATATTACTGATGTGGTTGTTGTCTAATATTTAATTGGTGTAGCTTTTTCCCATCATGTAAGATGATATATCGTGTGCCCTCTCTACGCACTACAGAGTTGATTGGTCTAAAAAAATAAGTTTCCCACTTGTCAAATGGTTCTTTGGTGGTTATTAGGATTAAATGCATGCTATAAAATTTTCCCATATTTCCAACTCTTTGAAATTAGTTGCATGTATTGACATATTCTTTCACGTCCTTAAATAAACTCTTCCACCAGAGTCACTCATTTAGGATCTTCCGAGTGGTAACATCACATGCATAGTGACCACCTGTAATTCCTTCATTTCTTCACTTAAGATATCTTTCCTTTCATGTTGTATAACACATCACCATTAAATTTCATCACACCCTCTTTTATAAAGTTTATTAGCAATTAACTAATATGATGTTGCTTTGACATCTGATTAATTACATTGATTGACTTTATAATTCTCAAGTGTCACCCCAGTTTTTTGGAAGGAAATAGCATCCTCCACTTATCTTAACTCACTTTGAATGCTAATTTAATTGATCATCTTACATGACATCCTCTTTGGGTTCTATCGCTTCACTGATATCGATTCTTGAAAAATGATTAGGTACGACATTATTTTTTTACCTGGATTTACCACCACCGAGAACTAGAACTCTTGCAACAGTTTTATCTTCTTTTAAATTCTCCCATGTAATAATACTTTTTTTTACCAGGTGTTTATGATCCATATGATCGGTAAAGAACATGAATGGTGTGGCCAAGAGATAATGTCAAAAAAATTAAGCACATAAACCATATATATTCCTTCACGTGTGTCAATTTATGACTTGTATATTAGATTGTATGGTTAAGATCTCCTTCCCTTGGCTGTGTTAATATTTCTTTCTCCAACAATAATTCTTGAAGTTCATATGTGTACATGAAAACAATGTGTTCCAATTTGGAATTGCAAAATAGGCTCTTGGGTTAATTTATCTTTGAATTGTTCAAAATCATGTTGATAATTGAAACTCCACTTAAATTATTCTATTTTCGTATCAACTTCTCTAATAGTTCCACAATTCCAAAAATGCACGAACCTCTCTTTTTGTTCATGGTGGCATGAGATTGACAACTATTGTGGTTTTGGTTCAGTCCACCAATAGTCTATCTTTACAGATAATGTGGCCTAACAAGGAACCAAATGGAGTGGTTTACCCTCACTTACTCAAATTTAAGGAAATTTGTAACTTTTAATAGCATTCAAACATCAAGCACAAGTTATCATACTGATATTTTACCAATCCATAGACCGTTTAATCGTCTAGATATACTTGAAGAAATTTGAGTATAAAATCCTCAAAGACAATGGAAACAATGCATGAAAAGATAGCAGTGTGTTCTTATTTCCAAATGACATGACAATGTAGGTGTATAATCCCCATTGAATCACAAAATTATCTTTGAGTGATATTCATATGAAATTTTCACTTTCTGGTATCTAGAAAACTCATATATGAACGTATATATTTCCCAACCTGGGACTCCTTCTAAAATATCTTCTGTAAAGGGATTAGGGAAGGGATCTATTATGCACATAGATTTCAAAGCATGTTAATCCACAAAAATTCTAATATGCCCATCCTTCTTGATGTTTATCACCATAAGGCTTACTCATTTAAACTCTTATATTGGTATGATGACTCTCCAGCCAACATGTTGTCAAGTTCTTATTTAAATTTTATGTGTAGATTAGGATTCATCCTATAAGGTCAATTCCTAACTGTTTAGATCCTTTAATTAATTTTATTTTCATTTTTCCCAGATACATGGGTGCAAACCCTTCATCTATGGTATCCTCTGGGGAGTATATCTTCATATTCATGTAACAACTCAACAACCTTTGTAATTTCCGGTTCACTCTAGTAATCGCCAATCATTTCCTTTTTTAGTTCCATTTCACTTCCAAAGTTGATTTGCATAGATTTAAAAGGTTCATCATGTGGTCAATTCCCTTTTTTCCTTTTTTTTCTATGGACTTTGTGTGGCCCATAAGAGACATCCACATGCAAATGATAATTATTGTCTTCATCAGCTATGTGTCACACCACTGTTTCTTTACCTTCCTACTCACAAAACATGTCATTCCAATGTTATTTCCTCCCCATCAGTGGAGATGTTTTCCTTAATGTCCTCAACAAACATTTTAGTTAGCATGGAAAATTTATCTATGTATAGCGTCAAAAATTATATCTTCTATAGGAGTGTCATCTCCAAATATCACATCTTTTATATATTGAAGGATAGAAGTCAAGCGAGGAACTGATAATACAAAGGAAAATATATGGTTAAATCCTTGAGTTAGGTTCTTCTAGGAACTCAATTCTCTTCTTAAATCGCAACTGACATACCATACTCATGCCCATACATGTATTATATGATAGAATATATTTGTTCATAAGTCATTTCTAACCTATATAGACTTCCATATCGGCAAACATTTATTGATATGTTCTTCCCAGCTAGTGACTCCACTATAAGAGGGGTATTTTTGCACACCATTACTTCATTCAAACCAATCCTTCATGGCCTCCTTTGTATCTATCCATGATAATAATGCTAACCAATGTATTTCCAACCATCTTGTTGTGGTTCATTTTAACAAAAATACTAAGAAGTTCAATCGCGCTTCGTTGGTTAGCATATAGGATTCAATGTCCTAGAGAAATTCTTGGATATTTTGACTCCCATTAAAACCCGGTGGGTGTTGGGTATTATTTGTACCGATTTTTCAAATACTTTGTGAATATATATATATATATATATTCTTAGATAGTATTATAGTTAGATGCACGTTGAATCATACAACAATATTACCCTAGTAGTTTATGTGAACCATGTGTCCAATTTTCATATATCACACTAGTTTTGTCAAACATCAATTGGTTATCACCCGATTTTAGCTATCCTTCTATTTTTGGTTCAAAATTATCTATCCATGTAGCTTGGATATTGTATATATGCTCCAAAAATTCATGCTTCTCCACAATCTCTACATAAGGTGCACTTTGTTTATGGTCCATTGGGAAGGTGACATGCTGACCACCATTTTACAAACTCACATAAAATTTCTTAAATCATAAGTCAACATTATTGGCATAACACCAAGGTCTTCCAAGTAGTGCCGGAAAGTTATCCACTTTGACTAATGGTATGACTTCAAAATCCCTATGGAACTTCACCCTCATAATACTGATTATATCATTCTTTAGGACTCCTATAGGTATGACCTGTGTTTTTTTAACCATGAAAAAAATGTGTGGGGATGCATGTAACGTTTTTCACTCCATATTGTTCCAGGAATCCACTCTGAGTATGTTAACTTCCACACATATGTCAACCAAGATGTCATTAATGTCCCAATAGTCTATATAGGCGCCAACAAGTATCTCTCTATCAAAACCTTCTGATTTCATTGGTTATACATCCTACCTTTGTGTCGACCCAAATTTATTTTGGACCACCACTTTTATCAACTTATGTGATATCCATTGACCTATTAGGGGTAATATATCTCCTATCCTTAATAACCTACATACCTCTTGAAACTTTTTTTTTATCTATTCCTCCTTAGAATCTTTTTGTAACACCCTTGTTATAATTACTCCAAATTAAGATATTTTTTTCTTTTGAAACAAACCCCTTAATCCCATTCAATGCCTTCAATGATTTTAACTGGCAGCAATTATAATCCAACATCAAATTAAGTTTTCCTTCCATCAAATAACAATATAACCATGTGCAGATGCAAAGGTAAATTATATCTACCTGATCCCCTTTAACATCACTCTAATTGAGTGTGTATAAGTTGTATACAATTGGTTAACCTTTTTATTCAGGTCCGAGAAATAAGTACGATTCCTAAGTGTCTACCTAAAAATCAGTCAACAAAGTTTCATATGACATCTCACACAATTAGATAGGAACTCGATGAAATAACATTGTAATAAGCTAATTACACTACTTAAGTCAAATTTTTCTAGCAATGCATTGCTTTCTTAGTTTTGTGACTACATATAAGCCAATCGAAACTTGTCCCATCACCGCACAGCCATCACTACAAAGTTATCTAGATCCCATTTCGTTATTTTTAAAATTAAATTCTCTTATTGTGAAGACATAGGATATAAAACTTGCCTCTTGATTCGAGAGTATGCTATCATTCCCATCTTAGGACTTCTATCAGAAAGATAATGACTACTTAATGACATTCATAATTAAATACTCATTACCCTTCTCATGGCCATCCTAAGGTGGTACCGATAGGGTTCATTCAAATGGATAGGCACTACATAGAGCTCACACTTTCATAACACACATCATTGTCTTATACTATGTAGATTTCATCATTTCAATGATAATTCATACTATCCTTTTACTATAAAGATCTATATTAACTTAACTCATTACTAACTTACTAAGTATCTCAACTTATAGTGTTGCAACATAAAAAAAATTTATATGAGTAGGTATAGTAAAACTGTGTCCTCTTTTTCTACGATCCAATATCTTCCTAATTGTATCGTTTAGTCCCACAAGTTTGTTATCTAAGATGTGTATATCCCTTTAGGTAAAAGATATAAATCCTTAAGTGTTAAGACAACTTAAGTTTGTTGTATAACGTAAATCTATAAATCACATTATACATATATCTATCCTAATTCACATTTATTGTATAATACAAACATTATTAAGAAATTAATATGTTATAAGTAATGTGTTTGATATTGTGATGGTATGACTATGATAAATTGATTAATTATTTAATTAATCAAGTTGTGACTAAAGTTAGAGATGAAATATCATTATTTCATAACTTCATATTGTTGTCCATAACAACTTTGTTTCATCATTCTCATTTATTTTAACATGATAATTATGTTTTCATGCATATTGTTGTAATAAATTCCATTCAATAATTAATGATAATGTTTTTCGTAATGTACTATCATATTATTACAACAAGTATAGTTTTTTTTAGGAATATGTCTAGTGCTCTCATATCTATTTGGTATATTGTTTCAACCGTGTATTGTTCATAGAGTTGGTTAGACCTGTATTCGTTTCAGCGGGTTATTTTTTGTTTGATCTTCCTATTAATTAGGAAGTTGTTTTGTTACCAATATGACTATATATTAGCCTTTGTATTCTGGTCTGAGATGGAATAATATACAGAGAGAATCTTGTGTAAAACTGTTGCTGCTCCTTGATTTGGTATCAGAGTAATATGAGATTTTGAGATTTGTGAGGGGCATGTATAAATTCTGATTGCCCCATTTGATGAGATATTTATTCTATCAAAAATTGTGTAGTTGTAATGTAAGCTTAGTTTTGTTGGTATCTGTTATCTTCTAGTCTATCATTCACCCGTGTCCACGTGCTCACACGTTTAGACCTTGGTGACGTTTACATGTGTTCATTATTCACGTGATACTTCAATGCAATAGTTCCCAGTTGCGTCATATCCTTCTCTGATCCTATAAATTTCTATTGCATTTGGCTGGAGTTAGTACTCACACCTATATCTAGCATCAAATTTGGTTCATGGAAGCATTCCAGTCTTCGAGAGCTCAGTTGATTTGCAGCATTGTCGCACAAGAAGTATATTAAAAAAAACAGTTTTGGCTCTTATCGATTGTCTTATATTACAGGACCTGCACATTACCACGGTTCATATTCCTCCTCCCTGCTCGTCACTCGCAGTTTTGTATCTTAGGCATTTTCTCATGCCATAGTCATCCTTCATGAACATCAACTCGCAGATGCATTCACGGATCTCACAGTTGTCACCATATGTCGTAATCTAAAATTGCCACGTAATTGATTTCTGGCACCCATTGGAGATTCACATGCTCTTATGCCACGTATTAGGTATGAAATCCTCATGTCACTTAATGGTAGATGTTAGATAGTCAATGGTTTTGCATAATACATATTATCTAATCTATGTAATTCTCCCATTGGCTATGAGTCATTAATTTCAATGTGGTTCTATGTAAAACTTGTGCGACTACTTGTTACGTGCATTGGGATGCTGAGTTTGGTATTCTTTGGAGATATATGCTCTTTTTTCTGTGTATTTCATGCTTCTCGTATAGATCAAGGTGCATTGTTTGATCAAATTGGCTCGTAAGAAGTCTTATTTTTTATACAAGCTTGCCTGTATGAATATCTATCATCACATAGAAAGTGTAGTTCACAAAGGACTTGAATGTGTGGAGTTTGGCGTTTCGGGAGGAAAGATCAATTGTGGAGACTCGGTGTGAAAAATAGCTGCATGTGTAGATCCACGGTGGTTCAAATTTATAATGATCGGGTATGATGTCAAATGGGTATGTGTGTTTTAGGTTTAATATTATTAAATTATTGTTCATTGAAGTCAAAAGTTAGAGTTTTGTTAGGTATCCTATGTCCACGTGTTGATAAAAGTGTTAATTGAGTCATATTAATGTTTGTAAATTGTTTAAGTCTTGATTAGTAGTTTACTATTTCATATTGGAGTAATAAAATTTGTCCAATCCTATCATGTCAAGTTAAAGTCGTCAATTATTTAAAATAGTTGTTAAATTCATTTATGAGTTATTATTGTCATTTTCTTAGAGTCATCAATATTTTCAATTGTGTCGAAATAAAATATTGATTTGATGTCTAAGTCAAAATCTCTAGAACTCTTAATAAGGCTACCATGGAGGGCATAATCAGAGGTATCTCCCTGCTATTAACTGCCAGAGGGTTTTGTACGTACCCAAAATTATAAGATACTGTACTGCAAAATAACGTGACATGTGCCCCAATGATGATACAGGTCTCCTCGCAAGGTGTTCGGGATCCGGAAAAGATCTCCAAGTGTGCGTTACCATCCCGCCATGCCCCACTTAGCCCGCACGTGCTTTAGGTTTTTCCCTTTTCCCCTCTTTTCTTGGCCCTTTCGCTCTTCAGTGATGAAACCGCGCTCTGACTGGGCGGCGGCCTCGTGACCGCCACCCTGAACAGGGAGGCGGTCCTGTAACCGCCGCCTGCTCAGGGCGGGCGGTCCTTTACGCGTTTTCCCAGAAAGTTCTTTTAACATGACTCACGTAATTTCAACCATTTTACCAGCTTTCTTTCACCGCCATAAGCTTGCATTTATGATTCTGGTTCCCTGAAATAGTGTTTTTCCATTGTTTATAGTTTAAGAGTTCTATTTGGTTTTTACCTTAGGTAAATGCAAATGCTATAAATAGTTGGCTTGTGCTCAAGCAAATGGCCCCTCAAACTTGCTCTCTAAATTTCTCTTTGCAATAGATTTAGTCTTTCATTTTGTTTAGAGTCCTTAGTTTCTTTCATTGCATGCTGTAGTTAGTATTGTTTTGTTGTTAGGAAGCCATATATCCATCTTGTGTAGGTGTTATTATCATTTTATCCAATCCATTGGAGTAGAATAGTTCTGTTTACCAATAGGAGGCCATTAAAGTTGTAGGTTTTGCTCCCCAAACCGGCTAGTTTCAGGTTCTGGATGTTTCACGTTGCATGACTCACAATAAATCCCGCTAGGAATTGCATAATCCAAGCTCTGTACTCTTGCGCTATCCCTCTCCTACTCGCATTGTATTCAGTCTGTATCTTGAGTTGCCTTTGTCCCAATATCTACTTCTGTTGATGCTAGCATTACACACTTTTCTGGATCCACATGAACACGAAGGAACGAGGAGATCACACTGAGGGGACAAGATCACACACACCATCAGATTTGCCATTGTTCTGCGGAATCCAGGTTCTAGCTTTCAAAGTTCTAAATTAGAATCGTATCAAATAGAGTAGTTAATTACTTTATTTCAGTTAATTCTAACTTTCAATATTTCCAAGGAACGTTGTGGGGATTGATAGTTTCTGAGAGACTATGATTCATTCCTCACTTCTGAGGTCAGGATCGAGAGTCTTGGAAATAGATTAGAGTCAGTTATTTCATTGTTTAGAATAGATTCACAAGTTGCACAGACAAATAGCTATACTCAGTTATCTTGTTTGTTTTAATTTCGTTATTATTTTAGCTATCAAAATTCTAGATATGTTAAAACAGTTACTCTTTTAGATTCATTCGAATAGTTCATCAAAAAATACAAAAAGAATAGAGAAATCATATATGCTATAGATATATTCAAAGTAGTTAAATTTCACTTTGCTGTAGTTCGTTCTATATTGTTGCTTCTATATGACAATCACAGGACCTAGGGAGCCCAGAGAATACATATTCGAGTCAATCATGTCCCAACCCAATCTCATCACAACCATAACTAACATAGATCAGAATCTGTAGGATCTAAGTCTTCCGAATAACAGTAAACTTGCAACAAATTAGTTTCCTAACTGCAGTGGGTTAAACATAGAAGATGACCAAGCACACATATTTTGGTCGAAGTCAACCAAACTACAGATTGCCCTAGATAACATGCCCGCATGACTGTAGGAGGGATTTGAAAGAGAGAAAACGTTTGGTTGTGATCCTTTGGTCCCACATCCAGGACACAGGAGACACCTCTCATAGATATAGATACCAGCCTAAGAATTTAGGTTACACGAACAACTGTAAGATATTCTGAGAAGATCATATAGTTATTAATTCTAAATATAGAGGCTGAGAAAGCATACGTATGACTGGGTGCATACTAGGGATTAGGGAACTGATTCGTGTACATGACCATAGGATGACCGCAACAACCAAGAGTTTACGGTTACGATCCACAAATCCCACAACCCAATTAATTTGTAAGTAAATCAGACATAGATACTGGCCTACATGCACACTAGTATTTAGATCCACTCCACTTCCACCTATCATGATCGAACAGTTATCCCTACTAGATACAGCAACTAACAAAGCTAAGAGAGTTCTGGACTAGGCCATAGAATCACCCATAGAGTCAACTACTATTTACCATCCACCCTATGACCTTATCCTGAGACGTACACGAAACTATCCCAGGTCATTTTCCACGTATTCCACAACCTATAGACCGAATCACGCCAGAGCTCGATATTGATTGGAGCCTTTGAGAATTCATCCTTGTTGATCGATCTATCTCACCAGTTGAGGTTATGAGGGCCTTCTTTGCTTTAGATTCGCACAATTTCCACTAGTGCGTGTTAAAGACATTAGATTGCCTAACTAGTTTGTCTATATCCCACACATATTCCATCCGCACCGGCTGTCTCGGCGCGACCTCGGGAGGTCGGGTGCGAGGAAGAGTTACTTGTAGATTCCCACACTCACTTCTCACTTTTCCATCGTACAGGCACCTCATTCAACAGAGATCTGAATGATATCACTCGTTAAGACCATGTAGCTAACTAGGTCCCCAAGGCCTTTGTATTTTCTTATCAAGATGTTAGCATGATGGATATCCATGAATAACCATTCGGACCAATTAATCATTCAAGTATGGAAACCATTGCTTTGAAATCTTCTTTATCATACCATTTATAAGAAGGAAGCATCAATAATTGTACATGAACCATAACTTAATATCAATTGCATAAACACATCCCAACCAGATACTCATTGGTATGCTTATTGGGATCGGAAAAAACCTAATGAATATTGAATGGAATTTATCATAATTGATAGATTTTTAAAGAAACTGGAAGGGTGGAAAGGCATTGCTAATCCTATCTCAGAGTTGTTGCAAAGTTGTTCTTCTCAAATGCTCTATCAAAATTTATTACGGTTTATATGATGTCTATCTATAGACTTAACCCTCTGAAGATTGTCATGATACCAAAGATGGAGAGCATGCAAAAAATATTTCTATGGAGTGGAACTGAATCAAAATACATGAATTCCTCGAATCACCTGGGATAAGGTCTATATCCCCAAAAAACTTGGTGGCATGGTATTATATGATTAGACTAAAATGAATCAAAGTTATGTTATCTAAAATGAGCTAGAGACTAGCCTAAAGGAAGATAGTGTTTGGACAAGTATTCATAAGAATAAATACTGGCCCAATTCCTGTCTGCTATAACATGAATAGTGCTTGGTTGTACCCATAACTCTAATGCTTCTTTTCTACTTCTGGAAATCCTTAAATTGGGCTAACACATGAGTTAACTGAAGGGCTGCTAAATGGCTTGTTGAGAAATGGTCGAAAACCATTAACTTTTGAGAGGACAACTGGCTGGAGATGTTCCTCTCAAAACTATCTTACCCATGCTATCTACTTAGAAATTTGTATGTCCAAATATGGGACCAAGGTGGATCAGATTGAACTTCAATTTGGACGACCCTTTAGGACAATGGAAACCATAGCTCTGGATCATTCTAACAGCATTAGAGATCTCTTCTATTAACAACATGGATTAAGAGGAGTTATTATTACTGGGGAGAGAATCCTGTGGAAGATAGCTATAATGGTTTAAGGATGATAATGGTTTTTTCTTTGTCAAAATTTCCTGACTACTCGTGTTCTTTTAAGAGAGGGGGGTTAGAACAATACTTTTGATTAGGGAAGTGTATGGATCAAACAATTAATACCTAAGATTAATTTTGATCTTAATGTGGTTGGTTATCCATGAAAAGATTCTAACTATTGGCAATCTGAACTAAGAAAAATTTCCACATGGTTAATAGATGTGTTTTTGTGTGAATCCTCAGATTACCTGAAGATGCCTCACACATATTTCATGAATTGCCCCTTTATTGCTTAGGTAAGGAAGCCCATCCTTAACAGTCTTTGAAGTAATAATGGGGTCAATTTCTGGAGTCCATAAACTACAGTGGATCCAATGGTCTAGGTCCTTTTAATGAGCCAAGGTCTGAAGTGGCTTATGGATTGTTCTCTATAATTCTAATTTGGCCTGGAGATGTATGGAAGGAAAGAAATAGAATAATATTTAAAGGCAAAAAAGAGTGCCCATGTTAAAATTGGAACCCCGTTGTGTAAACTAGATCCAATCTTAGCTAACTTATCTAATCTTGAACTTCCAAAAGAAATGTCCTTCTTTCAGAATGAACAGGTTTCTCCATGAAATGATGGTCTGTAGACCCACTACCATTAGAGCCCCTGGTGTCTAAACCCTAAACTTAAGGTTGGGTGAAACCTAGCAAGGACATTTAAAATTAAATTTTTATGGGGCTTTCAAAGGTCCAATCCTTGGAAATGCGTGCAACGCTATGGTGGCGGTCTTTCGGGATTCTACAAGGTTAATTTATCCTTGGGTTACTATCAAACAATTTGGGAACTCAAACATAATAATGATCACCTGAGGCTCCTGGGGTCCTTTTGGGGTCTATGTTATAGCTCTCCAACTTGTTTCTATTTTAATCTGGAAGTGGAAGGTGATTCCCTGAACATAATTAACAGCATAATATGCAAGGGTTTAAGGTCCATCTGATATCTGCCAATGATAACTCTATTAAGAGTATTAAGGAAATGGATCCATTCTTTTAATTTCTATGACCTTCAAACATTTGTATAGGGAAGCTAATGTCATGGCAAAATTCTTTGTATAATGATGGGGGGTTAATGGCGAAATGAGATTGAACACTTTTGATAGGATGGATTGGAAATTCTTGATCCCAAGGTACGGGAACACTTATTAAAAGACACCAATGGACATATATAAGGTCTCTTCATGGGAGTGACAGAACTCTATCAAGATTCTAGATATATGATGAATTCAAATCCATTTAATCTCAATTATGAGAAGATCGGGAACCTGGGTGATTTGCACGGTATTTCTGGAGAGAGCTCTGGCAACTGCACGATTCTGTAGAAACTTCAGGTTCTGTGATGTGTGAGAAATCTACAGAAAAACAGGCCTCTAGTATTCTTGTGGTTGGTTCGTGAAGAGGTTTTTGTTGTTTAGACCAAATGGGTGGGGATCTTGTCAAAACTGAACCTACTAATCTTGTAGGAGTCATGCCTAGATGCTATGGATCTATTTGATAGAAAGGGATTTACCCCGTTTCTGAAAATATTTGGCAAGTGCAACAAAGACAAATTCAGTCAACATCGACTAGGCTAAGTCGCCTGGAAGGTGACAAAAAATGATTGTATGGTGGAAATGAAAGGGATCAGAATGATAGGATTACTGTAGATTTTGTGGAAAGAGTTATGGGCATTCCAAGGTGGTTGGTAGGGAGGTCTATAAACCAAAGAAGGAAGCATCTGAAGAATTGAATCGAGTTTCTCAAATGTATTGAGAATCTTACCTCCCATTTTTCTGGTTACCTTAGACTTATCTTTACCTGAAATCTGAATGATGAGAGGTGAATCTCTCCTGATTCAACTTCTTAACCCTTACAAGGTATGATGAAGAAAATGGTATTTATGCCTACCACTTCCCAATGCTAAAGCATTTTAGGCAAGGGTCAGGATTTTAGGTTTCCCCTATTTCCTAAATATGGACTCCTCTGTGTCTCCTTTATCCTCGCAGTTGTAAATTGCAGATAGAATAAAAAACTAAAAGTCCCTCTCCACCAAGGATTTATCCTTGCCCTTGAGTCAAAAGGGTGGCACTAGACATTGATAAAACTAGTGATCGACAAGTTGGCTCTGGAAGCTTATGAAAATGGTTTCAAGCTTCATCCATTTGGAGGAGGAGGAATCAAGTGACGAGCTCTGAGACTTATAGATAAGAGGGTATGTATGTAGAAAAGATGAAGAGATGAAGGTGGAGGTGGTTGTAGTGCCCGAAAACCTTTAGGACCTACAAATCAAATGCAGATCCCTTATCACTCCCCATCAAACACTAAGGGTGACTTCGCAACCAAATAGGAAAAACACTTTGAGCTTGATTCGGGTCCCGATGGGGATCCATATCAGAAGGGTGAAATTCCCACTTGGTAAGGATGCACAAAGATATAGAGAGAGGGGGCACTCAATCATGATATATGGCATCACTGATAGAGATATTTTGGGGACTCAGTTACCTATATCAGAGGGGAATGGCATAAGATAAAGAGCAGGTGGATGGAAGTCTATATATGATTGGAAAAACAAGGGTTTCGAGAGAGACTTAAGCATCTATATATCTAAATGGGGCCAAAAATATTCCCAATTTGATCTGAACACTTGGGGATGGGCCAAATAGATACGTATGGATCACCATGACGGGGCAAGTGTTTCTCCATAGTTAAATATGGAATGGAGCACTTATGAATGCTTATGAAATCGACCCTGCAACACCTTGAAACTCTACAATTTTAGCTCACTCCAGGTATATCTATCCAAAAGTGGATAGTTAACATTTTAGGAAGAAACAAGGCTACCCCTAATGGTTTCAACATGGGATTGGTAGACGGTTAATATGAGTGAAGCTGACATGGAAATCATGTATGGGTGCCATCAAAGGTGCTCCAAATTCAAATTCTATAGGAAAGATGTTTAAGCTGATCAAGATGAACTCTAGGATGGGACAGTTCGTTTTTTCACTATGAGCTCTGTTACTAGTTGTTACTTTCATCAATGATTCCCTACTAATTTTATGATATGTATGCAGGTTTTGTTGCTACTAGTTGTCTAGAATTATGGGTACTTTAGAGTCAGATTAGATACTAAATAGTTCAACTTATGGGCTACATTACCTAGGATTTTGATGTTATTGTAAAGCATTGTTTTCCATAGCTATGATGGAATGGATTTTCATGTAGTTGGGGTAGGGTCGACCCTGAATACACCTTTTCAAACTCTAATGCATGGTTGACTCAATACTTATTGATATAGAACAAGTCATGTGCAGTGATTAACGTAAAATGACCCCAGAAATAATTTAAGACTAGGATTTTTAATACTCAACAACCATTGATTCTGTATTATGAATCCTAAGGTTCTAGCTAGTCAAGGATAATCCTGGATTCAATTTAACACTAAATTCTTTTAGAACTGCAACTATGAAGATCCGTGATCTTGCATGTTTTTCACTGAACCATGTCATAATGGTTGAATTATTCCTTCACATAGATTGTTAAGATTACTTTATTTTTGTTAATGAAGATAGTTCAAACTACATCCTAAATTTTATCACTATTCTAAAATTATTAAACTATACTTGCTCAATATTCATTATAATTACTATGATTTATCATGGTCAAATGGAGATTGTCAAAGTTCAGCATGTGGGTAGGATCCCCTTAACATGCTATTTTTATACCACTAGATAAGTAAATCATATATGATATATAGTCCATATAATTTTCTTGAAATCTAGATAAATTTTAACAAAATGGGATAATATAAAGCATTATAGTCTAGAGTCATTCCTCAATAATCCAAATAATGGTCAATACATTTTCAAACTTGCAATGTTAAAATCATGTAATTGTACCATAAGTCTAGTAAGAATTATGTCAAATCCATGCCATTAGCTCCATGCATTTTTCAAAACTTACCTTGTTCTAGGTTAAGCAAATAGCTAACTATTTTCACTATTAATTGTATGATTATATAGGATTTCCTAACTCCCAATGTGGAAGGATTAAAGGCTTGTCTTGTTCTTCACGTCTCAATTGCTAATGAGCAACATGTTACTAGATTATTTGTCTCACGGGAGGTTAATGTCAATCAACAACCTCTCGTTAGTACCAACTTTTCAGAGGAAGCCATTTACGTAGTAAATGTTGTAAATATTATTTTCATGTGAGTTTACTTTTAGTATATTCATGTCCAGAAAGCTTTCTGCAAAAGTTTCTTATGAAATCATAATTTTAGTCTGTGTGTAGAATATTCATTCAATGACACATTCCCATAATATTATGTTCACACAAGTGACATGTTCACATTGATGGGGGTTGATTACATGATCACAATGTTCATTTCCAAATCATACCTCCTTTTTTAAATACTCCCCAATCAGTAGAAAAGCAGATATACTAATCTCGTACAACCATTCCTCGATGTTCTAGAAAAACATAGGTGGATCAGATCCAGTAAAGCATAATCCTAACAAACATGCATCCTGATGATTAACAAATAAAGAAACCTCGAAGTCTAAATTTACTAGACATCCATACTTTCATGAGGTTATCGTTTGTAATGTATTAACATATGCTTACCTAAGAGTTATTGGTAATGATAGGGTAATATGAAGAAAATAAACATGAGGTTTTTGTTTGCTCAACTATAATTCCAGAACTTTGACTGAGCTTGATGTGGCTAGAGTCAACAACTGAAGGAATATCCATCCAGATCAGTTTTGGAAGCATGCTATTTCGGCTAGCTATAAAGTAATCATCCTTACCTTATCTGTTCTATCATGTTCACCCAAATGGGTCATAAGTTACCTTAATCTCATCAAGATGCTATCATATGTATTGGTATTGTGTTTCCAAGTCAAATAATAAGGAAAAATACTATCCACCGATCTTCGTGATTACACAATGTATTTCTTTCCTAATAAAAGGTTACTTTGAAACATTTTATTTTCCAATCAATTAGGAGTCTTATTGTCTACCGATACAACATAAAAATGATAGCTTGTGTATTATCGTAAAGAAAATGTTTGTTTCCTTATCAATAACCCAAATCCAGATTCTGAGGGAAATTGTTGGTGCTCCTTGAGTTTAATACTCCTCATGTGGGCAACCATAATACCCACCCATAAAGTGCCCAAGTAATATTATTAAAAACAAACTATACATAACAATGTATCACTAATATATAACTTAACCATAGGTGAATTCTCTATCACATGTATTAAATAACTCAATAAGGATAGAATCCTATACCGTTGTAAAATATTACCCAAAAGGCCAGGAGATACCCTATTAGACTACATACTAGTTTTTCCCACTAATGCAATTATAGAGATCTGTGAATTCTACATGTTTTATCTTTTCAATTATAATACAATGAACCGAATTCAGGTACCCAAACAGATAGATTTTCGTTCATTTACCACACTTAGCAGAGTGTAAAATTTTTCCAACATTATGAACGTCAATTATCTACGCCATCCTTTAAAGTGAAAGAAATGAGAGAATATACAACATAGTCAATCACCAACACTATGGCTATTCAAATGACAAAGTAAGGAAAGATGAAGTTGTATCCCATGAACTGAGATGAATATAATATCTCTGCTATTTTCCCTTATTCTCCTCTTATAAAACTTTCAGCAGTTACCAGTTTAATAAATAAGAAGTTGAACCCTTATAAAAAAAGTGAACAACTCCTATTAATAACTAGAAGGATGTCTGGCTATGTTGGCTCTGCAATTACATGCTAAAATTTATCACAAGTTCAACTGGATAAATCCCCATGTATGACACCTATTTTTGGTATATTCACCCCTCCGACATCTCACATGTCACAACAATTTCCATTCTCACTTCTCTTTGTCTTAAGGATTAAATGAAACCTTACCTATTTTCTCACCATTATCTTGACCTTATATTATTAAATGGGCTCCATAGTATACCCATTTGAATGAATTCAAGCAATTTTGATATTATCTCATGATAAGAGTTCACAAGGAACTATATTCAATCCATGGGTACTTAATACTAACCCATCTGACACCCTTATTATAAAAATGGAACATCTTTATCTCACCCACCATGTCAATCATAGCTCCCCACTCCATCTAAAAGTACATTCAAGACCGTGGTCCCCACGTGATTCACACTCATATCCCTAACTCAAGATTACTTTACTCAGATAGGTACCAAATCTTGGAATAATTTAATGACATTACAAAACTTCAATAATGAAAATAATTCAATGATCCTCCAACTATTAACAAACTTTATCACACAAATTCTCTTCAAGAGGATATCTCAATAGATATAAAAATTCACAAGGAAACCTTAGCCATTGCAGGCAATGAAGAAATCATAGCAATGAACTCGAAGTGAAAAAGATATTTCTAATCAAACAAAATACTCATAATTTTCACAAGTCATGCACAACAAAAAAAATTTATATGTATCACATGGGATTTCATACCAGAAATAAGGAAAATACTCTTCATCTTTAAAACTTGTTATCCAAAATGTGCCCAGCTCATTTTTTTGTGGCTAACTCCTTGTGTTCTTGCCTCTCTTGTGCCTCAGTCCACATTTTTTGATTTTAAGGCACTCAAGGCTTTCTAGAAATGGCACCATCAAATAGAGCTCTCTCTCAGCTTTCCAGAAAGGTAAAATTTTCCTCCTAACTCCTTATATATTTCAAGTTATGGCTCGGCGGAGTTTTTGAAAATTTATCCATTTGAGGCGCCACCATAGGCAGCTGCCAGTGGCATCCGACCAGCGGAGCACGGGAATTTTTGAAAATTTTCCAAAGACAAAAAGAGGTAAAATTTGAAAAATTTCCCGCCGATCCGTTTTTGGGCCGTTTTTGCCTAAATCTTCAAACGATCATATATTTTGATCCAGAGCTCAGATTTTCACGTTCTTTATATCATTGGAAAGATGTTAAAATTTTCTACATGATCCTGGTCATTTCCTAATTTTGGTTTAGTTTGGAGAGATATAAATTAAAAAACAGTCTGGTACGTGTCTATGGCCAGAAATGACATTTCAACAACCAAATTTAATACAGAATGGGTCGCATTCTTCTTCAATATGGTAAAAAATGACAGGGTATGGGTTTTTAAGGTCCTCCATGATGTTTTAATGCATTTGCCATCAATGAGGAATGGGCTCCCACGTTTTTTACGTTTTCTCTCTCGTGGGCTCGACCCATGCACTGTAAAAGCCAGATTTGGCTCATTTTTTCAGGGTTGAACACTTTTTGGCATTGCAAACTTCTTCTTTCACCTCCGGTAAGTGATAGTTGTAAGAATCAGACCTTTTTCACAGTTTGTAACAGGTTTATACCTCTTTGATGGTGGAATGCAAGAGATTTTTACATGGAATTGACAGTACAAACTGCTGTGAATGCTTTCAGTCCTCTGTTTGTATTGTTCTACTTCATTTTAAGACCTCTAATTACATCTATCACGCTTGTGTATGTTTTCCTTGTTGTATTTCATGAATTTGTGTCTATTTACATGGCAAAAAATGTTTCACCACTCCTTTTGGTGCATCACCATCTTTAGTTTAGTTTCATTTTTGCATTTTTATCCTTGTCTCCTTGCAATCTAGGGTAAATTAGGATTAGAACCTCTATAGTTGTGCAAAATATAGATCTAAATCAGAGGAGTTTGAGGAACTAGCCTTTATTCTGGAGATTCTTCTCTCATTTTCACAAGTCCCACACTTGGAGAGAGGTTTCCATGTTGTGCAATCACACTGGATGCTCTAAGCATCATTTAGAACCTTGATTTGCATCCAGGGGTGCTGCTGAATTGCAACAACAGTTTTGGCACGCCCGATGGGACCTTAGAGGTCTCATTTTTATTGCAGCAAAGTTGATGTGCATCTGCTGTAATTTTCTTTCTTGAAAAGAGCTATAATTTGCATATCTGACGACTCCAAAGGGAAAGAATCAACTGGTTTCAGTAGTGCAGGCCTGAAAACTCATGAGAAGAATCACTACAAGGTCAAGAGTTGGAGAAGAAGAGGTGCTTTTTGAATATCTGCAGTTATCTCCAAGAGTAAGGCAAAGTGGGAGGAGAATCCAAAGGTCTCCATCTCCACCAAACAGAACTCTCTCAACTCCTCCACCTGGTAGCCTTTCATTCAGTCAACAAGGGTTTTAAGACCTATTAGAATGGCGCAAAACAACCCCTATGTCAACTTCATAGGCAGCAGCCCACTTGCCATCAATGCACAACATCCAATTCCTATTGCAGCCTTGAAGAACATTCCATACTTCACTGGAGAAAATCAAACTACTCCAGGTGATCATGTTAAGGATATTGCTAACCTTTGTGTAATTCATGAAATCAATGAGATGTAAGTGGCTGTCAAGTTGCTGGCATCTTCATTCAAGGGGAAAGCATTGCAATGGTTTTGAAGCCTTGGAGTTGGTTCTATCACAAATTGGAATCAGCTGTGTATAGCACTTCATGAGCAATTTGGAGAGAAGGGAGACAACTTGTCTCTTTTGGAGCAGCTGACAACCATCAAGAGAGCTCCCAATGAACAACTGACCGATTTCAACTTCAGATTTCAAAAGACTTGGGAGAGAATTCCAGTGGCAGTTAGGCCAATAGCAGAAGGTGCTTTTCTCTATTATCTCAAAGCTCTAAATTTTGATATTTCTATGTTGATTCAGTCCATGGGAGGCATAACTATCCCTATGGCTTATAGCATTGCCATTAGGGCTGAAAATTGTTTGATCCAAGCTGGAAAACTAGCCCCTAGAACACCCATGCCATTGTTTCCAAGTTTAGAGAGTCCAAATACCAATCAAGCACCTAATTTGGCTCCTTCTCCCACTCCTAGAAATCAGAGTTCAAATGAAGCTTCTACTTCATCTCCAAGTGCCCCAAATGAGCTTTAAGAAGTCATGAAGCAATTGCAAAACCTAGGAAATGAGCTGGTTACTCTCAAAAGGCAACAAGCCCAAGGTTTTAGACCTTCTTACCAGCCCCAAGCTCAACCTAACAGGTAGCCATACCAACCACAAAGACCTCCTAATCCAGCTGCAAATGTAAATCAAACAAGGCCTCCTGCCAATAGACCATTTCAGCGCTATAATCCTAATGCCATATCTTCCTCTAAGGCATTGGTGCCAACACAAAACAACATTGCTCAAGAGTATGATTGGTGTTTTCCATGCAATGAACCTCATAACCAATCTATGTGCTTCAATGGTGCTTTGAATCAAGCATTAATGGTGACAACTACTGGTGTGGAGGGTGAAGGCAGTCAAGGAAACAACCAACAACAAGAAACATTCCAATAGCATTCAGCCCGAAATGACACCACATTGGTAAACTGGCAAGTAGAAGATTTCTGTGGCATGAATCAAGCAGTTTCTCAAGGTGTTGCAGCCAACACAAGGTCAAAAAGAAGGAATTTGGGTGAAGAACAACCATTAGCTCCAACCAATCCACAACCTTCCATGGCTCCACAAATGGCTGGCAAGCAAAATCTAATTTCAAATGCACAAGGGCAGCCAAGAACAGCTCCTAGACCAACTCAAATACCAGTTATTGTTGCCCACGTGCAAGGAGTGAATGTACAAGCAAAGGGATAGTAAAGAGATCCTTCATCACCATTCAGTATCATTGATCAGATGAAGAAGACAAATGTTAATATATCAATGTGGGAATCCATATCTATCCCAGGCCAAAGAGATTTGCTACAAGCTGCCATGAAGGACTAGCCAACTTTGAATCAGCAAGTTCAGATGCAAGAGAAAGTGCTCACAAATGCTGCCCAGCCTGAGGGGAATCATGGAGGACAACAAGGTAAAATGTTGAAGCCCCCTCCTTTCTATGTTTCATTAATCATTGGAAATCAGCTAGTGCACAATTGCATGATAGAATCCGGGGCAAGTAGCTCAGTGATGCCTAAACAAATAGCTGATCAGCTAGGGCTCCAGTATGAAACAATATCCAAAGGGGTAGTGCAGCTAGATGGGACAGCAGTAGCAACAGTTGGAGTGATTAAAAACTTGAGTCTTACCTTGCATGCATGTCCAAATGTTGTTGTTTTAAAAGATGTATCAGTCATAGACCTTCCACCACTCTTTTCCCTTTGCTTGTCAAGGGACTTCACAGCCAAGATTGGAGGATATTTGTCTGCTGATTGGTCACACATGCTATTCAGAACAAGGTATGGAACCAAAGCTACAGTCAGGTCTGAACTTATTGCAAACTTCCACATTGAGCTTTACACTCCAAGTCAGATTAATGCCAATTGCTCAGCATTTGATCAAGAAGATCACCCAAGCACTGATGAAACTGACACCAAGGTTGGGAGCATCCCGGATCTAACTCTTGATGAATGGGAAAACAAGGTACATTCTTTTGATCCTTATCAAGAAGTAGAAGAATCTGAGCTAGGGGTCTATTGTATACATGAAGAAAATCAGCCTATTCCTAGCATCACCAAGCCAAACCACAAGGATGACAATGAGGTATGGCAGCTGTTTTTTGATGGATCAAGGAGTAAACAAGGTGCAAGAGGTGGAGCTATGCTTGTTTCACCTCAAGGAGTAAAGTACTATTCAGCTTTTAGATTTTAGTTTGCATGCTCCAATAACACTGCTGAATATGAAGCCTTAGTGCAAGGGATGCATTGGGCAATCAAGAAGAAAATAAAGAACTTGCAAGTCTTTGGTGACAGTGAATTGATTGTAAATCAGGTCAAGGGACAACATGCTGCCAAGAATGATCTACTCAGGTGCTACAAGAATAGGGTGTGGGACCTCATGTAATATTTTGAGGGTTTTGGCATCAAATCCATTCCTAGGAAAGAGAATCAAGCTGCTGACAGGCTTGCAGCAGTAGGGGCAGCCTTTGACATTGTGGAAAGCATTCAACAAGACAAGGTACAGCCAAACATCCATGTGATTGTGAGGCCTTCAGTGCCAGATAACAATGTCAGTTGGCAAGTGTTTGAGAATGACCAGAAAATCATCCATTTCTTGCAAGAAGAAGCCGAGTTCTCAGCTAAAAATCAAGAAAAATTGGAACAACAGTATGGTGACCAAGTGGTACAGCTGAGAACTAACAAGTTTCCCAAGGGACTTATCACTTTGGAGTCCATTTTTAATCCCAATGATCAGTTTAGAAAGGAGAAAGCAAACATTCAGGTCAAGAGAGAGGATTCAGTATCCATCTTGGTAGAAGAGAACAAACCATTGCAAATTGGAAAGATGACAACTGAACAAGAAAGGTATGAGTTCATACAGTTGTGTCAAGAATTCCCAGATGTGTTTGCTTGGAGCTACGAAGATTTAAAAGGTTTCAATCCCAACTTAGCTCAGCATACCATTGAATTGGATCCAAATACTAAACCTGTCAGGCAGAAACAAAGACCAGTCAATACACACATGGAGCCTCTCATGAGGAAAGAATTGGACAAGCTGATTGAGTCAAGAATCATATTCCCAATCAAGCATTCTAGTTGGGTTGCCAACTTGGTTCCAGTCAGAAAGAAGAGTGGGGAGATCAAATTGTGTGTTGATTTCAGAGACGTAAATAGAGCATCTCTCAAGGACCATTACCCACTCCCTTCCATGGAGCAAATCTTGCAAGTTGTGGCTGGCTCTGAGAGGTTTTCACTACTTGATGGCTACTTAGGCTACAATCAGATTATGGTGAAGGAGGAAGACCAGTTCAAGACAGCCTTCACAACCAAATGGGGAACTTTTGCATACAGGAAAATGCCATTTGGGCTGTCCAACGTTGGTGCTACCTTTCAAAGGGCAATGGACATGGCGTTCAAAGGTTTGATTAACAACGTGGTGCTGATTTACCTTGATGATATCACTGTTTTTTCCAAAAATGCAGCAGACCAACTCTCTCATTTGAGGCAAGTTTTCACGAGGTGCAAGAGATTTGGAGTGTTTTTAAATCCTAGAAAGTGTATCTTTCTTGCACATGAAGGAAAGCTCCTTGGCCATATTGTCTCCAAAGAAGGATTAGCAATTGATCCAGAGAGGGTTGAAGCCATAAGAGCACTACCATTGCCAAGCCACAAGAAAGCCCTTCAGAGTTTCTTGGTAAGGATAAACTTTGTTCGGAGGTTTGTCCCAGATTTTGCAGCCCTTGTCAAACCCATCACCAAAATGTTAAAGAAGAGCATGGCTTTCAAGTGGACAACAGAAGGCAAGGAGAGTTTTGAAGCAATCAAAGAAGCCATTTCTCAAGCACCAACTCTTATCAACCCGGACTTCTCCAAGGATTTCATCCTCTATGCATTTGGAGGTAATGACACTATTTCTGCCATTTTGGTACAGCAGAACAAGGATAATGATGAGCAACGAATTGCCTTCTTCAGCCAGAGCCTAGATGACTATGAGGTGAAGTACTCTTTTATTGAGAAGCATGTGCTGGCAGTAATCAGAAGCTTGAAGAAATTCAAGCATTTAGTCTCGAACAACAAGGTCCAGTTGCTGGTCTCACATGCTGGGGTTAAGGACTTCCTCCTCAACAAAGATTTGAACGAGAAAAGGGCAGGTTGGATCACCCGTGTCATGGAGTATGACATTGAGATCAAGATCACCAAGCTGGTAAGAGGGAAAGGATTGTGTGAGCAGCTGGTTATGGGGAACCAAAAAGAAGTATGCAATGAAGAAGAGGCTGTTTTGACAGTCCAGGACAGCCATGAGCCAAGTGGCAATCAAGAAGAAGACAATGCTGCCCCCACTCCTTGCTGGACCCAAGGTATTATACACTTCCTAAGCACAGGCCTATGCCCCCCGGAGATGAACAAGACCCAAAGAAGACACTTCAGATTGCAGGCTGTCCCATATGCCATTGTTGATGGAGTTTTGTTCAAGAAAGATCGGAATGGAGTGCTGCTGAGATGCATTAGCACAAATCAGATTCATAGGGTGTTGGAAGAGTTCCATGGTGGACCAATTAGTGGTCATTTTGCACCAAGAGTGACAACTCTAAAAATCATGAAGGCTGGTTATTATTGGCCTAAAATTTTCATTCTATTTCTTCTTCACTGTGTTGTTGCACTTTTCTCTCTTTTCTTTGTCTCAATATTTTCCCTTTTCTTCTTTATTTTGCTACTGCACAAATTTCAGTCCCTCTTTTTGTAGTCTTCTTCTCTATATTTTTCTACTCCAAGTTGTTGCTCTCTTCTCTCTTCTATTTACTTTTGTTGCACAAAATAAAGCCTCAATTTTTTTTACCCGAAACAATATATATTGTATCACATGTATTAAAATTCTCCAAAATTAAATTTCATATCTCCATGGCATAGACGAGGCCGAGATCTTTCCAACGGTGCCATATTTGTTGTATTTTGAGCACTAAGTCAAAAGATATGCTCATTTAAAATTTGAATCGGGTCCATACAAAAAGGCGGGAACTAGCTACCGAAATAGGCCTCCTTTTGAAACCGGACACATGGAAGCTGGCACATGTCTTAGGGAAGCCTTTGTATTTCACTTTTGAAGTTACGCCGGGTTGACACGTGGCTGCTTCTGCGGTTCACTCAGTTTCTTCATGTTTTGGCTAAGTCTTTTGCTTGGCAAGGTCATATATCTGACCGGGGACACGCGTTGCAGCCTAGCGCTTGTTTAGAAACCCTCCCCCTAATTTTTCTCTTGAATTAGTGTCATGTTGACACTTGGCACCCTCCACTGGCCTGTCTCAATGCTTTGACTATTCAACCATGGCCTTGTCCTTTTATAAAACTAGACGCGTGGAGGCTCCGCACTCATTTAGAAATTTTCTTAGGATTTTTCCTTTTAAGGAGCGTTGGGTTGACTAGAAAGAAGGTGAACGCAAGGAAGAAGTGGAAGAAAGAGGTGCAATAGGAAGGAAGCTAGAGGTGAAGAGGGGCGCGTACTATTCGCGTGGGGAGATGAGGAGCAAGCACATGAAAGGGAAATAGAGGGGAGGCGCAGAGGAACACATGCGAGAGGAAGGCATACTTGCAGAAGGCAAGTATGAAAATAAGATGCGAGCATTATTCTAAAGGAAGGCGCGTGGAGGAAGAAATAAAAGAGGACGCGTAAAAGAACTGTTTGGGTAAGCGCAAAAGAGGAATGCCTAGTACTTAGCTAATTAGAAGGTAAGTTTGTAGAGGTGGGCACAACAATTGCACAACAAGATAGGAGAGAAAGCGACCACGCAAGAGGAAGGCATGTGAGGGAAAATGGAAGGAGACACAAGAATGCAAAAAGGAATAAGAAGGCATGCAAGGGCACGCAGAGGAACTACATATTTTCCAAGGTGTCAAAAGAACAATCTTGATTGTGCACAACCTGAAATGTGAAATACCAAAGACAGGATAAAAATATAAGTTATCCAGATAACTAGGAGAAGTTATCTGGATAACAGTAACATCTAGATTAGCTTGAATTAATTAAAAGCATTTAGAAACAAGAAGGTTGGTTAGCTGGTCTCACATGCTGGGTTAAGGACTTCCTCCTCAACAAGGATTTGAAGGAAAAAGGGCAGGTGGATCACCCGTGTCATGGAGTATGACATTGAGATCAAGATTCACCAAGCTGGTAAGAGGGAAAGGATTGTGTGAGCAGCTGGTTTTGGGGAAGCAAAAATAAGTATGCACGCGAAGATGAAGGCTGTTTTGACAGTGTCATATTTTGACAGCCATGAGTTGAGTGGAGCTAGCAAGAAGAAGACAAAAATGCTGAGAGTTGGATAAGTCCTTGCTGGACCCAAGGATATTATGCACTTCCTTCAACATGCCTATGGGGATTGATGACATCAAAGGAAATTGGAGACACTTCAGGTTGCAGGCTGTTCCCTATGCCATTGTTGATGGAGTTTTGTTCAAGAAAGATGTGAATGGAGTAACCCTGCAAGATGCATTAGCACAAATCAGATCACATAGGGTGTTGGAAGAATTTCATGGTGGACCAGCTGGTGGCACATTTTGCACCAAGAGTGACAGCTCTAAAAATCATGAAGGATGGTTATTATTGGCCTACAAATCTTTCAGTGATTGCTATGCATGGATTAAGAGGTGTAAGAATTGTGCATTCTTCACAGGAAAAGAGAGACTTGCTGCCCTTCCATTGCATCCAATCTCAGTTGACCAGCCATTCATGCAATGGGGTTTGGACTTCATTGGAGTCATTAATCCCAATTCAAGTCAAGGGCACAAATGGATTTTGACAGCCACGGACTACTTCACCAAATGGACTGAAGCAGTAGCACTCAAAGAAGCAAATGAGTCCAGCATCTTAGACTTTTATGAGGGGATAGCGACCAGATTTGGTATACCTGCTACAATAATCTCAGATAATGCATTGGCATTCATTGGATCCAAGGTGACTGAGTGGGCTGTCAAGAACGGGATCTACCTAAGCACTTCATCAAACTATTACCCTCAAGGTAATGGCCAGGCCGAGTCTACAAACAAGAACTTGTTGAGGATCATTAGGAGGACTCTTGATGAGAATCAGAGGTCTTGGCATACCAAACTGAAATCAGCCTTATGGGCTGATAGGATAACTCCCAAGAGATCCACAGGTAACTCTCCATTCAAACTTGTCTATGGAAGAGAGGCAATCTTGCCCATGTCACTTGAGTTGCCAACATTGGAACTCATGAAGCAATTAGAGTTGCTAGAGTTTGAGCCCATGGAGGTGAGATATGCAGAGTTGATGGAGCTGCAGGAGGTCAGAAATCAGGCATCCCAAGCAATGGAAAAGGATCAAGCTTTGATCAAAAAGACCTTTGATAGGAAGGCCAAGGATAGATCTTTTCAGGTTGGAGATCTAGTGTTGAAATGGGATGTGGATAGAGCAAAACCGGGAAGGCATTCAAAATTTGATGCCATTTGGAGTGGCCCATACATGGTCACGAAGTGCAAGAACAACAATGCTTTCCAATGGCCTCATTGGATGGTGAAGAACTGCAGATTCAGTCAATGGAATCTATCTCAAGCGTTGCTTCTAGAGGGAAATTTACCACCTTGTAAATATTAGATTAGATTTTCATTCCTCCAAGTGCTTTGCACATTGTTCTGCTGTAGGTTAGTTTTGTTTCCCCTAAGTGCTTTGGCACAGCTTGCTGTCCATGGAGATGTTTTGCAGTCCTTGCTTCCATCATGTGATATTCCATCTTCCTCCTTGCACATTCTAAGTCAGTTGGGGTTCTAAACAGAATATTTGATGGCTCCATGCCCAATGGACTGCTTCAAGGCTACTGGTACTTTCATCTAGCAGGCAGATGACCCCTCTGAGTCGCCAAAATTGTTATCCAAAATGTGCCCAACTCATTTTTTGTGGCTAACTCCTTGTGTTCTTGCCTCTCTTGTGCCTCAGTCCACATTTTTTGATTTTAAGGCACTCAAGGCTTTCTGGAAATGGCACCATCAGATAGAGTTCTCTCTCAAGCTTTCCAGAAAGGTAAAGTTTGCCTCCTAACTCATTATATTTTTTAAGTTATGGCTCGACGGAGTTTTTGTGGAAAATTTTCCCATTTGAGGCCCGCAGCCAATAGGAAGCTACCACGTGGCATCCGACCAGCGGAGCGCGGGGAATTTTTGAAAATCATTTTCCAAAGACAAAAAAGAGGTAAAATTTGAAAAAGAATTCCCGCCGATCCGTTTTTGGGCCGTTTTTGCCCTAAATCTTCAATCGATCATATCTTTTGATCCAGAGCTCGGATTTTCGCGTTCTTTATATCATTGGAAAGCTGTTAAAATTCTCTACATGATTCCATGGTCAATTTCTAATTTTGGTTCAGTTTGGAGAGAGAAAATTCAAAAACGGTTCTGGTACGTGTCATGGCCAGAAATGACATTTCAACAACCAAATTTAATACAGAATGGGTCGCATTCTTATCCAATATGGTAAAAAATGATAGGGTATGGGTTTGTAAGGTCCTCCATGCTGTTTTAATACATCCATCAATGAGGAATGGGCTCCCACGTTTTTTATGTTTTCTCTCTCATGGTCTCGACCCATGCACTGTAAAAGCCAGATTTGGCTCATTTCTTCAGGGTTGAACACTTTTTGGCATTGCAAACTTCTTCTTTCACCTCCAGTAAGTGATAGTTGTAAGAATCAGACCTTTTTCACAGTTTGTAACAGGTTTATACCTCTTTGATGGTGGAATGCAAGAGATTTTTACATGGAATTGACAGTGCAAACTCTGTGAATGCTTTCAGTCCTCGTGTTTGTATTGTTCTACTTCATTTTAAGACCTCTAATTACATCTATCAGCGTGTGTATGTTTTCCCTTGTTGCATTTCATGAATTTGTGTCTATTTACATGGCAAAAAATGTTTCACCACTCCTTTTGGTGCATCACCATCTTTAGTTTAGTTTCATTTTTGCATTTTTATCCCTGTCTCCTTGCAATCTAGGGTAGAATTAGGATTAGAACCTCTGTAGTTGTGCAAAATATAGATCTAAATCAAAGGAGTTTGAGGAACCAGCCTCTATTCTGGAGATTCCTCTCTCATTTTCACAAGTCCCACACTTGGAGAGAGGTTTCCATGTTGTGCAATCACACTGGATGCTCTAAACATCATTTAGAAGCCTATGATATTGCATCCAAGGGTGCTTCTGATTTGCAACAACAATAACTTCAGTTTTGCCTGATGTCCCTTCTGTGAGTTCAGGCGAATTCAGTGCAGTTGTAACCTCTCATTTTGAACTATTAAACTGATAAGACCTATGATGGCATTCAGTAGGTTAATTCTCAATCTTATGGAAACCAATTGCATGTCAATGGTTCTCAGCCCTGTCTGAGTTTAAGTTTGCATCCTCCTGCGTGATTTCACTGCAGGTTTCACGTCATCAAGATCTGCATGATCTTAGAATCACATTCAAATGGTCATGTGTTAAATACAAACCTAGAAGGGAATAGGGGATCTTCTACGTTAACACTGCATTACACAACATGCAGAAATTACACTTACATTTATTTTATGCATACTTCTTACCTTTTCCTTACACAAAACCATTACAAGGGAATTAGGTTCCTTGATTGAATAACCTCTGCATAGCACCCGTTGACATTTTGTCTGAACATGCAGGTATAGGAACCAGCCTTCATCTAGTTTTATCCTGTAAATCCTGCATGGTTCAAGTCCCACACTATGCTTGTAAGGATATCAATGTTACAATGACACTGGATGCCAAAGCATCAATTTGAGAAACCTGCATTCTGCATTTTTTTTTCTATGTTTTTCAATCAACTTGCTAATGAATAATCACACATATCAGAAATAAGATAACCCAGTTAATATTCATTAAATTTGAAGTCAAACAACAAGAAAGGGAGTCATAATCTGTGCCTATTATCCTGAAACTTAGTCACTCTATTTTTCATATTAAACCATTAACCCAATCGACCCAAAAAAAACTTTAATTTTTCGCACTAACAAAACCTCAAATCTTTTCACCATTATCAACATTTTAGAAATCCCTTAATAAAGTAGATAATAAATGCCTTCTAATTTTAGCAGAGATAAACCATAAAAATATCTCCAAAACTACTTATTGCACCACCATGCATAACTCGCCAAAAGAATAGCATTGAAGAACAAAGGAAAAATACTAATAATGAAATCTTCAATGCATGCCTCGTAGCTTCTCCCAGAAGCTAAACTCGAACTCCAATATAACATGCATGCATTAATTTCCTTTCATTTTTAGTGCATAGTATGGTCTAGCTATTTTCCCTCCAAACATGAATGGAGGTGCATCGAGCGGTCCATGACTATTAAATCAAATATAGTTAAGATTTCAAAGGTTTTCATTGTGTTCAAATGAAGGGTCCAGTATAGTAATTACCAACCTAATCTTAACACTTATCAACATTACATGGTGTGGTCGTTCATGGAGCCTTAAGAATTAAATATAAAACTAGCCATTAGGCTTTCATAGTCAAGCAATGGGTAATGCAAATGAACAACATTAGCTCACCAAAAATTTAAATGGTCAAATTCCCATGGTCTTATACCATTTAAACAAAATCATTAACCTTATCTAATCTGTCATGGTTAATGACCCTAAATATTACACAGTGTAAAATGTCAAGCATCAAGGAAACAATTACAGTCAATCTTTAACAATTGTTATTAAGGTAAATGATCAACCAACACAATAATCATAGTAAACTGACATTTAACTTTCCCTTCTTGTTATTGACAATCAACTTCACATTATGGATTAAGACTGTTATTTTCCGCATCTAGATTAAGCCAACTCAGCAATAGTATTACTTTCACATTTATTAACATTGCCAAGCAAGTTAAACAATAAGTAGCATTCACCTTGATGGTTAAGAACATTACCAGTACAACATTGAAGACCATTTTTATTCCTTTGCGATCTTTGACAGACCTAAGAAATATAATAAGGTTAGTCATACATCAATACAGTAATAATTATATCTCAGCACCGAAATAATACAAATACAGCCATGTAACAGATTTATCAAATTTACCAAATCATTAACTACAGTAAGCTAGGTAAAGTAGAATCATATAAACAAGTATAGCAAAAATAAGTTATAAATATTAAGTAATCCATGAATGCATAATGACAAGCGTGGTTACGATGTCGGGCATGAAACTACACATAAGTATATATATCCTTTTGGGATATATGTGTGTATGTATAGTTGCAAATGAGACTACATAACAACACTAATCCTTTTGTGTTCGTAAATTATCTTAAACACTATAGCTTATTTTTACAACAAAACATAATGAAAATGTGGGGTGTGACATACTTCCCCACTTAAAGAATAATTTTCATGATGATTTAACTCATTAATAGCAAACAGATTAACCAAAAACATATTCATATCTCATTGTTAAGGAAAATAGTCCATATTTCACCAAAAACTTGAAATTTTTCAGATTTCAAGTTTATCATTATTTATAATTTATTGGTTGTAACAGCCTTAAAATCATCCAAGTTTTCTAAAAATCATAAATATGATAGAATTTTGTCATTTTAATCAATCATAATATGAAATAATATCTAATATATCATCAAATATCAGTTTTCATCACTGAAACAAATAAGGAAATGCAGTATTTATTTTTTCCATATTCTTCCAAGTTGCACTCTCTTCATAATATTTGTGTCATTAGACCTTGCATTGAGTGTTATATCTATTTATGTGGTGTCCCCAGATTTCACCTTGAAATTTGGGACTACCCATTTGAAAAAATTTGTTCTTTTTAAAATAACGAGTCTTTTCGTGTTTTTTATTGCCAAAAGATGTCTGTATTATGTTAAGATATTACCGGTGAACCATATGAGCCATTTTTGACAAATACCCAGATGTTGAAACTCATTTTATCCCTCCGCCAAGTTTTGTCAGCGGGAAATTTTTATTTAATTATTTATTAAATAAATAAAGCCCCGTTTGAAGTAAATTATGCTCCAGTTGAATCCTATTGAAGTTTTGTATGCCAGTATCCACACATTTCAATAGGATTTTCACCAGGAATGAATTCAGAGCTTTGTCTATGACTTCTAGCAACGTTTTTCATTTTTATTTATTTCTTTTGCATTCTTCTCTGGATTTCCCCGTGGTCTTTCTGTTTAATTCCCCTGGGTTCGTTCTTTGTCCTGTATAGTCTGCTTAATTGCATGGAGCATTTGGAGATCATTTACAACTAGTGCACCAGAAGGAATCAGCCTCAAAAATCAAACTTCTGATAAAAAAAGATGAAGTCAATCACCAAAAACCTCTCCTAGGCAAGTCACACTTTTTGGAATAAATGGGTTTAAGCTGCAATGGGAATATTGGTAGTGACATGCATGAGGGAATTTCTTAGCTGCCTTGCAGGGTATTTTTTCCCATGAATTCAAAGTCACTTAAGTTGCAATGGGAATATTAGAGGCGGAAGGAAGGCAGGAATTTCTTACTTGCCTTGCAGGGTAAAAAATTTTATTATAAAATAAAGAAAAATCACTTAAAGCACCGATGGGAATTTTCTACATGCCTAGCAGGATAACTTTTCCCACCAAAGAGGTTTATTCACCCATGAAAGTCACACTTTATCAAAGGAAGCTATTTTTAATACAAGTCACACTTTTTGGGAGATGTTTTAATTTGCTAGTGGGAATTTTGGCAGTGGCAAGCAGGCATGAATTTCTTACCTGCCTTGCAGGGTAAAAATTCTCATTATGAAATTTAAATCACTTAAGTGGAAGTGGGTATTTTTGGAGCTGCAGTGCAGGGTGGAAATTCCCATCAAGTTGACTTCTTATTTTTAGCAATTCTTTTTGCCAAAAATTATGACCCACCTTGGGTGAATAAAAATACATTTAATAATATTTATTAATGGTTTATTCACCCAATTTTGGCACCATAAATAGAAGGAAATTCAATGCAAGTGGAAGAACTAAGGAGAAGTCAATGATGCATGCTATAAATAAATAAAATAAATTATTTAAAAAGCAACCAGTAGCATGCAGACTTGGGCGCCCAAATTGGATGAATAAACATGGCTATTAATTAATTAAATTGCCAGAAATAAGAAGAGGCAATTATTAAAAATATCATGTTAGAGGTTATATAAACATGGGACACCATAAGGGAGAGACAGTTAATTCTTTTTTATGATAATTGCAGCCCAAACATATTTTGGCGCCAAAAGAAGGAGGATTTTACATTAAAGTTTATTTTCCACTATTGGGAAGCTTCTAGTTTTGGCGCCTAGGGTTCAAATAGTCTAATTTTGGTAATTCTAAGCATCTACATGTTGGTATATGTGCCCAGGTGAATTAAATAATATTTTTACTTTCTTTACATGCAAGCAAAACCTCAAGTCTTAGGGCAGTAGGCTTTATATGCATATTTTGGTGATAAAAATCAAGTATTCATGTCATGGACACCATCTTTGTCTCAATAAATTGCAGGTATTCATCACAGGTGCTTAAATCAATGTCAGGAACATTGAATATATCTTCTAAATCTGAAGAAGTTGTCAGATCTGCACAAATTGATCCAATTGCAAGGGATTCTAGAAAAATTAAAAGAAAAAGAGCTCAAATAAAGAGTGTTCCAACCATGATGAAGAATGATCAAAGAAAAGGATCAGCAGAATCATGCATAGCTTCCAGATTTGTTGAAGTCAACGATACACACATAGGCCCTGAACCTATCACTGATTTAATTGACAGATCCAAATCTCATACTTGCAAAGGCTTCTAGTAAAAATTCATCCTTTTGTTTCTAACGCAACCCATGTAGAAGTAATTACATGGAAAATTCCTTCCAGGATCTTGTGCATGTGATCCCAATCTTCTAGTTGAAGCCTTCATTGAATTTACTTGTATTTGCATTCACCCAGAGTGCTTTCCAAAATTTAAAATTGCTCATATGCAATTAAAAATAAAAATGATGAGTTTTTTTTGAATTATTTATGGCAAACATTACACTAGTGCATGTACTTGAGAAGAACTACAAAAGCTTCAAGGATAAGAGGGAAGACAATTCAAAGGCAATACCCACAATAAAATCACATTCAGCTGCTTCCAGATCCAATTTGGTGAGAATCAAAGGCAAAAGAGTCAACTGCATGCAGAATATGGAAAACGAACAAGACTAGAAGTGTTACAACTTTCTTATAATTTCTTTTCCTCTTTCTTCTTCTTTCTCTCATTTTCTCTAAAAAAGTAATTGAGAAGTCAATTAAATTATAAACCTTAAGTGATTGGTTTAAAATCTGTTACTTGAAAAATTAAATTACTTGAAAATAGGTGGCAGACATGCAAAATAGAAGGTTTTATTTTTCAATTATAAATTATGCATGTCATGCAAAGAGGAATTACAGGAGGGAGATTTCCATTTGTTTCCTTTAAAAATTCCACATGTGTCAGTTCAGTTATAGTTTCCTATTTTTAATTTCCCCTCGATACACTATAAATAGAGGAAGAGCTTATGGTTTAATGGATTATAATTTGTAATCAGCATTCTTGTGTTCCAGACTTTGAGCTGAAACCCCTGATAGCTTTGCAAGCTGAGGAATAGAGAAGAGATTTCCGGAGAACTTTGTGTCAACGGTGCATTGGTCTCTTATTTATTTTTAGATTTATGCATAAACTTTGTGTTGTCTTAGATCTAGATCTTAAACTTTCCCTTGCTTCAAATTTCTGCATTTTAAGATCTATTTGTTTCGTCTATGTGCATGTGATCAACTCTGTCAACTATTGGTTAGGTTGCACATTTCCTTTCCTTTCTTCTCGTATTTAATTATTTCCCTCTTCCACACATATTTCTTTGCAGCTGCTTACTTGCTTAAAAATTTCCTAGTTATGGTTCATGAGCTACACAATTAAAGTAAAATCAATAGATACATATTAGGAAATATAATTGAAAAAATCTTACACGGGAGCCTTGCCGGTAAATGAGGGAGATTTATCTCATGACTGCCTAGGTTTTCAGTTGTGCAGAAAATCTCGCCAACATTCTGACATACAACATGTGAGTTTCTAGCACTCTAATAGGTTCAACCACCACGATTCCTGGATCCTAAACCTATAAAGAGTTCCAATTTAGGACATGCATTACATTTGAAACATAAAAAAAAATTAAGAAAAGATATATGAAAAACATCATGCATATTAGACAATGCGGGAGGTTTTGCCAATTGATATGCAAATGGACTTATTATTTTAAGAATTTCAAATGGTTCAACATATCTTGGTGACATCTTGGTAGACTTTCCAAACGTTATTGAGCTCTTTTTTCTCTTAACCCTTAAGAAAAATTTATCTCCAAGCTCAAATTTTTTGTTTACTCATTTCATATTTGCATAGCTCTTCTTCTTGTCAGCAGCTTCTTTCAATCGTTCACGAATGAGATTCACTTGATTTTCCATTTTTGTTAACATTTCAAGTCCCACTAACACTATTTCCTTGGTATTATCCCAACCAATAAGTTTTCTACACTTTCTCCCATACAACGCTTCAAATGGTGACATTTTTAGCAAATAATGAAAAGTGTTGTTATAGGAAAATTCCACCAATGGAATATATTCTTCCCACTTGTATTGTTGATCCATGCAATACATCCTGAGTATATCCTCCATAACTTGGTTTACTCATTCAGTTTTACCATCTGTTTCTAGATGGTATGCTGAACTGAAATTCAGTTTTGTTCCCAAAGCTAAATTTAAGGTTTGCCAAAATCTAGAGGTCATCCTTAAATCCTTATCATAAATTATTAAATCTAGAACTCCATGCAATCTAAAAATTTCATGCACGAACCATCTCACAAGTACGGGTGAATCATTTTTTGGATTACACGATATGAAGTGAGCTACTTTTTTAACTTTTCAACCACAACTAGAATCATCCCATGTTTATTTTTAGACATTGGTATCCCCTACACAAAATCCATACTAATAACTTGTCATTTGTAGTGTGTAATGTTGTGAGGATACAAAATACCAACATGATGCATGTGCTCTGCTTTAACACGCTCACATTCAACAGAATGAGAAATGTAATTTTTCATGTCCTTTTTCATTCCTTTCTCGAAATATTGTTGTTTTATATCAGCCAGCATTTTTGTCACTCTAGGATATCCAATATATCCAGAATAAGGAGCATTATGGAATTCTTACATGACCTTTGTTCTTAAGTCATTTACCAAAGGTATGAAGAGTCTACCTTTGTATTTAAAGATTTCTTCATTGTCAAATTTAAATCCTTCGTACCTTTTATCATTAGGTTTTGTTGTTAATGCAGCCTTTGCATGCTGATAATATGAATTGGTTAACATTTGTATCTTTACATCATATTTGAATTGATTCCTGAGGGTTGCAATAGTGGAAACATGCTTCCTATAACTTAGTGCATCTGCCACTCTATCCTCTTTTCCTTTTATGTAACTTATACCGGAGTCATACTGTGATAAAAATTCAAGCCACCTGCATTGTCGTGCATTCAAGTTGGGTTGTGTAAAGATATATTTCAATCCCAAGTGGTCTATTTTCAGTTCGAAAGGCTTTCCCAATAGGTAGTACCTCCAAAACTTGCAAAGCATGAACTATGGCAACAAGTTCTAAATCCTGTGGAGCATAGTTCAGCTCATGTGCCTTTAATTTTCTGCTCTCATATGTAATCACATGATCATTTTACAGAAGTATTCCACCCAAACCTTCACCAGAGGCATCAGTTACCACATTGAAGCTTCCATTGGGGTATGAAACCTTCAAAATAGGTGTTGTAGTTAGTTTCTCTTTCAACAAATTAAATTCATTCTCGCATTTATCAGATAAAACAAAATTTCTTATCTTTTTTCTATAAAGAAGTTATTGGAGCAATAACTCTAGAGAAGTATTTTATAATTTTTTTGCAGTAACCATCCAACCCCATAAAGCTTCTAAATTTAAGAACATTCTTAGGAAATGGCCACTTTTTATGGCCTTGATTTATGATGGATCAACAGATATTCCATCCTTATTAATTATGTTCCCAAGGTATTACAATTCATTATGATAGAATGAACATTTTAAAATCTTTCTATACAATTTTCTCTTTCTAAATATGTCTAACACTATTTTCAAGTGCTCATTATGTTCTTCCATGTTTTTAGAATATACCAAAATTCCATCTAATAAAACCAACACAAACTTGTCTAGGTCTCCCTAAAAAATATTATTCATTAAGTTCATGAATGCAATTGGTGCATTAGTGAGTCCAAAAGGTAATATGATGAATTCATAATGACCATATCTTGTCCTAAATGTAGTTATGTGTATGTCTTCATCTTTTATTCTTAGTTGATGGTATCCTGATCATAAATTGATCTTAGAATAGACTAATACATCTTGCATCTGATCAAAGAGATCATCAATCCTTGGCAAATGATATCTATTCTTGATCATGGATTTGTTAAGCATGTGATGGTAAATGCATAACCTTAACGTGTCATCTTTCTTCTTGACAAAGATGACCAGTGCTCCTCAGGGAGACACAATCTTTCTAATTAGTCTTTTAGATAGCAACTCATGATTTTTTTCTTTTAGCTCCACTACTTCAGTTGTATTCATTCAATAAGGATCCTTAAAAATTGGTTTTTTCTAGGCTTGATATCAACTATGAAATCAAATTCATGTCTTGGAGGAAGTCTAGGTAATTCCTCCGGAAAGACATCATTGTCCTCTTGTAAAAGTGGATAGTATTTCAAGGAAGTCTTACCTTCCTCAATGAAATTTGATATTTTTATCGTGTAAAACATACAACATTTGTTCTTAGCCTTTTTTAGCTGCATTACAGAAATATGCCTTACCTCGAGGTTTATTTTTATGCCTTGTATGATTGTTGTTTTATGTAGGTCATCCAAGCATTTTATTTATTTTTCAAAATAATCTATAGTTGCTTTGTGTTGAGACAGTCAATTTACACCTATTATAACATCGTAAGAACCTAAAGGACCTACATAAAGGTCTAATTCTGTGGTAAAACTAGGAAGTTCCAATGTTTCTTCAAATAAACATTGGTTTACAGTTTTGACAACATTGTTCCCATATTTCACAGTCCGTGAATTCTTCATATAACCAACTTTATTTTTTAATTTTTCAACTAACTTATTTGAAATGAAACATTTAGTTACACTAGTATCAAAAATAATAGTTACAAGTAGTCCATATAACTTACCTAGTACTTCAATAGGTGTGGCTTGTTGTTCATCCTGACGATTTGCTACTACATCGTGAATTATTTGTTGCAGTTGTTATTTAAAGGATAATTGTTGGCATAGTGATCTCCACCACACTTAAAGCATCCAAAAAATGGTCCTTTCCTTCTAGTCTTACTACCATTAGTTGTATTTCTTTGCCCATTTTTCTTAAAATTAGCAACAGACTTTATTGTTGTGTTTTTCTTTCCATTCTTACCCTTATTTCCAACCTTCTTCCACCAAGTCTTTCTTGGTGCAATTGATGAAGGTTAAATGAAATTTTTCGTTCTCTTTTCATTTATGTGAGTAGATATAGCTTGCAGCTTCTTCTCTTTCCTTATGGCCTTTTCAAAAATAACTTCCATATTCGAAGGACCATGAACATTAACCTCTCCACCAATGATGGGATTAAGTCCCATGATAAACTTGTATATATGGAATTTCTCATTAGTTTGGTATTGCAGAAGTTTAGTAAGTTTCTCCTAGTATTATGTTACAATCATTTTACAGTGTACCAAGGTTTAGAACTCAAACATTTTCTGATCATAATATAACTGTGGTAACCAACATTGTCTGAAGTAAAATTTAAATTGATACCAAGTTATATTTGTTGCAACAACACCTAAATCCACCTTTCAGATATCCCACCAAGAGGAAGCCTCATTGGAGAGCTGATAAGCACCCATATTGCCTTGGTTTTTTTAGAAAAATATTGTATCTCAAAGTATTTTTCTATCTCGTTAAGTCAGTTCTTAGCTTTATCACCCAAGGCTATTCCGTAAAACTTGGGCGGACTAATATGTTTGATGTCTCTTGATAGTTTTGATGCCAAGCGAGATCTTTTTTTCTCAGGTTGGTTTCATGTGTTAGTATTTTTAGCATTAGGATCTACCGCATTAATATTTTCAGCATTAACATAATGATTAGCATCATGAGGATCCACTACATTTTGATTCCCATCATTCAGGTTTTCTACATTAGGCTTCCCCTAAGGTTAAATACTATTGTACCTTTTTCTATTATTGTCCATAGCCAATATTTGTTCTTCAAGAACAACTATATGATTGCAAGTTTTTTGCATAGCAGTAAGTATCTCATCAAGCTTTTGGTTTTTTGTTTCTTCAGCCCTTATAGCCTGATTGTTCACATTATTGCCTCTTTTTCTAACCAATTTTTTTTGTTATCTAAGAAAAAAAAAATTATGTTAGCATAAGGACCCACTAATTCCAAGATATGTAAATCTTCAACTATGATACCAAAATGTAATGCTCTTGTTATAATTACTCCAAATTAAGGGATTTTTTTCTTTTAAAACAAACCCCTTAATCCCATTAAATTCCTCCAATGATTTTAACTAGCAACAATTATAATCCAGCATAAAATGAAGTTTACAATCCATCTAATAATAATACAAACCATGTGTAGTTGTAAAGGTCAATTAGATTTACCTGATCCCCTTTAATATCACTATAACTGAGTGTGTATAACTTGTATACAATTGGTTAACCTTTTTATTTAGGTATGAGAATTAAGTACAGTTCCTAAGTGTCTACCTGAAAATTAGTCAACTGAGTTTCATCTGGCATCTCTCAAAATTAGATAAGAACTCGATGAACTAACATTGTAATCAGCTAATTACACTACTTAGGAAAAAAAATTATAGCAATGTATTGCATGCTTAGTTTCTTGACTACACATAAGCCAAACGAAACTTGTCCCATCACCACACAATCATCTCTACACATTTATCTAGATCCCATTTCATTATGTTTAAGATTAAATTCTCTTATTTCGAAGACATAAGATCTAGGACTCGACTCTCAATTCGAGATTACACTATCATTCACATCTTAGGACCCCTATGGGAAATATAATTACTACTTAATCACATTCATCATTAAATACTCATTACCCTTCCCATAGCCACCCTAAGGTGGTACGGATAAGGTTCATTTGAATGGATATTTGGGACATAGGGCCCACTGTATGCACCCAAAATTGCACGGAAAATGGTTACAAAAGTCCCCAATGATGATTCAAAATCCTTTCAAGAAGGTTTTTGAGCTCCAAAAACCCATTCGTAGTGTATAGTTGTAGCCTAGATGGCCTTACTTAACTTTTCCATGCATTTTTCCATCTCCCTGCCTCTTTCTATGCTTGTTTTGGCCTTCAGTGCCAGGACTGCTACCCACCTGGGCAATGGTCCTGAAACCGCCGCCCTGCACAGGGTGGTGGTCCTGCCCACTTTTTCCAAATTCTTCACGCATGTTTTAAACATGCGACGGTTCACTTAAGTTTTCTTTTTGCATGCATCCGTGGGCCAAATTGGCTAAAAATAGCTTTGTTTGCTTGGTTCTCCTTGCTCCTTCTATTTTAAATAAGATTTAATTAGTTGGAACTACCTCTTCTTTCCTTGTGCATGAAAGTAACCTCCTAGCCTCCATTCCTATATATTCCATGCTTGTATTCAAGAAAAAGGGCCTGATAATTTTTTGTATCTTGTATTGTTTGCTATCATAATCTTGCTAGGAATTACATAGCCAAGCTCAGATCTCTTGTGTTATCTCTCTTCTACTTGCATTGCGTCCAGATTGCTTCCAAGCTACCATTGCTCAAGCGCCATCCTCTTGTTGTTGTTCTTTGCATTCCCAATCCTTTGGACTCACATGAACACTCAAAGAATGAAAGGAAAGAACTGAGGGGACAGATACTGATACTACTGGATTTTCCAAGGTTCTTGCTCTTCCAGGTTGGAGTTGTGTATTTGTTTGCTTTGTTTATCAAATTGTCAATTACGAATTGTTAATTTCAATTACATATCAAATAGAGTAGAGAAACATTTCATTCCAATTAGCTAGATAATTTCAAGTAGATCAAATCAATAGGAAGTTGTCTCTTCAACATTACTAGGGAAGTTGTGGGGAACAATAGCTTTGTTAGGGTTATGATTTTTTCTTCACTTCTGAGGTAGGGTTGGAAGGATTTTTATTGAATTAGAATAATATTTTTAGATTTAGATTCACACATCTGCACAAATAGTTAGCTACATCCTGGCTAATTGTTTGTATTTAATTTGTTTATTAGATTAGATGCATTGTTTGAAAAGTTAGAAAAGAACAAAAACATTTACTTTCCATAGATTACTTGTTTTATTGCTTTGTTCTGGTATATTGAGAAAACACCAAAAATATAGGTTAGATTTCCTTTGATAGATAGTTTATTTACTGAAAAAAAATCAATTCATCTTGCATGACCATCAACGGTCCACAACAGGAAAAGACTTACAGTTGTGATCCCCTGGTCCCACAACCCAACGAGCCAGAGCTAATAACTGACATTGACATTGAGCTTTAAGGGTCAAGGCGGCACACCTTCAACATACACTTTTTCCAAAATATTCACGTTGTTTTAAACATGCGATAGTTCACTTAAGTTTTCTTTTTGCATGCATTTGTGATCCGAATTGGCTAAAACTAGCTTTGCTTTATTGGTTCTCCTTACTCCTTCTATTTTAAATGAGATTTAATTTGTTGGAACTACTCTCTTCTTACCTTGTGCATGAAGTAACCTCCTAGCCTCCATTCCTATATATTCCATGCTTGTATTCAAGTAAAAGGGCCCTGAGAATTTTGTGTATCTTGTATTGTTGTGATGTCATAATCTTGCTAGGAATTGCATAGCCAAGCTCAAATCTTCTTGTGTTATCTCTCTTCTACTTGCATTGCATCCAGATTGCTTCCAAGATGTCATTGCTCAAGCACCATCCTCTTGTTGTTGTTCTTTGCATTCCCAATCCTTTGGACTCACATGAACACTCAAAGAATGAAAGGAAAGAACTGAGGGGACAGAAGATTGATACTACTAGATTTTCCAAGGTTCTTGCTCTTCCAAGTTGGAGTTGTGTATTTATTTGCTTTGTTTATCAAATTGTCAATTACAAATTGTTAATTTCAATTGCATATCAAATAGAGTAGAGAAACCAGTTCATTTCAATTAGCTAGATAATTTCAAGTAGATCAAATCAATAGGAAGTTGTCTCTTCAACATTACCAGGGAAGCTGTGGGGAACAATAGCTCTGTTAGGGTTATGATTTGTTCTTCACTTCTGAGGTAGGGTTGGAAGGATTTTGATTGAATTAGAATAATATTTTTAGATTTAGATTCACTACATCTACACAAATAGTTAGCTACATCTGGCTAATTATTTGTATTTAATTTGTTTATTAGATTAGATGCATTGTCTGAAAAGTTAGAAAAGAACAAAAACATTTATTTTCCATAGATTAGCTTGTTTTACTGCTTTGTTCTGATATATTGAGAAAATACCAAAAATATAGGTTAGATTTCCTTTGATAGATAGTTTATTTACTGAAAATTAAATCAATTCATCTTGCATGACCATCAACGGTCCACAACAAGAAAAGACTTACAGTTGTGATCCCCTGGTCCCACAACCCAATGGGCCAGAGCTAATAACTGACATTGACACAAGTTTGTGCTTAACAATCTTACACACACCTGCAACATACACTGAGAAGATAAGACAGTTAGATGCATTGAACATAGCTGTTAATCAAGCCTAGGTGACTTTTAGACTTCTCCTGAAAATAGGGTTTGATTACCATGTATGACCATCAAGGGCCACAACCCAACGAGTCTTTGGTTGTGATCCACAGGTCCCACAACCCAACAGTCCTGCTAGTCAGCTAGATATTGAAACTAGTTTACGCACATTGGTATTCATATCTTCACCACTTCCACCCAATATTATTACATGGCTTTCATTTTGAATATAGAAGTTGATCAGGCTAAGACTTTTGGACAAGACCAGAAAATCACCCATAGTCCCTGCAGCTCCACTACACCTCTTGTCTCCATTTTCATGACCTTATTTGGAAACCCATATAAGGAACCTGCAGGTTACTTTCCACGTATTCCACAACCAATCAACAGAATCTCGGTAGAACTAGACATTGATTTGAGTCTCTGAGTAGCTATCATATCAAACCATACCATCACACCCCTTTCAGGTTAGGAGAGCATTCTTTGCCTTAGATTTACAGATTCTCAGGAAGTATTGTATGTCAAAGACATAAGGTTTCCCAATTAGCTTGATCACCACCATCACTTTCACTTCCATTTAATTCCACACTGGCAGTCTTAGAATGACCTCGAGGAGGTCAGGTGCGAAGAAGGTCACGTGTTGATTTTCTATCGTACAAATTGGTGAACCCAACATGAAGAGATAGTCTCTAAGCGTTTCCAATTTTCATCCATCCTTTATTCTGTGGGTATTCTTATACCCTTCAAATATGTTAGGATATGACGAGTATGGTCAGCCCATCCCGGGTTTCTACATGTACCATTACCAATCAAATATCCCACAATAATCACCCTCACTTTCAATATGGGCAGACAACCGCTCATCCTCCTCAAAACCCTCTTCTTCAAGGGAACCAATGTTGGTTCTTCTGTACACATTGAAGAACTTGATCAGGTCACTCAGACTTATCCCCTCAAACAATCAAGTTCAAATAACATGACATTCACTAGTGAGGCAAGTTCATCTCCTCAGGTATTGTTTCAACATCCCATCACCGTACAATCCAATCAACTCCCCCATCTCGATGAGGAGTATTTAGCACTCAATACGCTAGGAGTGAACAAAAATTCCAAAACATGACCCAATCTGTTCAATAGGTTGCAAGGACAATGTGATTTCCTACTTCAGAACAATAACACTACCCCACCAACAACTGACAATACAACCAATGAGGGGTGGCAACATCGTTAACAATTCATAGCATGATACCATACTCCTCAACAACCTCCAAGGGTTCAACCAAAGGTACCTAAGCAAGGTACCGCCCCATCAATGGGTGATGTCATTTTAGCTTTGGTTGATAAAGTCGAGTTAGATATTCCCCAAAATACATAGAATTCATATGCAGGGCAAGCACAGACTCCTTCCTACCCACATAACTATGGGAAAATACCAACTACACAGAATCCTCCATCTACATGAATACTCTGAACCATGGGGATTTTCTAACTGGGACGAGGTACCTTAGGTATGCCTCCTCAAGCCACATATGGATACCTACAACAGGCACCAACCAAAAGTGCATTCTCAAACGCTATACGAGCTAAAAATGTGACGTTCCCGGGCTTCGTGCCTTCAGCTCCATATCAAAGTAATCAACCCCCTTATGCACAGATGTATTCTAAATATCCACAAGGAGATATGTACAACTATCCAGGTCATCCTTATGGTTATCTGTAGGGGATGTCATATCCCCTGATAAACACCCATGTCCATGTTGTTTTAGCAACCAATGCAGCCCCCACCTCCCCAACAAGGGTCTTTAATGGTGGAAACATATGCAATGAGGCCTTATTCTAAATATCTCAACGAACCCCTAGATTTCTCCATTTGGCCAATCATGCTCCTGAGACCCTTTCTTGATCTCCCGAAGTTCAAAGGGGAGGATGATCCTAATGCCCACATCAAGGCTTATGCAATGGCCATTCAAGAGTTGATCCCATGGGATGTAGTCGTTGCAAAGATTTTCCCTAAGACACTAGAAGGTATTTCTCTTGACTGGTATTATAGGATACCTGAGGCTTCAATACAATCATTCAAACAACTCGTATCAGATTTTATCAAATATTTTGATATGAACAAACTTTTACAAACAGGAATCAGGGAATTCCTTCATATCAAACAAGAACATAATGAATCTGCAGCCCACTTCATTCAGAGGTGGCGACATGTTCTCTACTCTTCCACAAGTGCTCCAAACATGGATCAAATTTAACTTTGTGATTTTTTCCTTCACTCTCTCAACAGAGAGATGAAGGAAGAGGTTCAAAAATTCCCGCTAAGGAGCTATGAAGAGGTGCTAGAGGGTGCTCTTCAGATTGACCAAGCGGCCATTCATAGTGGTCATAAGACCTATGGAGCAAATGGGAAGTTAGTCACTCCTGCTCAAATTACTCCCGGTTACTCCAACAACACAAATAACAATCAAGGACCAAAGATCCTTAATAAGAATCATGGAGTCATGATCGACGGTGTGACTGACTAACCCAAAAAGCCTAATGTTGTTAATCCTACTGGTACAGTACTACAAAAAACAACAACAACAATTAGAGAAACAACAATTTCTCACCCTTAGTAAACGTTGTGGATTTTAATCATCCCCAACAATAGCAACAACCTTAGCAACAGAGGACAAATGCTGACCCCAAGCCCTAGTCAATACCCCAACCAATTCCAGAATCAAGGGCAAGGGTTCCAAAGTGTTAATTATAATAGTCAACAACCAAACAATAACCATAGTTTTGGACCACAACAAGGAACAAACCAAAGGCCTTAAGATTACGATCTTGACTTGTATTGTGGTTTCCATAGGGTTCGCGAGGCATGACGCAAGAACTTGTCGCAATTGTAATAAGTTTTTACAGCGTTTTCCAAAAGACCAAAGATAGTTATTTGTTGACATGTTTTTGGCAAACCCAACTGCACCCAATAAAAATACATATATGGGATTGGTGTCTCCGCAGAACACACCATTCAGGAATCTTCAACGATCCTCTCCCCACGCATCCAAAGGACTAGGTAGACTGGATCCCAATGGTTCGAATAAAGGTATTGTAATAGGGACTCATGATCATGAAGCCTCAACTTCATCAAACCCACAGGTGGCACCTCCTTTGGATGGTCACCAACAAATGAAGATCGTAGGCTTGGTTGAGTTAGATGTTGAACCCCAAATTAATGCCGCAACAAGAGCCAAAGACTATTCTTTGCATCCAATCCTGATTTATCCAGTTATGTCAGATAATGCTCATGACACACTAACAAGCCAGTAGGGGCTTATGATTTGATCAATGATCTAACCAAGACCTTTTCACACATTTCCTTTTTGGATCTACAAAAGAATTCCCCTGCTCATCGAGCCACTCTTTTGGAAGTGCTAGGTCTCGGCCATTTGATTAACGTTACCCCTCCACCAGAGGCATAGATAAATCATATAGACTTTGACATTTTCCCTCTAGGGCAACCCAAAAGGGACATTGGGTTTGTATTTGACATAAGTAAGATTCCTACGGATGCTGAAATAGCTCGTAGAGGCGATCCGACCTTGTTTTTACAAGTTTAGATCTACAACAACTACGTGAAAATGTGCAATGATCGATGATGGGGCAGCAGTTAACATAGTCCCCTTCTCTTTTCTTTAGAAGTTAGGATATGGGGAGACTAATTGCTCCTTGACGTGAAACACACTGAGGGGTTATGATAGCCTCAAGGCAACCTCGATCGGAACCATAGTATTACCGGTTACTCTTGGGCCCAAGACGGTACTCACTAAGTTTTATATTATAGATCGGGAAACCAACTATAATATGATCCTTATTCATCCTTGGATCCACCACATGAAAGCAATCCCCTCCACTCTATTCCAAGAGGTCAGATTCTTGCATTTAGGGAAAGTCTTTGTGGCTCAAGGTGATCCAAAACCCTTTGATATACATTTGGCCAACTTGAAGAAAAATCCAGGGGTCCACTCTGAATTCGAACTTCCTATGAACTAGTTAAACAAACCAGAAAGTGTGGTACCAGAAGAAAATTTGGTTCCCACAATGGAGTTAGAAGTTACAGGTTTGATCGAGGGTATTCTGGTGGTCAAGGATGAAAATGTTGTTGTAGAGATAGTATCGTTAGGAACTACAACAAATATTGTCAAGCTATTAGAAAAGGATTTTCCTATCCTTCTCCCCTTTGATTCCATGGGTATGGGACATGCCTTGGGACTTGGTTCCCTTCCAGCAGATGAGGTTAACATGGTGGAGGTAACCGAGGTAAAAGGAGAACTTACAAAGGATGACTCAACATCCATCTTTCCGAGTAGTTGTTGGACTCTCCATTTTGATGGAGCCAAGTGTCACTTCATCACTAGGGCAGGCGCGATCCTTACTTCGCCTGAAGGAAGGATTTTACCTTTTTCTTTCAAATTGAATTTTGAATGCACAAACAATGGGGTTGAGTATGAGGCTCTCCTATTAGGTCTCATTGTAGCTAAGAGAATGGGCATCCTTAATATTAGGGTGTTGGGTGACTCACAGCTAGTCACAAATCAGATATTTGAGGTATACGAGACTAGGGTTGAACACCTACAACTCTACAAAATAGCCGTGTTGGGCCTAACAAAGGGGTTTGAATTTATATCAATCGAGGTAGTTCCACGTGAACAAAACCTTCTAGCAGACTCTATAGCAACTTCCGCCTCATGCTTCACCCCAAGTAGTGACTAGAGGACACTAACTTCACGGTTTCAATCCGTGTTGAATCCTTGATTCACAAAGCGCCAGTAGCGTCAATGTTGACATACGTCGAAGCTGAGGATCAGCTTGACTTTTCAGACCATGTTGATGGTGATGAGTCAACTTTAAGTTATTTAAATGCTTTGGCAGAACTACATCTTACCTGTCACGAGGTAGACCTTTCCCTAATTCCACATTCCTCTTCTTATTTTGGGAATCCCATGATTGAGTCCTCTCTGGGAAAAGATCTTGAGATTTACGAGGTAGAAGAAGAAGGGGACTTGGAGTTTCCTCCAGCCCCACCTAAGTTTGAGGAGGGTAATGCCTCCTTAATCGAGGGAACGATTGATATAAACATCGGAATGGAGGAGGAGCCAAAAATCTTAAAACTAGGGTCCTCTTTAACTCTAGAGGAAGTAGAAATTCATACCCAAATCCTCAAGGAACATCAAAAAGCCTTCACATTTAGTTACAAGGAAATGACGGGAATTGCACCACACATCGCAGTTCACAATCTCATCACCAAGTTGGATGCCAAACCAATTAAGCAGAAGTCAAGACCTATGAAGCCAAAGGTGGCCCTTATGGTAAAAGAAGAAGTAATGAAGCTTCTCTAGGTAGGATTTATCAAGCCAGTCGATTATTCACAATGGGTATCTAACATTGTCCCCATTCTCAAAAAGAATGGAAAGATCCATATTTGCATAGACTTCTGGGACATTAACAAGGCTTGTCCCAAGGATGATTTCCCACTACCATCCATTGATGTTATCATTGATGCAACAGCTGGATTTGAGTTTGTTGTCTCTCATGGATGGGTTTTCGGGATATAATCAAATCAAAATCTCCACCAAGGATCAAGCTAAAACTATGTTTATAACTCCTTGGGGAACTTATTGTTATGTTGTCATGCCATTTGGTCTTAAGAATGCTGGCGCTACATACCAACAAGCAATGACCTACATATTCCATGATCTTATTCATAAGATTGTGGAATCCTATGTAGATGACCTACTGGCCAAGGCCAGGAAGTGTTGCGATCACCCAGAGGTGCTTCGTATCATCCTTTCACACTTAATTGAGTATGGTGTCATGTTGAATCTAGAGAAATGTGTATTCGGTGTAACAGGTGGTAAGCTTCTAGGTTACATTATATCTTCACGAGGGATTGATGTTGACCCGGCCAAAATCCGGGCTGTGTTAGAAATGGTTCCGCCATCAGATGAGTCTGGTATTAGATCTTTTCTTGGGAAACTTGGTGCAATTTGAAGGTTCATCCCTGACTTGACCTTCGTCATTCATCCAATCAACAATTTGTTGAAAAAGGATTATAGCATTGATTGGATGGAGGAATGTAATGAGGCCTTCGAGGCAGTTAAATGATTCTTGTTGTCCCCTCCCACGCTAATGCCACCTAGATCAGATCGCCCTTTGATCTTATATTCATGGGCTACAGATGTTTTACTAGCCTGCATGTTGGCTCAAGAGGATGATGATAAGTGGGAATGGGCAGTTTACTTTATCATTCAGATGCTACTTGATTATGAGACATGCTACACACAGGTAGAAAAAGAATGCCTTGCCATAGTTTTTGCAACCAAGTGTTTAAGGACATTACATGCTCAATCAAGAAACAAGGGTCATTGTCAAGTCAGACCACTTACGAACATTCCTCATGCAGGGATCCTTGTCTAAAAAGGTTGGGTGTTTCATAACATTAATGGGTGAGTTCAAGTTAACGTTTGTAAATCAAAAATCCGTTAAGGGTCAAATCATTGTAGACTGGTTGGCTGATAATCCATTGGATGGGGGTGATTTGGTAGATCTGGACTTTCCCAATGAGTGCGTATATTTCGTCGAAACCAGGCCCCCTATCTCTGTATGCCCTTGGTACACTGACATTGTTAATTTCATCATGGACCATACATACCCAGAAGGGGCAACATCACAACAAAGAAGGTGGTTATGTGTCATTGCCGCTAAGTACGTTATTTTGGAACAGGTGCTTTATCGTAAAGCCTTTGACAGAATGTTGCTGAGATGTGTTGATGCCGAAGAATCCTAAAATATTCTTTATGAGTCACATAGCGGGGTATGTGGAGGTCACTTTGGTGGCCATGCCACTGCCTGGAAGATACATCAGATGGGCTATTTCTGGCCCACCCTAGAACATGACGCAGTAGAGTTTGTGCACAGATGTCACAAATGTCAAGAGTTCTCCCACGAGATCCACATACCAGCACAAGCTTTACAACCAATTGCAACCCCATGGCCCTTCTCCACATGGGGCCTAGATTTGATAGGGAAGTTCTCTCCCTCATCAACAGATGGCCATAATTTCATAATCACGGCCACAGAATACTTTACAAAGTGGGTAGAGGCCATGCCCCTTACCTGCTCCTGGCTCTGTAATCGCTAAGTTCATCTTGAACCAGATCATTTGTAGGTATGGGGTGCCACAAGTCATTATTTTTGATAATGGCACATGTCTTTCAAAAATGAACGAGGTGTGTGAGTTGTGTACAAAGTTTAAAATAAGTCATCACATGGCTTCTCTCTACTATCCTCAAGCTAATGGACAAGCTGAGGCTACCAATAAGACTTTAAAGTCCATTCTCCTAAAAACTGTTAAGGAGAACAAACGAGATTGGCACCTAAAGCTTTTTCCGGCCTTGTGGGCCTACCAAAATTGGTTAGAACACCAATGGGGGCAACCCCCTTTTCCTTAGTATTTGGTGTTGAGGCGGTTCTGCCACTTGAAGTTCGAAATACCTAGTCTCTATTTCACTACATGGGATCCTAGGAGAGGAGGGTTATCGAGAAGCATGACTCTCCCAATTAGAAAGTCTCGATAAGGCTAGACTGAATGATTGAACAACAAAATCAGTGTTTATGCTGACCATATGGCTCTCAATACAATAAGAAGGTTGTACGAACGTGAGATCTACGAAGGATATTTGGTATTAAACTCGATATCCAAATAGACAAGAAGACCGGCGAGGGAAGGAAAGTTCAGACCTAGGTGGTTAGGTCCATATCGAGTAGTGGAAGACTACAAAAATGGTGCATTTCACTTGTGTACACTAGAAGTTGAGGAGTTTAGCGAATCCATAAACTCTCTTCACCTAAAGAGATACTACGCATGATCCATCAACATTTTCATATGTACATTATTGCATTTGCATTGCATTTTCATTTGTCTGTTCATTTTGTAAAAAGTGTGATCAAGGAGCTTATTCTTATAGACAATCTAAAAACTTCGCAAAACATTGGCAAAACATTCAAATCATATCTCTTCAAAGGGACTTCATAATATCAGCAAATGTTTGTGAAGTCATTTATCAATCCAAACAACATAAGACAAAGTTTTGACGGTAACCATACCAAGGCCTGACATACTTGGTTCTACTTTTGGTCTCTTCTTAGGTTAGGTGTCATGTTTTTTCATGGTCTATTCTAGAAGCTTCATGGTGTCACATCTATCAAAGTATACATCTCCTTGGAAATAAACATTCTAACATTTTGACCCGATCAAATTCAAATCCACATAAAATTGGACTTTTTAGCATTTCGACGTCCTCTACCAACAAAAAATGTTGAGCCTACATCTCTTACTAGTGATGTAGGGTTGGGAAAGGAGGGGAAATTGCCCTTACTCATATGTGCCTTGTCCATGGTGATAAGCCCATGCTTCCTACTGGTAGCATGGGGCAAGGCGTAGGGGTCTCATTCATTTAAACTTGAAAGTTGTCAAATGACTAGAAAATGCATTGTAGATATCATAAATCAGTTACTCGCACTGAGAAGGCCATAACGTTTGTATTTCTCAACGAAATCACACAAAGAGTTCAGTACCCTTGAAAAATCGATGGCTTCAAGCCCGAGTGGCACAATAATCAAGATCCAATTCTGGATTTGATGAGAAATCAATGGGGTCACATTCATAAAACGTGGCCGGGTTCATGACAGTGTTTTATTTAGTGTAAGGTTGGGAGCGCAATTAAGAGGCATGGTCATCATTCCTGTCTCTGTCTGCAGCACCTGGGACCAGTATGGGGAGCCTTTTACAAGTAACTTGTACAATCCTTTCACTCCATGTTGAGCCCTGCCTCTTACAAGTGGTTGAAGGACACGAATTTTGGGATTTCCATTTTCCCTTTCATCTCATCTCTCTATCATCATTTTCCTATACAATTGGAGTGTTGAAGCTCATTGTAAAGGGGAGTTTTTAAGATAGTGGTAGAAAAGCTCTGTCATAAATTGCTTTGTGAAGCCAATGTGTTATCAGGCCCTTGTAGTCATTCTCCTTGCATGGTGATTCTAGGCCCTTATCATTGTAATAGATTGAATTGTGCATATCATGAAGCAATAAAATACAAGTTTTTGGAGTCATCTTCCCCTACTGTGAATTTGTTTGCACTCTTCTTGCCCTTTCAACCTTCATTAGTTTAATAATATTGTGTCTATTTTTATGCTCTTGCAGGGATCCATTATCATTGTGTATGTTTAAGATGTTGTTGTGAATGCATTTTGCTAGTTTGTGGAGAACTGTCATCACCCCTTCTAGTGTGCACTTTGCTTTTGGTATCTCACGCATTGGAAGACTACCCTCACATCCCCTCCTTTTCTGGTGTATCACTGCTTTAGTGTAGGCTTTCATTTTCATGTATTCTCTCTCCTTGGTCCCTTGGAAAGTTAGATTAGGAACACTGATAGTCTTACATGGCATTAGAGTAGATTGTGGCAGGTAGTTTAGGAGCAAGAACCATCTTTCTCTGGAGGTCTATCTCAAGTAGCCAAGTCCCACAACTTGGAGATAGTAGTGTCCCGCCATGTTATCCAGATCACACCGTGAGCTCAAGTATATGCACTTGTGTAAACATAAGGGTGTTGTGATTCGGTGATAACAATACCTAGTCTCCGCATTTCTCTACATGGGATCCTGGGAGAGGAGGGTTATCGATAAGTGAAACTCTCCCAATTAGAAAGTCTAGACGAAGCTAGACTGAATGTTGAACAACGGCACAATGTTTATGTAGACCGTATGGCTCAGTAATACAATAAGAAGGTGTACAAATGTGAGATCTACAAAGGATATTTGGTAAAGACTCAATAGCCGAATAGACAAGAAGACCGGCGAGGGAAGAAAGTTTTGAACTAGGTGGTTAGGTCCATATCGAGTAGTCAAAGACTACAAGAATGGCACATTTCACTTGTGCACACTAGAAGGTGAGGAGTTTAGTGAATCCATAAACTCTCTTCATCTAAAAAGATACTACGCATGATCCATCAGCATTTTAATATGTACATTATTGCATCTGCATTACATTTTCATTTGTCCATTTGTTTCAAAGTGAAAAGTGTGATCGAGGAGCTTATTCTTATAACAATTCCTAAAAAATTCTGAAAATATTGGCAAAACATTCAAATCATGTCTCTTCAAACCTTCATAATATCATCCATTGTTTTTGAATCACTTATCAATCTAAACGAGATAAGACAAAGTTTTGACGATAACCATACCAAGGCCTGCATACTTCGTTCTACTTTTGGTTTCTTCTTAGGTTAGGTGTCTTTTGCTCATGGTCTGTTCTAGAAGCTTCATGGTGTCACATCTATCCCATATACATCGCCTTGGAAATAAGAGCATTCTAAACATTTTTCCCAAATAACTAAATCAAATGCAAATTCACAGAAAATTTTATTTGTACACATTTCTCTACCCTACCAACCTTCGGTGTTGAGCATGCATCTCTTACTAGTGATGTACTCACTTTGGGAAAGGAGGGAAATTCCCTTACTCGTTTGTGCCTTGTCCATGGTGATAAGCCCACCCTCCCTACTGGTACCATGGGGCAAGGTGTAGGGGGTCTCTTTGATAAAATTGAAAGTTACAAACTAGTCAAGCATTGTGGAATCATAAATCAAAAACAAAGTGAGTTAGATGTCTAAAATTCCAAGAGAATTTAAAACTCGAAAACCAGATTGTGTCAACCAAGTGGCCATCTACGGATCCAATTCTAGATAAATTGTAAAGAAATTCTCATTCTAAACTATAAAGTAGCTTGAGTAGAGTAAGGTTGTAGCATCCTAATTTGGTCCTGTCAAACATCCATCTTTCTCTCGTCACTGCCATTCAAGAAAATTTCATGCTTGTGCCCTTTCTAACTCTTGGTGTTGAGCCCTCGCATCTTACTAGTTGTGTGGGGTTAGGAGTGGGGCAAGCATATCTATTTATCGTATCATTATATCATCATGTTTTATCAAGACAATATGAAGCGCTGGAGATTGCAAAAGAAGCTAATTTTAAGATCACATTGTGTTTGCATTGTCATATATCAGCATTTGAAATACAAAAAGAAATCATTCTGTTACCATTTCACATCCATTGCATACATTCTAAAAAGCATAGAAAAGTGGAAATTCTAAGTATCTAGAGTACACATGAGAGATAAGCCAAAGAGATTCAACTCGGATACAATGGAATATTAAACCAAAAATAGAGTTTGTATATATCGTAGAAGATCAAGTTTGTATGCAATATCATCATGCGTCTAAGCATGTTCAAAATGTTGGCAACAAGCCCGCAATATACAACAAAAAAATTGTATAATGTCAAAAATGGTATCAAAACAATAAAGGCTCCACGTCCTATCAATCCCTGTGGGATCCCTCAGATGGTGTGCAACCACATCTAGGGCTCCTACTATGGCTGTGACGGCGCTGAGAATGGAATGAATGGTGTGAGTGCTCGTGGTGGCTCCCCACTGCCTGTAGCCTCACTATGAGAATGGCTCTGCCTCATCAGGCACTCGGCAGTCTCGTATCCAGCTACCATGGTACGAAGGGACGTTACTATCTCAACACCTTCCAGATGGGAGCAAACACGTCGGTATGTCAGCTGGCAGCTAAGGGCTGTCCTAAATCTGTAGTCAACTCAGCTCGAGTCTTCCCTGAGGGGATCAATAGGGTGTCCACACATACCCGACGAATGAGCTCTTGCCACTCGTGTGCGGACGTTGTAGAAAAAAAAGAAAGCTAGTGAGCTAGAAAATCACAGAATGCAAATCAAAAGGAGAATGATAAGTTAAACATACGAAAATCAATAGACAAAATTGAGAAAGGAGTACTAAACATACTCGGGTCTCCAAGCATCCATGTGGGATCAGTGGTTATTGTGGCAAGGTGCTACTGGTCACTACAGAGCCTCACCGGATCTAGAGGCATGGCATTGTCTAATCACATACTCATCATCCCCTCCAAGTGCCTCCTCTGAGACCAGAGTCTCTCTCTCCGCGCTAACCTCCTCATGCATTGCTCTGAGGATCTCCTGAGTATCATGCCACTCAGGGTCACTCTCATCTCCCTCTGAAGGTCCTACCCCCTCATCCTCCTCTTGATCGACTCCCCCTCTGTATCATCCCCCACATCCTCCTCAGAGTCAGATTCCAAATCGATCGGCTCATCCTCCTCCCCACTATGAGAAGGAGCCACCCCAATCTGAAGTAAGGGTGCTTAAGGAGCACCAGCTTCCCATCGAGCCTGGACTACATGCCTAATTGCAATAGGCACACCATGAGTAACAACTATCCAACTGGGATCCCCTCTAGGACCCCTCGATTGCCTCCTGAATAGTCCTATAAACAGGTGCCACTGGAGGAAGCATGACAGGGTATGGAAGGCCGAACTACTGGGGTACACGGTCAAAGGGGTGAATCTCTAGTCTCCCAGCTCTGTCAACTAGTTGGCTTGTGGAAGAGCAAGCTACCATCATCGTAGCCTCCTCACCCCATATCCCTGCCATGTCCTAATAGGGTGTGGTAGTCATGTCTGTTGTAGTCAAGGAGGCCACTGACTGATGTGGTGTCTAAAGCACTGACATGCCTGTCCATCTAGCTACCCGGATAGCCTCTGGATCTGATACCTGTACCCCCTACCATAAGGGATGAAACACTTGTAAACCCAACTCATAACCAGAGTAGGGTGGCTCAAAGACTGTCCCTGCAATCTGACCACTCTATACAAATCGTGGTATGTAGTCCCCAGGATATCTGCTCCCCTAGGCATACTTACGGCCATGAGCCTCAATCTGTGCAATGATGGGGGCCCAGCAGTATAAAAGTGTATCTCCTCCCTTGTCCCTGACTAATCTCGAGGACAGGATACCCATGATGGCTCTCCTGAAGGATAGGAATGGGAGCAGTAGCAATGGACCAAACCTTCATTCCCTTCTTCGAGCCAGATGAGACAATGGACATCTCCCATATACGTGGCCCACTATGTCATCATGGCCCTATGGACCCCGCTATCTCCAATGTCAGTCTCCTACCAAGTACCAGGAGTCCAAGGATGTGGTATACATCCTCCAGAGTGATAGTCCACTCACCCCTAACACCTGGAAACCGGAAGGTGTTCCGGTCTGCATCCCAGTAAGAGAATAAGTCACACAAAATGTGACTGGCAGGAGCAACATGGGGCACCCGTGCTATCCACCAAATGCCCACCCACTGTAAGAAGATCCGGTCTCAGCCTGGGTCAGCTGATCTAAAATCCCAGGGAGCCAATCACACTCTCTCTCTCTGCTCCAGTGTATGTACTCCACCTTCTTCTACATCCACCAAAACATGAGAAAAGAGAAAGTTAGTAATGTACATCACATGATAAGCTCATCAAAAACATAGCAAAACATTGAAAAACACAAAAAAAATCAAGTTAAGGAGCATTTTAGACATCCAGAACCGCCGCCCAGTGCAGGGCGGCGGTTCCAGGACCTACCGCCCTGTCTTGGGTGGCGGTCCTGACCCGATTTCCCAAAACATGCCCTTAACCCTAAAAATGCCAAAAATGAAAAAATTGACCATTTTCTAACAAAATAAAAGAATGCCCTATGGGTGCCCCCCCCCTAAGGACTCATTTGAAACAAGAAATTTTGAAAATGTCCCCCCTAGGTGAACTTTTCAACATTTTAACATTTAGGGCACAAAAAGACAAAAGAGGAAATAACTAACCTGAGAAGCACTGGTCGATCTCCCACTTGTGGAGGCATGATCACTATCTCGCAACTAGGTCATTTCGGCTATACTCTCGTCAAAAATGGTCAACGTATGTCCAGAGCTCCAAATTCACCAAATCAACAATGCACAAATGAATTGAAAAATGAGTTTGTTTGATATATATAATGTTATTTTAAACTCATTTTGAGTGTATGTGTTTACAGGGTTGGAGCGTTGGCACATATATATTTCTACATCCCCGCGCAAATGGTAAGTTCTCTTGTCATTTTGATTTAGTGTTTATTTTCAATATTTTATCTATCTGCACTTGATTCTCTTCTCCTTCTTGCAGGAAGCGGGAGCTTGGATGGTGATGTTTTGACACACGGGCGTGTCAGGTATAGCTTCTAACTCCCCATTTTGGGAATGCCATACTCGGACTCTACGTTTTATGCCTTTTCATGGCTAAGACGCTTCTCCGAGGGGGCAATATGTACGCACCCAAAATTGCACGTGCTACATTGTCAGGAAAATGGTTACAAAAGTCCCCAATGATGATTCAAAATCCTTTCAAGAAGGTGTTCGAGCTCCTAAAAACCCATTTGCAGTATATATTTGTAGCCTAGATAGCCTTACTTAACTTTTCCATGCATTTTTCCATCTCCCCATTTCTTTCTGTGCTTGTTTTGGCCTTTAGTGTTGAGGACTGGGCCGCCCTGGCAGGGCGGCGGTCCTACCCCGCTTTTTCCATAATCTTCATGCATGTTTTAAACATGCGACGATTCACTTAAGTTTTCTTTTTAACATGCATCCATGAGCCGAATTGGCTAAAAATAGCTTTGTTTGCTTGGTTCTCCTTGCTCCTTCTATTTTTAAATAGATTTAATTAGTTGGAACTGCCTCTTCTTGCCTTGTGCATGAAGTAACCTCCTAGCCTCCATTCCTATATATTCCATGCTTGTATTCAAGAAAAAGGGCCTGAGAATTTTGTGTATCTTGCATTGTTGTGCTGCCATAATCTTGCTAGGAATTGCATAGCCAAGTTCAGATCTCTTGTGCTATCTCTCTTCTACTTGCATTGTGTCCAGATTACTTCCAAGCTGCCATTGCTCAAGCGCCATCCTCTTGTTGTTGTTCTTTGCATTCCCAATCCTTTGGACTCACATGAACACTCAGAGAAAGAAAGGAAAGAACTGAGGGGACAGATACTGATACTACTGGATTTTCCAAAGCTCTTGCTCTTCCAGGTTGGAGTTGTGTATTTGTTTGCTTTGTTTATCAAATTGTCAAATTGTTAATTTCAATTACATATCAAATAGAGTAGAGAAACAATTCATTTCAATTAGCTAGATAATCTCAAGTAGATCAAATCAATAGGAAGTTTTCTCTTCAACATTACCAGGGAAGCTTGTGGGGAACAATAGCTCTGTTAGGGTTATGATTTGTTCTTCACTTCTGAGGTAGGGTTGGAAGGATTTTGATTGAATTAGAATAGATTTTAGATTTAGATTCACACATCTGCACAAATAGTTAGCTACATCTGGCTAATTGTTTGTATTTAACTTGTTTATTAGATTAGATGCATTGTCTGAAAAGTTAGAAAAGAACAAAAACATTTATTTTCCATAGATTAGCTTGTTTTACTGCTTTGTTCTGATATATTGAGAAAACACCAAAAATATAGGTTAGATTTCCTTTGATAGATAGTTTATTTACTGAAAACAAATCAATTCATCTTGCATGACCATCAACGGTCCACAACAGGAAAAGACTTACAGTTGTGATCCCCTGGTCCCACAACCCAACGGGCTAGAGCTAATAACTGACATTGACACAAGTTTGCGTTTAACAGTCTTACGCACACCTACCACATACGCTGAGAAAATAAGACAGTTAGAGACATTGAACATAGCTGCTAATCAAGCCTACGACTTTTGGACTGCTCCTAGAAATAGGATTTGATTGCATGCATGACCATACAAGGGCCTCAACCTCAACGAGTCTTTGGTTGTGACCCACAGGTCCCGCAACCCAACGGGCCTGCTAGTCAGTTAGATATTGACACTAGTTTACGCACATTGGTATTCATATCTTCACCGCTTCCACCTGATATTATTACACAACTTTCATTGTTGAACATAGCAGCCGATCAGGCTAAGACTTTCTGGACAAGACCAGAAAATCACCCATAGTCCTGCAGCTCCACTACACCTCTTGTCTCCATTTCCATGACCTTGTCTGGAAACCCATACGAGGCACCTGCAGGTTACTTTCCACGTATTCCACAACCAATCAATAGAATCTCGGTAAACTAGACATCGATTGGAGTCTCTGAGTAGCTATCATATCGGACCATACCATCACACCCCTTTCAGGTTAGGAGAGCATTCTTTTCCTTAGATTCACAGATTCCAGTATTGTGTGTCGAAGACATAAGGTTTCCCAATTAGCTTGATCGCCACCATCACTTTCACTTCCATTTCAATTCCACACCGGCTGTCTCGGCACGACCTCGGGAGGTCAGGTGCGAAGAAGGTCACGTGTTGATTTTCTATCATACACTTAAGGTTGTTGTATAATGTAAATGTATTAATCACATTATACATATATTTATCCTAATTCATAGTTAGCGTATAGTACATATGTTATTAAGACATTAATATGTTGTAAGTAATGTGTTTAAAGTTATGGAAGGTATGACTATGATTACAACAATGTATTAATCTATAGTTGTATTATGCAAATTAATTAATCACATTGTGACTAAAGTTAGAGATGAAAATATCATTATTTCATAACTTCATACCGATGTCCATAAAAAATTGTGTTTCATCACTCTCATTTTTTAAACATGATAATGATGTTGTCATGCATATTTTTGTAATAAATTCCATTAAATAATTAATGATAATGATTGTAGTAACGTACCATCATATTACTACAAGCATAATTTTTTTACTTTTCACATAAAGTATAATCAATTTCAAAAGTATATATTGATGTTAAAAACAATGCAAAATTATTATGCCAATTGCACAAAGATTCCAAATAATAAATGTATGTATTAAACTTAACAAGGATCAATCCTTATAATAGATTTCATATTGTTACAAATAGGTAGAATGCCTTATAAAAATATGTGAAATAATGTTTTCACTTTTCACTAAATACAATGAACCGAATTCAGGTTTTCAAACAATAATATGTGATCAAATCATGTGTATAATATACAACTATCACATTACTTATCTACTACATACTACATCTGAAGGAAAGGAGGAATATATACATGGTCATTTCATCAAACTGGCATGAATTAACAACTCACAATCATGTTGTTTTATTACAAACTAAATGAATATAAAAGATGGTTATCTTATGCTACAAATAATATTTTCATACTAGAATTTATACATATTATTTTCCTTTGTTAAAGGAGTGAATCTACTTATGTCTCATATGTTTTCCAACAATCATCACTTTACAACAATAAATAATATATTTATGACTTATTATTAATATCTTCAATAGAATTTATTGTCACAAAGCAATATCAATAAAAATGAACTTCATTCATAAGGATAAAACACCTTACTATTGTTTAACCAATCTCGACCTTATATTATCCCATTATTTCAAAAAAAGTATTTAAATGAAAGAAGCAACTGAATTTGTCATGGTAAGAGTTACAATGAACTATAGACAATTATTACTTAATACTAAATCAACAATCAACCCTTTTATTTCCTAACATATTTGTTCAAAGATATTAAGACAATTTGTATTAAAAGTACATTCATGGCCACATTTCCAGACATTCAGCTAAGAGCTCTTTCAAGATTACTTTACTCAGAAAGTTACCAAATCTTGGAATATTTTAATGAAATTTCAACAAAACTTCAACAATGAAAATAAGCCAATGATCCTACAACTTTTAACAAACTTGGTCACATAAATTCTCTTCAAGAGGATATCATCATAGATATAAAAAAAACCATAAAGAAACCTTAGCCATTACAGGAAATGACGAAATCATAACAATGAACTCGAAGTGAAAAATATAGTTTCCAATCAAATGAAATATTCGTAATTTTCACAAGTCATGCATGACTCAAATTTTTTATGTGTATGACGAGGGATTTCACAACAAATAATAAAGGAAAAGACTCCTCATCCTAAAAAAAATTGGTAATGAACCTTATTCTAGATGAACACACTAGTTCAGTGCAGGATCTATAACCCATATTTTCAACTATTAAATCAACAAGACCTTAGTAGACAAGGTTAATTCTAGCTTATTGAAACCACTGCAAAAATTTTGCATCTTGGAGGAGTTTAATACATAGCCACTAGTATTTCACTTTTCACTCGCAAACTCTAATTTCTCAATCTCCTTTCAAATCAACCTTGTAAAATAAAAACCAAATGGCAAGGGACTCTCTACTTAACACACATTTCTAGCAACAAATTAACATTAACATAAAACAACTATGCATACGCATACATTTTTACCTTAACTTTTTTTACACAAAACCCATCAAAGGAAATTGATTCTCACAATAGCTTCTCAAAGACCAGTTCTAAGTTTTCATGAAATGTAATATAAATAAGATCATATAGTTGTATCTATAAATAATACAAACATAGGTCCACATACACTTTAAGAAATATCCTTTACAAATTTTTCATAAGAACCTAGTTGAGAAAATGCATTCTTCATTATTTTTCTATGTTTTTCAATCAAATTTTTAATGAATAATCACACATATCAATAAATAAGATAATCCAATTAATATTTATCAAATTCGAAGTAAAAAAAAAGAAAGGGAGTCATCATTCATGTATGTTATCTTGTAACTTTTACTCTATTTTTCCTGCTAAATCATCAACCGAATCGACCCAACAAAACTCCAAAAAATTTCATAGCATGTTGGGATTGTAAAATTATTTCTAAGTATCAAAAATTGCATATGATAGTGGTGCAAAAGAAAGGGGCATGTGGATAGGCATGAAGGGTTGACAAAATTGTGCCCTAAGGTTTCGCCGCCTAAAGAGAGAAAGTTTAGGGACTTATCCATTTTTCTTGGATCAGGATAAAAATATGATGGAGTGTAGAACACATAAAGGGTAAGATCATGAAGACTTCGTGACTAAGGAAATTCTATTTTTGGAGCAAGTGGAAGATTAAGAGTCATGCAGAGTTAGAATTAATAATAGGATTATATCATGGTTTAAATATGGAGATAATCTATTATTAGCAAAGATTACATGCTTCATGAATATCTTTGTATGCATGCATGGCTATTTTTGAGCATGCATCCTATTTTGAGAGTGCATAGGTGGTGAAGGGAAAGGCCCCACCCTTGTGTGTGTGTGTGTGTGTGTGTGTGTGTGTGTGTGTGTGTGTGTGTGTGTGTGTGTGTGTTGATTTACACTATTTAGAGAGGTGTGTATGTTTTGAGTTGTAACATAGTCATGTTGCGGGTATGAGTTACGCACATGAATTTTGTGTTGATATTTATTATGTATTCAGATTCTAGTTTGTGATGAGTTAATATAATGGATCTTTGTGGATGGATATTGGTTTTTGATGTCTCTATTCATGGTTATTATATGGTAAATCTTATTGTAATAGTGATCTAATCTAATATGCTTCTTTATTATGTGTGTTTCCAAATTGAGCTCATGGATGTGATTATTTTGATGGAATATACACTTTGATTATGGTTATTATAAATAGGAATGCATAAACCTTGGCAAGACAATACCAAAGAGGGACTTGGTAGCTTTCGCATGCTTCGGGTGAGTGTCTAGATCTATCTAGATGAAGTGTCAACGTGCCTAGGCATCTGAGTATAAAAATAAAGGCTACATTTTGGTTCTTTTTTCGGTACCTTCTTTTCAAATTATTTACCATGATGTTGCATGATGATAGCGTATCGGTTAAATCTTGTGGTTATTGAATATTGGATAAATGACGGACAAGAACAATTTGCATGAAGATATGGTTCTAAACCTGATTTCAATGTGCGTAGTTGGGTGGAAGAAAATATTTATCATGAGCTTTATGATAAATTCTTTTTTTACTTTCCAATAGAGTTGTATGATTGGTGGTCAGCATATGCATCAAAGAAAAGTTGGAGTTATAGACCAAGGGTTTTAAATACAGGAAGAGTACTAGGCTTTGTTTGATGCAAATGAACCTTAGACGTGTGTTATAGATCATTGGTGGGCTGGTGTTGTGCACATTTATACTCTGGAATATGTTGTGTCTATGTATTCTTGTCTAGAATTTGCTAAGTTTGAATTTTTGCATGAGCCAAGATGATCTTACATCCACACTATTCCTTTGGCAATTAAGCTCTTGATTGTGGTGCTGAGTTTAGAGCGCCTACCTATGGCTAGCTAAACATGCCACCACACGCAGGGTTAGGAGAAGGTATGGAGAAATATGGTGGACCTTTCAGAAGAAAGGTAGATTAAGTTTAATGAAGCGTGAGAGAGGGAATTAGCGAAGTAGCGTGAAATTGAGGAGTCTATGGAGGTGTGGAGGATGATGTCTCGTGAAGGATTTGAAGCTCACGTGGAAGACATGGAGATGGAGCATCGGGCTATCCCCCACTTAGGGGAGCACTGTAGAGAATCCCTTTCAACTTCTAATGAGATCACATCAGAGGAGGAAAGATTGATGGTTGTGGTCGGGAATTTGATCCCACCTAGAAACTTTTGTCACAAAATCATTGCACCCTCCAAATGGCTAGAATGTGAGTAGTACATTCGGTGTGATTGGGAAACATTGTATCACCTATCAAGTTGTGGGACTTTGGATTGAGGTGAACCTCCATAGAAGGGTCAGCTTCCTCTTCCTAAACTAAGTACTATACTACTCCTAGTGCAATAAAGTGATTATCTACACCTACGCTAACATTTCATGGGTTTTAGGAAAAGACATTTTCAAGAAATGAAACTATAGTAGGAATGGTGATGCACCAAATAAAGGGTGTTGCCAGAATCAAGAAGGGTTAATCTGAAGAGAGGTGTGCACACCACATGTCAACTTCACCTACTGTAACTTAGAGAGGGTACAGAATACCACATATAAGGAAGCACGTGTTCCCTTTGTTAAAATCGATCAGACAAACAAGTTATCAGTCTTCCAGTGAAGAAGGATGAATTCGAGAAGGGTGAATAAGCACCACAACTCAGCTACATGCAATACTACACCACTTGATAAGCACAGAACTCCAAGAACCTACAATAGAAACATGAATTTGCACAGTATACCTGCAAGCATGAGAAAGGCACAAAGAAGTATAGAAGGATAAAAGGACCAAGATTAGTCACAAAACACACATTTTTATTACTTCAACAACATGCACTATGCATCATACATTTAGAAGAGGCAATGGTTTTTCATTACAATCTTGGAAAGTCGGGTTGAAAGTTCTCTCAACATATAAGGACAACTTACAAAAGAGAGAGGACTCTTGAAAAATTTGCACTTGTCTTAGATAGCTAACTTTTCTAACATGTCTAACCTATTGGAACCTGTTACAATGAGCTTCCAACTTACATTTATATAAGAAGTTGTGTGTGAGAGAGAGAAGAAGTAATAAATTCCCCTCCTGAATTGAAGCCACATGATGTATTTATTACAGTTGGTTGAACCACTTTGAGAAGCTTCCATCATGTGTCATTAATGCCCAATTGACCTAATCTTCTTAATTAATTAAAAGAATATTTTAATAAAATATTTTAATAATAATAATAAATATTATTAATAAAATATTAACTTAATTACTATTAGCTGGGACCCTTAAAACCGGTTTGCATTGAAGGGGGTCTCTTTGTGAATAAGCCAAAAAATAGACCAACTCGATGGTTGGCTCACCGAACCAACTCACTGTTAGAGTAGGTATTTACCTTAGCTCATGTTCACCTAGGTACATTATTTACCTTTATTGTATTTATCCTTACCCACTTCTGTGTGTGGATATTTATTTTATCTTATTTAGATATTAGGAGATATTATCTAGTTGTTAGGTATAGTTGTTTCCTTGATCTATGGTATTGACTAGTTCTTTCCTTGATCCATGGTATTGAATAGATCCTTGATGTCTAGTTCTCTCCTAAATCTATGGTCTTGACTAGTTCTTTGATGACTAGTTATTTCCTTGGTCTATGGCTTGATCTACGACCTTGACTGGTTCTTAGATTGTTATTCCTTACCTATATAAGCAAGGCCCATTCTCATTGTATTTCATTGAGTTCAATAATAATATATGATATTGTTGCTCATTTTTTTGCAAAGGTTTTATGTAAAGTTATTCTGGTGAATTTGTTTCATCTTATAGATCACGGTGTTTAATTAGCATCTGTGTTCTTGGCTTGGTACAATCTGGTTATCATTCCTTTTACTCACCGAGTTGGGTCTGAGCTCCTCCAACCTTCACTGCAACCGATCTCTCATTTTTTCATGCATTGACCAAGCTACTTTGCATTGCCACATCAAACTAACAAGCCCAAAACTACTCTACATAAGCTCACCGCCGAACTCTATCTCCACAAGCTCCATTTAATATACATTGAGCTATCCTCCGTTTGAGTGCATTTAACTGAACTCACCACCCATGCAACCATCGTCGAGTTCCTCCATGTTATGTTAGTTTTCCACACGTGAATTTACCTTATTGGCTTTTTAGACCCCTACTGAGCTCATACTCAAATGCCATGTTGAGCTGTTCCTAGCTAGGTTCCAACTCGGTTCCCTGAGTCGAGTTCTTCATGTTTCATACGATCCTAAATCGGTAATGTCATTTGGATCTCGACTCAGCTCCTATTGAAAACTTCCTACGAGTAATTTGTTTGACCCATTATCCTGATTTTGAGCTATGTCACTGACCTGTGTATTGGCTGAGTCCATCACCATCATATCGACCCATGAACCCACTCCAAGAAATTCCTGGTTATCTACTCTGCATGGCTCGACTCCATGAGATCTGCTTGTAAGCTCACCGCCAAGCGACTCAGCCTCAACTCGACTCATCCTAAGTCTCTTCCCATGCATCATACCAACCAATCTCATAAGTCATTCCCTTCCATATCAATCGAGTACATCATGGGCTCGTTACCACCATCCACCGAGCTCCTCCTTTCCTTGTGAACTCAAACGTTAACATGGCGAGTTGATTAGCCACTTAATGCATCACTTGAATTCTGTATTGAGCTCTCACCCATATTTTTTGAACTCTTACACAAGCCATACATCAACTATCACAACTCGTTCAACTTCTTCGAGCTCATACCTTATATGATGAACCTCCCCATTAGCTTACGTATTCTTGACTTGGGACGAGCTCTCCATAACAAGCTCAACTAAGTTTTCAAATGATGACTCATGAACTCGTTACCTCAGTGAGATCCAAGTAACTCGAGCATGACCTTGTCATTCTTATCCATGATCCTCATAGTTTGAGCTCTATACACTTTGCAAGTCTACCAACACAGCTCGTTGCTGAAGTCAATCTCTAGTGGACTCATGTCAGCCTCACTGACTCTGCTCAACCCTAACACACCTAGATCATACCAATTCTTCCTTACCCTGACAAGCTTGACCTTGATCAGATTTTTTCAACCCAAGTGACTTGTGAATGAAACCAGTTATCTCCATGTCGACTCACTCCCAAGCTGGACCCCGAGCTTGTCTTCATCCTAAAAAATGACTCACTGTTCATTCATCTTAACGCATTCATGCATCCTTCGTTTCAAATCCTACTCATCCCATCATGCATATCAGATCATTACACAACTTAGATCTTGGTATTCCAAAAAATTGATAAGCTCTTTGTAAGCTTCTTGCTCAAGTTGAATTTCCTCTATTTTTGGGCTCTTACGCCATGGTTTTTTGTATTGTCCGTCCCTTACTGAACTTGGCTATATATTGCAATGAATTATGTGTGAGCTAGTTTCATCTCGGTATCTCCTTTATGTTCAATACACCAAGTGAATTCACCGTCCTCCACAGCACACTGCATTGACCTTCCCCAACCAATTTTCCTATTAACTTGGTTCTTAACCAAGCTTTACTTGAAGGGCATTATGCATGCACTGGATGGTTTAACCGATAACCCAGCTATCTTCACGAGTAAATTCTCGTTAACCACTCCAACATGTTTTGACTCTCTTGATGACTCACCTGATATTTCAAAAACAAACTCAGACCCCTAAGTCAAATTTCTGAGTGAGACATTACCTTCTTAGTTTACCATCATCGAACTCTTGATCTTGGTAGTAGACTCAACCTACTCCCATGCTCAGAATTTTTATGATGGCTTGTTATCTCATCATTTCCCTTGGTAATGCTTTGCCTTATTTTCCACATGTGGAATCACTGGCTTGGCCTACCATCATGTTATCTCCACTATGGCTGCAACCTTTAAAATTCCCCGAGTGTGAGATTCTTACAATGGCTTACCATACTCTTATGAACTATCTTGGTGTATCGATTCCTAATCCCCACTTTTACACCGACTCGTTGTGATCCTCATGAGCTTGCTATGAATCAATCCTTTCTAGCCCAAATGACACAGTTGCACGAGCTCAATTCTGACAATGAGCTCCCTCTATTATGGAAAATTCCAAGCTTTTTATTGTCACCCTAGACTGAGATTAGTTATTATCTTCACCTACTGGGATAATGGGTGGATCTCTCTACTGAATTAGATCTCAAGGCTCATCTCTACAATGCCTCGACTAGGTGATCCTAGTCGACTTGGACCTGAACTATCCCTTTGAGTCATAAAAAGGGACCCTGGCTATGCCCATCGCCACCCAAAAATTGTTAGCAATGAGATCCCTCTGCTTTGAAATCTTATCACAGTGGCCACAAGCCAATGCATGCCCCTGATCTCATGATTGGGATTGTTTGATTTACTTGTGGAATTCATCTATGCACTCAACTTCTCACATTAAGCCTACCATGTGTGATTTCTTTCATTCGTGATCTCCTTCACATGGTTGATGAAACTAGCTCCATCGAGCTTCACTTTAGCCGTGATGCTTGACAATTCCATCACCTGTATTACTATGAAGCCACTAATCAAGCTCCTGAATTCCTGTGATCAAGCTTAAACCTGCAATGTCTTGCTTGACCATTTCTTTTACCAAGCCCATTGGACTTTCAACTTGGGCCATTTATCATGTGAATCCCCAAGTAAATATGTGATTCATTATATCTAAAATCTTCACTACTCAGTACTTATGACACCCCGTGACTTGGCTCATAGGAACATCATCCGGTTGAGTCACTCTAACTCATTCCTAGTAGACTTCTCCTACTGAGCCCAAATGACTCGGTACAATCTTAGCTCGGTCGAGTGAGTTAACCCTCGCTAATATCCTTCTAGATTCATCACATACCAAACTCAAGCTTGAGCCCTCCATTTTCCTCTTCACATGGCTTGATGATTTTACTGAAAAACATGGCCAAGTTGGCCTTTCATTGCCCACATGTGTTTTCATCCGAGCTGGGTTCAGAGCTCCTGGCAGGCGTACCTCCTTACCCAAGTCGAGCCACACAATCTTGTACCCAACTCGTTTCCCTGCTAGGTTCTGTAGTAATGCTGCTAACTAATTTGACATGGCTTTCAAGCTAGATATAGAGCCATTATCTTTTCGACTCTGCACTTTAAGTGATACATTCACACAAACCAAGTTTAGCTCGAAGTCGACTCAGCCTCATCCCGTCAAGCCACCTCTATGCAACTTTATGACCTCTCACTGAGCTACCAACCGGTTCACCAAGTCATTTAAGGACTCGACCCTCCCAATTCTCTTCGTGAACACCTTATGCCATGCACTTGAGAATATTCTGTGTGTTAGGCTGAATCGCTCGAGCTTGAAGCTTCCACGAGCACGTGAGTTATCTCTACTGACTCGGAAAACATTTTCCCACTATCAATTTCTTTTGCAAGTTCCTTACCCTTAACTTGTTGAGCTGATATTTTTGCAATGTTCTATGCTTCACATGACCACCTTGATTGAGCTCATTGTCGACTGAGCTCCAAGCTTGAGCTTTTCATCCAAGGGCCAATAACTATTTCTTTATGAGCTCGATGAATTTGAATGAAATTCCTCCCTATCGCGTTGAGCAAGATACCTACTCTACTTAATCCCTATGGTGGCCTCCATATTGACTCGATTCTAATGTCATTGAGTCTGATACCAAATTATCATGGGTGTAGTGTACAAACTCAATAATCAACTCATCGAGCAGCTCACCAAGTTGCTCAGTGAGTAGTTTTTGACCCTTCACCATCCTATGTAAAATTAATATTTTACACCAAACTTTGGACTTTCTAGGAATTCTTCTCGAACTTGGGAGTAATGTAAACACAATAAGACCCCTAAAACATGATGTTTATTTAATTGACCATTTTTACTGATATTCACTAAAAGTGGGCCCCAAAACAAATTTTCTTACCCTGAATAAACCTTATAAAATCCAAGATGAAATTTACTGCTAATGTTCTGGGATGGTTAATGGAGCCCACCTTATTAGCTTGAAAGTGCGATAGGCCTCCGTTGTCCAATTTTTTCCTCAAGGGAAAAAATGGATAACAGCAAATTAGTCCTTGCGTCTTGTGTTCCAGTTCCAGAAGTAATCATTAATCAGCAAGCAAGTATAGGTAATCCAGTAACTTCATGCAGATATCATTTTCCTTTGAATACATAGGTACATCAGACAACACATTCATTTATGACATCACATACAACATCTTTTTTGTTTGGAGGCTTGATTAGAGGAATATTTTATGACACGTCATCAAGATAGAGTGTGGGCATGCAAAACATTGGGAACATGTCTGGAACTACTAAAAATTCAAAGACTATGGGAATTCAGTTTAGTAATACGGTTGGGATGAAAGGAAGTACATTCACTAGTCTGGCGCCCACTACTGGAGGATCAGGAAGATCAAGAGGTTTAGGATCAAGTGGATCAGGTGGTTCTAGTGGTGGAGGAAATACTGGTGGCAGTTCTAGTTCTAGATCTGGAGGATAAATCCCACCTCCCTAGCAACCCCCACATCAACCTTAGTAATTTAATTATTATATTTCCCTCCACTTGTCAAAATATAGAGGTATTGAAAGCATGTACATAAGTGTGAGTTGTTATGGAACACTAAGGGAATCACCAGTCCAAATAGGAAGGTGAGTTAGTTTTCTACTACTCTTCAAGGGCATGTGTATATCTGATATAGAAATTATGACCCACATCAGACTATGGTGGATTATGATGCTTTGTACTTTGTGTTTCTAGATGAGTTCAATATTTCATATTTTGAACAAAAAAGTATCATCACACTTAAGGACATTAAGTAGGGATTATCAAAAAGTGTTCGAGAATATGATGTGCCTTTTAAAACTTTGTTGTCAAAGTTGTCTTATGAAATACACCCTAGTTAGCCTGCATGGTGTTTTTTTTGGTGGGTTGTTGACTCCATTTAGAAGGGCGCTATCTCATAAGACCTTTGTGGATCCGCATGGCACTTTAGAGGTAGCTCAGTGTGCTGAGGAAGTTGGTAGTGTGGACACTAGAGTGAGTTCATTTTTAGAGGTGTAGATTGTAGCTATGGTGAAACAATTGGAGAAACTCTCTGTTAATTTAGCTCATGAGATGCGTAGTGGGATATGGTGTGTGGATTGTTAGGTTGAAGGACATACCAAGGATAGTTTTCCTCACAAGTCAGTGTGTGCTATATTGTTGGATTGTGGGGTTTTTCATTTTGACCATGATGTGAGTAGATGTCCCCTCTTACATTGTGTGATCTAAAATAATGTGTCTATGTACTATAAGATTTGCAAGACTCACACTCATGACATAGTTGACTATAGAGTGATTGATCATATCCATGAAGCCATTGAAACTAGGGTGCACTAGATTAGTGTATCAGGTGGATCTAAGGAACAAGGAGGACAACATAATGAAGGGTGCAAAAATGTGGATAATAGGATTAAAGGCTTTCATAGAGGATATAAAGGTCAATGTCACGGCGGTGGAAGAGGAGGATTTCCTAAAGGAACTTATTAGACATTTGGATCTCTTGATCATTATCAGTGCGAGCACCCTCAGAATGTGGTTTTCTCATGGTGTGGAAAACAACACAAATTTGAAGAATTTATAGACTTGTATGAGCATATGAGCAAGTAGCACAAGCAAGATAAGGGAGCAGTTATGATTAAGAGACAATGTGTAGATGGAGATAAATGGATGCCAAAGGTTGGACTGAATTCTAAATTACAACCCATCATAGTTACCACATGCACTGAAGTTGTGTGTGCTTGCGAACCTCCAAAGTATAGGCCGACTATAACAAAGCAAGGAGTGATTAATGTTAATTACCCTAATGTTTCCCATTAGAAAGAGTTTTACCAGGAAATTATGGATGTTATTAGGGATTTACAAGGAGAAATTCAGAGTTTGAAGGAGCATGTGTGCGTGATGGAGTGAGTAAAGACAATTGAATTCCCACATAAGGACATAGGTGACTTGAAGGAAGTATTTTGAATATTTCGCCAGGAGAACATATTCTCGTTATTAGGAGAGTGGTTGAGAGAAAAAGTATCACACACAGGTAATGAGCATGAGAGGCAGATTCTTCATGTAAATATGCTTCCCCTTAATCATGAGTATGATAAGAAGATTACACTAAATGCGGTCATAGATGGATGGATTCTGAGAAATATTATGATACATACAAGTGCGGAAGTTAATGTACTCACGTTGGATGCATGGAATCAGATGGGAATACCACCATTGCAGCCTTCTTTGAATATATTATATATGACAAATAGAACTAGAGCCATGCCACTTGGAATGTTAAAGGATGCGACTATTACAATTCAGGAAGATAATTTTACTATTAACTTTGAAGTTTTGTATTTAGCTGAAGTAGATAGTTTCCCAACATTACTTGGGTGCCCCTGGTGTTATGCGAATAATGTATATTTACGCTTAACAAGGGGTATATTAGCTTTGAGAATAAGGAATATCATGTCATTGTACCTTTAACAGATGTAAAGGTTGCTTCGTATATTGAGCCTTTTACTGAAGAAGACTTGAACAAGATATACGCACACATAATAAGAAACCCTGAGGTAACTAAGTCATCTAAGGAAGGAGTGATACAATGGGATGATGCTCAATCAGTTAGCGATACCATAAGTATTGTTTGTGATAACTAGGCACAAGGAAATTATGAAGTGGTTGGACGAGAAGTTAAGAACACATTTACTTGCATGATCAGTTCGTGCATGGTTAGGTGCTTAAGTAATAGTCAGGTACCTCAATACACTAGTGAGGGTAACCTTGATATATTTCTATGCACCATAGAAGCCCATTGGAATAATGAGGGTGACATAAGAAATATGTTGGTTTATGCACTTTGTAGGATAGCAACACGCTAGTGGGATACACACAAAGACAACCTATTAGAATGGCGAGAGGTGAGAATAACCTTTTCTACTAGGTTTCTAAGGAGTAATTTACCCTCTCAGATATGCGAATTCCATGATAAATCCCCTGCTTCACACCACGTTCAGGAATTTGAGATACTTTGTATGGAGGGGCAGGAGGCCTTACCACCATCACTCTGGGTATATAAGTTCTATGTAACCCTAGGTAGATGTGCACACACATGGTATGTCCATGAAGAATTAACAATGGAAATAGTTAATTGGCAAGATATGACCTCATGTATGATTCATAATTTTGATTACTTTTCTACTAAACCTCTAGTCAATGAAGCATTGTATATTATGCAATGCATTACTTTGCGTGATAGCACGAAGGTTGAGGAAATTTTGTTAGACATGTTTAGAGAGATATATTTAGAGGTGCAACTTTACCTTGAAGATACAGAAGAAGAAGAAATGATTTTCACTTGGGCAACGAAGGAAAAGGGTAAACTGGTATGCATGATAAATGATGATGATGATTATGATGAGGATAACAACCTGGATGTTAATCACACTGAAGGTATACGCGAGGTGATGGATATAACAGATGAAAAGGTGTGTGCGTATAATGAGCCTATGAAAACAAAGAAAGTTAATATTGGAACATATGCAAAGCCTAAAGAGGACATTATTAGTGATTATTGGTCGGATCAAGAAGTGGCTAAAATTATTGAACTCCTACGCGACTTTCAAGATTTATTTACGTAAGGCTATCATGAGTTAAAAGGAGTACATCCTTCTTTAGGTGAGATGAGAATCAAATTTAAAGAAGGCATGTGCCCAATTAGGAAGAGGACATAGAAGATGAATCCTAATTTACACATTAAGTTAAAGGAATGAATTGATAAAATTCTCAAGTTTTGTATAATGTAGCCCATTGAGGAATCTGAGTGGGTAAGTCCCACAATCATCAGTATTAAAAAGGATGGAAGGATAAGGATTTGTGTGGACTATAGAGAGTTAAATGCTTCATGTTTCATTTATCCTTTTCCCACCTATTTCACATAGGAGATTCTTAAGGGAGTTACAGGGCATGAGATCTACTCTTTTACTGATGGTTTTTTAGGATATCATCAAGTACACATAGAAAAGTAAGATCAGGAAAAGATAACTTTCACCACTGAATGGAGAAGCTTTACATACACAATTATGCCCTTTAGACTAAAGAATTTGTCAGTTGTGTTCTTTTGCATTATTGTGGACTTTTCGAGACTTCATTCATAAGTTTTTATAGGTATATCTAGATGAATGAACAGTGTATGGTTTGGTTAAGGATCATTATAACAATTTTAGGCTTATGTTTGAGAGGTGCATGTAGTTGATCATCTCTTTGAATATTAAGAAATGTATACTTGCGACACATTTTGGCACTTTACTATGGCATATTATTTGTAAGGAAGGCTTGTTAGTAGATCTAGCCAAGGTCGTTATGATCCTGGGATTGGAAGAACTTAAAAATCAAAGTAAAGTGCATGGATTTCTTCGACATACAGGGTATTACAATAAATTCATTAATGACTATGCAAATATTTTTGTGCCCTTAGAAGAACTACTGAAAGCTAAATAAAAATTCTATTGGGGTGGCACGTAGCAGTAGGTGTTTGAAAACTGAAGGAAAGGCTGACCAGTGCACCTATTTTATGCTTTCCTTTGTGGGATAAACCCTTTCATGTTCATGTTGATGCTGTTGGAATGGAAATTATTGCAATGTTGGCTCAACCAAGAGAGGGAATTGTAGACCACCCTATGTTTTTGGAATTAGGAAGTTAACACCAGCTAAAGAGAACTATACAACTATTGAGCATGAGGCTTTGTCCATGATTTACGCGTTTCATAATTTCAAACAATATTTATAGGCGATATCATTTATCTTCTTCAAAAATCATATGGCACTTAAGTATTTGGTCAACAAGCCTATTTTACAAAGGCGCATATGCAAGTGGATATTACTATTTTAGGAGTTTTAATTTACAATTATTGTAAAACAAGGTAAAAACAACTCAGGACCTAACCATTTGTCAAGAATAAATTTTGATGAGGATGCACAGAGCATTGAGGACATAATGTTAGATGCACATCTATTTATATTGAACCACACACCCACTAAACTAGAGGAAATTTTCGTAGTCTTGTGCATTGACCAGACGCCCAAAGGAATGAAGACCTTAGAAAGGAAACAACTTGTAATACATGCGGAACATTACCAGTTGATAGGTGGATATTTTTGTAAGCTAGGTCACGATGAAGTTTTATGTCAGTGTGTTCTGGAGCATGAGCATGAGGGTATTATGGAATAAGCTCATGGTAGAATTATAGGAGGTCATTATGCAGGAGATGCCACCGCGTGTAAGATCTTGATGGCTGGCCTTAGGTGGGAAACTTTATATAAATATATCAAAGATGATGTCAAGGTGTGTGACCAATGTCAGTGCCTTGGAAATCCTGGAACTAGAGATGAAATGCCTTTGTGACCTATTGCAAGTATTGAACCTTTTGAAAAATAGGTGATTGACTTTGTAGGATGTATTTCCCCACCTGTGCGTAGTACTAATGTGCGTTATATTATAACTTATATAGATTATATGACAAGGTGGGTAGAAGAAACACCTATAAAGGATTGCACAATAGCTAAAATAGCAAGGTTCTTATGGGTGAACATTATCAATAGGTATGGATGTCCGTTGAGCTTAACAAGTGATAGGGGAACACATTTTTTGAATGAAACCATTAGGATATTATTGGTAGAATTTATGGTAGCACACCATAAAACCACCCCTTACCACCCGTAGGAAAATCGAACTATTGAATCTTTCAACAAGATTATAGGACAAACACTGACAAAAATCTATGATGTGGGAAGTGTTATCCAAAATTCACCCCTCAAGGTAATTTTGATAACATGCATCAAATTCTTTAGTCCTAAGCAATTATATTGATTCAAGGCAAAAAATCATGTTTCTGGGGTCCCCTCGGCTTCTTTCTAACTCTCCTGTCCAAGAAGAAAACCCAGCAAGTTTTAAAAATGTGAAAAAATTGCAAAAGCCAAGCTTGGTGCCAAAATACAGAGAAAATCAGCTAAGTCTTGTCCTTGGGATAGTTGGGACGCTGGACCACGAATTGGCCGAAAAGCCGCCAGGCGGTCTGCGCAGCATTTGGGACAGTTGGGACGTCAGGACGCGAAAAGGTGAACCGGCCGAAAAGTGGAAAAAATCGACTAAGTGTTGTTTTCGCGCAGTTTAGGACAGCCGGGCCAAAGGTACGCGCAGGACGCGAACTGGCCAAAAATCCGAAGGATAGTTTGGGACATCCAGGCCAAAGGTACGCGTGGGACGCGAGGGATGCGAAAATCCGAACCGACCGAGAGAAAAAATTGTCAAGTTTGGGACATCTGGGACAAAAGTACGCAGAGGACGTGAACCGGCCGATTCGGCCGAAACATGAGACTTTCATCTAAGGCAGTTTGGGACATCCGGGCCAAAAGTACGCGTGGGACACGAAAAGCTGAAAGAGCCGAGAGCGAATGGAATCTCGCCACGTGTCTCCACCGCAAAGAGGGAAAAGGAAGCCCGAATCGGCCGAGGCAGGAGATTTTCATCCAGAACAGCCGGGAAAAAAGTATGCGTAGGACGCGGGGGACGCGAAAAGCCGAAGCGGCCAAAGGCAAAGAAGAAAAGTCAATGTTTGACCCGTGAAACTTCAAACGGCCATAACTTTTGACTCCGAGCTCCGATTTTCACAAAATTGGACTTTCTGGAACGAGCACGATGTCCTCTACACCAAAAAAATTGGATTTCTTATTTTTGATGAGGGTATATATATTTAAATAAAAGAAACATATTCGGCTCCAGTCAGTTAATGCTCATTCCCGTCAAATGACAGAAAACGTCTATCAGACCCAAAATAGCTGCCCGCACTCAGAAGGCCATAACTTTTGCATTTCTCAACGAAATCGCACAAAATTGGTACCGTTGGAATCATGGCTCCGATCCCGATGCACAGAAATTAATAAATTCTAGATTTGATGAGAAATTGGTCGAGATTTTTTAGAAAACGTGGCTGGGTTCATAACAGTGTTTTATTTGGTGGTTGGGAGTGCAATTAAGAGGCGATGGTCATCATTCTTTCTCTGCTGCAGCACCTGGGATAGTATGGGGAGCCTTTTGCAAGTAATGTACAATCATTTTACTCCATTTAATTCCTCTTACAAGTGGTTAAAGGATAGATTTTGGGATTTTCCATTTTCCCTTCTCTCTCTCTTCTCATTTTTCTATAAATTAGAGTGTTGGGCTCATTGTAAAGGAGGGAGTTTTCAGATAGTAAAGCTCTGTCAAAATTTCTTTGTGAAGCCAATGTGCTATAGGCCCTTGTATTGGAATCCTTGCATGGTGATCCAAGCCCTTATCCTGCAATAGATTGAACTGTGCATATCATGAAGCAATAAAATATCAGTTTGTGGATATATCTTCCCCTGCTGTGTTTTCTTGCATTCTTCTTTCCCCTTTAATCTTTCTACAAGAATATTGTGTCTATTATTATGTTCTTGCAGGGATCCATTATCATTGTGTATGCTTGGAATATCGTTGTGAATGCATTTTTCTAGATTATGGAGAACTGTCATCACCTCTTCTAGTGTGCACTTTTCCTCTATATTTCACACATTTGGAGACTACTCTCACACCCTCCTTTTCTGGTGTATCACCGCTTTAGTGTAGGCTTTCATTTTATGCATTCTCTCTCCCTGGTCCCTTGGAAATTTAGATTAGAATAGTTAGTTTCCCCTGCATTAGAGTAGATTGTGGCAGGTAGTTTAGGAGCAAGAAATAGCTTTCTCTGGAGGTCTATCTCAAGTAGCAAGTCTCACAACTTGGAGATAGTACCCATGTTATCCAATCACACCGTAAGTTCAAGTATATGCACTTGTATGAACAGAGGGGTGCTGTGATTCAGTGATAACAGGAAGAAAAGATTGGGATGATAAATTTTATGTGGTACTTTGGTTTATAGGACTACCTACAAGAGGTTGAATAAGGCCACACCCTTTCAGTTGGTGTTTGGTGTGGAGGCTATATTTCCTGTGGAATTTATGTTGTCCATCCTCTGCATATTACACTTGCAAGAGGAATCAATGATGATAAAACCTTTTAAAGAATGCGAATAGAAAAATTGATACAGTTGGATGAGTGGCGCGCTATTTCCCGATGGAGCTAGAAGACAAAAAAAATTCCAGGCAGAAAGCATGACATGATAGTCATATTTATAATAAAACATTTAAAGTGGGAAAGATGGTTCTTCTGTATGATTCAAATTTTATGCACACCACCCTAGGAAGATGAAATTTCATTGGTTGGGACCCTTTGTATTAACAAAGATACTTAGATTTGGGCACTTGTTCAGCTATGCAGGCACTAGAATGGCACTTTATTAACCAGATTACTTCAATGAGAGTAGGTTGAAACCCTACTATAAATAAGTCTTCTTGGTGTTTGTAATAAGGTAGTATTTCCACTTAAATTAGTCTTTCCCTTTCATATAATTCCTTTAATGTGTTTCCTTTCATCGTTGTTTATACTTTGTCAATTTAGTTCAGTTGTTTTTTTGTAATAAGCGTGTCATTGTGCATGTCAGGAGTTGATTACTATATATTGGATTCATGCATGCAAAGGATCGTGCATACTTTTAGTGTGGGGTGGATCAGAAAGAAGAAGTGATTAATGCATTGATAAATATTGGTGTGCATAGGAAAAATATTATAGATGCTCGAAGTAAATATGGTTTTCAAAAATAGTTTCAAAGAAATTTTCTTGTATTGAAGACCACACATAGATGGATGGATGCACATAGTGTAATGCAAGGTAGGAAGTAGCATGGGAAACTACTTGGTATAAGGCATAGTAGTTAGGTACTTTGGAACATGTAAGAATGCGTAAGGAGGTCTATGGTCGAGAAGTAGTGGATACGCCGGAAATTTATGACTAGGGCATGGAAGAATATAGCACAACAGCATGAAAGAGTGAAGAGAGAAAGAATGGCGTTAATGCCATGCACGAGTGGTAGGTGAGGAGAAATTAATATAGAAAAATTTTGAGACTTCTATAAAAGAATCACATGCGACCCTATTCCTTACCTTTCATATTTTGAGTACTCGAGTCTATGGAGTGTACAAATGAAAGCTGTGATACGAAGTGTTGAAGTGCAAAGAGAAAAGCGATCGAGCAATGAACCAAGTGATTTCGAGGACACAACATTACCATAGCTCCACGTGGAAAGGTGTTTGATCTAGTTGGGCATGTGTGGAAGGAAATTTTGTGAGGTTAGGGTTTGAAGGAGACATATTTGGAGCTAGGGAACACTAGGGAATAGGAGTAGTTCTAAAGCAACAAAGGAGATTCACGATGTGCAAGGGTAAAGGAGTTCAAGACATTTTTAGATTTCAGAGCACATTGTTAGTTAAGTAAGAAAAATGGAACCAAGGAGAGCCATGGTTAAGGAAACCATGATAGAGGAGGCACCACATGAGTAGGTTTGAGGAGATGAAATACCCTAAGGAGGTGATTGAACTAAGGTCATGGACGTCCCAGTTGAAAAAATGTAAGATAAGTGAAATCAACCGCCACACTGAGAAAACCTTGAAAGACATAAGAGAATGATATTATCTTGAAGAAAAATAGCAGGACTGCAAATGGGAAAAGAGTCAATGGATAATTCAATCTAAAAAATATTGGAGATTTTTAGGGTAATGAAATTATATGAGATTTGACATTCTTTGGAAACCCATAGCAACTGTATCAATGGTTTATGTCACATGTACATGAGGATTACTTCTACTTCACGGGTAGAAGGATGAGAAATATGAGAAAAGTTGATTAGAAAGGTTACATGATTGTGTGACTCTAGTGAGGAAATTTGTAGGAGACATCTTCTAATGATGATGGAGTACAGTAAATGGCCATCACGTTCAAATATCATAAAGGAGGTCAATCCTTTAATGTTGCAAACATAGAATACCGAGTTGCAAGAGGAAATTACGTGATTGGTTAGGTACAAGTTGGGTGCCTTCACAGAGTTGGAAGGAGGTGAACAAGTGTTAGATATAAATAGCACATAAAATGGTGAACAAAACTTACTACAACATTGTCTAGCTATGTTGCAGAAATCAAAGAGGAAGAGAGCGTGTATTCCAGTGCTAACAAAGGTGAGATGATAACTTGGGGTGTTATCTTTCTCCTCATTGGATTTTTTGAAATTGGTGTACCCAATGGGCCAAAGGAGAATATGTGGGTGTACCCTTTAGAGAATAAGTCACCAATGAAGATAAGTTGCATGAGGTTCACATGCCAAGGCATGATTTAAAACATTTATAGGTAATGCACAAAAAAAAGTGGTACTAGGAGGATGTGTAATGCATTTGAAGGAGAGTGGTGCATCCCAGTGGGATTTATCCTGGTGTATTGGAGTGGATGAGCAGAGTTCTACAGTGTATCAAAATTTCTGTATGGGACGTTTTTACATAAATACTGACGAGAAAATCCCTTGGTGTAAATTTCCCTTTGCCTTTACTTCTCATTACTTTAAAGATTCAGTGAACCGGATGCAAAACACGTGGAACGTTATAGTTTGATGCTAATAAAGTAGATGCATGGGATATCCACATGTGGCATAAAACATATGTCTACCACTAACAAAGAGGAATATGTGGAGAAAATGGAGTCTGATAACATTGATATCACTCCAAAGGTCATGGTTGTGGGGTAGATAGAGTCCAAACATGTGTATGTGTATCTAAGGCCAAGGTTCAAAGACGGGAAGTGTATTTCAGGTGAGGACTTGTCACTTTCATGACCTCTAAAGAACAAACAAAATGTGGGCCCAAAAAGAAACCTTGAGGTTACATCTACCAAGGTAGGAAAATTATAAGCATACAGAATGTCCTTGAGCGGGAAGAGGAAGGAAAATAAGACAATATTGTTTTTTATCATGGCAAGAGAACACTTCACATGAGGTGACAATAATGTAGGTGAGGGTGTTGGAACTTCAAATCCAATGAGGAGGTCACCATGCATGATTTCTTTGAAGAAGAGCAAGGAGGAGAAAAAGAAAAGGTGGTAGTATGTGCCTATCAGGGTATAGTGATCAATAGAAGTCATCAGATGAGGTCCATGCATGTAATTATTGTTTCCACACCTAGCCTTAGAAGTTTGAGAAGATGAGGGGATCAGTGGCAGTGAGCAACTACAATTTTATGTAGAATTCCCCAACATGATTATACATGAGCATGAAGAATAAATGCTACATTGGAAGGAGATACATAGAAGGAAGATAGTGTTCGAATAGCCAGACCGATGAACTAGAGGATGGAATTAGAGAGGATAATAAAGAAGGAACTGGAACACATGAAAACATAGGTGAGTGCTACTAATAAACACAAGGAATAAGATATTGTGCAGAATACCATACCTTGGGTACATCAATGACCCAAAAAAGATTATTCTGTGCAAGGTTCCATAGTACTCTTTCCTCAAAACAATTATATGGATGGGAGCTAATGGACCCTCAGATGGAAAACACACGCACTAGGAAACAATTTTCATAGAGTATGCAAATTCACATGGATGAGCCCGAGTTTGACATATGTGAGTAGTCATGTGCCACCAAACAAATAAACAAGGCTCCGCATTTAAATCATGTGACAATCAATCCCACGGACATTATCTAATGAGTAGGCAAGCAATGCATTGAAAAATATAGTTGCAAAGGTTGTGTGTCAAAATGTTGATAAAGTAGCTACCTTGAGAACTTTTCTCAAGGATAAAAAGGACAAGGAAGAAGAAATCCAATGCTTAACAGAGGTAAAAGAGAAAGCAGAGGTGAAGGCGTGCATGTTGTTCTAGATATGGCCAAGGAGATTGGAGAATAAATTTTACAATTGCATCACCACAGTAAGAAAAAAAGGTATCTATGACATTTCCCTCCGTGCATTTCACTATTTACGCACTTTAGTTCATTTGATATTAGATGAAAATATAGTGCATGCATCTGATTGTGGAAGAAACAAGTTAGTGGAGAAATAGAATAATGCTGTCTATGGAGTTAGAAAGAACTAAGAAGTCAGATTATGCACGTCCAATAGTTGAGTATGATGCCATACTTGAGACCTTGAAGGAAAAATTAAAATTGGCAAATTTGGCACTGAAGATGTGTGAAGATCCTGAGCTGATTATTAATGACAAGGACATTACAAAAAGATAATGAAGTCTTTGTGGTGAATAACAATGATACTTTGGGATGAGAGGATAGGTTGGTGCATTGTTAGTCGGAGAAGCATGTGATGCACTTAAAGTAGCCAGGGACCCTCATGATGACAGAATAAAGGAGTTGGGGTAATTGATAGCATGGTGATATGGACGTAATGGATGGCATGGTGTTAAGGTTGGAAAATGTTGGTACGGGAAATTAAGCGCAAAGGTGAGGATATGACTTTGGCATAAATGGATGTTGTGCTTGGAGATGTTCTTGCAAGGGAAAAGAAGGGACTCAGTGACTGGGACGAGTTGGAGGAAGACATAAAAAATGAGCACCTTGAGCTCTTGTTTCCTAATGAAGAATAAGCACACTGGTGATTTAAATATTCTTTAAGTTATACAATTATTTTATTCTTTAAATCCATACTTCATTCTTTATTCTTTGGAGGTATAAGTTGGGAAATCCTATTGCCGAGGGCAGAAATGATATTAGTGTGGGGTAACGTTGGGATTGTAAAATAATGGCTAAATATCAAAATTGCATATGATAGTGGTGCAAATGAAGGGGGCACGTGGATAGGCATGAAGGGTTGACATACTTACACCCTAAGGTTTTGCACCTAGAGAGAGAAAGTTTAGGACTTAGCCATTTTTCAAAGATCAGGATAAAATAAGGATGGAGTGCAGAACATGTAAATGATAAGAACCTGAAGACTTCGTGACTAAGGAAAGTCTATTTTTGGAGCAAGTGGAAGATCAAGAGTCATGTAGAGTTAGAGCTAATAATAGGATTAGATTAGGGTTTAAATATAGAGATACTATATTATTAGCGAAGATTACATGCTTCATGAATATCCTTATATGCACGCATGGCTATTTTTGAGCATGCATCCTATTTTGAGAGTGTATGGGTGGTGAAGGGAAAGCCCCCACTACTATGTGTGTGTGTGTGTATTGATTTGTATTGTTTAGAGAGGTGTGTATGTTTTGAGTTGTAATAGAGTTATGTTGCTGGTATGATTTGTGTGCATGAATTTGTGTTGGTATATAGGATGTATTCAGCTTCTGGTTTGTGATGAGTTAATATAATCGATCTTTGTGGATGGCTATTGGTTGTTGATGTCTCTATTCATGGTTATTGTATGGTAAATCTTATTGTAATAGTGATATGATCTAATATGCTTCCTTATTATATGTGTTTCCAAATTGATCTCATGGATGTGATTATTTTGATGGAATATACACTTTTATAATGGTTATTATGAACATGCATACATACACCTTGGCAAGACAGTACCAAAGAGGGACCTGGTAGCTTCGTATTCTTTGGGTAAGTGTCCATATCTATCTGTATAAAGTTCCAGCGTGCCTAGGCATCTGAGTATAAAAATAGAGGATACACAGAAAAACCTCAAATCTTCCCACCATTATCAACATTTTAAAATCCCTTGATACCCAAAATAAATGCATTCTATTTTTAGCAGAGATAAACCACAAAATATCACTAGAACTGCTTCCTACACCACCATGCACGAATCACCAAAAGAATAGCTCAAAGAAAAAAGGAAAAACAATTTAAAAAAATCCTCAATGCATGCCTCATAGATTTTCTTAGAAGCTTCTCAACCTCCAAGATATTGTGCATGCATTAAATACATTAATTTCCTTGTAGTGCCAGCTCATATTATGTCCTAACTATTTTCCCTTCAAATAAAAATGGCGGTGCATCAAGCGGTCCATGTCTATTAACTCAAAAACAATTAAATTTACAAGGTTTGCATGGTGTTCAAATTAATGGTCCAAGATAGTAATTACCAACCTAATCTTAACAGTTATTAACCTTGCATGGTGTGGTCGGTCATAGACCTTAATAATTAAATTTAAAACTAACCAAGGTTTCATAGTCAAACAATCATAATGCAAATGAGTATGGTCGGGGACCAACATTACTCACCAAACATTTAAATGCCAAATTCTCATGGTCTTAGACCATTTTAAACAAAATCATTAACCTTATCTAGTCTATCATGGTCAATGACCCTAAACATTTACAAAGTGTAAAATGTCAAGCATCAAGGAAACAATTACAATCAATCTTTAACAATTGTAATTGAGGTTGATAATCAACCAACACAATAATCATAGTAAACAAATGTTCAACTTACCCTTGTTGTTATTGATAATTAACTCCGCATTATGGATTAAGACTGTTATTTTCCACATCTAGATTAATTTAGCTCAGTAATAATAATACTTTCATCTTTATTAACATTACCAAGCACGTTAAACAATAAGTAACATTCACCTTAATAGTTAAGAACATTACCAGTACAGTATTGAAGACCATTTTTATTGTTTTGCAGTCTTTGATCAACATAACAAACAAAAGAAGGTTAATCATACATCAATATAGTAATAATTATTTCTCAGCACCGAAATAATACAAATACAGCCATGTAATAAATTTTTCAACCTTACCAAATCATTACCTACAACAAGCAAGGTAAAATAGAATCATACAAACAAGTACAACAAAAATAAATTATAAATATTAATAAATCCACAAATGCATGATGACAAGCGTAGTTACAATGCCGAGAATGCAACTACACATAAGTATATATATCCTTTTGGGATATATTTATGTATGTATAGCTAGAAATGAGACTACGTAACAACAGTAATCCTCTTGCGTTCGTAAATTATTTTATACAATATAGCTTATTTTTTCAATAAAACAAAATAAAAATGCGGGGTGTGACACTTTTAACTTCTCATTTTGCAGTCTTGCCTCATCTATGAGGAATTCTATTTCTCCTTGAAGTTCTCTTATCAACTATTTTTCTTGTTGAAGAACCTCTTTTTTTTGCTTTCCATCATGCTAGGACTTTGTTGAATTTAAATCAAGGGGTTACACTTTATTGGAAGGCATCTCTTGTGTGGGTATTGTTATCCAATTTTACGCACATGGAAAAATTGGAAAATAGGGCCTTATTACTATTAAATCACGACATTGGTCCCAGGGACCCACTTCTGGTCATCAGGTGAGATCGCTCACTTTTTTTGGTATGCAAGCCATCGAGGAGTTCGATAAGCTTATCTCGCTCAGTCGAGCTAAAACAGTGTCAAATCGGGAATAAAGAGACGAGTCATCAGAGGAGTTCGTGCCTTGTCCTAACTCGGTCATAACTCAAATCACAAGCCTTAGACGAGTTCATGAGTAGGAAATGTAAGTTCAGTAACCGAGTTTGGCTTGTCATAAAAGAGTCTCGATAGGAGCGGAGGATGTTTCGATGGTTGGCTCATTGAGGCAAAGAAATGATGAGTTCGACCCGGTTTAATTCAACATGGAGAGATTGATGCTTCCTTGTTGGAATATGAATTCAGTTTTAATGACTCGACGGAGACAATAGCTGCCTCAAGATTTGGTCGAGCTTCTTCCATGGAAGAGAATTTCCAAAATGAAAAGGTGAGACAACTCAACTAAAACTTTATCTCGTTCTTCTACTACAGCGGCAAGATTTTACAACAACTGATCATGACTGTGGTCGCATGCAACCAGAACATCAGGATCAACACCAACGGTTCCTTGGGATCACCCTGCGGCAGCTGTCGCAATCGACTCTCTCTAGAGGCCACTCATTTTCTGAGATAAGTTTACTTTTCTACCCTGTAGCTGCTGCGTATAGCCAATTACTTCCTCACAGCACTTTCCTAGGAGAATTTCAGTTCTATGCTCAAAGCGGCCGAGCATTCGATGCACAGGCATGTTGTAGTATAGTAGAAGCCTTTTTGAGCAAGCAGGTCGTCCAACTATGTTTTTATCTGTTCAGCATCGAATGCATCCTCAAATTCAGGATTTTCCTTCAAGATATTTTTATGAAAATCAATTAAGTGACAGTGAGAGTGTTACCGCGAGACCTGATGAAATTTATTACAAAGATTCTCTATCGAGACCTTACTTGTTTTACGATGCAACTCATGGAAGCGGATCTCATAGAGGTGGAACTGTTTCATATCAGAATATTCATGGAGCATAATTTGCTTTGCAATTATATGAGCATCTTCAACGAGTCACTAAGTTGGCGAGCATAAAGGATTCTGTCAGAATTATCACACCTTACAAGCTACAGCTGAAATGTTTGCACTGAGAAAATGATGTCTCCTCACGCTGAGCGGAAAGGTGGAAGTCGGTGGCCATCTGTCCAAAATGAGATATGGCCAAATGATAACGAAACCCCGCACTCCAATCCCGGACGTGGGAAATAAGGTGAGTAATGCCAAGTGGGTTTTCATGGATGGCAAGCCAAGGAAGAAATTCCACGTGGGGGAGATTCAGAGCAAGCACCACCAAGTGGAAATTTTGGGATGGAAAACCATGTTGTTCACTCCGCGTAGGGGAGAAATCTGATCAAACTGCCAAGCATGCGAAGATATTGATGATGGAAATCCAACATCAGACTTTCACACGGGCCATGAAAACAGAATTTCGTGAAGCTTGGAGTGGTCCGAGTCTTTGTGCGAGTCACTCGGAAGGTAAGTCAGGGAACGTGGGCATGGGACAGTTCAATTGTTTAACAGGATTGGACGTGGTGGTCTAGCCTGGCCAAAATCGAGTATGACACAGAGATAGGTGAAGGAGGCTCCACACATTCTGCTTACCACGCATAACATATCCCTATAAACCCATCTACATATCTTCAACTATTGCGGACCTGCATTTCCAAGAATATGCTTTCACATGAAAGAGACACCTTCTCATGGAATACCATAATTGCAGCTTACAGAAGACACGCGTTTCCTCACGAAGCGTTAATACTGTTTCACCGAATACAACAAACAGATGTCCGACCTGATCAGTTCGCCTATGCCAGCATACTTCTCCCGGCTGCCACGACCTTCTCCTTGTCCTCTGTACAGTTCTGAGCATTCGGTGGTCGCGAGAAACTCCCACGCACAGGCAGCAGGCATGTTGCATTATATTAGAAGTCGTTTTAGCGCTTCAAGCAGATAGCTGTAGGAAACAAATATTCACTGGCGTATACGATGGATTGGAGTCACACTATTCAAGGCTTCATAAAATTTTCCCGAGTCAGGAGATGGAATTTTAAAACGGTGCAGAATGAAACGATTCATATTGCTCAGCATGTTTTCTCCTAGAAACGAATTGAATGTGAAGGTCAACTCGGAAATACCTAGTTGGCTGTTTTGCATGCTACATCCTTGTCACTTGTAAATGGTCTCTTTGAGAAACTCTGTGGGTAGTAGGAAATATTTATACCCTTCCATTATGTACGTCCAATCAGAGAATAAAAATATTCTTTTACCAGGTTTAGAGAAGCTTGTTTTTAAACAATGGACGATTATACTGTAGTTTCAAGCTGATTTTATCTAGCTTATTTCTATTAGCTTTTATCCACGACTAAGGAAGAATTCATATGGTTGTTACTTGTACATTTTTCCAAGGTCCTTTTGGTTGCCCCAGTTGTTCAACGTATTTTTTTTTGAAGGGCTTATTTTATGTATTGCAGATTGTAACATAAAGGATCTTTTTAGTTTCTGGAAAAATGAGTATATTGTGTAGCTCACAGCTACCTATGCCATACTAAGATCCCAATAGTGGCATAATTTTTTATTGGAGCCGAGATTTCTGAGTGCACTACCAAAATACCAAAGGGATCTCTTTGGCCAAAAAATCAGTCTTAAGGGTGTCTATCGACATGTTATGGGCATGAGCCTGGGTCATCATCATAGCAGCATTAGGTATTTATTGGTAATGACATTTTCTCATCGTTTGGAAGGTACAAATTGTGCTTATTATGGCCAAGCTAAAACATTCTTATTGCAAGTGTTATATGATAAGGAAGAACCGTGAGCATTGTGGTAAAACCATTCTTTTTAGAAATGTTGGGTTAAGCTCGGTACTCAAGTGAGTTTGAGCCCAGGAAAGGTAAGATCGTTTGCTGGATGAAGAGCTCGGTGACTTCGCAGGGAGCTCATGGTGATGTTTCATGAAGTTTGAACATGGAATGCATAAATGGATTTGAGTTAATAGAGGAAAATGATAAGAAATCGAGTTTGATAGCTCACCATTCGAAGGACTCAATGCAAAAGAGCCCGTTTGCCAAGATGCAAGGAAAGAGTTAGTGTGGGGTTCAAAATCAATTGCAACACCGAGTTAGAGGATTCAAAGATCACCGAGTTGAGATTTATGCAGACTTTATCCACATGGACCCCCCTCCTCTTCAAGTCAAACGGGTCAATGGGGGGGTCCCAACATTATGTTAATTAAATTAATATTTTTATTTAAATATTTTGATAATAATATTTATTATTATTATTTAAATATTTTATTTAAATATTATTTTAATTAATTGAGAAGACTAGGTCATCAGGAAATTAATGACCCATGATGGATACCTTCTCAGGTGGTTCAACTAACTGCAATAAATACATCATGGGCCTTCAATTTAGGAATGTAATTATGACCTTTCCTCTTCTTTCTCACATATTATTCTATAAATGTAAGTTGGAAGCTCATTTCAAAGGGTTCCAACAGTTCAGACAAGTTGGACAGTTAGATATCTTAGGCAAGTGTATACTTTTCAAGAATCCTCTCTCTTCTGCAAGTTGTTCTTGTGTGTTGAGAGAACTTTCAAGCCTCCTCTTCAAGACTGTAATGGCAACTATTGCCTCTTTTGAATGCATGATGCATTGTGCATGTTATTGAAGCAATAAAAGTGTTTGTTTTGTGACTAATCTCGGTCCTTTCATCATTTTCTGCTTCTTTGTGCCTTTCTCATACTTGCAAGTACACTGTGCAAGTTTAAGTTCCATTGCAGGTTCTTGGAGTTCTGTGCTTATCGAGTGGTGAAGTATTGCATGCAGTTGATTTGTGGTGTCTGTTCACCCTTCTTGAGTTCATCCTTCTTCACTGGGAAACTGGTATATTTCTCGGTCTGATAAATTTTAACAAAGGGAACGCGTGTCTCTTAGTTTGTGGTATCCTGTACCCTCTCTAAGTTGTAGTAGGTGAAGTTGACCTGTGGTGCACACACCCTCTTCAAATTAACCCTTCCTGAATTTGAAGACACCCTTTATTTGGTGCATCACCATCCCTAGTATAGTTTCATTTCTGTAAATCTCTTTCCCTAAAACCCCATGAAAATGTTAGCATAGGACTAGATAATCATTTTTGTTACACTAGGAGTAGTACAGCACTTAGTTTAGGAAGAGGAAGCCGGCCTTCTCCAGAGGTTCACCTCGAGCCCAAGTCCCACAGCTTGAGAGGTGATCCCATGTGTCCCAATCACACCGAACGTCCTATTCACATCCTAGACATTCGGAGGGTGCAGTGATTTGGAGACAACGGGTATCACAACATGTGTTGCTACCCATACATTGGTGGTTGAATTATATGTTGGTATAGCTTTTAACGTACTTTCATTCTCAACAATGTGAACAATTTTAACCATTCCTTCTCCCTTTTCACCTTTTTATTTAATTATCTTATACAGGTCAAGTTAATCTTCCACCTTACGCTCCTTTCGAAAATGTGCATGGATTATGAAGGCTAGGAAATCATGTTCATAATGATTTGGTGATTGAAATTTATAAAAAAAAATGGGTGGGTATCTTCCACCTCCATGACCTCCTCGTCCTCATCTATTTCTTCAACAGATGTATCGCCTGTGCTCTACACTGACATCTTCTATGATAGGTTGTCAAAATCTCAGTGATCTGGCTTCGTGAATTTTGTCCATGATGTGACACTTAGATGTATCATGAGTGTTTGCATCACATATCTTACAGTAAGTGGATACCTTTTACTTCTTGGAACAATGAAATAGGGGGAATTTCAAGCGTCGTCACCACCTTCACAGCTCTCACACACTATAAGCATGGCCTTCAAATTTCTGTGTAGGCATGTGTTATTGATGTCGCCTTCCACTTCATAGTCATTTCACCACATGCCATTACATGTTTTAAGGGAATTTTTTGCTATTAATTTATCTATTTGGGTCACCATGGATGTGATATGTGCTTCGATGAAGGGCTTACGCCAATGTCAATACTTCCCATTACTTCAACATGTAAAGTTGATTCTAATGCTTCCTATGGATTTTTGAAAGTATTGTGTGATAATGTACACATAAATGGTAACAATATCCCCTCTACAAACCATTTCACATGTCATGTAAGATGTATTTCATATGATAGTTTGGAAATGAAAGTTTTAAAACACACATCATAAGTGTGTACACTCTCCATGATTTTTTGCTTGATCTCCTTGAGTGTTGAAAAATTTGCTGCTTGAACTATGAAATTTTAAATTCAAGTAAAAATACCACTTTAAGTTGATCATAGTCTACCATGACTTGTAGTGGATCATGTTTTCAATATTGGGTATGGTCACGATCAAGCATTGTTATTGCAATTCAGTTTTTTTCCATTCTGAAGACGTTATTCCCTTCTCTCACTATATAATTTCACATTTGAGCACATGCTCTACTACATTTTCAACCCCACGATACTTTATAAAGTGCAAATACATTTTGTAAAATATATTTGGTTTAGTTACATATTGTGCATTGTTCCCAACCCTGCCTTGTATGAGGTTAGTCATTGTAGGTGCAATGTTCCCACTCCCACTTCCACTTGTATGTGAGGGATTATTTCATGTGACATGTTGTGTCATTATGTTTCCTTATGCACTTGTTATGACTGGTGTTGTTGTATTTATATTCATCATCCCAATTTTTTGTGCTTTTGGTATATTAGGATTCAATGGTTATCTCTTTAGTGTTGGTTTTAATTATTGTATCACTTATGGTAAGCTACTATCCAAATTTTCCTTCTCCCTGGATTGTTTGACTTCTTCATCAATATTGATTTCTATTAAAACTTGTTTTTTATTAGTTGATCTAATCATGTGTGCAGATGCGGGGGGGTGGATTAGGATCCCATTGAAAATATATCATCCTTCTCATCTTTCGAAACTTGGATATTCTCTTAACACGTGACTATTCCTTCCTGGAGCTCATTGTCCTTATTTTTCTCTCCTTGCTATAACCAATGCAATTTTTCATCACCTGCAGTTCCTGGAGTTGAGTTGCATAGACATACTAGCTCTCTTTCTAATTCCTTGCATTTTTTCTCTTCAAATCACCTCTTCCTAAGAGTGCGTTGGTCTAGATAATCCATAACTTATGCCTAATATCTTCATGTCCTTCTTGTGTTCTGTGGTGCCCATACTATGGGGTGTTTATCCTTCCATTGGGAATTTTTGTATCCCCGTATCAATCATCATTTTATTAATCTCTATCGGTAAGTGTTGTGGGTATGATCCTCACAGCTCGTTGAATAAGTTATACTATGCTCTGTTCATGTAAGAAAATTTTGAAACTGAATATTTAAGGATATAGCTCTGAAGTGTACCCTTCCACTAGTAGTTTAATGTGTGTGTCCAGGTTGTATCGTGTTGTGCTAATTTTTTTTAGTGGACAAGATTCCGAGGATACTTTTTACCCAAATTAATTCTTTTTCCTAAATAGAAAACAACTAATCATGCATGTAGGTGTACTAGAATCTCACAAGAAAATGTTTCATATAGTGCATCATAATGATTATCCTTGACCCATTTTCTTAGAGATATAAATCCTTACAACTTGGATGATGTTTTGCGAAAGCATCCTCAAAAGTGTGTAGCTATAATTTGATGTTCTCTTGTGTTAAACGTTGCATATTTTGTTTATGTTATTTTTACATTTTATTGAAGGTCCTGGAAATGGAATTAAAATGTTAGAGTCTAATATTCTTCTCCCTTATGCAAGTATCATTACTATGTCAGTTGTGGATGATTTTTTCCCACCACCGAGTTGGAATATCACGCTTAGATAAACTAAGATGTTCTCACCCAAAGTGCGAGAGGTTTCCAAGTCCCATCATAATTTAGCAAGATTGAAGTGAATTGAGTGCGTTGTTAAATTAGAAATTTAGAATTGTATTACTAATATATAAACAGTATAACATAACCATGCATATACCAAACATAATGCTCATATATCAATTTTTGTGAAGTTATAAGTTCTAGCCATCTAGTAGCCCAAAACTAAAGTACAATCCATTCACACCTTAATCCTCTAGCTCTTTATGTACATAGTTGCATACATAATAATATACATATACACACTTGTCTATACTAAACCCCTTCATGGGTATTTATAATAGTGGGAACTTGTCCTTTAGTAGCCTTAGAAGAGCTAATAATATCCTTTGAGTTTACAAATCCAGTTAACTATTACATTTAGGTTGTATCCAAAATTATCCTTTTGCCACCTTAAATATGTACAACATGTTGATCCTCTACATAAGACACTAGTTATCTTAAGTATATATCCAACTCCTTTTTCAGCTTCATGCAGATGTTGAGAAATGAAGTTTAAGTCCACTTTTAGACTCATATTTATCGTTATCCTTTGTTTCTCTACATGTCCTTTCCTTGATCTTATATCGTACCACACAATCTTCTTTTTTATTTCTCCTACGCACATATAGTGTCCTTATTACACACATGTTTGCTTTCCCCTTTACCTTACATAGTTACCTCTTTCACACTCCCTTGCTTATACCATACACATGCCTTTGTGAAATTCTTGTGTGTGCCTCCAAAGAATAGTGAAACATGAATAAATAATACTAATTCCTTAAGGACTTAAAGAATAAACAAGATGTTAAATCATGGTTCCAACACCACACATTGTTCTCCACCTAGCATGCGATATCCAATTGTAGTGCAATTAGATTTGATATACTTCTTTTGAAAATGCTTGACTTGAGTTTCTCTATTTCCAATCTACTTGAGTTAGTGACTTTGAGTTCTTTCAAATATGGGAAGTAGTCCCCTAGACCTAATGGGGAGCTTTAGACCTATAAATGGTGCTACCCTAATGAATGTTTAGAGGTATTTTTGGAGTGTAGGGATATTTGGGTGCATTTTGTGTTATATTTTGCAACATGAGTCCATAAGAGTGCTTGGTACTAAATGAGGCAAGTTTCACTTGCTTGTAATCACTTTTGAAGGTGCTTTGAGTTGAAAACACCGACGACTAAGGGGAAGTAATTTACCCAAATAAGAATATGGAATTGAAAGTTTGGGACCAAAGTATAATGAGGTAAAATTATATAATATGGTCAGGATATAATATTACAAACAAACTTTAGTGTATTTTTCTACCCCATTGAGGAATTTCAAAGTATGAGTTTTGGGAAAATGACAATGAAGTTTCTACAGGCATTTTAAATTCAATTCTCAGAAACTGTTGACACATAAGTGTATATGACCAACCAAGCTAAACAAGATACCAAGTGATATACCAAATGATATTGGGTAAAATACACTTGTTTGAGAAAGAGAGAAATGTCAAGACTAGCAGTGTTAAAGAGTATAATTACCAAATTTGAGTGTCTACACCTAGGAAAATATTGCTCTCTAGATACTGAAATTGGTGGGCCCAATAAGACCTGTGATATAAGAGATAGATAGTGAGATATGGTTAGGTTACCCCAAGCATGATGTAAAAATGATGCAATTGAATTCATATTTGATATCTTCATCACAAAAGAGGGTAAATGTGGATGAGATACAAGTAGATAGACTATAATTTTTAAGCTACAAGAAGCACAACTAACTTGAGGAGAAAAAAATATAATCTTGAATATTTTTTCCTTTCTAAGATGACACCTTGCTAAGGTAGGGAGATAGAGATAATAAGTAGGTAATCATAGTGTATGTGAATTTTTAGGGGGTCTTGAAGTTCTTACCATGTAAAATCATAAAAAAATAACATAATATTTTGGATTGTAAAGTAGATAGCAGTATCTAAAATAAAAAATGAAAGGTAGTTTCAAAAAAAATGAAGGATGGGTAAAATAAAGATGTGAAACAAGGCTACAAAATGCCAGTTGGGAAAATGTATCAATGAAACTAATAGTCCTTCAAATGTTCATGGGGTGCTACATGGAAAATAGCTTGACCAAAGTAATAATGTTATAGGTATGATATGACATAAGGTGTTAGTTGGGAAAAGGAAGCAACCATACTAATAAGCCTATAAATATATGATTTAAAGGGGTAACTACAGAAATATATACTAACCTATAATAAATATATAGGATGTAAAATCTTAGTTGGGATACTAGGGATCAACTAAACTAGCATGCCTACAAGGAAAATATAGGTAGAAACTAAAAATAACAAGGATAAAAAAATGAAACAGGATATAGGTGGAATATTATAGGAGGAAGAATAAGATGTTAAGAACGTGTTAGTATATAAAATCATAATTAAAAATATGATAAATGAAAATATGTGATTAACATATCTAAATATAACAAGAGAGGACAATAAATGTATATACAATAAAGGGTGGATATATGGAAGGGCACATGATAAGAGGAGAGTGTAAGTAGTTATGACATGTGAGTTGACATGTATATATAAATGCAAAAGAAGAACATATCATTGGCGAGGCATGCTCTCAAAGAGGAAGTTTTATTCTTTGAAAATATATTAGAGTTTACTTGTTTGGATTTAATGATTATAATATTTTTGGTTGATATGTAAGATGTAAGAAGTTGAAGACATCATAAGATTCCCCCAAGCTAGAGGATGTGTGAGAATTTTTTATATGCTCCAAAATTAGGATTGAAGGAATGGTGGGTATTAAAATATGCCCCCAAATGTGAGAGAATGGAGGGATGGGAATTAGAAGATCCTCCCAAGTATTAATTATAAGAATTATGGACATAAAAACTGCCCTAAATTGTCATGATAGAGGAGGATGAAAATTAAGAGATGCCCTAAAATGTGATAGAATATGAGGTAATGGACAATTGTAGATTGTGTAAAATTTTAGATCTAAAAATTAATGATAACTATGGAAATTTAATATAGGAATCTATCTAAAATTAGGGTGGATGTTGTAATGATTTGTAACATGATGAAATAACACTATGTTGAGTATTGTTAGGAACTTGGATGATGTATTCTATATGATTACCTGTTTTTAAACCCGCATCCACTTTTTGAGTAACTAGTTATTTTAGTTAGGGATGTATAATTTTATAGATTGAGAGAAGAAATTTGATATTTTCTGAAGCACCCACCAATATTTTCAAATAAAGGGCAGGTGGAATGGTTAATGATCAAAGGTAATCACTAATATCAAGGTGAAAGTTGGTGTGTTCAAATGGATCATAGATGGAAAATTCATCGTGTGGATCTTCAACCATGGTAAGATTTTAAGAAATGGGAATATATTATTATAGATATTGATCATGAATCTTCACCTAGATATATGTCAAATATGGGAAGATTGTCTTATGGATATTTCACCATGGTACATTGGATGTTTGGTTGAGGTTGAGGTTGTGAAAAAGTGTACCATGAATTATTTCCTTCAATGGTGGACACATCGGGGAGAAAGGATCAACCCATTTGAATATAAATGGGTTAAGATTCACTATAAATACCCTGAGAGGAAAATATTTGTTAATGATAGATGACAGAAAACATATGAAATAATAATGTTATATTAGAATTAAGAATAAATATGACTTAATCAAATTATGGATTATGATGTATGCCAAATTTACCAAAATATAGTAAACCAGTGTGAATATAATAATATGATATAATAGGAAAGAAAAGTAGACTTGATCATGAATGATTTATTAGTGGAGCAAGATTCAAATCTAGTTCACCAAAATGTGGTGAATTTTAGTGAAGATAATAAAATGATATAATAGGAAATAAAGTTAAATGTGAATCTGATCCACTCAATGGTGGAGTAAGATGCATGTTGAGTTCACTAGAATATAGTGAAGTTGATGTGAAGATAATAATATCATATGATAGGAACTAAAATTAAATATGAATATAAATCAGTTAGTGAGAAAGTAAGACTCACAATGGGTTCACCAAAATGTATGCAAGACAAGACTGGTCTATATAATATCCTCTTTATATTCTCAATGATATAAATTAGGATATTAAGGGGACTATTCTAGGGTCACATAAAAGGGGGTTGTAATATGGAAATATCATGGATCTATAAGATGGTAGTATATTAAAGATGTAGGGTTACAAAGCCTAAGTATAGAATAGGGGGTGGAATCTTACTAGTATAATGATTGCAAATTGATTGTGTAGGATTTTAAAAAATATGAGGATACTTAAGCTAGGGTTGTAAACATAGAATGTATGGATCGATACATTATAAAGACCAAAGGGAGGATTGAAAGGTAAGGAACGATAGATAATAATGTAATATTTTTAGAATATGATAATGTTTTCTAACCTATGTGTATGTGAAATAAAAAAATCAATCAAATATGAAATAGAATAAAGTAAAAGAGAGGTTAAAAATAATTAACTTCATGTAGACAACATTGGCACATTAACTACCCCCAGGGATAGTAGGCCATATGATATATTTGATGTGGGGGACCAAAAGACATATATGAATAAGACCTAATGTAGATCAATTTTTGGAATCCAAAGGACCTGATGTACCTCACTGGTGAATATCCTATTCTTGAATGTAATAGAAATAATTCTCCAATAGTAAACTTGATAACAAGCTAGAGTAAATGTTTTATTGGCCCAAGGGGTCACAACTAACTTATAGACATAGGAATATCGATTAGTAATGTAACTAACATGAATTCTTCATAAATATTCAATCATACCAAGATCGCAATATCATATTCTTTGTCTTGAAGGTCTCTCACTATTTTCAATGAAATCACTTCAATCATTTTACCATTATCATTGTTTAAATCATGACTCCCATCACCAAAAATAACTATAAACATTTTCAACAAGTGTTCTTGTATAAATCTTTAATACTCTTTCTTCACTAGTCTTTTAGCCCTGTCTGAAGGGGTTTTACAGTATAACTTTTTTCTTAAGAAGGTCTCAAAGCAATATAATTGATTATTTAGATACCAATTTAAGAGATACATTTGTGGGTAAAATCCTTTAAAAGGATTTCTTTTATATTCTTCCCAGTTCACCAAAAGGATAATTAGTTTTAAGTTTATTTACCCTGCTCTAGAAAAAAATTGAGGATAGATTTTGGTATATGTGGTTTAAATATGATCTAAAGACATATTTAAGAACCCATTTGGCTGTTACATAAATGTAATAAATCTCATGTAATTTTTCTTCATGAAACAATACCAGTTCACAATTGGTCTTAATGAATTTGGCCTAGTTTAGGTCTTCACACATAGTTTTAAAATTATGTCAAGGAGATCTAAAAATTGGTTTTATTAAAATTATTGAAACTTGTTCAACATGTCAAAGACACTATACAAAATCCATAAACAAAATTCCGTGGAAAAATATCATCATTTACACAAGTTATTCCATTTTTGTGATAAAGCATATGTGAGGACTTCTAAGAACATGAGATTTAGAAATTAAAATAACTTAAGAAAATATTATTAGTTTATTCCTATATAAATTCCTACAATTTTGTTTTTACATGTAGAACATTTCACCCTTTATGATATTTTTGTCTGATTATGCCTCTAACTCTCAAGGCTATAAACTCTATCTCTCTAACCTGTCACAAAAGTGCATCTTCAGGAGGATTAAAGGGTTTGATTATAAAATTCACCCATAAAGACTCATTGGATTGTTTATGATTATTATTTTAGGGTATTTCAACCATATATAATGGTGTTTAAACTTTAGTATTCAACCATAACTCCTATAATTGTCTATTCTTCTCCTTTCCCAAACAGCGTAGAGGTCGATGTTTAACAACATTTAGTGCATATCATAAAAAATAATGCCACCATTCAATAATTGGGAGATGCTACTAATAAATACAACTAACTTTATTCAAAGCACTAGATTCTTCATACAATACAATCAAGATACTCAATGGAAAGTAAAACATATAAACTTATAAGATCTTCACAAAACCCTCAATCATCATACCTTGTCATTACTTGAATTGGAAACACCTGAAATGAGTTCTAAAATTATTCATTCAAATCACTAATTCTTCCATGAATAAATTCCTTATCATAGATGAATCTTCATTATTTATTCTCCTTCAAGAGATCAAATATAAACTTATTTAAATACAAAATACTTATACAAGCTTAAATCCTACCTAATAACTCAAGAGTGCTTCTTGAGAAATACTTCTTAATGCTCCACACACTAGATACCTCCAATTATCAAGAAAAAATATATATTTATAATGTTATTTTGAACATCCTAACCTTTCCTATGTACTATATCAACTCAATGCTTCAAGGGAGGAATATACTATCATTATATTTGACTCCATTTTCCTCTTCACCTTTGCAAAAGGTTTGTTCAACATGTGAATTTGAACTTTTGACCTGGGATTCTTCCCTAAAAACTTGCTTTAACTCCTTATCCCTATCTTGAATCACTTTTCACCTTACTTTAGTGAAGAATTACATTTTACAATAATTTTTCCTTTCAATTGGACTTAAAAGATTTGACTAAAACTTAGAGGGAAAAACGTTCAAAACTTCTACTAATTCCTAGATCCTTCACAAGGATTATTATGAATTTATAAACTACCAAAGACCTTATTCAAACAAAAACAAACTTATTTACAAAATTGGGTTGATGCTCTTGCATCATACTACCATGGTAGGAAAATTTTTTATAACTTGCTTCTTTCATTTCTTCCAATATTTTTTCACTTTGTCTTGAACAACTATACACTTGATTTCTTCTTCATATGCTTCTTCTCTCACTTAATTGTATTCAACTCCTATATCTTGCTTGTACTCTTCTCTATATATTTCTTTCAAATTTTTGATACACAATAGTCTTAAACAAGACTTTGCCTCTGTTGGTTCAACTTTTTCTTCACTTTGTCCTTCATCTTCTTGATTCAAGATCTTCATCAGCTCCATCTCAAAAAAATGATGTCTTATCCACCTCCAACAAGGTCCAAATAACCTGAATCATCCATGATTTTTTTCCAAATAATCTCATCCTCTTATTCATCTGAAACTAAAAACTCAAATTCATTTTTGACAACAAAATTTGGAGGTTATTTATCTATCCAACTAGTTGTTCCTCTTGTTTCCTATCATCACTTCCATCCTCAAATATTATTTGTGCCAAATTAGAAATCTATTCTTTAATTTCTTCATTAAATTCTTCATTAATGAGCCTATTCATTGGCTCAATCATTCCACTTTCACTTTCATCAGCTAAATTCATATGTAAACACAACATCAAAAGCAATGTTAGATGAAAAACATTGAGGCAAGATAGCCTCTTTAATTATCTCCTCTTCAAACACCACTTATTTGATCTCCTCCTCTTCTCCTAATGTCTCTCCCTTTTCATAATAGTAGACAACGAACCTCTTCTTCCTCACTTTCAAGGTATTGATAACCTTCTTCTTGCATACTCATCTGACTCTTTCGCAAAGTAACTTATTTTGCCTCTCCCTTTATCTCATAACTCTTTTCTTCTTTATTTCCATAAGCCATCTAATTATAAATTTTACTCTTTTCCTCATCACCCATCCGAACCATTGATTCTCTTCTTATTCCATTTTCTCAACCATGAGCTCTAAATCTTCCAATATCTCTCTTATCTCTATCTTCTGTTTCTCTAACTTTGATATCTTCATTTTTCTTGCCTCTTTATCTACTTTTCTTTTCTCTCTGGTTATTGTACTTAGTTAAACCCTTCATCACTTCCTTCACTATCTTTACTTTCTCAAGCAAGTCATTTTTCTTTGATCCATATTTTACCTTCTCTCTTAAGTTATCTAATGTTGCATATTAACTTGTGGCAATTAATATGTTTTTTACTAATCCATAGTCATTTAATCATCAAACCAAGGGGTGTAAACTTTCAATAATGCTAGTGTTGTATGCATAGATACAAGGATTTCAGGAGGTATGGAAAGAAATTTTTGTCACAACAATGCTTGAAATCAAACTAAACTTAGACTTAAAGTAAATAGCTTCTAAACATTATAACTAAAGAAAAGTATGTAAATTCAAGAATACAGAAAAGGGAATAAATTGTTTATTAATCTACGCATGCAATGAAATAGAGAAACAAAACTATAGAATGGGTTTAGCAGACCACACAGTGGGACCTCGCCTTGGGTGCTAGTTCCTCCTAAGGCTTGTAACTAAAAGCTAATGAACAAAAAATTAGATTCTTTATTGAATTGGCATGAAGATTACAAAAACTAAACTTCTCCATCTATGTGTATCCTCTACTCTATAATTCTTTTTCTAGATCTATCACTCCAATACATTCCTAGCATTAATCCTTCTCTTTTATATTCCTCAATTACAGTGAGAACGTGAAAAGTTCCACTAGGAGTTCAAATAGACTAAGTAAAATATCTTCAATGAAACAAGTGGAAGATCTTAAGCACAACAACAAGAGTTTAAAACACATGCAATGGAACTAACTAGCTAGTTGTCTTCAGATATCAAATACATAATTCAAGTAACCATTAAGTTCCTGGAATCACGTATTTATTTTATCAATTGATTTCTTCAGCGAGTTGTAATAAGTAGTCAGTATCTATTGTTGAGTTATCTTCATTTCTCATGTTCCAATTTATAACTACCTCTTCCATGACACATGTACAGGTTTGGAGTGTCATCCTTAAAGTTCCCATAGATATCTTCATCAATCATGGATCGTTTACTAGTAAGGTGATATTTTTTTGATGTGGAAAAGTTGCTACAAACATGTCTGTTTGATTATAGGTGAGTCCCTTTAGCTACGGACGAGTTGTTGCAAACTGGTCCTTTACTACATACAGGGCTACTACATATAATAAGTTGGTCGCAAATAAGAGTGGCATCACTACAAAGTCATCATTCAAACAAATTATTGACAACCATAAGAATAAATGCATACTCAAAATACCAAAAAATAAACAAAACTAGCCATAACTATATTAATTAATATTCATGCCAATAAGTTTCAGGTTATGATGATAATGGTCAATAGTATAACAGGGAAATATAAGGACATGACTCTCAATGGGTCTTAACAAAAGTATAGAAGATGAGTTGTTTATAAAGGAGGATTTAATCAACTCATCACATCCCAAGGTTTAATTTCTTGAATGCCCTCATTCAAGTTCCTTAGCTTCCACATGAATGGTGTTGCATACTCTTTCTAAAAATCCACTAGAATATCTATCCCTTATGGTTATGTCATAGAAGTAATTAACCTCCATGTTCATCCTGAGCCTGTTCATAACTATTTCGTATATTATTTCATTTAATGGTTGATCACCTTATCCATGATGGTATTGGAAAGTGGAAGATTAGTTTGATGATAGCCAATTGGGAACCATGTAGTCTACACATGCTAGTGGCAATGTCAATGTATGAATTCACTCTTCTTAGAGTTGGTATTATGTTTTGGTATGAATGCATTTCCTTCTATTTGCAGTTCAGGAAGACATTTCATTCTAGCACATTCTGCAGGCTTGAACTATCTAAATTCTACAGGTCTTTAATCATATTTCTGAACCTCCTCATGAGTTTTATTTCCACATCTTCCACACCCTTCTTTCTGATTTCCTTATTTTTCATATACTTTCTATATTGCTCTACAATTTCTTTAGTGTTATTAACTTCATCCCTAACCATCGGTAGTTGCACCTTTATCCAAATGCATGTAGTCCTCCATTTGTCCTTTCTCTATCCAACTCATTATAGAAAATAAGACCAATGTGTTTTAAACCATAACATATCTCAATGTATATGACTAGAAATCCAATCCCTATCATACTCAAGATCATAGTTATACATGTAGATTTCAAAAAGTAGAAGCTAAATTTCATGAGGGCTATTCATATATAACCTAAAGAAGTTCCTGAGCTCCACTGATATCATATGGTATCTCAGAATTTGATACAAGTGAGTTTGATTTGCAACATCTTTTCTTTTAAGAAAATATCATAGACATTGGAGGGAGGTCTGCATTTGAATATTTCATGGGCCACCTGAAGGGTATCTTCTTGATTTTTCTTTAGCCTTTTTAATTTCCCTATCTTTTGCCTCAATTTCTTGCTTGTGCTGGAAGATGAGTTCTTCTTTTTCTCTTTTCATACTTTCCTTTTGAACCTATTACCATAGGTTTCAAATTGATTCACCCAGTAATCCAGTCAACATTTTTTGTGTTGTCATCTCCCTAAAAACTTGGTTTGAAAGGATCTCTTATTACTTATTTGATGACAATTTGTGGTTACAATGGGGAAATCATTTACATTGTTGCATGCTAGCATGTGGTAAAAATGGTGGTGTAACTTGTTCAATTACATCAGCCACAACTATAAGGGTATGTTCTAGTACTTTTTCAACTCTCACATACATCTTACTCTTCCTCAATTCCATGGACCAAGATGCTCAATGACCTCCTCAACATAATGGGGCATGTGTTCAAGTGTCAATTGGTTCACAAATTTCTCTTCTTTTTATTCCTTAGTACTTTACCGATACATGAACTATTTGTTCAGCTTTATTTGCCAATGTATTCTTCCATCTTATCCTCAAATCCTTCCATTTCACAAACTATCTCATTAGTATGAATTAGTATTGCATGCTCTCTCCATGCACTCTCCAGGGTACTCTTGTATAATTTCTCCTCCAACCTCTTCTTCTTCTCTCTCTACATGACCCTACCTTCACACATACATTGTCTCCACATTTGAGTATTTGTCTTCTATTGTCCCTCCATGTACTCTTCAGGGAAATTATTGTTCACAAAATGTAGCATCAATACTGCCCTGCATTGTTTCCATTAGTGTGGGATCAATGTTTTCCTCTGCAACTTCCACATCACTATCAAGTGATATGGTATGTGATTTTGTTGGCTTGGAGGTTTTTGGTATTTTGGTTTTTAGTCTATGAGAGCACCTTGGTGGTGTAGGAGTGGATTTGGAAGGACTTCCTTTTACCCTTGGAGCTAGATGATTCAGGAGTAGAGAATTATAAGAGGGTTTCAACAATAAAGATTCTTTCAGGGGAGACAGGAATATGATTTTCTTCAGCAAGTGGTAAATTTTCAGTAAAGGACAGGGTATTGTTCAGGTTGGGAGTTGATGGTACATCCTACTATGTGATGGCTCAGAGGTACTCTCAGTACTCTTTATCTTCTTTGCTCCTCTTTCCCAACAAATCATTTTATATACTCTTGACCTTGAAAATCCTCCCACCTTATCTCCTAGATGATCCCTCTAGTAGGGTATGCTTTACTATCATGGTTATGAGACAGTGGTGTGAGAGTGTAGACCAAACCTTCTATGTCCCTCCCTACTCATATTCTTCAATATCTCATGTAATAAATTGGGCATGTTCACTTGTCGATTGTTCTTTAAGTGATTGAAGCAATTTAAAGTGAACCGTATTCAACCTAGAATATCTTCCCTCATAGGTAAAATACTTAATAACATAATTTGAAACCTCATCCCAGAAAGGTTTAAGAGAATTTCTATGTGTACCTTGTCTATCATTGACAAATTGGTCATCTTCATCAGAAAATTCCCTTCTGAGCTATGCTCTATGGATTTTCTTTCTTTGGAAATAGTTCATCCCTATGTAGGAAGTCCAATTACCTCTTCCAATATGTCATCATTAATTATTATTGATAAACCCTTCACTTTTCTTCCCCATTACTGAATGTATTAGCAAACTCTTCAACCATTGATTCATTAAAACCTAGAATCAGTTTATGTAGTCTAGCCACCTGTTATCTAGAAAATAGTCTGAAATTTGAGAGTTTCTAATAAGCTTAGAGTGCTCTATGGGTTCATGGTGAATCAAGTATCCTCTCATTGTGAAATTGATGTTTGCACTATTCTCAACATGTAATCACATAGGTTTTTTTAAGAAATAATGAAAAATTGAGTTGGTGCGATTGTTCTGAGTTTTTTCAAACTTTGAGACCAAACCACACACAACACGATTATGGGAGAGGTAATTAATTGATGTGAATGTATGAAGCTTGTAAGGTAAATTTATAAGTTGGTATGGGCTTATGTATAGTGACACTTCATAGGATAAAGGGTGATAGTTTTTAAATGCATTGAATACTTGATGACTTGGCATAAATACGAATTAATAATACTCATTCTTATCATACTTTATTAAAGTATTAGTTAAGTGCACTTATCTCGATGCATGTTTAGAATGATGATTGTGTGTGCTTTATTGAATTTAGGTCCTGGTTGGATGTTGTCTTTCTATAATGTTATAGATGTTTCTATGAAGTTGCATGTGTGTGTTATATTTATGTTGGTTTCTCCTTACTAAAATCAGGTAACTACTGGAGAGGGAACACCAAACTGGTTGGGAACAATATATCTTTTATCATATCTCACATGTGGATATATATTTTATCTTCTTCATACAATCATGGGCATTTTCATACTCAAAAAAAAAATAGGGGTCTACTACATGTTGGTATAAGTGGACATTCAGTCATTACATTCTCTCCTTGTGATGGAGATCATGCACTCTTGCAACCATGTAACATTAAATCTTGTAAAAGAGAAATTATAAAAAAATAAAATTTTTGTAGAGTGTTGTTGATCACATAGAGGGCTGATCACAAAAAAATTATTTTTCCTTGGAGTATTCAGTAAGCTGAATATGGAAAGGTGACTAAAATATTTCAATCCACTAAAATCTCATAAGATGAACTAACTGGCTCAACTTCTGATTTTAACTCTAATGTCCTTATTTTCATCTTGCTTTGTCCTCCTCTAAACTGCTACATGAAGGTAATTATGTCAGATGGCTTCTTGTACAACCTCAACCTTTGGCCATTCACTAATAAATTGAACCTTATAATGTCTATGTTGGTGAGTTTTATAGCTCCATTATGAAATATTTTCTCAATCTCATCAGGTCCTAGCCACCTCATCCTGAGTTTTCCCATATGGTCATTGTACTTGGAGTCAAACAAGAGTTCCCAGTCATCATCTTGAAAGTTCCTTGTCTTGATATACAAGTCATGCCATTTATTTCTTTTCTTTTGCACTACTTTTGTATTATGAACACTTTTTCTTTTCATTTCATCTAACTCATTGGGTTAGAGAATATTTTCCCTTTGAGCTTCAAATAAACCTATACCTAGTTCAAGTGTTATCCTTAGTGTTTTTTTATCAAATTAAATTCACAAAACATTGGTCTTATCATACAAGATTTCAAATGGTGTGAAGATAGCTATTATTTTCCACGTTGTGTTGAATCTGTATACTTTCTCTAGATTTCCATCTTCCCAATATTTTTGGTGGAGTGTAATTGTCTTTGTCAAGATAGAATTTATCTCTTTGTTTGTTACCTCTATCTTCCCATTAGATTGGGGATGGTATGGTGTATAATTCTTAAGCCTGATTTCATAAATTACATCAGTAGTAAAGTGTGTACCTTGATCAGTGAAAATCTCCCTTGGAACTTCATATCTAGTGATGATATGATCATAGAGAAACTTGTCTACTTTCTCACTTTTCTAACTTGGAAATGCCTTCACTTTTTTCCACTTAGTAAAATAATTTGTGCATACAAATATGTATTCCTTCTAGTGAGATTTTGGATCTATGGGGCGAATGAAGTCTAAGCCGCATTGTGAAAATGATTTAAGACCAATTAGGGTACAATGGCATTTCATCATATCTGGTAGGCTCTCCCATTCTTTGACACTTATCACATCTCCTAGTGTAAATTGTTGCATCTTTATGTAGTGGTGGAAAATAATAATGAGTTATTAACACTATAAATTTTTCTTTTTGCAATAAAATTTCCTCCACAAGGTTCACTATGAGATGCTCTGAGGACATCATAAATTTCCTCATCATATATACATCTTCTCATGACATGATCTTTCCCTGTATGAAATAGAATTATAGTTATCCAAAAAAATGCACACTCTTTTCAACTAGATATTTATTCTCATAGTATAAGTAGTGTTGATATGTTGTAACTGAAACCAAATAGTTCACTATGTCTACATACCAGTGTGTTTTTGCAGAGTTAGAAAATAAGTTTTTATCTGGAAAAGAGTCATCAAATACCTATTATTCATCATTAGTCTCCATTCTTTAAAGGAAATCTACTACTCCGTTTCTCTTTTCCATGTTTATCCAATATTATGGCATAAAAATCTTGTAGAAGGAACAACCATCTAATGATTCAGATTCTTACTACTAGTTTATTTATCAAATATTTTATCGCAGCATGGTCAGTGTGAATGAACACTGGATGTGATGTAGTCTAAATTTATTGATAACATAAACAAATTCCAAGAAATCCTTCTCTATTATGTGTAATTTAGTTTAGACATGCTGCAAGTTCTTTCTAACATAATAATTTGCATAATTCAAAATTCCATCCTTTTTTCATAAAACAACTCCAATGGCATGGTTTGATGCATCAACATAGATGTGGAAGGGCAAGTTCCAATCAGGTCCTCTTAGCATAGGAGCATTAGTTAACATTTTCTTAAAAGTTTGAAATGTAGTCTCACATTTTTCATTCCACTCAAATGCAACATCCTTTCCTAGTAATATAAAAAATGGCATTGTAATCTTGCTAAAATCTTTTATGAATCTCCTATAATAACCAACATGGCTTAGAAATATCCTAACATCCTTTTTCTTCCTTAATGTTGGAAGATTTACAATAATAGATATTTTGGCTAGATCAAATTGAATTCCATCAACATAAAGACAATGTCCCAAAACCATACCTTCAGACATCATCATGTAGCATTTTTCATTACTTAAAGACATTGTGCTCCTTTTCTTCTCATATTTTTCATAGCTTCTTTTCCATGTACTGTGAATCATCCATTTCCATATTTTTCATGAATTATTCAAAGGTGCATTACACAAGCCAAATGGAAGAACAAAATTAGTAAATGTTTCCCAGAAGCATGTGAAGGTAAGTTTTGTCTTGATCCTCTGGTGTAATTTGAATATTATTATAGCCGCTATATCCATCAAGAAAAGAGAAATACTTTTTACCAACCAATGTGTAAAGTACTTAATCAATGAAAGGTAGTTGAAAAATGATCTTTCTTTGTTGTTGCATTCAACTCTCTATAATCTATCCAGATCCTCCATTTTCCATTCTTCTTTGGCATAATGTAAGGGGTGACACCCACTGACTATCTGATATTGGGTATATAAATCCAACATCCAATAAATTCTTCAATTCTCCTTTTACAATCTCCCTTACTGTTGCGTTCATTCTTCTTTGTGGTTTCTTGATTGGTTTACAAATGTCTTTGATATAAATATTGTGAGTGCACACCTTAGAATGAATCCCATACATGTGACCATAATTCCATAAAAATGTTGTTTATGTTTTTAGAAAAGGGACAATTAGTAATTTCTCTTGTTGTATGCTTAGCATCTTGTTTACATTAAGTGATTTTCCTGGAGTTATTTCCACTTTCTTGGAGAGATCAATCATTGAATATACATTGTTCTCAACAGAATTCAGTATGCAATCATGGGGAAGAATTTGATGAAGAATACAATTCTTACCTAGAATTTCCATGGTGCTTTGCTGTGGTAGAACTTGGTTCAAGGGGCAGTTTAAACACCTTAATCTGTCATCCACTTCTTCATTTCTTCCATAGTTATTCTGCAAGACATTGGAGAGAACAACATCTTCTTCTTGTCCTTCAATTGTACAAGAATTCTCTAGCATCATGAGATGTTGTACAAAGTTCTGATCTGCTTCTGGTTCTTCTACCCAAATTGTTTGATCTTCATCATTCAATGGTTGGGAAGGAGGATAGAGCATCAACTTTTTAGTACCACTTCCATTAGAAATAATCATGTTTCTAGACCTGCAACCTATGAATGCATCAGCAGTGGCCAACCATGGCCTTCCTAGAATGATAGGATATCCTCCTAAACTTGCTTTTGGTTGAAGGACAATAAAGTCAGTAGGGTATTCCCAAGAGTCTACCACCACAACTATGTCCTCAAGGACTCGATTTCAAGGTCTCACTGTTGATCTATCTACAAGTTGTAAGATTATAGTTATTGGCCTTAGTCCTTCCAATTTCAGATCATCCATAATTTTCTTGGTCATGACATTAATGGCTGCCCCCAAGTCAATCAAAGTATTCTTTATTGTTGTGTCATTAATTGTAACATTTACCAAAGGACTTCCTGGATCTATATACTTTGGTAAAACTGAATTTCCAAGCATGATATCAGCCAATTGTCCAATAACTTGTACAGTGGATGGATCCTTCCTTTTTCTACCTAGTTTTTTAATGCATAGATCCTTAACCAACTTGTTGTAGATGGGCACATCCTTGATGGCTTGAATAAGTGGAATTTTGACACAAATATCCCTTATTTAATTGAAAAAATCAAAATCAGATTTTGATTTGAGGTCAGTCTTATTTTCTTGTAATCTCTCTGGAAATGGTGGTTCATTAGCTTGTACTTTACCCTTACTAGAACTCTGTTCAGGTTGTTGTGGATCATCTTGCAGCGTGTTTTTACTTTTCTGTGGATCAGTCTACAATAACTATGGTTCATCTGCAATCTCTGTAATGGTGGGTTTACTTGGTGGAGGAAGTGCTCTTCCTAAGAGAAGATGGATGTTATTAACATCAACTGAATAGGTAGGGTATTGAGTTGATTCAGTGGTATAGGCTGGTTGAGAAGATTTATTGTTTGGGTTAGGTGTTGGTTGAGCTAGTAGTTGAGTTACTTTTGGCTGAGAGCCAGGTTGGGGATTTGGCATCAGAGCTTGCTTGTGTGGATAAGGAGGTTGCTGGTAAGATTGTTGGTAATTAGGAGGTGGGTTATTCCATTATTTCCCTCCTCTCCAAGGTTGATTTCCATGATTGAGGGGGTTGTTTCCATTGTTGTTGGCCTGAAAATTGAGGTTTTCATTGTTGTTGATATTGGCTAGGGTATGGAGCCCAACCTTGATTGCGGATTAGCCCAAGGTGGGGGTTGCATATATGGATTACTAGCCCAATTATGAAAATATGGCATAAGGTCTTGTGACATACCTCCTTGTCTTGGTGGTCATGGATTTCTTTGAGAAACATAGAATACTTTCCATCCTCTATTTCTATCATCTTAAATTCTAGGTGAAGCTTCCCTTTCTTGTGTAATGCTGGCCAATCCTCTACATCTGCAGTCAGCTTTCTTTCTTCTACATGCATGACAAAACTTTATAAGTTTTGCCTCTACATCTTCTCTTTTCTTCTTGGCATGCAAAGCATCTAGTTGAGTGGCCATGTCATTGACAATATCCTGCTTCATGTTCTTGAACATGTTGACAATATCTGACTTGGATATGTCCCCAATTCCTTTGGTAGTTGATCCACCCTTTGATCTTACATTTCTTATTCTCTTCATAGTGGCTTTGGAGTAATTCCTACAGGCTTCACAAATCTCATCAAAGGTAGCTTTTGAAATGTCTCCAGCTCCTATCAGATCCAGAGCATCCATGTCCTCCTCACTGAGTCCCTTCAAGAAGAGTAATTTGAGAGATTCAGGAGGTAGTCTTGTGTGCCTTGTCTTCTGAACACAGAACATGAATCTTTCTAGATAGTCTTCTAGTGGCTCATCCTCCTTCTGTGCCATCTTGAAGATTTCATCACCTCCTCTGCTACTTGTCCTGTAGTAGTCCTGGTACTTAGTGAGAAACTTCTCCTTCATCTGTGCCCAAGTGGTAATGACATCTCTTCCTAAACCCATGAACCATCTCAAGGTTGCATCCTTGAGTGTGGCAGGGAAAAACTTTAGTTTATGTGCATCGGTGGTATAATCATAGCTCCTACATAATACATCAAACTCAAACAAAAAGGTGTCTGGGTCTTCAGTTATGGATCCATGAAAGTTAGGAAGGGCTGATGGAGAAATATTCTTCATAGCAGCAGGCTCATCATTGTTAAAATGGGAAACTCAAAGGTAGTTTCCTTGTCTTCAACATTTTGGTTTACTTCTTCTGCCATGTCTGGCTGATCAGGAACAACCTCAGAACTTCTCACTTGGAGGGTGATCTTCTAATAGTAAGCCTTGTACAGAGGAAAGTATGTCTTCTTCAGAATCAGATATAGAAATTTGTGCTACTTGTGGATTGGGTAAGAATCTACCATGGGCATCTCTTGGATGGTGCATGCATCAACTACTCAACTCACTCAACATACATTAGTGGGGGGGTTTTGGAGGTGGAATTTCCTAAACCTAAATTGTTCCTAAGAAATGAAAAACCTCTCAAAAACCTTATAACTTGGCAGTATCCCCAGACAACAATACCAAAAATGATGGTGCAAATTAACTTGCAGCAATTAATATGTTGTTCACTAATTCACAGTCATTTAATCATCAAACCAAGGGATGTAAACTTTCAATAATTCCAGTGTTGTATGCACAGTTACAAAGGATTTCAGGAGGTATGGAAAGAAATTTTGTCACAACAATGCTTGAAATAAAATGTCTTGAAACAAACTAAACTCAGAACTGAAAGTAAATAGCTTCTAAACACTATGACTAAAGGTAAAGCTTGTAAATTCAGAATGCAGATAAAGGAATAAATTACTTGCTAATCTACTCATGCAATGAAACAAAGAAAAAAAACTATGGAGGGGTTTAGCAGACCACAAGTGGGCCCTGCCTTGGGTGTTAATCCCTCCTAAGGCTTGTAACTAAAAGCTACTGAAATAGAACTTAGATTCTTTATTGAATTGGCATGAAGATTACATTTAGGAAAAACAACTTCTTTATCTGTGTATCCTCTACTCTCTAATTATCTATCTAGATCTCTACATATCCATTTCCAACATTAATCTCTTTCTCTTATACTCCTCAATTACAACAAATGTGAGAAGAAGAGTTCAACTAGGAGTTCAAATAAACTAAGTAAAATATCTTCAATGAAACAAGTGGAAGATCTTAAACAGAACAACAAGAGTTTAAACACATGCAATGAAACTAACTAATAATTGTCTAGATATCAAATACATAACTCAAGTAACCGTCAAGTTCTTGAAATCATGTATTTAACTGATCAATCAGTTCTTTAGTGAGTTGTAATGAGTAGTCAGATCTATTGTTGAGTTATCTTCAGTTCTCATGTTCTAGTTTGTAACTACCTCTTCCACGACACATACAGACTTGGAGTGTTGTCCTTCAAGTTCCCAGAGATCTTCATAATCACGGCTCCTTTTCTATAGGTGATCTTCTTTGGCTATGGATGGGTTGTTGTAGACAGGTCCTTTGGTTGTAGGTGAGTCCCTTTGGCTGTGGGATGAGTTATTGCATGGATGGGTCCTTTGCTTGCATACACGTTGTTGCATATAACAAGTTACTTACAAACAAGAGTGGCATCACACAAATCATCATTCAAACAACTTATTGCAACCATAAGAATAAATGCATACTCAAAATACCACAAAATAAAGATAATTAGTCATAACTATATTAATCAATATTCATGCCATGAGTTCAGGTTATGATGATAATGTTCAACAGTATAACTGGGAAATACAAGGACATAGTCTCAATGGCTTACAAAAGTACAGAGGATGAGTTGTTTATAAAGGGGATTTAATCAACTCTTTAGTTCTGAAAATACTTATTCAAATGAGAAACACAACCAAATCCACCACAATTTGAAAAAAACTCTGAGATTTCTTAATTCTTGTGCTAAACAAAACATCAAATCTGAATTTTCATTCATTCAACCTACTTTAATACCTTTCTAAGAGTTTTAACCTTACTCTGATACTAAAATAATAACCACCTATTATAAATTTTGTATTGGCCTAAGGGCCACAACCAACTTATAAACATATGAATATTGATTAGTAATGCAACTAACATGAATTCTTCATAGCTATTAACTCATACCAAGATCACAATATCATATTCTTTTTCTTGAAGGTATCTCACTATTTTCCATGAAATCACTTCAATAATTTCACCTTTATCATTTTTTAATCATGACTCCCATTACAAAAAAAATTATAACCTTTTCAATAAGTATTCTTGTATAAATCTTCAATACTCTTTCTTCACTAGTCTTTTAGCCTTGTTTGAAGGGTTTTTAGAGTCTAAATTTCTCTTAAGGAGGTTTCTAAGAAATATAATGGCATATTTAGATGCACATTTAAGAGATACATCTGTGGGTAAAATATTTTAAAAGGACTCTTTATAGATTTTACCCAGTTCACCAAAAAGATAATTAATTTTAAGTCTAATCAGCCCTACTCTAGAACAAATCCGAGGATAAATTTTTGTAAATGGGGTTCAAATATGATATAAAGACATATTCAAGCACCCATTTGGTTGTTACATCAATGGAATAAATCTTGTGGAATATTTCTTCACGAAATAATACCAGCTCACAATTGGTCTTAATGAATTGGGCCTAGTTTAGGTCTTCAAACACAGTTTTAAACTTATGTCAAGGAGATATCAAAATTGGTCTCATAAAATTAATTAAAATTATTCAACATGTCAAATATACTCTCCAAAATCTATAAACCAAATTTTGTGGGAAAATATCATCATTTACACAAGTCATGCCAATTTTTGTGATAAACCCTAGGTGAGGACTTATGAGAACATAAGAGTTAAACATTAACATAACTCAAGAAAATATTAGTATTTTGGTCCCATCTAAATTCATATAGTTATTTATTTACGTGCAAAACATTTCATCATTTATGACCTTTTTGTCTGATTATGTCTCTAACTCTCAAGGCTATAATCTTTGTCTCTTTAAACTATAACAAAACTACATCTTTAGGAGGATTAAAGGGTTTCTTTATAAAATTCGCCAATAAAAAATTAATGGAATGTTTTATGTTTATGATTTAATGTTCTTTCAACCATATAAAATGGCATTTCAACTTCGTTACTCAACCATGACTCCTATAATTGTCCATTCTTCTCTGTTAGGGAAACTATGGGGATACATAATAGTACATATTTAATTGTCCACCATATTAAATTACCGAAGATTACATTTTATGTTTGAACAAAAAATTATGATAAATTACATCACATGATGAATTGGATATTATATAATTTGTGTTTTTTCTTAATCTATCACCACAAACAAGGAAAGTAATGTGAAAGTGGGCAAGGAGAAAAAATGAACCTCTTGATATGTTGTTTTGTAGCCATGAATGGGTTTATCTCTCTATCTTGACCATGCCTTATGGAAATGACAGGGAGGCAAATGACTTAAGGATGGTGGATTGAAATGGTGAGGGAGATATTTATGATTGCCTAAATCAAGGTGAGAGAACCTAAATGTTGGAACTTGAAAGGGTGAGGGATCAAATGCAACCACTAAATGGAATGTTCATTCAATAGAATGGTCACATTGACACCAATGTAGACACTTGATACACCAGAAAAAAATCTACTGAAGACATAGATAACATGTGATATCAAGCATCATTTGGAAGGAATTTATAGAAAACTTGGGGTGAAATGATACTTGGGATGTATGATCTTTACAACTCATAGAAAACACACTATACAATATGTGGTATGGGTGTAATTTACAGGAAAACACATGTAAAATGAACTTAATTAATGATGATTTTTTTGCAGGGGTAGGATGGTAGAATACTTAGTTAGAAAATGAGGGAAGGAAGATATAAATGGGTAGAAATATTGGTGTCTACCAATTCATCCTATGATGCCCAGAAATGTAGAAAAGACATAGATTAACATGATATAAATGTCAATGGGGAATTTGCATTCATTGATACCAAATTCCTACAAATACTACCACATGATATTTGAAATTTCAACCACAAAAAATTATGCATAAGATTTCAATGAAACATATATTGCTTTCAATAAAAAACACCCAAGATACACTCATGAGTTAGAAGAAATCATCCCTAAATAATATTACAAGAAGGATTTTAAAACTAAGAAAATACTACAAAGTAACACTACAATACTACATTCATTCAATAACCAGTCTACTTACAAACACCAAGAAAAATTCCTTTGCATTTAATTGATTCAATAAACCATAATATCACATCAAAACTTACATTCCTTAACTATAATCTCATACATCTCAAAAATGCCTAGCTGAAACATGGCATACAACTATGTATATTTCAATTTGACAAGGGAGACATGCACGTAAGATGCTCTCAATGCATTTCTAATGACTATACATTGTAATCACCTTAGCCTAAACCTAAAAATTAGAACCCTTAGAATTAAGACAGGCCTTCATTATTATAAAAAAACTTTTACCCTAAAGGAATATACCCAGATGCCCTTCTAGAAACAACCCAAAACCTCATGAAATGTGGGGCTAAGGTCCATGATGTGCCAAAATGGATGGAGAAGCAATTCCAACTGAAAAGATTCAATCTTGTTGTGCCAAGTTGGATGGTTCAAAAGTGATGATTAAATCCATGGAAGAAGTGGAGAATATTCTTCATAACAAACAAAGCTGTTTTGTCCTTTACTACCCCATCATCATTCTTATGTGCACTCTCAGGGAGGAGTTTGTTACGCTTATGTATTTCCTCAAAATTTTGTTTGCATAAGTAATCATTTTTTAATCCCTTTGTAGAGGGTAGAAACTAGGAAATAAAAATTTATTAGACCTCACATGGGCTATTATGGATATTTTAGACTTGGGAAACACAAACCCTCATGCAAAACAACCAAATACTCACCTTTTCTTACTCATTTCATTCTCTGAAAAAGGATTTGTAATGTTATGTGCATTTGATGGTTCACATGCACCACTCCAGGGATCATTTCCTTTTAAATCTCCTTCCCATCCTTGTAATCTGAAAGCCTTCCTTTTAATTTATAGATAGTTTTTTCATGAATTTTCTAGGAGATCCTACCTATGATAATGGCGTCAGGAGAAATTAGGAACCAACTTAGTAGGTTGTCATCAGAAGTCTTGTGGTCTACCTTTTATCTTTTGGCCCTGATGAGGACTTCATTATGATGGTGTTTGAATTCTATATGGGCATGTCCTTTCCTCTAAAATATCATCCCAAAATGTATTACAGTTGTCATTTTATGGGAAGGCTTTCCAAGATGACGCCTGCATTTGTAATTTTTCAATTCCTACTCTTTCCATCTTCTCCGACTGCAGGATCATCTTCCTACAAAAAATCTGAAAAAGTTTTTGGTTTCAAAATCATCCTACCACCAGGGATAAAAAATTAGTGGTATCGAAGACTTATTTTACTTCTGAGATACTGGAACATGAGCTTCCATTTTATAAACCTATAAGTGGGCCTCAAAAAAATGAATTTCTAGTCACTCAATGAATCGATGATATGGAAAAAGAATTATTCCCTTTAGAAGGTTAATGCAAAGTCCTCCTTTGAGAAAACCACTACAAAGTCTCATTCTCCCCTCCAGAAGAAACATCATACTACTCCAAGAAAACCTACAAAATGTTCCCAGGTCAACTCCAGTTCAAAACATGTGGCTCATTATGGGATAAAATCATATCTCACATGGGGATCCAACCTTTTGGAATGAGTCACCTCCCTTGAGAATAAATCTAAGTTAATCTAGATTCTTGAGGGACCCCGGGAAAAAATTTCTAAGCTCATAGCCATGGGGATGTCTCATGGACTAGCAAGTGACATTCAGTATGTGTTTGGTGTTGTTGAAAGCAAGGATTTTGAGTTTCGGAAAGACAAAATATTGGCCCCTCTTCCAATATTTACAGGGGAATTTGTAAAAGTTGACAAATAATATAATAACCATGATATTTTTGTACTTTGACTTATAGTTCCATGGGCTAGGGAACCTATATAATCCCCCTTTTTAATTTTATGTATATGCAATAGAAATTTTTTTGCAAAGTCTATCTTTTCATGCTCTGATCCTTACTTGTAGTTACCATTTTAATTCTCCATTGCTTGGAAGAATAATGAATTGGGAAAGAATAAAGAATGGGGGGAAATAAGAAAGAAGATGAACTAAGGAGATTCAATATTATTTACTCACTTTCCTTTTGTTTTTCTAATCTATCTTTGTATGCATCCAATATTTTAAACATCTCCAAAATGGGATTTTCTCCAGGCCCAATATGATAAAGAAATATTATTTCTTCTCAGAAAAAATGCTATCAAACTTAGTAGAAATAACTTTCTTCTTCCTTGTTCTCTTTTGGCCAACTTATTTATATGTCCTTCTAAATGAATAAATCTTTGAATAGAAGAATAATTAAAATCATTTGAACATCCTAACTCACCCCCAATGTGTTGCTGAAAAATTTCAATCAACTTACTCACATTTGAAGCTCTTGGGGTATGAGTATCCTTGATATGAAGCATTTTCTCAATTTTAGAATCAATATCATCAATGTACTTCCCTGCTTTATCCCTCATGTCATAGAGTTTTCTTACACAAATCTCCTAATGTGTTCATCCTTAATTGCATGGCTCTCCCATACTCATATTGCCTTCCTCTACAATTGGAGGTCACAATGCCTTCCTTCTCCACCAACTCATCATCCATGGTAATGATGGCTTCAATTTTTGGAAACATTCCATCCCAATAATTCCATCTCATTATGAAAATTTTCAATTTATGCCTTAACAACTTCAATTTGCTTTGACACTTTCTTATAGCAATTAGTTATATTCTTGAGGACGTTGTTTCTCTTTCTAATTAGTTCCTCTTCCCACTTCTATATAGTCATTCCCCTACATCTTAATTTATCAACAATCTGTTAATACATCATGGGTGATGGCAACAGTAACTTCTTGAGTCTCAATAGGAGGTTGCAACCATTTTTTCACATAAGTTGACAAGATGTCAACTTTATCTTTTAGTTACTTCTTTTCTCCTTATCTTTGTCTATTTTTTAGAAGATGCCTCCCATTGCAACTATAACTTCATGTTTCAACCCTCAGTGGTCAGTTTTCCCAATGGGACTTTTGTAATTAGGTAATCAATCATGAGTAGCATCATCCATTAAAATATCACCTTATGGAGTATAAATCTCCACAAATCTCTCCTTGTGGCCCCACCATGGTTCTTGACATAATTATAGCCATTTTTGGTGCCCTATGTGGTTTTTTTAAGATGACACTTTGAATGTTCACTTCCTCTAACTTTACTTTCATACTTTTCTTCTTTTGGGAGTACTACTCCCAACCATCCTACACTTGGGGTATTTCCTCTCCTTGTGCTTGTTGTTTTTTTGTGAAGTACTTGGAATAACTATAATTGCTTATGAATCATAGAGGGTAATATCAACATTAAGAACCTATTCATGTGGGGTTTTCACATTCTCTTTTTCTTGCACAAAGTTTGGGTGTAAGATGGATACATAATCTAGTTCTATCACTTCAATATCAACCCATGGATCCTTAGATGGAGTTAATTCCTTGACTAGATCTTCTTGATGTTCAATTTGTTCTTCTGAGCCTTCATTTCTTCCATTATTTTTGTAATTTCATGAGTTGCAATGAATCTCTCAACTGTCTCCAAGGATTATTGGAGAGGGTCTATAGATGCAAGTTGTTCAACCTCAGTAGTTGTATTTTCTTTTATCTCTAGTCTACTTCTCCTTCTACTAATTAGTTGCCTCTATGATTGGATGGTGAGACAAAGTTAAGCACTGCCCTTATTCTTTGTTGGCACAACTTGAGTGGGTTCCTCATGGAATATTGCAGGAGGAATTCAGCACCAACATATTTCCCTAAACCTTGCAACAAGTCAGTAAAAAATTGTTCATAGGTAAGCTCGTGTACTTCACACTCCACAACCTTAACTTGTTCAACTTGCTTTTCTTGAATAGTGGATGTGGTAGGGATTTTTTTGTTGATAAAAAATGGAATGGTATCAACCACCTTTGGGTTCCTCGGTTACATTGGAAAGACATCACAGGATTTTTGGTACCTCTAAGTATGGTTAACTTACAAATGCTCCTATAGTAGGTGTCACCACTTTTTCTATCTTTTCTCTTACAAAGTACTTGATCTTAGGTTCATCATATTTCTCTTCAGGTTCAACAACCAATGTTGTATCCACTCCTAGTTTATTTGGAGAAATTTATCCCCTCATCCCTTCTTACTTGGTAATTTTTTAGGAGTAGAAGAGGTTTACACTTGCCTGGACTTCCTCATGAGAAACAAACACCTTAGGATTTGAGGTGTGAGGAGGCATAGCTTGAAGTGGAGTGGCTTGAGTGATAGGTGTATTTTTCATTATTTTTACCAACATCTCTTCTACCTTTTGTGTTAATTGAGACACAGAAGTTCCTATATTTTTTATAGTTGCACTTAATTATTCAAAAACTTTATATGTTGGTCCCTTGGTAGAAATATGAGGTGTTTTTCCCTTTAGTGGGTCTAAACTAGCTACTCCTTTTAAAAATGGTGGAAGAACATCCTTAATTACCCCTAAATCCATTTACTCTCTCAATATTGTCCATATTTTGAAGAGATAATTCAATACCTTTGGAGAGGATACATGAGAGAGTTATTCCTATGACATTAGTTGTCCTTTCATGTAGATGGGTTGGCTCATATTTGTTCCAATCAATAGGTTTCACTAGTTGATCTTATATATTTTATTCAATGAAATATATTCTCACCAATCTCTTATCATCTTCTAAACCCTCAGGGATAATTACAATTTTATAATCAATAATCTGAGAAAGATTCATTTGGGAAAAATCCCTAAGTATCACCTCCTCCTCATACCTGCATTTCATCTAGTAGTCCTCATAGTGAGGCTCGTGTTCATAGGAGTTACTAAGGACTTCTTGCATTAACCACTTGATATCATAGTTTGTCCTGGCTTGGAATTTTTGCATGATAATTATATTCATTTCTACATCCAAGATTCTTTCCTTTACCACTGTAGGGCATGTATATCTCCCAATAGATATTGGGAACTTGACATTAGTCTTATGCTTCCTTGTTATAATCTTGTGAACATTGAAAGTTGTCATGATAGCTCAAGCAATGCCCATTTATCATCTAAGTATCTGGGAAACATATAAAGAGTGCCTTGGAAACCACTTACCTTGATATATGTGAAGGACTTGAACTAAATGAAATAACAATCAAAATTCATTTATTACTTCCCTTTCTGTAGGTGACATCATATATTGCTCTAATTCAAGTTTAAACAGGAAAATGGTAGGAGAAAAGAATGCATCATGGGCTCTCCTGGAATCATACTTTATAATTTCCAAGTTGACCTGAGGGTACACATCATATACCTTATACTTAGATAATTCCGTTTGGCCCTTGGAATTCAGGAAATGAGTTGTGGCATGCCACATTATAAAATATATATGAGGTCATATAAAATTTAGGTTTCCGTCTAGACCCCTCATGAATCGATACTATGCCATTTTGATTAGTTGCTCATGAATGGAATTATTGATAAATTCCCCCAGTGAATATGTGATTTGAAATGGAGGATAATCTAGATATACCTAAACATCCAGTCATGAAAATAATATAGAAGAATCATTGTCCCAGTGTTAACTTTGACCTCAACTAGACTTTCGGGGTTGTCCTTTTTCTTGATGATGTCCCTTAAAAACCAAATCTTTTTTCTTATCTAAAAAAAATTATCTCTCCAATCTTTTCAGCCCTTATCATCCTCTTAGCTATTCTTATAGAAATTTTGGGTTTTAGAAGCCATTGATTGTTCATTATCATTGAATATTTAGCATGGTTAGTATCCCACAACTGACCTATTAATTCAATAGTCACATATACCACTTTCTCCCATTGGGTAGTCCCAACATTTCATCAAAAGTTTCAGGGTTTAAGGATAAAACTTTGGCACCACTCTCATCCAGAACTTCCCTAGTTTCTATATTATAATTTTGGCACACACCCAAACCAGTTCAGGGTACTAAATTGAAGGGGGAAAAGTAACAGCTAGGGAAATATCACTTACATAAGTTTCATCCATGAGTTCTTTCCTATCAATTGCATGTAACCTCTGAATGAACTCGTTCAGATATAAACATATCCTAAATCTAGTGTTTGTTACTTGATCTAGCTCAGATACAAGATGGGATGAAATAGGGGTTCTAGATAATTGGATCTTCATGGCATCCAATATAGAAGAAATATAAACCCTTGAGAACCAATGAAGTAAGAACTTAATGTAACTTGTCTCAAACCCAACACAAACCCGCAACACAAGCAAAATGAAAAATATACCACTTGAAAAGACTTACCATGCATACACGACTAAAATTTCCAGTTTCATGTCGAAGCAGACTGTTAAAACACCAATTTCCCTTTGACACACACTTCAACATAGCTTGTTTGTAGGATTTAGGGATTTTGTTCTCACTTTAGGGCTCCAAAATGCTCAACAATCTTGAGTTATTATATGGAAAAGTGTGGGACTTATCCAAATTATTCAACATATAGTCCTTCATATGTATTCATTAATGACAGACTTGTCTCTACCTTTTCTTTTATATTTGCATCCATTGATCTTTAGCTTAAGTTTGAATGTTGACCATACACATGGACCTGATTGGCAGGGTATTGGAGGTAGGGGAGAAAATGATAACTTCACAAAAAACTTGAACATGTAAGCTGTAAATGTTACAAGGAAGGTTTGGCCTCATGGTTCTCTCATAGAATTCCACTTGTACTTTTTTAGGCCTGGGAGATAGGGTTGTATCTTGCAACTCAGCAGGAACTTTTGAAAAGATGTGAACATACCATGCTTTGCAAAGTTATCTTTCTTGGTCTAGTATCATTAGATCATGCCAAATGTCCTTCGTCATCATGCTTCAGAGCTGTAAGAACAACTGATGACTTTACAAAAATTATAGAGTTATAAACTACGAGGCGACAATAACTGCCCACCTAATACTTCCAAAATTCTTTGAATATTCCCTTTTCAGGCCTCAGAGGTTTTTCGATAGTTTATAGCTTTGCAAAAATTACACAACTTCCTATAAGGCCTGCTTATGCTCATATGCCATGAAATAATTTGTTTTCTATTGTTAGGGGTGATATTGGAGTTTGCAAATTTGTAAGAATGAAAGCCCAAAAAATTGCATAAGGCATGATTTTTCAAAGGTAGGGACTTCACTTCAAGAATAAATTACACCACAAATGTCGTTAAGACCCTACCCATGTCCCTTAAAACCTAGAAATTCACAAAATATATAAAACAAACATGCAAAATATTATATTGTTAGCTTAAAATGGCATGGTTTTCCCAAGTATGAAGCTTGGGACATTGTGAAGTATGATAAGGAGTTGAAGACCTCGAGGAGAAAATAAAAAAATTATGACAAGAAACCATGGGGCATACAAGAAATGCATTATTTGTACATAGGGTCAAATCAAGAACCAACAATGGCTCTTGCTTGGGGATGGATACCCCCAGTGGGTGTCACAAGAACCATAGAAAACTCATGGAAGTAGACCAAATATCTATCCATTAGGTGTGGAATCACATAATATTACATTTGGTTCATTCAATGAATGGATCACATGAGTTTAAAACTAGAAAAATTGGTCACAAATGAGGAGAAGGAAATAGAAAAACAAACAAAACAAAAATAAGAACAAAAACCATGTACACTATACAACAATATATAAGGAAACACGTCTTTAATCCAAATAGTGCTTGATATTGTAGTCATAAAATCATCCTTTTCATCCACATACCTAGTCAATTTCAGTTATTTCCCGTCATTTTAGCCTTGATTGGGGCACCTGGGCTAGTACTGGGGCGCTCGTGGGTGTCTTGGTCCCACCAGGGGCACCTTGTACTTTTTTTACTTTCCCACCACTTTTTGGGTTCTTTCTAGTCATTTGACATCTTTATCTTTCTTTTGGTTAGCCTTTTTGGGGTTAATTGTGAAATTAGATCAAGAGAACCATATAAATATAAAGTTATGAGACCATAACGAGGGACCTAGCATCACTTAATACTATCTCTCCATCTAGATTTGCATCCATCTATTGCATTGGAGATCACTTGCATCCACATAGCTCCATCATCAAGGCACAAGGCTAGGACATCTCATCACACTTCATAGGGGGAGGGATTCTATTCCATGCACACATTCTACTACATTTTTTACACATATTTATTGCTCACTACTTCACATAGTGTGACTGACACAAGAGTAACCTAGGGCATGTTCACACACACTTGTACATAAAACTACATATGGTATGAGAAGTAGTGCAATGCTCAGTTAGTAAGTACACCATTGTGGTAGTTGAGGTCAGTCTGACCTCTTCATATGTATTATTATTTTTAGGGTTTGATGTTTATTTTAGGGTCTTGAAGTTTTTTATTTCATCTTGAAGTATTGAAAACATCTAGCGTAGGAGACAAAGTTGATGTGACACACAATGAACATTCCAAGTCATCTTTCAGTTCTGTGAAAACTAGTTTCAGAGGTTTTGCTTAGACCAGGGCACTTAAAGTGTAGACTAGGGCATGAGTTGTGCACCACATTCCTCCTCTAGGCACTCCAGTCAGCTAGATCCTCCAGATCCATCCTTTTTTGGACTTCTGTATAGTCATCCGTGCTCTTGATTTTTCCAATCACCTTTACGACACTCTTCGATTGAAATATTTTATCAGCTGAGTTATTTATTCACTCTCTTTTATATATTAGGGTTAGCATTTCCTTTGGCATAGTTTTCTAGATCATTTACATTCTTGTTTACTACATTTATCTACTTTATTATAGTTGTTCATAGCTTATATTAAATATCTATATAATACATAGTTAGTCCATTTTTAGTTAATCATTTTGGTGAACCCGATGGTTTCAACACTTACCTTTTGACCATATCATCTCCTTATCAAGTTATGGTTTAATCTTCTTATCCTACCTATGTACCCACTAAGGTCTCAGACATAGTTATTATCACTGTTGATTTTATGTGTGTGCGCACTCAACATCCTCCTCGCTTTGTCACGCCTAAGGTTGATTCATCTATTAATGTATATCTACTACTCTTTATGCTTGTCTTAATCGACTTACGGATCCACCCATGTCTATTCCATGACCACCCATTATGCCAAAAACTCCTCTTACAACCTCTAAAGGATATGAAATCATTGAATAACTTAAAAATACCCTTGATAAGATCTCTCTTTATGACTTATTACACAACACACCATATTATCATAATATCGTCAATGTTGCCCTTTGTGCCATTGATATTGAAACTGATAACTCCATTGTGGCCTTTACACACCTTATACAGTCTCTTCGTAACTTACCTCATGTCATATTTTTCATTGGTGAGGATCTGTCACCTTTTTCTAAAAGTAATCTATGTGCCCCTTTGCTTATCATTATTGTTGTTATTATCACTACCTGTATTAAAAGAGGCCTCATTAATAATGGATCAGCCATCAATTTATGTGCTCACTCTCTTTTAAATAAATTGGGTATTAGCGATGATTTAATTTCCAAGAATTCTACCCTCATTCACGGTTATGACTCTACCACTCTCTCATGTATAGGGACTATCTCATTGCATATTCATGTTAGGCCTAAGACTGGTCTTACTAAATTCTATGTTATTGATGCCTCATTTAAGTGTAATATCTTATTAGGAAGACCTTGGATTCATGCAATGCATGTTGTTCCATCTAATTTTCATCAATGTGGCAAGTTCTTGCATGATGGTTATGAACATAACATCACTGTTGATCTTGATCCATTTAAATATTGTCTCATTGATCCCATTACTTCTATACACATACCACCTTCACAACACATCCCATACAATCACCTTGACACATATGACATTGGTCAATCTAGCACTTCATAGTCTCCTTCTACCACTTGCAATGCTCCAGCTATATCCACTCACACAACAACCATTATCACACTTACAATTTTTTGTCCCCATTAGTATTCCATCTCCACCAGTTATGACACCTTCTACTCCTCCAAATATGGTATCACCTACTAATATACTAGATAACACCATACAACTCGATGATGCTCACACCAATGATTTCAAGGATTTTAATGATGAAGTTGACGCTATAGAACTTCCTGATGAATCCTCAGGGAAACTCAATTTTACTCCTCTTGTTGTAGATGATTCTTATTTTGACAAAACATTTGTAGCTGACGGTCTAGGAGAGTATAGGATCAACACCACTCCATCTACTAATGTTATGGTATTATATCAAGGATCTGTCCACATTTTTGATGCTATTTCATCTTCTCCTCTGTGGGTCGCAGCTCCACTACCTCCTTTTACATGCACATTATTCATCAATCAATCCTTTTGGAAACACATCCCCATTGACTCTACGTGCCTAGAAACTATTTTTACACATGATAGTTTGGCAAGGTTTGACATAACACTCAACTACATTTTACCACCTCTTCATTCACCACATCTCTATCATGGATATTTTCATAGTACAACATCCTATGGATTGCATGTCTTTCATTTAATGGTCTTTGTTACACACACCCCTTGTGCTTCTCCAGTCACACTTGGATAGTCCTGGCTTGATTACATTAGCGGTAAAATTGTTTCTCATCACTCTTTACTAATATTTCTTATGCCTTTTGGTTGTCTCTCTATTCATACTTATTATTTGCTCACTTACATTCCAAAAATATCTCATTGGCATCCTCATGGTTGCACACCAATCTCCTTTAATGATGAATAATATGTAATGAATGTGTACACACTCTATTGCAATGGGTCCCTATATGAAACTCCTCATTCAATATCTTATCAAGTTTCTAATGTAGATCTAGTAGGTTTTGATCATGACAGTGATGATCTTCTTGAGATCATAGTCATATTTTCTATCATACATTTGGGGGAATTGTATCTATCTCCCCCCAACACTCACTTTCACATCTATCATCTTGGTATTTTCCTATAGGAATTTTCATCACATGTTTTAGCATTGTTATTACTTGATAATGCACTCTTATTATTTAGTTCACATTTGAATGTCGAGGGATTATTACTACATTAAACCCTAGACACTGCACTATAGGAATTATACATTGCATTTCATCACATGTCGCACGTCACACATCATACATCAAACTAGTCATCATTAGGCATATAACACCCCATCGTTGCATGTTATTCATCATATTAGCCATTATACATATCACACATTTCTTACTATTAGGTAACATACACATATTTCCTTTCATTATACACATAGGATATCTCTACACTACATCTAGTGACATATGTTTGACATCATCCACTACACATCTTCACCTCGTGCATTTTCTACATAATATACTAGTCTTCATCACACATGGGTCTAGCATCATTTCATACTGCATAATACAAACTTAGTACACCTACACATGTTACATTGTGCACTATACATTACATTTTATAAATTATTCACATCTATCACTACATTTTTACATATTCTATTTATCACATGGTCGTTTTTACTATTGCATATACTATGTTATCTTCTACGCATTACACTCACTACTTTATGACATGTTACTTGGTCCATACTCGACTGCTAAGGTTTTAAAAATCAAATGGACCTTACACTCATCACACATATGACAATCCTAGGTTAGTGACATACTCTTTATGCTAAATTGTCACTCATTCTGTCATTTTGTAGTGGTATACAAATTAGGTTACAACACCACTCCCTCCTTCATCTTATAGTGATATACGCTTAGGGATAAATAATAAACCTTCCTTTCAACTTATAGTGATATACATTTAGGGCTAAATCATCACTCTCCCTGTCATCTTATAGTGGTATATGTTTAGGCTACATCATCACTTATATGTTCAACTAGTTTTGATATACAGTTAGGCTATAGGGTTCATGCACACACCATTTCTAGGTCACATCTCATCACTAGACTTACAAATTCATCATAATGTGTTAGACACAACATCTTACTCTAAGATTTCCTGATGATGCACTCTCATTTATGGTTCATTCTTGACTGCTGAGGAGGAAAAAATGAACCTCATTTCATACACTTCCATTCACTCAGGAGGAATGCGGATCCTATCATCCCATATTGAATTCCATTCCATCCATCCACAACATATTACATTGTCTTAGAGGTTTTAACTATTGTTTACTAGTGTTTTACATGATCACTTTATTACACATGTTATATTGATTGGTTATATTTCATTATCTATACCATCCACACATGCACATTCTTGTCTTTATTTAGTTGTGATCATATATATAGATCATTCATGCACAACATGGATGCTTTCCTTCTACCCTTCTTACACTGGTCGCTGGGGGCATCCACATCTAATCTCTCACAGGTGCTATTGTTTCATTTTGTACTTAGCAATTTAGATTACGTAGTTATTAATGCTTTGACATATTGGGTATTTCTCTGACATGCTAATGGGTGTATCCATGTGCAACACTTATTTTACAAGGATTACATGTTTCCATGACTACTTCTCTTGTTTGTACTTTTCTGTCATTATGTGTTTTTTGTATGTGATATTTTCCCTATGTTTGGTGTACACACTTATTTGTTTTTTGCAGCCATGATGGTCTTGCGTGTCTTACGACATTGTGAGTGATGTCCCATGTTTTTGACCCACTTTATGGCAAATTAATTTTCTTCTTTCATGTTTACACTACTGTGCTTGGAAATTTTTACATTGTTTACATACTTTACACTTATTTTCTACATGCACATGTTTTTCGTACTAACACTTATCTTTGGTTAGCCATCCTTGTTTGTATGTACCTTAGTTTTTACCAAACATATTCCCTTCTCCCTACAGGGCATAGTTATAGAGTACATGCGGTTGGTCCTCTTTTTGGGCCATACATTCTCCTATCAGTGACATCATATGCACCCCTAAAGAAGGGGGGCATCATTTGGGGTTTTCCTACATATTAACATAGAGATTCTACACTAGTTCAGTTCAGTTATATATAGCGAGTGGGTTCAGACCAGTCTACGAACCCCATACACATCGACTTTTACAGGACATGGCATCTTTAGCATTCTGGGACGAAGTTACAAGATTTGGAGGTTAGAGTGCGTGTGTCTCCCTACACTACTTTTTCTAGTGGTGTCAGATCACCCAAAAAACAAGGATGATACAAAGATCTCTTCACATTTAGTGAAGCAGTTAGATCTTGGAGGACACAAAGAATTTCCTCCCTACACTTCTTCAGCTAGGGTGGTGTGAGATCTCTCAAAAACATGCAGTATAGGATATCCTTTTGCACTCTCTTCCTTGACATGGATCAGGTGCACATGTTCCATTTACAATTTTCATTTACATTTTCATATTTTACATATACACGTGTCTTTTACAATTGCGTTTTTACATATACATACATACATATTTGACTACTTGATCATTTTCTCCTTGCAGGTCCAACCGTATGAGAAACAAACAGTCAAATTAGGGGAAATAACAACAATGTCAACAACACTTTGTGATAGCACACACTTTACTAACCATGTAAGTACATTACACACTACAACAACAACACATGCATTCCACCCTAAATTCACTCTCATCACTTTTTATTTATGCATTTTTCATCTTTAGTTTCCATGCTCCTCCATATTTTTTTTCATTCCACGCTTTTGTCTAGTCAGTTGACATGTTTCTACTACACTCTTCATGGACATCAGGTATGCATCTCTATCTACTTTATGTTACTGATATTTTCACTCACCAACATAAAGTGGGGGCAAAATGTAGTCACCAAATCATGTACTTTTAGACATTATTTATCCCAATCTCATACTACTATTTAGAAGGTTCTTGAGTGAAGAAATTACCAATTAATCCCCATCTTTTGGCCATCTTGTTTTATATTATTTCATCATTACCACCCCTTTTCATCCACATGCCTAGTATGTTTCGGTCATTTCCCATCATTTTAGCCTCGATTGGGGTACCTGGGCTAGTCTTGGGGTGCCTGTGGGTGCCCTGGTCCCATAAGGAGTGCACCGGTCCTTTTTCTACTTTCCCATCACATTTTGGGCTCTTTCTAGCCATTTGGCATCTTTATCTTTCTTGTGGTTGGCCTTTTCAGGGTTAATTAATAAATTAGATAAAGAGAACCCTATAAATATAAAGTTATGAGACCATAATGAGGGACCTAACATCACTTACTACTATCACTCCATTAGAGTTGTATTTCCCATCATTTTAGCCTCAACTGGGGTACCTGGGCTAGTATTGGGGTGCCTGTGGGCACCCTGGTCCCATAAGGAGTGCACCGGTCCTTTTTCTACTTTCCCACCACTTTTTGGGCTCTTTCTAGCCTTTTGGCATATTTATATTTCTTGTGGTTGGCCTTTTCGGGGTTAATTAAGAAATTAGATAAAGAGAACCCTATAAATATAAAGTTATGAGACCATAATGAGGGACCTAACATCACTTACTACTATCACTCCATATAGAGTTACATCCATCTATTACATTGGAGATCACTTACATCCACATAGCTCCATCATCAAGGCACAATGCTAGGACATCTGCATCACACTTCATAGGGGGAGGGATTCTATTCTATTCCATACAAACAATTTACTACATTTTCTACACAGTTATTTCTCGCTACTTCACAAAGTGCAACTGACACAAGAGCAACCTATGGTATGTTCACACACACTTGCACATCCAGTCCTCTTCCAGGTGCTCTAGTCCAGCTAGATCCTTCAACACTGTCCTCTTCGGCACTTCTGCACAATCATCCCTGCTTCTAATTTTTTCCAATCTCCTCTGCAACAAAGTCCCATGAGCATTTGTTATCAGCTGAGTTTTTTTCCTCTTCCTTCTTCCACATTAGGGTTAGCATTTATTTTTATATAATTACTTAGATCATTTGCATACTTTCTTTAATGTATTCATTTACTTTGTTACAATTTTTCATAGCTTAGATTAACTATCTTTATGCTACATAGTCAATTGCTACTAATATCCACTTGTGCCATGCAATGGAAGGATCTGAAATGTCACCAATAAAATCTAACCCCCGTTATTTAAAAGGAGCCTCTACTAAAACAAGATGTGCTGGCTAGATTTTCTGCATAGCTGAAAACCTAGGCAGTCATGAGATAAATCTCCCTCATTTACCGGTGAGGCTCCCATGTAAGATTTTGTCAGTTATATATCCTAATATTTATTTTTGGGTATTACTTTAACCGTGTAGCTCATGAACCATAGCTATACGGTTCTATAGCAAGTAAGCAACTGTAAAAGAAAGGAAAAATCTATAAAAGAGGAAAATAATAGGAAACGGAAGAAAGTAGAGAGGATGTGCAACCCAAGCAATAGTTTATAGAGTTGATTGCATGCACATAGATTAAAACAAATAGATCATTAGGCACAAAATTCAAAGTAAAGGAAACCTTCAAATCTAGATCTAAAATAACACAAAGTTTATGAACATATCTAGAAAGAAAGTAAGAAGCAAAATGCATCGTTGACACAAAGTTCTCCAGAAATATCCTTTATATTCCTTTGCTTGCAAAAATCAGGGGTTTCATCTCAAAGTCTGGAACACAAGAATGTTGATTACAAAAATTTAATGATTCTTTAACCCATAGATTCTTCCTCTATTTATAGTGTATAAAGGGCGATTACAAATAGGAAGTTTTAAATGAATTCCCACCTGCAGAAGATATGAAAAGGGAAACAACTGGAGATCTTCCTCCTGGAATTCCTCTTTGCATGACATGCATGATTTATAACTGAAAAATAGAACCTTCTATTTTGCATGTTTGCCACCTATTTCCAAGTAATTGACTTCTTCAAGTAACAACTTTTAAACCAATCACTTAAGTTTCATAATTTAATTGATTGCTCAATTAATTTGTCAGAGAAAATAAAAGAAAGAGGAAAATAAATAAGAAGAAAGCTACAACCCTCCCAATCTTGTTCTTCTTCCATATTCTGCATGCAGTTGACTCTTTTACCTTTGATTCTCACCAAATTGGATCTAGAAGCAGCTAACTATGATTTACTTGTGGGTATTGCCTTTGACGTATCTTCCCATTTTATCCTTAAAGCTTTTGCAATTATTATTCAGTACATGCAAAGTAAATTCAATGAAGACTTCAACTGGAAGATATGGAGCACACGCACAAGCTACTGAAAGGAATTTTCCATGCACTGACTTCCACATGGGTTGCGATAGAAACAAGAGGATGAACTTTTGATAGAAGCCTTTGCACTTATGAGATCTGTATTTGTCAATTAAATCGGTGATAGGTTCAGGGCCTATGTTTGTATCATTGAATTTAGTAAATACGGAAACTATGCATGATTCTGCTGATCCTTTTCTTTCAACATATTTCATCATGGCTGAAACAATCTTTGTCTGAGCCCTTTTTCTTTTAATTCTATCGGACTCCCTTGCAATCAAATCAATTTGTGTAGATATGAAAATTTCTTCTGATTTGGAATATATATTCAATGTACATGACATTGATTTGAGCACCTATGATGAATACCTGCAATTTATTCAGACAAAGATGGAGTCCATGGCATGAATACTTGATTTTTATCACCAAAATCTGCGTATAAAGCCTGCTGCCCTAAAATTTGAGGTTTTGCTTGCATGCAAAGCACGCAAAAATGTTATTTAATTCACCAGGGCACATATACCAACATGTAAATAATTATCATAGCAAGAATCAAGCCATTCCAACCCTAGGCGCCAAACCTTGAAGCTCTCTGGCAATGAAAAAACACTCTTTAATGCAAAAACCTCCTTCATTTGGTGCCAAAACTTGTCTAGGCTGCAATCCTTTGCAAAAATAATTAATTGCTTCTTCATTATGGCAGCCCATGCTTATATCATCCTCAGCATACTATTTTTAATAATTTCCATTTCTATTTTTGGCAATTTAATTAATAAACAATCATGTTTATTCACCCAAATTGGGTGCCCAATTATGCATGTTGCTAGTTGTTTTTAAATAAATTATTTTATTTATTTTTAGCATGCATCCTTGACTTCTCCTTAGCTTTTCCACTTACATTGAATTTCCTTCTATTTATGGCGCTAAAATTGGGTGAATAAACCATTAATAAATTTTATTAATTGCATTGTTATTCACCCAAGGTGTGTCGTACTTTTTGGCAAGGGTAGTTGCTAAAAATAAGAAGTCAACTTGATGGGAATTTCCACCCTGCACTGCAGCTCCAAAAATTCCCTCTTCCACTTAAGTGATTTGTCTTTCATCATGGAAATTTTTTCCTTGCAAGGCAGGTAAGAAATTCCCGCTGGTGCTTTAAGTGATTTTTCTTTTATAATGGGAATTTTTACCCTGCACGGCAAGTAAGAAATTCCCACCTGCCTGCCACCTCTAATATTCCCATTGCAACTTAAGTGACTTTGACTTCATGGGAAAATGTACCCTGCAAGGCAAGTAAGAAATTCCCGCCCGCCTGCCACTACCAAAAATCCCATTGCAGCTTACACTCACTAATTCCAAAATAAGCGACTTGCCTAGAAGAGGCTTTTTGTGCATGATTTCATCTTTTTTGGTCAGAAGTATTTTGATGTTGACTCCTTATGGTGTTTTGTCAGTAGATGATCTCTAGATGCTTCAGGAAATTAAACGGACTATACTGGAGAAGGAATTGACCTAGGGGAATTTCATAGAGAAACTGAGGAGAAAACCGGAGAAAAACGCAAAAGAAATAAATAAAAGTGAAAAATGTTTCCAGAAGTCGTAGATAATGCCCTGAATTCATTCATGGTGAAAACCCTAATGAGATGAGTGAATGCTGGCATGAAAAACTTCAACAAGATTCAACCAAGGCACAATTTACTTCAAACGGGGCATTATTTATTCAATAAATAATTAAATAAAAATTCCACGCAGACAAAACTTGGTAGAGGGATAAACTGAGTTTGGGCATTTGGGTATTTGTCAAAATTGGCTCATATGATTCACTAGGAATATCCTAACATAATACAGACATCTTCAGGTAATAAAAACACACAAAGACCCGTTATTTTAAAAGAACGAAAAAAAATTCAAATGGGTAGTCCCAGAGTTTAGGGTAAAATCTGGGGACACCAAGATACACGAGGAGAGATCCATAAGATTTCAATCTTCCAAAGAAGCGTTGGTATTTTTCACATTTTTTACCATTTGGGTGACATCCTTGAAAAGAGAAGGCCACCAGTACCCGACTCTCAAATTTTTATAAGCAATCACCTTTGCAATATAACGATCATAACACAATCCCCCATGAAACTCCCAAATTAATTTAGGAGCTTCATCCTTAGTTATACATCTTAATAATACCCCTTGAAGGCTTTCCAAGCCAATCCAAGCTCTATTAGGATATATTTTTAGGACACTAATTTTAGTGTCTTTCCTTGATTTTTATCTAGGTCTGCTAGACAATTTAAATTTTTCAAATAATAAACAATTTCCTGGTATAAAATAAATGCACTTACTTTCCCATGGGTGTTGCTCAATTTTTTTTTAGATTTATTTCATCCATAAACCTTTCCAATCCAAGGCATCTTACTAACTTAGTATTATGGATATCCATATCATACCCTTGAATCTTGTTGACCCACTTACACCATTTACTTGACATCTCCATTTGTGTGAGGATATATTTTACCAATGGTGTGTGGTACATTAGAAATGACCCTAGAGATTAAGATGTAGGATCCAAAAAAAATAGTAGCATTTACCAAGGTAAAAGGTTGTTTCTTCATAATTGAATACTTTCATTCTGACCCCTAAAGGATTATCTAAAGAAAGCAATAGGTATTTCATGACCCTCATCATCTTTCTGTAGCAAAACGAAAGAAATGGTGAACTTACATGCAAAGTAAAATATTTGAAATCCTTTTTTGTAATCAGGACTGGATAATACAAGGGCAGTCTTCAGTGCATATTTTATTCTTTAAAAGCTTGAACTGTCTCGTCGCCCCACTTAACAACCTGATCCTTTTTCAACAAAGTTGATCTGACAAAAGAAGGATTTTATACCCTTCTTAGATTGGGGAATAGGTACCTTTTCAATTTCTTCAACTCTTTCTGGGTGAATCATAACCCCTTCATGAGACACAATGTACCCAAATAGTTTGGCCTTTTATAATCCAAAATGTCATTTTCTTGGATTCAATGAAATTCCAAATTCTCTACATCTAATCAAGATCTTTTCCATGTGCTCTAAATGATCACCTCTCTTACTGGAAAAAAATAGTTAAGTCATCTTAAGAGACAACTATAAATTCATTGATAAACCCAATAAATGCCACATCCATGGCTCTCTAGAAATTAGCTCCCACTATCAATAAATGAAGGGCAATTTTCATCATAAAACCCTCAGAGTTCCCAATGAGTATGAAAGAAA